>CM061139.1:128683769-129883769 GCA_030789695.1 Scilla litardierei | reverse complement strand
AATGAGCAAACATAAATACTTGTGACTAATCCCCTATTTTGCAGTTAATCCATTGCCTAAGCTTACTATGAAGATCAACTAGCAATGGATGACTCACAAACGTGATTGAAGGTAAATGATATAAATTGTATGATCGTAGATTGATGATTGAAGCTCCGTAAAGACTTCAAGCTCATACGATAGAAAGAAGAGATTATTCGTCAATGTAATTTTTCTTTTATCTCTTCTAGTATGTAGCTTAGAAGTAGCACTATGATGGAGCACTCACACACATCTACTTTCAGTCATAGGACATCTCTAGACCTTTGTCCTTTGATCTCAATTCAATTCTCTTTTGTTTGTGCTAGGATTGTTCATAACAACCGACTGCTTAACAGTTTACAGTTGCCTGTCTCAAAAACAGTCGACTGTGTTTTGTTCTACAGTCACATGTTATGCACAGACTATTACAATACAGTTTTTGGGTCCTCTCTGATTATCTCGCACAGGCTACTGTTGAACGTTTATCAGGTGCCTGTCTTAGCGACAGTCGACTGTGAATGGTTCATCAGTCGCCTGTCTCTCCTTGCCCAAACTCTGTTTGATCCGATTTCTACGGCCAGTCGACTTATGCTGTATATACAGTTGACTGTCTATTAGATCAGTCGATTGTCTATGCTGCAACAGTCGCCTATCTGTAAATCTATTCGTTGACTCAGCTCTCTGGAAATTTCTCCTGTCTGTGACAGTCGTCTGTTTAAGGATATACAGTCGCCTGTTCTGATTGACAGTCGACTGTGTTCCTTGCATCAGTCGTCTGTCCTGTATCTTGTGAGATTTCCAGTATTTTATCTAACTTACTCTTCTCTCGGCCAGTCGCATGTCGAAGAATGTACAGTCGCATGTTGGTTTTACAGACGACTGTCTTGGCTTCATCAGTCGACTGTCCACGTGGTAAGTTACCGTTATGAATTCTCACCTACCCTTGCTGACTGTGCAACAGTCGAATGTGGTTTGTTCAACAGTCGACTGTCGCAAGTTCAGATTATATCCGTTGAGATTTTTCTCACGGATTTCGATTGGGTTTTTGCCTAAACTGTTTTGTGGATTTGAGAAAGCTATATATAGAGCTTCTACTGTTTCATTGGAAGGTTGCTCATTCATTGCAAAATCCTTCAAGCTTTCATTTCCAAAGATCAAAGCTTTCAAATCCAAAGCCCTAAGTATTTCCAAATCTTGTTCTCTTGCTCTCCAACCTAGAACCAAAGATTGATCTTCTTGGTATTTGGTGCAGTCAAGAGAAAGGGCTTTTCTCCTCTCTTCCAAGAGAGTTCTTCAACACACATCACACTTCTCCTTCAAGTTCTACTTCAAGGCATAGGTGATTGTAAGTGTTGCTTTCAGATTTCATAACTTCTTTATTTGAATTGTGCTCTCGGTTGTGAGAGTGGTTTTTGCTTGCTCCCTCGTTGTGGGAGTCAAGGACATCGATTGTATTCGATTGTACTTGTAGGGTTGCTACAAGTGGGTTTTTAAAGTAACCTCAAGTTAGGGTTCTAACTTGAGTATCCGGTGGTATCCGGGTGGTAGGGACGTAGGATTACCGGGAACAAGTCGGGAGTTGACTTGGGTAATCCGAACCCTTGAAACATAACTGCGTTTGCGTGTGTTTCTCTTTGGGTTGTTTTTCTATTCCGCACTATTTGTTGGATTGCATTTTATTTGGCATAAATTCCTTTTAAATTTGCATAAACACTATTCAACCCCCCCTTCTAGTGTTTTCCCCATAGACAGGGTCCTTACATGGTGAAGTGTTGCAAGGTCTCCTCGGGGGGTCCCCGACTCGAGGAAAAACCCTGGGAGAGGAGGAACACGAGGCGGCAATGGAGGCGTAGCCTGCCCGGGAGGTCGAGGAGTGGACGACGGGCTGTTGGAAAGCGGGCCGGTGGAGGCTGGTATGTCCAGTGGGGCGATATGCCAGGGCGGCCCCCGTAACCGGTGATTTCGACCGTCGCAGTGTGGGAGGCTTTTGCCTTTCCCGCCGGCAGGGGTCTTTGTGGAGCGGGTGATGGTAGGGAGGATTGGCCCGTCGCAGGTCTTCGAGGTTCACTGTCGCAAGTTGTCCGAGGGAAGCCGAAGAGTGGACGGCGGGCCGTCCCATGTGTAAGAGGAATAGTCCATCGGCGACCCGTATGTAAGAAGAATAGCTCATCGGAGAGGCGCGGTCCATTGTCGGCTGGGGGCCTATCCCACGATCGGGCCGACGAGGGACTGTTTTTGGGAGGGGGGTCTTAAAACGAATCCGACACGGACATCCCGGCTTGGTGAGGAGAGATTGATTGTAGGGATACCTCGCTCCTTGTCGACCTTCATGGGAGGCAGACTGCGGCTTCTCTCCTCCTTCAAGGGAACGAAGGGAGTAATTATAGACGGCGAGAGCTGATAGATTCTGATAGGCTGCTGTGATGAGCTGGCACCATTAGTTGGCTTGTCAGGGTCACGCCCTCCGAAACTGCTTTTGTCAGGTGGTGTCAAGCGCGAAGCGTCAGCCTGTGCCTCTCGGGGGGCGTGTCGTCATTAATGGCAGGCTTCCAGAGTGTCCTTTTGTTGTGACAAGTCGCGACAGGGGCATGCTTTATCGGGACCGTGCATTGACCGAAGGTTCTTGCCCTGGGCGAGGCCTGCCTAGATCTGCGTGCCCTTGTCCTTTTCCCCTGGTTCGAGTTTCGAGGCTTCTGGGTTTGTTAGGGAGAAGGCGAGTGCGTAGCTCGGCACGTGCCCCTTTTTCTCCAGTTTGGATGGCGAAGCTTCTTAGGTCTGCCCTGGAGTCTTTACTTGAGGGGGGAGCGGGCGAGTAGCTCGGCCCGTGCCCTTTCTCCGGTTTGGGTGGCGAAGCGTGTTAGGCTTTTCCCAGAGACTTTGCTTGAGGGGGGAGCGATCGCGTAGCCCGGCCTGTGCCCTTCTCCAGTTTGGGTGGCGAGGAAGGATCCTGCCCCGGAGTCTTCGTAGTGAGGAGGGATCCTAGCTCGGCACGTGCCCTTTTTCTCCAGTTTGGGTGGCGAAGCGTGTTAGGCTTGCCCCAGAGTTTTTGCTTGAGGGGGCGAGCATGTAGCCCGGCCCGTGCCCTTCTCCGGTTTGGGTGGCGAGGACGGATCCTGCCCCGGAGTCTTCGTAGGCGGGAGGGAGCCGTAGCTCGGCACGTACCCTTTTGCTCCAGTTTGGGTGGCGAAGCGTGTTAGGCTTGCTCCGGAGTCTTTACTTGAGGGGGGAGCGACCGCGTAGCCCGGTCCGTGCCCTTCTCCGGTTTGGGTGGCGAGGACGGATCCTGTCCTGGAGTCTTCGTAGGGGGGAGGGAGCCGTAACTCGGCCCGTGCCCTTTTTCTCCAGTTTGGATGGCGAAGCGTTATAGGCTTGCCCCTGAGTCTTTACTTGAGGGGGAGCGAGCGCGTAGCCCGGCCCATACAGTTCTCCAGTTTGGGTGGCGAGGACGGATCCTGCCCCGGAGTCTTCGTGGGGGGAGGGAGTAGTAGCTCGGCCCGTGTCCTTTTTCTCCAGTTTGGATGGCGAAGCGTTATAGGCTTGCCCCAGGGGAGCGAGCGCGTAGCCTGGCCCATGCACTTCTTCGGTTTGGGTGGCGAGGATTGATCCTGCCCCGGAGTCTTCGTAGGAAGAGGATGTCGTAGCTCGGCATGTGCCCTTTTTTCTCCAGTTTGGGTGGCGAAGAGTGTTAGGCTTGCTCCGGAGTCTTTGTTTGAGGGGGGAGCGAGCGCGTAGCCTGGCCCGTGCCCTTCTCTGGTTTGGGTGGCGAGGACGGATCCTGCCTCGGAGTCTTCGTAAGGGGAAAGAAGTTGTAGCTCGGCTCGTGCCCTTTTTCTCCAGTTTGGGTGGCGAAGCGTTGTAGACTTGCCCCGGAGTCTTTACTTGAGGGGGGAGCGAGCGCGTAGCCTAGCCCGTGCCCTTCTCCAGTTTGGGTGGAGAGGACGGATCCTGCCCCGGAGTCTTCATAGGAGGGAGGGAGCCGTAGCTCGGCACGTGCCCTTTTTCTCCAGTTTGGGTGGCGAAGCGTGTTAGGCATGCCCCGCAGTCTTTACTTGAGGGAGCGAGCGAGCGCATAGCCCGGCCCGTGCCCTTCTCCGGTTTAGGTGACGAGGACAGATCCTGCCCGGAGTCTTCGCAGGGGGAGGGAGCCGTATCTCGGCTTGTGCCCTTTTTCTCGAGTTTGGGTGGCGAAGCATTGTAGGCTTGCCCCGGAGTCTTTACTTGAGGGGGGAGCGAGCACGTAGCCCGACCCGTGCCCTTCTCCGGTTTGGGTGGAAAGGACGGATCCTGCCCTGGAGTCTTCGTAGGGGGGAGGGAGCAGTAGCTCGGCCCGTGTCCTTTTTCTCCAGTTTGGGTGGCGAAGGGTGTTAGGCTTGCCCCGGAGTTTTTGCTTGAGGGGGGCGAGCACGTAACCCGGTCTGTGCCCTTCTCCGGTTTGGGTGGCGAGGACGGATCCTGCCCCGAAGTCTTTGTAGGGGGAGGGAGCCATAGCTCGGCACGTGCCCTTTTTCTCCAGTTTGGGTGGTGAAACGTGTTACTCCGGAGTCTTTACTTGAGGGGGGAGCGAGCGCGTAGCCCGGCCCGTGCCCTTCTCCGGTTTAGGTGGCAAGGACGGATCCTGTCCTGGAGTCTTCATGGGGGGAGGGAGCCGTAGCTCGGCCCGTGCCCTTTTTCTCCAGTTTGGATTGCGAAGTGTTATAGGCTTGTCCCTGAGTCTTTACTTGAGGGGGAGCAAGCGCGTAGCCCGGCCCGTGCCCTTCTCCGGTTTGGATGGCGAGAACGGATCCTGCCCCGGAGTCTTTACTTGAGGGGGGAGCGAGCGCGTAGCTCGGCCCGTGCCCTTCTCCGGTTTGGGTGGCGAGGACAAATCCTGCCCCGGAATCTTGTGCATTGAACTGAAATTTTTCAAGTGGAGATGGCAAAATTTGAAAGTGTGCAAAAAAGAAAGTATCTTACTAAAAGCTCACAATTACTGGTAGTATTTTAGCAGATGTTCCGCATTCCACGGGTGAGCCAGTTCGCCTCCATCAAGGGTCACCAAGATGTATGTGGCCGGTCCGATGATGTCGATGATTTCGTAGGGCCCCTCCCATTTTGCTGCCAGCTTCCCTCGGCAAGCGGTCTCAGGCTTGAAGGTGGCGTCCCTGAGGACCAAGTCACCAATCCTGAAGCTCTGTTTCTTTACTCGGGAGTTGTAGTGCCGGGCCATCCTCTGGCTGTGCCGGACGAGGTTCATCAGAGCTCGATCTCTTACTTCGTCGACGAGCTCGAGACTGAGGCCGAGGCCCTCCACATTGATATCCTCGTCGAAGTACAGAAGCCGAAGAGTTTCCTCTCCAACCTCTACGGGAACGACCGCTTCCGACCCAAATGCCAGCATGAACAGGCTTTCTCCCGTCGCAGCTTTATAGGTTGTGCGATACGACCAGAGAATGCCCGGCAGTTCGTCCACCCAAGTTCCGAGGGTGTCATCGACCTTCTTCTTCAGGGGGCCCAATATGCATTTGTTCGCGGCTTCCGCCATCCCATTGCACTGAGGGTGTGCGACGGATGCGAAGTGAAACTTGATCCCCCAGCCTGAGCAGAAGTCTCAGAAGCCCTTGCAGTCGAACTGCCTTCCATTATATGTCACTATGGCACAGGGTATCCCAAAGCGCCAGATCATAGATTTCCAATTGAAGCCCTTCATGTCCGTCCACGCGATGCGCGCCAATGGTTCGGCCTCGACACATTTGGTGAAGTAGTCCACGGCGAAGACCAAGTATTTCCTCCCCCCAGAGGCCTTTGGAAAGGGTCCGAGGATGTCGAGCCCCCACTTGGCTACCGGGATCGGGCTTAAGATAGGGACCAGGTTGGCTGGAGGCACCGATGTGTGTCTGCCAAACTTCTGACACGCCTCACACTTCTTGACGTACTGAGCCGTGTCGTAGATCATAGTTGGCCAGCAGTACCCCTGACACACTATCTTGTGGGCGATAGTGCGTCCGCCGTAGTGGTTTTCGCAGAAGCCCTTGTACACTTCGCGGATGACCTGTTCAGCTTGCTCTGGCCCCAGACACTTCAGGCACGGTAGAACATCGAAGCTTCTACGGCGCCGGTGGTACAAGACTCCATCGAAGAGCACGAATGACAAGGCCCGCCTCTCGACCTTTTTGGTCTGCAGCCGCTCCTCGGGCAGGGCCCCCGTCTCCAAGTATTTCACTATTAGGGTCATCCACGTCGTCGTCTGGCCAACGCACATTAATTTTTCTTCTTCAATGGTGGGCGTCAGCAGATTCTCGACGCAGATGGCCTTCCCAATCTCGGCCGGGGAGGAGGAGGCCAGCTTCGATAGGGCATCGGCCCGGAGGTTGTTGGAGCGAGGTAGGTGCTGGACCTCTACTCTCTTGAATTTCTGGAGCTCGGTCTGGATGCGCTTGAGGTAGCGCTTCATCATCTCCTCTCAGGCCTCGAAGCTCCCTTGGACCTGTTAGACGAAAAGCCACGAATCACTAAGCAACAGCACGTTCGTCGCCCCCATAGCTCGGCAGAGCTTCAACCCATTGACTGCGGCCTCATACTCCACGACATTGTTGGTCGTCGGGAAGGCAAAGCGCAGGGCATACTCCAGCAGGCATCTGTCAGGTGTTTGGATGACGATGCCTGCCCCTGTCCCAGATCCGACGACAGACCCGTCGACGTGAACGGTCCACAATCTGCCCACCTCTTCTTGGACGGGCCTCGAGGGTCCAGCTACTCCCATTGCTCTCAGGGATGCAGCAGCCGACGGTGCGCCCGTAGCTCGTTCGGACGGTCTTCTACAGTACACTCCACCACAAAGTCCGCCAGTGCCTGGCCCTTGATCGCTGTCCGGGCTTTGTATACTATGTCGATCTCGCTGAGGTCGATGCTCCAATTGAGCATTCTGCCCAACCGACCTAACCTCTTCAGGTTCTTCTCGAGTGGCAGGTTGGTGTGGACAGCAATGTGATGGGCCTGGAAGTATGGTCGGAGCTTCCTCGCCATTGTGACCAGGCAGTATGCGACATTCTCGATGGGGCTGTAACGAGTCTCCGCCTCCCAAAGAATCCGGCTTGCATAGTAGACCGGCCGCTGCACGCCCTTCTCCTCCTTGATTAAGACTGAGCTGATGGCCTCTTCACCGGTGGCGAGGTACAACCCCAGCTGTTCTCCCTCCTCGGGCTTAGCGAGCAGCGGCGGGCTTTACAGGTAAGCCCTCAGTTCTACGAACGCTTGCTCCCAGGCGTCATCCCAATGGATCACTATTCTATCAATTTTAGTCGTGCCGAGGGCCGTTTGCAGGACTCTAAAGAATGGGAGCGATCTCTCCGCCGACTTCGACAGGAACCTTTCCAGCGCTGCAAACCTACCGTTTAGCCGATGCAAGTCTCGGATGGTCCGAGGCTCTGTCATATCGACAAGGGCCGACACCTTGTCAGGGTTCGCTTCGATTCCTCGCTTCGTTATCATGAAGCCAAGTAATTTTCCCGACTGTACACCGAAGATGCACTTCGCCGGGTTCAGCCTCAGGTCATATTGGCGCACCTTCTGAAACGTCTCCCGCAGGTCGGCGAGGTGGTCCGGGGCTTTCTTTCTCTTAACCAGCATGTCATTGGTGTAGCCTCCAGATTTCGCCCGACATGCGAGATGAATATCATGTCCACCATCCGCAGGTAGGTCGCCCCGGCGTTCTTCAGTCTGAAGGGCATTTTCGTGTAACAGAAGGTGCCCCTGTCAGTGATGAAGGACATTTTTTCCTCATCTTCCTTCACCATCGGGATCTGATTGTAGCCCGAGAACGAGTCCATAAAGCTCAGCAACTCGTAACCGGACACCTGGTCGACTAGGTGGTCGATCCTTGGTAGCGGGAAGCTGTCCTTCGGGCACACCTTATTGAGATCCGTGAAGTCGACGCACATGCACCACTTCCCATTGGCCTTATTCACCAAGACGACATTGACGAGCCAATCCGGGTAGCTCACCGGCCTGATGAACTTGGCCTGGAAGAGCCGCTCCACTTCTTCGCCGATGCCCTCCGGGTAGCTCACCGGCCTGATGAACTTGGCCTGGAAGAGCCGCTCCACTTCTTCGCCGGTGCCCTCATCTTCTCTCCTCCAGCACTCCTCTCCTTCTGCCGGACCGGACGAGACTCCAGGTTCGCATTCAGCTTATGGAAGATCACCGATGGGTTGACTCCAGGCATGTCCGAGGGTGACCATGCGAATATGTCCACGTTCTCTCTGAGGAGGCTGATGAGGTCTGCCCTCAGAGAGGCCGGTAGCTTCATGCCCATGGAGACGGTCTTGCCCTCCTCCACGGCCACGTGTACTTCTTCGACCTCCTCTGTAGGAGTTGGTCACTGGTCGCAATAGTCCTCTCTCTCGTCGAGGAGGTTGACCGATAAGGCCTGCTCCGGGCCCTTATGCTTGATCGACCCCACGTAGCAGCTCCGGGATAGCTTCTGGCTCCCCCGCACTAGCCCCACCCCTCGTAGAGTCTGGAATTTGACCATCTGATGGAGCAGGCTGGGGAGCGCTTCAATGGCCGTCATGTAAGGTCGACCTACGATCCCGTTATATGCCAACGCAATGTCAACGACAAAGAACTGCGTCATGCGCGTGACGACCCTCAGCTCTTCCCCGAGCGATTCCGGTAAGGTGATCACCCCGGCAATAGGAACCGAGTGGCCAGTGAAGCCGATGATGGGTCCCGTGCAAGACCTCAAGTCCACCTGCTTCAGCCCCATCTTCTCAACCGTCGACATGAATAGAATGTCGCAGGAGCTTCCCCTGTCGATCAGGAGGCGGCTGATGATGGTCATCCCGACCTGAGCTTCGATGACGATGGCGTCGTCGTGCGGTAGCTTGACTCCCTCCAAGTCTTCATCGGTGAAGGTAATGGGAGGTCGAGCCACCCTTCTCCGCTTCGTACCATCGCCGAGGCCTGCCGCCATCACCTGCCGCACGTACGCCTTCTTGCTTGATGACGACGCTCCCCTGAGGACGGTCCACCGCATATCACATCTATGCGCATGACCGTCGTTGGCGGGCGAAGCTCCTCCTGCTTATGGCTTGGGGGTGTGTCCGGCCTTCGCGCTCCCCGCGGAGATCCTTCTTATCGGACCAGCCTCTTGCCCTCGATGAAGCCCCCAAGATGACCCGCTTGGATCAGCCGATCGATCTCCCTCTTCAGGGTGAAGCAATTGTCGGTGTCATGGCCGTGATCATGGTGGTACCGACAATACTTCTGGAGATCTCGCTTCGCTGGATCCGACTTCATTTCTCTAGGTGGGTCCGGTAGCAGCCCGGCCCTTGACGCCGCGGCCAACACCTCTATCATTGGGGCGTTAAGCTGCGTGTATTGGGCCCGCAGGGGTCCTTCCAATCTCGGGATCATCCGTGCGGGTTCTCTGGTAGGGGCGAACTCTCGCACTGGGCCTGGGCGATCTTGAGGGCGACGTCCCACTGGGTCGCGTCCTGGCTGTGCCAGCTGATCGCGGCCCCGGGGCCTATCTTCTTACCTTGGCCTGAGGTGGGACTGAGGCTCGCCTTAGGACGCCCCCGCCTGGGCAACCTGGTTCTTTGCACCGAGAGCCTCCTCGCTCAGTATGTACCTCTCCGCCTGTGCGATTAGTGCGTCGTAATCGGCAGGCGGGTCTCAGAGCAAGGATTTGTGGAGGCTTCGGTTCCTCAGCCTGGCCTTGAAGGCCAATATGAGGACTTCATCGCCACAGTCCACTATACCCCGCCTCTCATCCTAGAAGCGACGCAGGTACTTCCCAATCGTCACCCCTTCCCCTTGGATTATTGTGCAGAATCCGTGGGCTTCTTCCTTGTGCGCCCGACCCGGAAATCCTGGCAGAATTTGTGAGATAACTCGCTAAAGTTCTCGATGGACCTCGTTGGTAAGCCGTAGTACCATTCTATGGCTGAGTCTCGCAGACTCTGTGAGAAAACTCGACAAAGAAATTCGTCATCCACGTCCTGTGTCTCCATCGCCCCACGGTACTGCTGCACGTACGAGAGGGGTTCGCCTTTTCCGTTGTAGGTCACTAGATGGGGAGCCTTGAACCTTGCGGGTCCCGGAGCCGAAGTTATCCATCGCGCCAATGGTGTGGCTTTCTCAGGGTAAGCGGGGCACTCAGGCACGCGCCCCCTTCGCCACTCTGGGGTTCGGCTCCGGTCCTGCCTCGTCTGCCGACGGTCATCATGCCCCGGGGACGGACGAGGTGGTCGCCGCGGAGGACTCCTTCCGCGAGGCGGAGTTCCGGCTGAGGATGGACTATGGGCGTTCCAGTATCGCCAGCCCAAAGTTAACACCTTCGGGGTTTCCCTATGCTCCCGATTTTCCCTTCTGAACCTGTCGCGCTCTGTGGCGAGGGAGCGGAGTTGCTGACGGATGGCTTCCTCGTCGAGACGATCTGGGGTGCGGCTTCGGTTTCGGCCTTGGTGGCGGTGGTTTCTCCGCTCCGATGGGGAAAGGGGCCATTACGGAGGGTTTCTCCCTCGAGGCGGGGACCCGGCGGGGGGCAGGCCATGCCCACTCCTGCGCCGCTGGCCTGAGGTCGACATCTCCGGGATCTCCCGGTTCTCCTCATTCTCCCGCCTGAGCCTTTCACGCTCCGCGATGATGAAACAGAGATGGCGACGAGCTGCTTCCTCGTCGAGGTGGGCTTGCTGGGCGGCCTCAGCTGCTTCATCTAGACGCCTTTGAGCAGCAGCAGCTTCTTCCTAGCGCCTGCGCAGCTGCGCGACCTCCATCTCTACGTACAAGAGCCTTTGTTGGGCCGCTATCTCCTCGGCGAGCCCTCTTTGCCCCACTCCCTCATCGAACTGAGGGTGAAGATTTCGCTTCACGTTCGGGAGTTCAGAAGGGCCATGGGGCGCTTCGGTCCTGGTCGACGCGAAACCTTCCATCATCTTAGTGAAGGCCTCGAAGCTCTGATGTACATCACAGGCCGAGGCCTGGACAGTCCGACCTCCACCCCGGGGGTGGATTAGTCGCTAGAGTCATTGGGTGAGAATGTAATTCTTGGTCCATAGGATCTTTGTTGTGGTCAGGGTTCCGGTTGATGTGTATGGAGCTAGACATGGGTGTGACCCTTCGATCCCACAGACGGCGCCAATTGTTGCGGGGTAAAACTCACGTACAATGAATTTGTATTGAGTGAAACCAAGGGCACGATGGTTATGGTTAAGGTGAGATTAGGGTAGGCTATTTGACAGGTGATTAGTGTGGTGACGAGGCTAAGCACGTTACGAAGGCTGACCACGGTGTTGATTCCGTAAAGACTTTACCAAAGGGCCGCACTGCCGGAGGCGGGAGCGAGCATAACCGGAGATGATGAGCACGCCTGCACAAGTAGCAGCTCGTCAGAAAGGCCGGGTTGGGTCCAACCCTTAGCCTCTCTGATGCCTAAGTTAGTAATAGGACTTAAAATGGGGGCCAAGCACGCAGGCCGGACTAAGAGTGAGTCGACCGTACGTGACGAGCTATCAATTATGGAAGAACAAAGATATGGAAGACCTTTGCTCTTGTGTGTGAGTAATGAGATTTTGGGATTAATTTGCCAACTTTTTCCCCGTTGGAGGCGAAGGGGTATTTATAACTGACGGAGGCGGTTAGGTGAGGCCGACGTGGCGTGCTGACTCGATGTGCTGAGCTGCCCTCCTGTCAACGGACGCTTCGGACGAGGATGTCAGGATCTGGCGTGACAGCCACGATTTTGTCAGACGGCACAATGGCTAGGGGTGCCTTTGTTTGGGTGTCAGAGCCGAAAGCATTACGTCAGGGGGAGCAGCAACCAGAGGGAGCTTTGTCAGGTTGTCGAACGGCAGAAGTGTCAGTTGCGTCCTTGTATTAGGTTGTTTGTCGTGTCTGACATGGCGAAGAGTCGTCGTAATGCGTTTGGGGGAGTGCGACCGCAGGGGGTGCGGCCACAGACGTGTCGCCAGGTCGCTCCTGACTGATGACGAGCGGTCGGGCGTACGCTTCGCTCGCTAAGCCTGGCGAGCTCGGATGGGAACGGGCGCGCAACCGGCTAGGACTCTAGCGTGGTGCGTCCTTCCTATCAGTCGAGGCGGAGTCCCCCCTTTCCATCAGTCGGGGTGGACATTTGGGAATGAGTGAGTGGCCTACGAGGTCAGGGCGAGGAGCGCCTTGTCGCTGGTCTGAGTAGGCTCCTTGAAGGCCTTGAAGGAGGGGTGTGCTGGCCGGGTATCTGGCGCGTTTCGATGGAAGATCGGACTATCACGAACTGTAAGTCGTAACAATTATCATTGTAATTTTGGGCAAGTTATATTGTAACTCATATATGCCTTAAGTTTTTGTTTTTGTTTTGTTTTTTTTTTGATATGTTGATTTGATAAATACAATCAACATATATATGTAATAAAATAAATAAAATTTATGGTCCATACTTTATATCCACGTGAAAAGAAATATACATCTAGATCAATGATTTAGGGAAGAACCAATAAAATCCGTAGATAGAAAAATAAAATCTTCGCTTCCGCACCCCTGCAGGAAATCAATTGCTTGTCGTCGCAAATACTTTGCCGTAACAACAAGATTCCTTCGCAAGAGGGAAAATTATGTGGGGAAAATGAAATTTTTATGGCTCAAAAAAAATTTCTAGATCGTAATCGTGCTAATAACATGTTCGAAACAAGTAACCATGGCTATCACACATGGTCTCCTTTTATTTAGGATAGGAAAGACCATAGGTTATTAGTAGACCAAAGGTTCACCTCAGGGTGTCACAATGGCCCGACCGGGCGCATCCAAAACCCGGGCCGGTCCGGTCCGGCCCGGGCAGGGAGAACTCGGGCCCGGCCCGGCCATTTTCCCCTCTTTTTAGCCTCAAAGAGGCTTTATGTATAGAAAACACCCGGGCCGGCCCGGTCCATGGGCCGGGCACCTCAGCCCAGCCCGGCCCTGGGGCCGGGCCGGCGGGCCGATGGAACCCCGGGCCATTTTAACACCCTGAGGTTCAGCTACTAACATGTTAATATGATATTATGGTGGATAAATGAGGGAGGGATAAGTCTCCCTCTCTCATAGCACCATTCCCATTATATACCTACAGTTTTTTCCAAAATCAGACAAAATATCAGCCTAATTTCCAAACTTTCTTCCCATTTCGCCCCTCGCTAACTCCCAGCCTCAGATTTTCCTTCCCCAAATGCCCCCGTTCTCTCCGGCGAGCCCCTCCGCCCAAAACTAGGTTTTCTGGCGGGCGAATGAGGGTCAGGGTAAGGACCTTGATGGGAGGAGAAGATAGAGTGAAACTCCTCTGCAGTTTTGGCGGCGAATTCATCAGGGAACAAGGGAAGCCCGTCTATTTGGGGGGAAAGACTCGGCTGGTCTCGATCGATCGGTGCTCGAGCTACCTATCGCTTCTGATGAAGATGGCGGAGGTCTGCAATGCCGATCCGAGCTCGATCGACGTCAAGTTCCAGCTCCCAGATGGGACCCTCGATTCGAGGCTCATCTCGGTCGAGACCGACGACGACGTCAGGAATATGATCGAGGAGTTCGGTCCCGATCGGAAAATTCCGATATTTCTGTTTACTGGTAATATGAGAAACGGCGACGATGATGACCATGGCAACCATGGCAACCATGACAACGATGAGGAGGTTGCTAATGAAGATGATGATGTGAATATGCATGTTCTTGATTCCATTACCACGGATTGCATAAGGTATTTCCCTTTTGAAAAAAGATAAATCAAATCTGTTTAGTTTTTACTGTTGTTGTCAATGAATCACTTTGGTGATAATTTGCAGGCCGTGGAGAAATCATCACTCAATTCAATATATTAAAAGTTTAATCCATGCTAATTATTGAGTTCAATCCGAGCCCTCACAATGATGTTTCTATTCACTAAAACTAACTATTTAACAGAATATCAGTGATATCTTATGTTAAATTTGATGAAGAAATATTGTTTTGTATTGACTTGATGATCATGGTTACAATAGTTATCCACACACACACACACACACACACACACACACACACTACACACGTAATGATTGGGCACAAAAGCCCAAGCGCCATATCCAAGAAACTAAGAGGAAATACAAGAAACGGAGAGACACTTGAACAGGAAACAAAGAGACAACTCTATTTTCTAAATGTAGTAATTAATATCTTAACACCTCCCCTCAAACTCAAGCTGTAACTTTGAGTTTGGATAGACTGGAAGAAAGATCAAGTGAGAAGAGATAGCGACATTGGATGGCTGTTAAGTGCAAGCCGTAGGGGTTGGAAACTACAGGACGCGATGGCCGCATAGTTGAAGAGGCCGCAAGGGGGCCAAGGAAGATACATAAAGGACAGAGGCAGCTGGGGGCCGATGAGGTGCCACAAAGGGTGACAGGTGCCTCAAAGGGCGAGGCCGCTGGGGATCGATAAGGTGCCACAAGGGGGCCCGATAGGTGCCGTTGGGGGCGAGACCGCTGGGGGTCGAGACCGTATAGGGCCAATGAGGTGTTGCAGGGGGCCGAGGCCGCTGGGAGCCGATGAGGTGCCGCTGGGGGCGAGGCTGCTAAAGGTCGAGGAGGCTGTGCTTCGATGATCAAGGAGGAGGCTGTGCTCCAATACAATGTTAAATTTGATGACGAAAGATTGTTTTGTATTGACTTAACGTGATGATCATGTTTACAATAGTTATCCTCATAATATATGTTACACAAGTCATGATTGGACACAAAAGCCCAAGCGCCATAACCAAGGAACTAAGAGGAAATACAAGAACCGGAGGACAATTGCACAAGAAACAAAGAGACAACTCTATTTCCTAAATATAGCAATTAATATCTTAACATCTTACAATATTTTTCTAGGAATTTCATAATCACTGCCATTGTCTAAATGTATGTGCTTTTGTCTAATTTTGAATAAATCTTGTGTGAGACAAAAGGTTTCTAATGTTTAAATATTTTATTTTTAATTTTTGGCCTTGTTATACTAATATTCTTTTACGATAGATGATTCAAAAGATTATCCAACGAATCTGATAAAGGAAAAATCACACTGCAGTGAGGCAACACCGCTGGCAGCCGAGCCATTCCATAGGCAGAGTGAACCGAGCACTCGTTCAACATCTTCCACGAGAGATAATGCAAGAGATCTCGTGGTTGGCCCAAGCTTGTCAGGAGATATTTTCCGGAGAGACTCCCAGTCGCTTGTGGTAGGACAGGAATACGAGGATGTTCAGACATTCCGCAATGCGCTGACAAGTGCTGCGATTGCTGCAAATTTTGTACTTCACATGATCCGCTCAGACCAGAAGCGTGTTACCGCCAGGTTGTTCTCCACTTATTTAGTGCCTTCGGTATTTGATTTCACAATGATAAAAGGTCTAGGTTTATGGAATTACATGCATTTGTCTTTACACTTAGGGTTATTGAATTATATGTATTCTAGATATTGCCAATAAGCAGATACATGGGTTTCCTTTCTAGACACATTAGCATAGCTTAGTTACTGTGATATCATCTCTGACTTTATCTTTCTATCAAAATGAGGTCAATATAGGCGACTAGTGTTATCAAAGTCATTGTCTCTGTCTTTCTGTGATGTGAATGCTTTGTGATTTATCATAGTGGTATACCAGATATGGAAGTACATCCTTCTAATTACACATTCATTTATTTATGGCTAAGAAAATTATAATACTTGAGTTCAACTTAGCAAAATCCAGTTTGGGCATTAAACACTCAGCTAATCCTTTTGCGTTGAGCGGGAAGGATATCATTGATGGCATATTATCTTTTATATCTAGAGATGAATTCCACAGGTGGCGTATAATGCATAACCCAATACCCTTGCCATTAAACTATATACCAATTAATTCAATGGGATGAAATCTGCAGCATCCCGTCACTTTGTTTTGTGGATAATGATATGAATACTTATTAACTAAGAAACAAAGAAACCACCATCGCCACATCTTTTAGATATCAAATGCATAAAAGAGCATGAAATCCAGGCAACCTTCTTCCAGGCACCTTTTGTGGTTTGGCTTCCAACGCTTTCTCTATACTCCATAACGTTTTTGGAGGTTCAATATTGCAAGCTTTCTCCCCCCTTTCCTTCCCCTCTCTTTGGTTTAATGTCTTTTTTTGCTAAGATCCGCTGATCAGGGAGTTTGCACTTTGCCTTGATATATAGGGATGCACTTGAGGTTTCAGCGTCATGAATCCAAAACATTTTTCTAGCTTGCATCTAAGAGATCTTTATTTGAAAATTCAATAGTAAAACCACCTTTGAATCATTTCTGCTGTTACTCCAAAGAAAATTATTACATTGCAGTGTCTCATTTTTAATAAAGCCAACCAGTATTGTCCGCATCTTTGTGACTCTGCCTTAACATTGTGAGAATCTAGTCTAGTTTGCTGTAGCCTTTTATCCACCTTGGGTTCAAGATATGATATGCTTCTCTATTTTCTTTTTAAGTACCCATCTTCTTCTTTTGTAGGATCCTAATAATAATAGAATGATAATGTGTTTGACGATGCATGCTGCCAGACTTACCATATTGAACTGTTTGGTATTGCATTACCTCCTTCCTTGCATGCTAAATCCTAAACATATAGTTTTCTTCGTTATTGGTCATTGCTGGAAGAAACTGCCAAAACATCCAATTTGAACAATTACAGTCAAGGCATTCAACCTAGTACCATGTTTATGAAGACTCTTGCCTCCTAGATGGCTTGCTCAGCTCTATTGACGATCATATTCATACATCAGAGTTGCAATGCAAGCCCATTGTGGACATCAAAACTTCTTTCTAAATTAAATTCTAGAATTTCTCCCATTTACATTCTTCGCTCACCTACTATGTTGCTCCACCTGCCAACACAAGCCACCCAATCTATATACTTTAGGAAGTCCGATGTTACCATCATCTTCAGACATCAGAGTTACAATGCAAGCCCATTGTGGGCATCCAAACTTCTTTCTAAATTAAATTCTAGTATTTCTCCCATCTACATTCTTCTTCTTACTATCTGCCAACACGAGCCACCCAATCTATATACTTTAAAACGTCCGCTGTTACCATCAGACTTGCAATTAGTTATCTGATGTTCCGATGTTGGTCTCTCCTCAAATTGGTTGTTTAATGTCGCTCTAGCTAGATACCTGTGTTAACATTTTCCTTTGCTTAGCACGAATTGGCGGTCGTCTTTCACAGATGTGCTGCAGAAGGATGTACATGGCGTGTGCATGCGTCAAGGGTTTCACATGTCAGCACATTCAGGATAAGGACCTTAATTCCAGAGCATACTTGTGAAAGATCAGGAGACGCTGGCCACCGGCAGGCAACTGCAAAGTGGGTAGCCAGCTGTATAAGAGAAAAGCTTCGGAATAACAGAAATTATAAGCCGAAGGAAATTTTGAATGACATCCACCGGGAGTATGGTGTGCTCATCACGTACAAGCGGGCTTTCCTTGGTCGCGAGAAGGCTTTAGAAGAGCTGCGACATGAACCATCAGGTGATATTGTGCCTTTAGAAAATGATGATGACCCAAACATCATGGATGCCTGGGGCGAGATTGACGATCCCCCAAGAAAGAAACGGGCGCAGCTTAATAGGCCGAGTACTCCAAAGGATGGAAGAATGCTACATTGCACCCGATGTAACCAAATTGGCCACAACAGGAGGACATGTACTCTGGTGGAGCTCCTGCAAGGTAAAAACTCCAGGCTAGTGTTTCTTGTCATGCTTCCATCTGATGCTTGCTCGTTCCATGTTGTCGTTCTAACAGGCTGATTTTCGCTTGCAAATTCTGATTTGTATCGAACAGATGGACAGAGTTAGAGCGTGACCGTCACCTCTGAAACCGGTTTTAGTCCGAGGGTGTTGGTTATGAAAAACGATCACATGTTTCGGCAAGCTGTTATGAGTTACGAGTGCTTAGTGAATGTATGATACAAGCTTGTAGCTTACAAAGAACTCGAATAGTCTTCAATTGTAAATCTTTGCAACTTTCAATTTCAATGAAATGCACTAAAAAGATTCAGATACTCGCAGTCACTCAAGCTGCATTTTG
Source organism: Scilla litardierei (assembly GCA_030789695.1). Taxonomy (NCBI): domain Eukaryota; kingdom Viridiplantae; phylum Streptophyta; class Magnoliopsida; order Asparagales; family Asparagaceae; genus Scilla; species Scilla litardierei. Next base: position 129,865,685 of record CM061139.1, on the reverse strand, counting down.
CATGCTTAATTCTTGCAATACAGGAGAGATGGTATTTTTCGTTGATGTTATACTTAGTAAGCAGCTAGCAGCTTCTTCTCCTCTTTGCTTTTCATGTTTTTTTTTCCTGTTTTTGGAGAAAGAGCAATAGCCCATTGTATCCTTTTATTCATTCATAGTATATGAGGTTACACCTATTAGTCCAGGGGTTTATTACAGCCCAAGGGTTCACCCCAAGTAGTGGGGTGTTATGGAGGATAATGAGGAAGGGGAGACGATAAGTCTCCCTCGCTCATAAGTCATAACACTCCCTCTTATACATCCATTACCTTGGACTTAGCATATGAATGCTTCAGGATTCATGATGCTAATGGGGTGGATACTTCTGGATACAGAGTAAACGTGTTTGGCTCGTTAAAATTTTAGCTGTGGAAAACCCAATGGGAAAAACCAACAGTCTTAAGGAAAAAGAGTACAACCCACATGTTACTCCCCCTGATCCGTACAAGCTTTAGGCTTGTAGATCACTCAGCTGTCTCATCACGATTCCTTTTACAAGCTTTACAAAAGTACATCTAGGCAGAGCCTTAGTGGACAAATCAGCTAAATTATTTTGACTTGCTTCTCCTCTTGTAGGTCGTGCGTCCAGAAGAACTTAGGAGATATGTGCTTCGTCTTGTCGCCCTTGATAAAACCAGTCTGTAGTTGAGCTATGCAGGCTGCATTATCCTCAAATATCGTGTTTGGCTCAAGGTCACCAGTCTTCAGGCCGGTAGTCACTAAGATGTGATGAATGGCTGAACGAAACCATACACATTCTTTGCTTGCTTCATGGATCGCGAGGAGCTCGGAATGGTTGGAATAGATTGCTGTAGTGGTTTACTTCACAGATTTCCAGGAGATGGTTGTACCACCGTAGGTGAAGAAAAAACCAGTTTGTGATTTCTCGGTGTGAGGATCAGACCTGTAACTTGCATCTGCATAACCAATTAAAGTGGGAGATCCACCGTTAGGGAAATATAATCCCAGGTCAATTGACCCTTGGAGGTAGTGCAGAAGCTGCTTAACTCCGTTCCAGTGGTGCTTTGTGGGCGCTGCACTATATCTGACTAGAAGATTCACTAAGAACGATATATTGGGACGCGTATAGTTAGCCAGATATAGAAGTGCTCCAATGGCATTTAGGTAAGATACTTCAGGACATAACATTTCCTCCCCCTTTTCCAGCAGACGGAAGGGGTCCTTATGTACATCCAAATATCTAACGACCATTGGTGTACTTAGAGAATGACATTTATCCATTAGGAAATTTTTCAGTAATTTCCGTGTATATGTGGATTGGTGTAACAGTATACCACCACGTAGGTGTTCGATCTGCAAGCCAAGACAATACTTTGTTTTGCCTAGGTCTTTCATTTCAAAAGTATTCTTTAGGCTTGTAGATATCTCAGCGATCTATGCAGAAGATCCAATGAGATTTAAGTCGTCCACATAAATGGCGACGATAACAAATCATGTTTCCGATCTTTTAATAATGATACATGGGCAGATTTCATTATTGGTGAAACCTTGCTACACAAGGAAATCACTCAGTCTGTTATACCACATTTTACCCGATTGCTTAAGACCATATAATGATCTTTGAAACCTTACAGAGTAGACATCCCGAGGTCTCTCGGCTATCTCTGGAGGTAATTTATATCCCTCAGGGAGTTTCATATAGATATTTTTATCTATATTACCATATAGATATGCAATCACGATGTAACGGCCGGTATTTTTAGGTATGTTTAATTGCATGTGTGCCTGTATTTTACTTCAGATTGTTCGAGTATTTTTATCCGTAGAGTTGACGCGAGCGCGTCTAATTTTTCACCATATCTAAAAATGTATTATCAATTACATCACAAATTACAAATTACAAAATATCTTTTAACTTCCCCTAATTACCCAAAACATGTTTCACGTTTTCCTTTCCCACAGCCTAATACATCCCCCTAACCTACCAAACTTCGTTAATTCTAAAACCTAATCCTTAACTAAACTTCCCATGTTAATGAACCCTGGCCCTTGCCTCTTCCTTCTTCAAGGATCACCCATCAACTCCCCTGCAACGTTCATCAGCCCTCATCCCCTTCACAGATTCAACATCTCCATTCCCCAGCAACTTCATCATCTTCACCCACAACCCATCACCAACACAACAACAAACATCACTAAAAACCATCTGCAAATCCTCCATCAGAAGATCCCCGGCGGTCGCCGCCGGAGGCACGGAGCACACCGGACTGGAGGGATCCACGCCTTCCTTCCTTCTCTTCCCTCCGTGAGGCTCAGCGGGCACCGAAGGGGAGCGCTTCCGCCTCGCGCCGTCTCCACCCTCAGGAACAAGAGGGGGCACGCCAAGCGCAGGAGGGGCTGCACCGGACCCGTCGTTACCCCCTGCCACTTGGGCTGGGGGGACGGATCCGGTCCTTGCGACCCCCCCCCCCGGGGAGGAGACTACCAGAGGAAGAGGCGGGAGGTGTGGCCACCACCTTGCCCACGGTGGGCTCGGCTCGGCGCACCTCCTCCTCAACGGTCCGCTGAGGTGCCCTCCCCGAGGTGCTACCTCGGCTCCGAGCGGCTCTACAACGAATCAGCTCATCAACATTGCGGGTGAACTCGCGACCAGCCATTCCTGCAAGGGAAACCGAAATCAGGGTAAGCCACGGGGCAATCCAGGACTGAAAAAGCGACCTACCCGGAGACCACAAGACGGCCTTCAGGAGTAGGTCGTCCAGCAAAGGCCATATAGACTTCGCCTCCAAGGGGAGGGCCGACAGCAGCGCGACGGCCGCCTGATCAGCCTCAGAGAGGGTTAGCGTTGGGCAAGGCCGACCCGACCCTCCCCAACCTGTCAAAATCTGGGCATCCTCCAGGAAGACCACGAAGACATAATCCGAGCTCCAATTCCCCGACCAGCGGGGTAGCCCGATCAGGCATTCCTTCCCCGCGCGGGCTCGGAGGTGCAAACATGACCATGAACCGACCGTCTGAACCTGATAAAAGTAGAAGAGAATGGGGAGAGATGGCTCCAGACCGCGAGTGCAGCAGAGCATCACAAAGCCCGTCAGAACCGCAATTGAACAGGGGGTGAACTGGCAAAGGGGCACCATGAGGTACTCCATGACTTGGATGAAGAAGGGATTGAGCGGGAAACGAAGACCCAGGCGGAACATCTCGACGTAGACGCCGACTTCATTGCTCCTCGGAAGACAGATCCGCTCGTCGATGAAAGGGACTCGAACATCATACGGATAACAGAGATACTTTCCCTGGATCTCCGCAGCCGCTAGAAAAGAAGTCCTCGGCGGCGTTCTAAGGACAACCGGAGGTACATTAAGCCGCACGACAGCCGACGCCACATCATCGCCGGCATAGTCTGGGAAGAGCTTTCCCTTCCCTTTATCTCGGAGGAAACGGCTCCCTGAGGAGGAACCGGATCCCACAGATCGAGGCCCGCCCCGCCTGGACTCAGGAGGATCCCTCGCCCCTTGGCCAGGCCTACCTATCCTAAGAGCAGCCATAATAAAAAGATGGGAAAGGAGTTACCTTTTTTGTTAATTTGGAGAAGACAAGGAAACGAAGACGGCGAGAGACTCCGAGTTTGTGGAAAGCCCGGAACAGAGGGAAGAGCGAAGAGGTCGGGATCAACGCAGCCGGGGATCTTATATACAAGACCCAAGGGTGAATTCGAAACGCCTGACAGGAACGTGTGGCAGGCCCCAAAGAGCCGGCGGCGTTTCGAAATCGGCGCCAAGGGAAGTCCAATCGGTCCGCCCCATCATAACCTTCATTTATGACCGCGCCTCGACTGACGCGCCACTCGGAATCCCAGACGTCACATCGGTCGAACCGAGCCGGCCAAGGCCGATCGGCCCCACCGATGGGGGCAATTGGTACGTCTGTTTTGCGGAGGTCCAACAGCATGGGCCCAAAGGCACAGCCTACTACGTGAAGCCACAGGAGGCCCAAGCCCACCAAACGAAGCCCGAAAGAACATGGAGCCAGAAACCCAACTACCGATCAGAAGCCCGTCTGCGAGATCAGGCCCGCCTAACAAAGCCCCCCAAAGGATCCCCGAACGACGACCCGACCCGGCCCCGAAAACGCGCAAGTCACTCGCCCACTCCAGCGATAACCGTTCCCCCAGGCCCGCGACCACTTAATGGCCGTTATGGGGAAATGCTGGCATGGTGCAGGGAGCGGCGGTGGGAAGGCGGATTGAGGGGGCACGATCGGGGGTGGACGAGGGACGTGAGTCATGGGAAATCACGACGGGATGTCTATAAAAGGGCCGGAAGGACGACTGAACAGGGGACCGCATCTCAGGTAACTAAAACCTAAGGTACTCCATCAACGACCTAGTTCCCCCACTTCATCTCCTTCCTCCCCCGCTCGCGCCGGTAGACGTCGGTCCGATCTCCTCCTCGAGTCGAACCGTCTCCGCCGAGCCTCCTCTTTCAGATCATCGTCTGACTTAGGCATCGGAGGGGATTTGGCCGGAACCAAGGTCCGGCCCCCCTGACGAGTGTTCTCGTCTGCGCAGGAGGACGTCAGATCCACGGGCCGAGGCTTCCCCTCTGTCCCACGTCGGCCACGTATCAAGCAAGACGACAGAGGCTACCCCTCGTCGTCCGACCGACCGAGGCCGAGCACGTCCGTCCGAGCCGAGGCTTCCCCTCCTATCACGAGGCGCCGAGGCTACCCCTCGTCATCCGACTGTCCGAGGCCGAGCGTCTCCCACCGGGTCGAGGCTTCCCCTCACCCCCCTTGTGGCCGAGGATCCAGACCCGGCCCAGCCGACGTGCTCCACGTCATCCGCAACTCCGATTCGCGCCGCGTTTGCACAGACTCGACGCACCCGAGGGACCCAAGTCGGCCCCTTGACCACGTTGACCGGGTAGTCCACGGTCAACGCTTTTGTAGTGAGAAAACACTCTGAAACATCTGGCGCCGTCTGTGGGAACGAACCATCCCACGAAAAAACAAACCACATCTGCAATGGCACGCGCCTGCAACGGGAAGAGACGCATGCCCCCCATCCCGGAGGAGGGAAATGGCGCACCCAACAGCAACCTTGAAAGCGCACCCAACGGCAATCACCACGCCCCATCAGCCGAAGAGACGGGCGAGACCGAGCCGGCCACGCAGGAGCAACTCCGTGCCCTGGCCCAGGAGACTAACGCGAACATTCAGACACTGGTCGCGACGGTACAGCAGCTCGTCGGCACCGCGCCAGCCAACGGAGATGTGTTGGGCGACGGCCATCGCTGGGAGGGGGGCCCACCGCTCCTGCGGTCCGCTGTGGTCGCTGACCACGGAAACCGAGGACCGAACCCGGAGCGTCGGTTCACACTGCCCGGCTTCCACCAGGCGAGATCGCGCGCCTCTTCCTCTCATCGCGAAAGGAGCAGGAGGGGTACTGAATACACGGGGGACGAATCGGTGACTGCGTCGTCTCGTCGGTCACGATCACCCCACTGCAGAAGGAGTGATCGGCACCACTCGAGGGACCGATCACGGTGAAGCGGGAGCTCCCGCCGGAGGAGCCGGGAACGCCGGATCAGCCCCGCCCCCAGTGTGGCGAGGGCCATGGAGCCAGCCCAGCCAGCGCCTGTGCCGCCTCCCCAACCGAACGAGCCTGAGGTAGGCGGGTGTCGGATCCCCGGAGGCATCCACGGAGACCGGTGCCACCTGTCGCGGAGAATAACCGAAGCGCGAGTCCCCTCTCGATTCAAGATCCCAGTGCTGGGGAAGTACGACGGGATAGGAGATCCAGGGAACCACGTGATGGACTACGAGGGGGACATGTCCTTTCAAGGAGCCGACGACACCCTGCTCTGCAGGGGCTTTTATTCGACCCTCAGGGGAGCGGCGAGAACTTGGTACCGCAGTCTGCCCAGCCGCTCCATTGACAGCTTCGAGGAACTCACCCAGCTGTTCTGCAAACAGTTCATGGCAGGGCGACATGTAATGCCTGATGCTGAACATTTGTTTAACATAGTGCAGGGCCCGACCGAGCCGCTCCGACAATTTATGCGCCGCTTCAACGCGGAGCGGCTGAACGTAAACAGCCCTCCCGATCTTGTTGTCCAAACGGCCCTAAAGAAAGGGCTGCGTCATAGAGGCTTGAAGAAGTCTCTGCATAATGATCCCCCGAAAGACCTCCCTGGGATCATGGCGAGGGCCGAGCACTTCATGTTGACTGAGGAGACCTTGGCCATCGAGGCAGGAAAGGCCAGACGAGGGACCAAATGTGGCGATAGCGAGTGCCGCAGCCCCGAAGGGTACCGGACCGAGAAGAGGACGAGAAACAGGCAGCGAGGAAAGGGTACGTGGGACGCCACCCCAGACGCCGTCCTCGCTCAAGTGCAGAAGGAAGAGCGCGCTGATCGCCCCCCGTCGAAGACGAAAAGAGGGGGGAAAATGGGGAAAAGTATTGCAAATACCACAAGGACAACGGCCACGACACCGAAGACTGCTGGCACCTGAAGAAGGACATTGAGAAGCTGATGAGCCGAGGGCACGCAAGGAACTTAGCCGATGAGTCGGCCCACGGAGAGGGAACCTCCATGCAGCCGGACAAGGGGAAGAAGGTCAACACCGTCCAAGGACCCCTCTGCATCATAGAGTGAGCAAGCGAGGCCCCTCCCCCCAGTCGCAGCCTAGTCAGGAGGAGATTATCTAGGTTTACATTCCTCAGTCTAGCTTTATTTCCTTCTCTTTTCCTCCAAATGTACTAGTCCAATAGGACCTTTAATAGTACAAATGCATTCCCTTTATCTTTTCCTCATCTCCAACGGAATCAACATTTCGCTAAGGGTGCATAAGAGTGAAGACCGCCACCTAACCGGATGGGGGGTCGATCAAAACCGGTCCTAAGCCGAGGAGCTTCACCCTCGTCGACCGGCTCCACCGCTCGTAAGTCTGGGGACAATTCCCCCAGCCAGCACAGACGCCGACCGGTCCTAAGCCGAGGAGCTTTGCCCTCGCTGACCGACTCCACCGCTTGTAAGTCTGGGGGCAATCCCCCCAGCCAGCGCAGACGCCGACCGGTCCTAAGCCGAGGAGCTTCGCCCTCGCCGACCGACTCCCTCGCTTGTAAGTCTGGGGGCAATCCCCCCAGCCAGCGCAGACGCCGACCGGTCCTAAGCCGAGGAGCTTCGCCCTCGCCGACCGACTCCCTCGCTCGCAAGTCTGGGGGCAATCCCCCCAGCCAGCGCAGATGTCGACCGGTCTTAAGCCGAGGAGCTTCACCCTCACCGACTGACTCCTCCGCTCGCAAGTCTGGGGGCAATCCCCCCCCAGCCAACGCCGACGCCGACCGGTCCTACGTCGAGGAGCTACACCCCCGCTGACCGACTCCGTTGTTCATAAGACTGGGGGCATCTCCCCCCAGCCATCAAGGACGCCAACCGACTTGTCCACTCGAGGGGCAAGGGGCAACCTCCCGGAGAAAGGAAGCAAGCGACCACCATCAGCAGAGGAGCCGAGCCCGCAGCAACAAAGCAAAATGCGCGGGAAATTCAAGAAAGTCAATTTCATTTCCAACAATTAACCAAGGTATAAAAGTGTGTCTTATTTACAGGAAATCGAAGTGGAGAAACCTCCTTAACAAATAATCCGCTCTCGGCGGACAACAAAATTCGTCACCTACAGAAACTAGGGTAACGCCGGCAGAGCAAAACTTGTCGACCAAGGACACAAAGTTGCTGGCTTAGGCGATCATCCTTGCAATCAGCAATTGTTCGCTCCGAAGCAGAGAACCGGTAAAGAGGCCAATGGAGATTGCGGGGCCGGGGAAGGACGACTGAACAGGGGACCGCATCTCAGGTAACTAAAACCTAAGGTACTCCATCAACGACCTAGTTCCCCCACTTCATCTCCTTCCTCCCCCGCTCGCGCCGGTAGACGTCGCTCCGATCTCCTCCTCGAGTCGAACCGTCTCCGCCGAGCCTCCTCTTTCAGATCATCGTCTGACTTAGGCATCGGAGGGGATTTGGCCGGAACCAAGGTCCGGCCCCCCTGACGAGTGTTCTCGTCTGCGCAGGAGGACGTCAGATCCACGGGCCGAGGCTTCCCCTCTGCCCCACGTCGGCCACGTATCAAGCAAGACGACAGAGGCTACCCCTCGTCGTCCGACCGACCGAGGCCGAGCACGTCCGTCCGAGCCGAGGCTTCCCCTCCGATCACGAGGCGCCGAGGCTACCCCTCGTCATCCGACTGTCCAAGGCCGAGCGTCTCCCACCGGGTCGAGGCTTCCCCTCACCCCCTTGTGGCCAAGGATCCAGACCCGGCCCAGCCGACGTGCTCCACGTCATCCGCAACTCCGATTCGCGACGCGTCTGCACAGACTCGACGCACCCGAGGGACCCAAGTCGGCCCCTTGACCACGTTGACCGGGTAGTCCACGGTCAACGCTTTTGTAGTGAGAAAACACTCTGAAACACACCGTATCGTAAATTGAATTGGACTCTGTGATGTGCTTAACCGAAAGCTGTAATTGGAAAAGTGAAAATAGTAATTGACTCGTAAATGGTAAGTACGGTAACCTGCACACACACACACACATGGTTTTTGGGGTAACTTATAATAGTGGAAGTGCGGGAGCGACCAGTCCGATATGCAGTGAACAGTATTGTTTTGTTGAACCGTATCGTTTTGTTGAATAGTATCGTTTTGTTGAACCGTATCGACTTGTTGAACACCCGGGATATCAGGTGGACTCTTGGTTGCATATTGTACTTTCCTTTATAAGTCACAAACTAGGATCAGGCTCAACTAAAAACCTCGTAACTGGTCATTTTAATATTGTTTATTACTGATAGAATTATAATAGTTGTAAATCTGTTATGTTACTTGTCTGCTTTATTGTACGCACTTTACTCTGTAGATTGCCATGCTAGTCTTTCCATGCTTGTTTATTGTCTTAAATATCATGTTAGAGATACTTTGAGTTACGTCTGATCCTGGCGACCCTTCTTTTTGTGGTGGTCTCGCCAGATACAGCACAGGTTGAAGAAGTTGCAACATGGACTACAGACGCTGAGTTTGCTGCAGAGTTTGACCATGAGGACGCTGGTTACTGAGTGTGAGTGTGAGTATGTTCTTATTATATGTATCAGAGTGGCTTGCTTGGTGTGTATTTGTACTTTGAGTTGTATTTCCTTTCATGTACACTACTGGTTTGTAATAAGGTTGTAAAACCACTTGTATTTTGGTGTATTTCTGCAACAGAGCCTGTGTTGACTTCATTGGTGCCTAGCAGGACTTGTGCATGTTCCAAACAGTAACGGGCCCTGAGAGTGGGTTATTACAATTTTGGTGCCCCATGCAGGTCACCGCTAAATACCACATGAACAGTACAGGAAGTTCAGAATATGTCGTATAAAATACTCAAAGGAACTGATCAAACCTTATGAAACGCGTGTAGTCAATGGAAAGTTACACTTCAGGAAGCGAGGACAATGCGTTTAGCTCCGGGATCAATCACCAGAATGAGGGTCCCAACCAGAATGATGCTAGTAATAGAGCCAACACCGGTCCGAACGCGACAGCATTTTTCGACCGTATCATTGTCTGCAGAAGATTGCATGCGGGGCTTGTATGCCCTTCATCAGCAGCTTGGACAGGATTTGGAGCAGGCTTTGCACAGAGAGCAGAAAGCTGACCCGAGGGATGAGCCCGAAGACCTTTGCAGGGACTGAGAACTATCTTCAGGAAGAAGAATGGCTCAAGGGCATCACTGATGATCTGATAGCATCTCAGATACGAGAAGAAGCTTGGGTGGCTACCGCCAAGAGGCAACTGACTAATGGTGCTCGAGACTGGTGGCAGGCTGTAGAAGACCGCTTGGGAGTGCCGATTTCATGGGATGTCTTTACAAGTACATTCAGCGCTCAGTACTTTCCCCCACAGGCAATGATTAAGATGAGAAAGAAGTTCATCAACCTGAAACAGGGCTCGATGACTGTGGACAAGTATGACGCTGAGTTCTCCAGGCTCAGCAGGTTTGCCCTAGAGATGGTTACAAATGCATTGACTCGAGCCCAACAGTTCCAGCAGGGGAGTAACATTGAGATTCGGAGGATGATAGTCGGTGCTAGTCCGACCACACATGTTGAAGTACTGGCCATTGCTCGTAACCATGAGATGGTGGAAGAGGAAGCGAAGGAAGAGCGAAGGCTGACAGCACCTGCGAGGCCCGCACCGACCCAAGCTGGGCCAAGCAGACGGCCACAGATGCACCGGCCTATTCAGCAGGTGACGTGTGCCCCAGCTTGCTAACCGCAAATGGCCGGGGGACCCGCGTGGGGGTTTAGATATTTGTAACCGCAAGCGCACGGTGTTGTAGTGTGGCTTGGGGGTCGAACACAGGGAGGCTAGGATGTGCTTGTGTCAAGGAGGACCAAAATCACCCCGTGGGCGAGCTAGCCCGAATCGGTTGATGGGTTGTCACGGAAAGTAATGCAAGGTATGAACAATAAGAAAATAAACCCGGGACTTTGGTTTCCACTCCAACGAGCGACTCTCGCCGATGCGGCCTACGGGTAGGATGGCGATCGGAATTAGGGTCTAATGGTGAGACGTTGCCTCTGAAAGTGGTACCGACATCCCATGGGCCCGATATTCCGGTCGGTGCCCAGGATGATACACCGGACTTCCCGGATTCGATCAGTGGGCACTCCCGTGTCCATTAACACTGATCGATTCCGGGAGCACTAAGCTCGCAATGATAACTCCCAACGTCTCATCCTGCCGCTCCCGCGTGCTAGGATTCGGCGTCTACGCTAAGGGCGTGAGCTATGGCTAGGGAGTCAACCGCTAAGTTTATTCCCCCTTGGCCCAACGGTCAAAGGCGGTCTTTTTCCCGCCGATGACAATGAAACACCCCGCGTAACTGTTAGATTCCTAATCCTTATCGATTTCCTAACCCTATGGATGCATCGGGAAGAGCCCCCGAAGGGGTTTCCGCCAAAATCCCAGATTTGGGAACTACTCACAAAAATTCATTAAAAAGGGATCTAAATGAAAATGAACCGTTGGAATCATAATCAGATGATTGGAATGCGGAAGTAATAGAGTAATTAAGACAATACTAAAATTTGAGAAAGATCTGAAAACTTACAAAAGAACAGTAATTACAGCCGTCACAATAGGAGAAAACAGTAAAAACTAGCAGCTCCCCGTTTCTGGAACCCTAGGGGTTCTATTTATAGACTCTCGTATCACCCGATCGGTTGACAAGTCAACCGATCGGGTGATCCGTTATAGATAAAAACAGAAAACGGCGAACTTTCACCCGGTCATATGAACCGGTCGGTTGAGTTCTTGGAGTGACTGGTTGGATCTTGGCGCCATCGGGTGAAGCGATCGGTTGGGTGCCCGTGTCTTTGGCTCTTCAGCATCAGCTACAGATGAACCGATCGGGTGAGAGTCACCCGATCGGTTGGAATTTGGCTCGAGAAGACAGAGAGTTGGCCCCCAGTTGAACCGGCCTGTGAACCGGTCGGGTGACTTCCACTTGAGCTCCGGCTGAGACCGGGTGGTGCACGCGTGCATCACCTGATCAGTTGGAGATGACCAACCGACCGGGTGAGGGGCTGAAAGATGTATTCTTTGACGTTTGACCCCGTGGATCACGCGTGACTCCTCCCGTTGCTCCGGGGACTTGAGATATCATCGTTAAACGTCCCCTACGCGGGCAATCTCCTGCAAACATGGAGAAACAAAGAAAAGTGAAAGAAAACGAGAAAATACGAGAAAACGAATAAAAGACGGCGGAAAACACGGAGAAACACAAAAGAAGAAAACGTGCGTGAATATATGAAATATAAACGCACGTCATCAGGTTCAGTTTAAGAGGCCAGGACAACAGCAACAGGCCATCCCAGTCTGCCACTTTTGTGGGAAGCCTGGACACATCAAGTCTGAGTGTCGAATTCTTTTAGCCTTTGTCTGGTTTGTGGGGAGTCAGGACACATGGCTAGGGATTGTCCACATTCTAAGCCACGTGCTACAGCTCCAGCCCCAACTCCTCGTGTTGTCCCGATTGGGAATGCTCCACAGCATCCACCTCTACCTCCACAGCAGAGGCAGTTTCAGCAAGCAATGCAGCAGCCACCACCGAAACGACAGGCTTACACCATGACCGTCGAAGTGGCTGAGGCTACCGGTGAAGTGATCACAGGTATATTTCTTGCATAGTTCGTAATTCATTTCTTTCATTAGCATTGGTTGCTTAGATTAGTGATTGTAACTTAGGTGTCATACTAGTAGCTAGGAACCCCGCCCTCTCCTTGTTCGACTCGGGAGCATCACACTGCTTTCTGGCGAGTCGATTCGTTCGCACCCACACTATTCATGTCATACCTTTAGCATCTGATTGGAACGTCAACACGGGTGGCGGAGTGATAAAGACGACCCGAGGGTATCCTCAATGCCCAGTGGTTATTTGTGGGCGAGCATTATTTGCTGACTTCATGATGATATACATACCGAACTTTGATGTTGTATTCGGATGGATTGGTTGGGAACTTTCCATGCCACCATCGACTGTAGTCAAAGGAGGGTAGTCTTCGAGATTCCTGATCATCCAAAGTTCGAGTTCATTAGCGGGAGAATATCGGTAGGCCCAGTGAAGTACAGAGCCAGATCGGCTGAAACATTAGCAACCGCAATGGAAGCCGAGCCCGAGATACCAAAAGTGGTTCGAGAGTTATTGGATGTGTTTCCGGACGATATTACAGGTTTGCCTCCGGATCGCACCCTCAAATTTGCCATTGAACTAATGCTAGGAGCTCAACCAATGTCTAAGGGACCATATCGTTTAGCACCATCTGAGCTAGAAGAATTACGGACCCAACTAGATAAGCTTCTGAAGAAGGGATGGATACGACCTAGTGTATCTTCCTGGGGATCTCCTATATTACTGGTGAAGAAGAAAGATGGATCCCTTCGTATGTGTGTAGACTATCGTGAGCTGAACAAAGTCACCGTGAAGAACAAGTACCCTCTACCGCGCATCGACGATCTTTTCGACCAGCTCGGTGGATCAAGCGTCTATTCAAAGCTGGATCTGAGGACGGGGTACCATCAAGTCAAGGTGAAAGACGAAGATGTTCCCAAGACTGCATTCAGGACCAGATACGGACATTATGAGTACTTAGTAATGCCGTTTGGTGTGACCAATGCACCCGTGGTATTTATGAGTCTCATGAACCAAGTATTGTATGAATACTTGGACAAGTTCGTAGTAGTCTACATCGACGATATTCTCATCTACTCGAAGAATGCAGTAGAGCAAGCAGAGCATCTCAGGAAGGTTCTCGAGACCCTGAGAAGACACCAGCTTTATGCCAAACTTAGCAAGTGTGAGTTCTGGCTGAACAAGATGGCATTTCTAGGCCACATAGTGTCGAAAAAGGGATTGATGTTGATCCTGAAAAAGTAGCAGCTGTTCAAAACTGGCCAGTCCCCCAAACGGTGACCGATATTCAAAGTTTCTTGGGACTCACTGGCTACCACCGGAGGTTCATCAAAGACTTCTCGAAGATCGCATGAGCCTTGACGCGGTTAACAAGAAAGGATGCAGTGTTTGTTTGGTCGAAAGCATGTGAGGATGCTTTCCAGGAACTGAAGAAGAGGTTAACGACTGTACCCATCTTGATCATTCCAGAATGATCAGGAGGATTCGAAGTCTCTTGTGATGCATCTGGCAAGGGACTTGGATACGTGCTACATCAGCACGGGCGAGTCGTAGCATATGCATCCAGGCAGTTGAAGATCCATGAGAAGAACTACCCCACCCATGATCTTGAGTTGGCGGCAGTGATTTTTGCATAAAAGATTTGGAGGCATTTTCTATTGGGAGAGCACGTGAAGGTGTTTTCGGATCATAAGAGTCTGAAGTATCTCTTCACCCAGAAAGAGCTCAACATGCGGCAGAGACAATGGATAGAACTCTTGGCAGATTATGACATTGACCTTCAATACCATCCCGGAAAAGTCAATGTCGTACCTGATGCATTAAGTCGTCTACCAGAGGTGATGACCCTTACGACTCAGTGGAGATTGCAGCAAGAGATCCGGGACATGTGTATAGAAGTGATTCTATCAGGGATGTCTGCATCTTTGATGGGCATGCATATCCAGTCGACATTGGTAGAGAGGATCAAGAATGCTTAGATGGATGATGAGAAGCTGCGGAAGATCAAAGATCTGGTAATAGCAGGCCAGAGACCAGAGTTTAAGATTCATGCAGATGGATCCTTGAGGTTTGAAGACAGGATCTGTGTACCATCTGGCGCCCTCAGAGAGGAGCTATTGGAGGAAGCTCACAGTTCTCCATATTCCATACATCCTGGAGGTACCAAGACGTACCAGGATCTGCGACAGCATTACTGATGGCATGGCATGAAGAGAAGCGTCGCACGGAACGTAGCGAAGTGTGTTGTGTGCCAACAGGTGAAGGCTAAACATCAGAGGACTACCGGCTTATTACAGCCCTTGCCCATTCCGGAGTGAAAGAGGCAGCACATCACGATGGACTTCGTGACTGGACTACCCAAGAATACGAAGCAGAATGATGATGTCAGGGTGATCGTAGACCGATTGACTAAGACCGCGCACTTCATTTCTTTCAGAGTAGGCCAGTCTGTTGTGAAGCTGTATGGAGTTCCTATCAGCATTGTCGCAGACAGAGACACCAGATTCACATCTCGTTTCTGGAGGAGCCTTCAGGAGAGCATGGGAACCCACTTGAGTTTTAGTACAGCTTACCATCCACAGACAGATGGTCAGTCAGAGCGTACTATTCAGATACTTGAAGACATGCTGCGGACATGTATGCTGGACTTCAAAGGATCCTGGGAAGACCATCTCCATTTGGTGGAGTTTGCATACAACAATAGCTATCAGTCTAGCATCGGTATGGTGCCTTTCGTGGCACTGTATAGGAGGAAGTGCCGATCCCCCTTGATCTAGTATGATGTAGGAGATCGAGAGTTGGTTGGACCTGAGCTAATCACAGAAGCCTTGGATGTGGTTCGGACCATCAGAGAGAAGCTACAGCTGGCTCAGGACAGGTACAAGCATTGGACGGATGCGAAACGTCGACATTTAGAGTTTCAGCCTGGAGATCATGTTTTTCTGAAGATATCGTCCAACCGAGGAATGATTCATTTTGGGCTGAGAGGAAAGCTTAGTCCTCGATTCATTGGACCTTTCGATATTCTGGAGCGAGTAGGAGAGGTGGCATACAAACTTGCATTGCCCCTGCCTTAGAGGGAGTGCACAATGTGTTCCACATCTCGCAGTTGCGTCGTTATATGAGTGACCCTATTCATGTCATGGACTACTCAGAGATCGCAGTTCATCCGGACTTGACGTATGAGCAACAACCAGTAGAGATCCTAGATCGACGCTAGAAAGTCTTCAGGAGAAGGACTATTGATCTAGCCAGGGTGATGTGGCATCGCGACTCGCCAGGAGAATCCACCTGGGAGCGAGAGGACGAGATGCGAGAACGATACCCCTACCTATTCACCGCGGTGTGATGAATTCCGAGGACGGAATTATTTCAAGGAGGGTAGGATGTAACGGCCGGTATTTTTAGGTATGTTTAATTGCGTGTGTGCTTGTATTTTACTTCAGATTGTTCGAGTATTTTTATCCGTAGAGTCGACGCGAGCGCGTCTAATTTTTCACCATAGCTAAAAATATATTATAAATTACATCATATATTACAAATTACAAAATATCTTTTAACTTCCCCTAATTACCCAAAACACGTTTCACGTTTTCCTTTCCCATAGCCTGATACATCCCCCTAATCTACCAAATTTCATTAATTCTAAAACCTAATCCTTGACTAAACTTCCCCCATTAATGAACCT
The DNA here is from genome assembly GCA_030789695.1 of Scilla litardierei. NCBI lineage: Eukaryota > Viridiplantae > Streptophyta > Magnoliopsida > Asparagales > Asparagaceae > Scilla > Scilla litardierei. Next base: position 129,849,765 of record CM061139.1, on the reverse strand, counting down.
TGTCCCATGTCTCTTCCTTCTTCAAGGATCACCCATCAACTCCCCTGCAACGTTCATCAGCCCTCATCCACTTCACAGATTCAACATCTCCATTCCCCAGCAACTTCATCATCTTCACCCACAACCCATCACCAACACAACCCATCACCAACACAACAACAAACATCACTAAAAACCATCTGCAAATCCTCCATCAGACAAACCAAGAACCCATTTCACCCAGAATCTTTCTACAAACAAATCTTTCAGCAAATACAATCAGCCCTCAAACAACATCCACACCAAAACTGAAACCCAAATCCAATACCCAAATCAATTTCAGACAAAACCAATTTCAAATTTGAAAACACAAAAATCAAAATCCAAAAACCTCAATCTTCTTCCATTATTCTTCTTCTTCCTCCTCCATTGGCCGGCCTCCTCACTCCTAGCCTGAAGCGCCGCCGCCCTGCTCAGCTGCGTGCCGCCGAAAAGCCGCCGCCCGCCGGGCTCCACCGCCCGCCGCCTCCAGGTGCCGCCGTCAGCTGCCCCCTCCTCCTCCCCGTCGTCACGCAAAGGTGAGAAGCCCCGCTCCCTTGTTTCGTGTGAGATCCCCTTTCATTTTCGCATAAGATCCCATGGCTGCCAGGCTTTGAAACAAAAACAAAAAAAACGAAAGAGGAAAACAAAAGGAAACAGAATGAAAGAAAGAGAGATGAGAAAGAGACAGCCTGTACAAAAAAGAAAGTAAAGAGAAAGAGACTGAGAAAGAGTGAAGAGAGAGTTGAATGAGTAAAAGGAAATGGGGTAGTTGACAGCCCTATTAAGAGTAGAGAGAGAGAGAGAGAGTAAGAGTTTTATTAATGTTAATTTGAGTATGGGTAGGTGATAGTAGGTGTGGGGTATTAAACGTAATGTTAACATGATAATAACCCTATCATTAGTTGGTGTTATATTAGTAATAGGTTATTAATAATAAGTTAGATGTTATTATTAATGCATTTATATTGTGAAACTAACTCACTTGTAACTTGTGAAACCAGGTATCACTACCACAGTTCGAAACACGCCTTTTCCCGACAGGCGTACTGGTAACTCATCGTACCCTAGCTATAGGGTTTAAAAACAATATTGATAAATGCTAAATTAGTCTGTTTTCTTTATCAGTGTTTCACTTGAACAGTTAGCTAAACTCGATAAGTTGTATAGTATCGTAGTTGCACCGTATCGTAAATTGAATTGGACTTTGTGACGTGCTTAACCGAAAGATGTAATTGGAAAAGTGAGAATAGTAATGTACTCGTAAATGGTAAGTACGGTAACCTGCACACACACACAATGGGTTTTTGGGGTAACTTATAATAGTGGAAGTGCTGGAGCGACCAGTCCGATCTGCAGTGAACAGTATTGTTTTGTTGAACCGTATCGTTTTGTTGAATAGTATCGTTTTGTTGAACCGTATCGACTTGTTGAACACCCGGGATATCAAGTGGACTCTTGGTTGCATATTGTACTTCCTTTATAAGTCACGAACTAGGATCAGGCTCAACTGAAAACCTCGTAACTGGTCATTTTAATATTGTTTATTGCTGATAGAATTATAATAGTTGTAAATCTGTTATGTTACTTGTCTGCTCTATTGTACGCACTTTACTCTTTAGATTGTCATGCCAGTCTTGTCATGCTTGTTTATTGTCTTAGATATCATATTAGAGATACTTTGAGTTACGTCTGATCCTGGCGACTCTTCTTTTTGTGGTGGTCTCGCCAGATACAGCACATGTTGAATAAGTTGCAACAGAGAGTACAGACGTTGAGTTTGCTGTAGAGTTTGACCAGGAGGACGCTGGTTACTGAGTGTGAGTGTGAGTGTGTTCTTATTATATGTATCAGAGTAGCTTGCTTGGTGTGTATTTGTACTTCGAGTTGTATTTCCTTTCATGTATGCTGCTGGTTTGTAATAAGTTTGTAAAACGACTTGTATTTTGGCGTATTTCTGCAACAGAGCCTATGTTGACTTCATTGGTGCCTAGCGGGACTTGTGCATGTTCCAAACAGTAACAGGCCCTAAGAGTGGGTCGTTACACACAACGTCCATGAGCTGCATTTCCAGGCTTTCCAGAGATGATAGGTTAATAAAAATCGGAACATGATCACATCCATAACAGGGGATATGTTTGTTTATAATCTATCCCCGGTCGTTGGAAAAATACCTGTGCTACAAGCCGTGCTTTGTAGCGTACGATCTCGTTATTTTCATTTCTTTTTCTGATGAAAACCCACTTATAACCCACAGGTTTTACACCTTCAGGTGTTTGGACTACTGGTCCAAAAAATTCGCGTTTCAGGAGTGAGTTCAGCTCTACTCCTATTGTCCCGTTTCACTTTGGCCAATCATCTATGTGTTTACATTCTGCAAGAGATCGTGGTTCGATATTATCGTCGTATTCAGCTACATGCATGGCACTATTGAACGCAAGGTCGTCGTCAACGACAGTGCTTTTTCTGTCCAGTACCTACCCAGTACGTACAAAATTTAATGATGTTTCTCCTATAGTTTCCTCTTCAGGGAAATGTAGGAGGGGAGAGGTAGCTGGTCTGAGCTCAGCATCCTGTGTAGGGTTCATCTTTATTTCTCCAGGATTTTTCCTTTTTCGAGGAGCTTTGTCCTTCGAACCTGGTGGGCGTCCTATATTCAATTGAGGTATAGCTGATTCTGCTACCGGTGGATTGCATCCATATTTGGGCAATCCTAGCTGGCGTACTGGCAACATAGACGTGTGATCTGACAATCTTCTGGTTGTCAGTAAAATTATCCGGTAGTAAATGTACTGTATTCTGAAGATGAAGGATCTTCGGGATCTCATCTTCACATTGTCTAGTACGAGGATCATAAAGAGAAAAGTCTCCGTGTCACAAGAAACGGTCTCAGAAGCTACTGGCTTCTTAGGTTGTGTGCCTAGTTTTAGAAAATATTTCATTAAACTCACAGTCGTCAAGACGTGCCTTAAATGCGTCACCCGTCAGGGGTTCAAGATATCTAATTATAGAGGGTGAATCAAACCCTATATAGATACCCAAATAACGTTGTGGACCCATTTTGGTCATTTGAGGTGGTGCAATAGGGACGAAGACTGCACAACCAAACACTCTCAAATGAGAGATATTCGGAGGTGCACCATACGCTAGCTGCATCGGCGATAAAATATGGCCACCAGAGGGCCGTATTCTGATAAGCGACGCGGTATGCAATATGGCATGTCCCTAAGCATTAATATGCAACTGTGAGTGTATCAGGAATGGACGTGCAATCCATTGCAGCCTCTTTATCTGAGATTCTGCTAACCTATTCTGGGTGTGAACATGTGCTACTGGATGTTCAACTTCGATGACAATTTATAACGACTGGTTTTCATGTATTTTGGATTATCTATATTATATATATGTTTTGAATGGATTTTCTCCTTATGTGCGGGTTTGGGGCTTCGCAGCTCCACTCTCGTGCGGACCTTTTCACGTCTCGCCTCCATTTTAGGGAAGCGGGGTGTGACACAATTGCTCGGTAATAGTCTTGAAAGACTTGAGAAGTGAATTCTACCGCATTATCAAGACGTAGTTTCTTGATATGGTTATCGGGAAAATGAGACCGCAACTTAATTATTTGTGCAAATAGCTTTGAAAAGGCCAGGTTGTGGGTGGATAAAAGGCACACATGAGACCATTTTGATGATGCATCTATCAGTACCATAAAGTACGGAAATGGGCCACTGCGGGGTGAATAGGCCCACAAATATCCCCATGTATGCTCTCCAAGAAGCTAGGAAACTCTAATCCCACTTTCAGTAGGTATGGTCTCGTTATTAGTTTACCCTTGAAACAGGGTAGACATGGAAAATCATCCTTTTGAAGAATCTTCAGGTTCTTCGGATTATGTCCAAAAGATTGGGTGATGATGCAGTGCATCATTATCGATCCAGGATGACGAAGTCTGTTATGCCAGAGTTTGAATCCTGACGATGAAAGGCACTTCTGGTGCACAGTCAAATTAGCTTCTATAAGTTGAATATGAGTATGATAGAGACCATACGAGAGTCCCTTAAATCGTTCTAAGACAGTTTTAAACTGTCTCGTTGACTAGTAACATACATATATTTATCCTTATTTATATCTTTAGTTTTTAAGTGATATCCGTTTAAACGATATCCTTGAAACTTAACAGATTCCTATTTGATTTAGGAGAGAAAAGTGCATCTTTTATTATTAGTCTCGTGTTATTTGGGAGCAAAATCATTGCTTCACCAGATCCTTCAATTATGTTTGACAGTCCTGAAATAGTAGTGACAGGACCATCATAATCATTTAAGCTAATAAAATAGCTTTTTCGCGAAGGATTGTGTGCGTCAATGCACTGTCCACTAAGCACTCACACTTCATCTATAGAACATGAATTCAATACTTTAATAAAAAGAAAGACATTCATTATTGAAAAGGAAAATATAACATGATAAAGCAAACTACAAATGAAGTACTAATAACAGATAAAGTAAATACATAACAGATAAATATGACATCAGTCTAGGAGGTCGTCATTCTCGAAGCCTTCCATTGTGAACTTGGTTGACGGTTGGTTTTCCACCAGATTTGTTTCAACGGGAGACTTCAGGATCGCCTGATATAAATCTTGGAGGTGTCGTGGAGTACGACAATTTCTGGACCAATGTCCAGTCATTCCACATCTGTGGCATTTGTCCGCCCTATTTTTCTTGGGAATAGACGTCTGTCCAGTGTTCTTGTTCTTCCACTGGAGCTTCTTCTTTCCTTCATTGTTGTTGCTCTGGGGATGGTTGTTGTTCTGGGGAGGACATCCGGCCTGCCTCTTAGGGGCTTTCTCTTTGTTGAATTTCCTCTTCTGTTTGTTCTTCTGCTTCTGGGAAGAAACTTTGTGAGCCTCAGGGAGAGAAGCTGAGCCTACAAGGCGTAGGTTATGTGTGGCCAGTAGCAAGTCTCTGTTCTGCTCTGCCATGAGAAGGTAGGAGTGCTGGTCAGAGTACTTGGTGAACTTGCATTCACGATACTGTTGCATGTGGATTGCATCCTTCTCATGGAAGGATGTGTAAGTCCTTTTCAGCATACGTTCTTCCGTGACTTCTTCACCACACAACTCCAGGCGCAAAGTGATATTGTGAAGTGCTGAATTATACTCAGTAACAGACTTGAAGTCATGAAGTCGGAGATTTTTCCACTCATAACGTGCACGTGGGAGGATCACATCTTTCTGATGCTTACACCTGTTCTCCAGTGCAGTCCACAACTCTAGTGGATCTTCTACAGTGAGATATTCGGCCTTCAGGGTCCGATCAATATGACGACTGATATAGATTATGGCTTTCACCTTATCTACTTCAGAGACTATTGGTGTAGAAGTTGCCTCAGCAGTACTTGTTGTTGTGGCCGTAAACCGTAGGCTCAAGAGTAGAGATTGTGGTCATAAGGCCTTGTGCGTGCAAGTGGAACTTTAGGTCCACATGCTAGCTCAGATAATTTGTTCCAGCCGCATCGAGAACTTCAAAGTCGACGCTCGCTATTTTTGCCATATTATCTATGCATTTATAACAACAAGAATTAATAATAAAGTATATTAAAAATTCATGTAAAATTAATAAATTAGTTGTGTGGATCAGCCAGTCACCACATAATAAAGTCCAAAGTACATAAGATATACAGTCCATATAATACAAAAGACAAAAATGGAAAAGTACAACTTGAAAACCCATTGGGGTCCCATCAAATTTGCAATTTTGCCTCCGTCTTCAAGGAAAGATACGCTAGTCTTTGGCTTATACAAATACATCCTCACTACAATTCAATTTCTCTCAAAAAAAAGAAAAGAAAATGCGAGTAATATAAAATGGTGACAAATTGGCCGATCCAAAACCACAACGTAATTTATTAAACATCTACGCAATTTATAAATTATGCAACAAACCAAGGCATAAATCATTGCGCAACATCACATGCATGTAATTATATAGAAAAATTAAAATATTTATTGATTACTTAGGCCACAAGGAGACATATCATGCACCGTTAGGTTACATAACTAACGACAGAGCGATCTCAAAACCTTTTATAATTATTAAATATAAAAATACTAATTAATCCAATGCAATAATTATTAATTATGCAAATAGTGATGTTATTAATATTATATGGACCAAAACCATTATTTTATTAACCAAAATTCTCCAAAAATTAAAATTTATTGCCAATAAATGATTTATTGTTGAAGGATTTTAGAGAAGAGAGTAAACAATCTCTCATAAGGAGTAGCCATGGCACAAGCTATGGCACTCTATATATTCAATTTAGAAAAAATAGGAGTCCAAGGGACTCCCCACTAACTTAGTGGGGAGTAATGGTGAGATGTTGATGTCGGTTGAGTTTCGAGACGGTTGTTGACATGATCAATAAGATCGTTTGTATTGTTTACCTCTAGATTCGTTAGATCTAGGGATGATCGTTGAAAAAAAAAATAAATCCGTAGAATGAATCCCCGCTCCCGATGCATCGTGGAAATTGCCGCAACGAATCACTGCAACCAAAGATTCCAAGGGATCGAGCTTCAACGCACAGAAATCGCCGCAACGGGTCGCATCAACCAAGATTCCTAAGCGCGGTGAAGGTGATTTGAGGGGATAAAAGGAGAAGCTCAAGAAAAAGGAGAGCTATCGTGCTGATAACGTGTTGAAGGATTTTAGAGAAGAGAGTAAACAATCTCTCATAAGGAGTAGTCATAGCACAAGCTATGGCACTCTATATATTCAATTTAGAGAAAATAGGAGTCCAAGGGACTCCCCACTAACTTAGTGGGGAGTAATGGTGAGATGTTGAGGGGGAGGCCAAAGGCCTCCCTCAACTCACAACATTTATGATTTTCCTTTATTTTTCAGAATTTTCTAGAATTTTTCTGGATTTTTCTGATTATTTTAAGGATTTTTAATAGAAAATCTGATTTAAAAACAGATTTTTGTTGTGAATGGATATGAACCAGAGTTGGTTAAGATTCTGGGTATCTTAGAGACACGTCCATATCTTTGTATCTTATCTTTTAACTCTCATATTCTACCTATAAATAAAGGGCTAGGGTTTCCTCCCCCAGTAGTTGATTCATAACACGTTATCAGCACGAGCCTCTAAATTTTTTCACAAATTTTTTTCGATCGTTGCAAAGATGAAGGGAGACAGGAGATCCACACGTGCGGTGCAAGGCTTCCTGAATCGAACGTCGTCATCCGCGTAGACTTCGTTCAACCGTCACTATATCTAGAGGACGGATATAGAGGTAAAACCCGCTAAAAACGATGTTTTTATCATATGTATGACTGATCTACCCAAAGATCTCGCAATATCGATATGGAAATTTCTAATCGCCTAAAACCTACGAATTTAATCGTACAAAAATCATATTTTAAGGGATTTTTTGTGTGAACCTTACCCCATGCCCGCCGGCGGCCTTGCCGTCGGCCATCCACCCACCCCCCGAGGCCGCACCCACTGCAGGGGGTGACCGTCACCGAGGCCGCACCCCCCTGCAGGGGGCGGGCAGTACAGAGCCCCCCCCCCCCCCCCCCCCCCGCAGGGGGGCGACCATCGCTGCCGAGGCCGCACCCCTGCAGGGGGACGGCCATCGCCGTGGCCGCACCCCTGTCCCCCCACCGCCGACCGACGGCAGTCAGGGGGCGATAGCAGCTAACCCTAGCCGCCGCCCCCAAATCTATTGGGCCTAAAGCCCAATTCAAAAAAAGCCGTACGGGCCTGAAACCCGCAGGCAAACTGTAGGCCTCAGGCCCGCAGCCCTGATTAAGAAAAAAATTTGGACTGCGGGCCTGAAGCCTGCAGCCACGCTGCGGGCTTCAGGCCCGCAGTTGACTTCAATTTTTTGAAATTTTTTTGGGGTACTAAGATATACGCTTTGAAAAAGCTTTTTGGGCTAAAAATTGATTAAAATGTCATTTTTGGCGACCTGAAAATTCATGTAACATCATGATATATCATGGGGCTATAATGGGATTTTTGGGATTCTTTAGGGATGAATTTAAAAGGGAAAACTTTTTCCTTTTACGAAGAACATGTCAAAAATGGGCTCTTTTTCAAATCTTTGAATAAACCTAATTTGTATAACCCTTGCATTAAATGATTTCTTCTAAAAATCATTAATACATTCTTTGCATCACTGGCTTATTCTGTGGATATTTTATGCATGGTTGTGCATTATATTTAAGCTTAATAATTAGTAACATCATGTGACCGCTCTGTCGTTAGTCATCTAACCTAACAGTGTATGAAGTTGCCCATTGGTCCAATAATTATTAAGTGGCTAAATTATTTATCCTCATGCGTATATTACTGCATGTGATGTCTGTGAATGAAAATGTTGATGAGCACAATTTTTTGCCTGAATGGCTAAATGCGGGTTTTTGGATCGGCTGTTTAAGTCCCACATTTTAATTCCCGTACTTTGCTTTTATTTTTGAGAGAAATTGCAATGATGAATATATGTGAAGTCAAAGACAGAAAACCACTTTCCATGGAGACGGATGCCACAATTGAAGCTGGAGATATTATATGAGACCCACGGGGTTTCCAAAGTTGTATTTTCCTTTTAAGCTTTAAATTGTGTAATATGGACTGTATGGACTTTGGACTGTTTTATGTGGGACTGGTCGATCCACGCATTTAGCCTTTCATTAAATATTGCCTCTGCATGAAAATGTTTCTTTGATTAAAATATTAATTCATGCATATTTTTGCTCTGCTAGATAAATGGCTAAAATTGCAGGCGTTAATTTTGAAGTGATGGATGCATCAGGTAGAAACTATCTGAGCTGGCAGCTCGAAGTGAAGTTTCACCTGCGGAAAAAGTCCCTCATTACTGCTGTAATTGAAAAAGAAAATGTAATCGATATAGAAAAGGTGCAAGCCATTATCTATTTCGCCGCCATGTGGACAAGACCTTAAAGGCTGAATATCTTACGGTTGAATATCCACTTGAGCTGTGGACTGCCCTTGAAGATAGGTATAAACATCAGAGAGATGTTATACTCCCAATGGCACGATATTAGTAGGAGAACCTGAGACTGCAGGACTTCAAGTCCATTGCTGAGTACAACTCAGCACTTTTTAGCATCACCTCACGACTGAAGTTGTGTGGTGAGAAAGTCTTAGAAGATCGCATGCTGGAAAAAACGTCTACGTCTTTCCATGAAAAAGATGCGAAACTTATGCAGCAATATCGTGAACGTAAGTTCATCAAGTATTTTGAGCTGCTGTCATGTTTACTCATGGCTGAACAAAACAGAGAGCTTCTCCTTTCCACTCACAACATGCGCCCCTTGGCACTGCCCCCTACTAGAAGCTCATCATACCTCTTCCTTCAAAAAGAAGAGAGATAACAAAAGAAAAGAAAGACCACAGAAAGGGGGACAACACAAATGTGCCAAGGGCCAAGTACATCAGCGGAAGACTGAAGGAAATCGCAAGTTCACCTGGCACAGAAATGACAATAAGAAAAATGATGCACCCCCACCCAAGAGGGATTGGGAAAACCAGTGTCACGGCTGTGGCATGAAAGGCCACTTGTCCAGAGTGTGCCAAACCCTACTGCATCTCCAGGAGCTGTATAAACAAAACAAGAAAAAGAATGTTGATACAAACCTGGTGGCTGCAAATGCTGCAGTCAAGTTCACAGCAAAAGACTTCGAATCAGAGGACCTGCTTGATTAGCTTACTACATTTATCTTAGCACTTTATTTTCAGAACAATTTATCTTATGAGAGCTTTTATGTAATTTGATTTCATTTGAATAAAATCTAGTTTCTGAATGCAAATGTTTTACTCATCTTTTTAGATGGAATGCTCTTATGACTGCTTGGTAGACAGTGCTTCAACACATACGATCCTTCAGAATAAATGCTATTTTCAAAGCATTATACCGTTTAAGAGCCCTGTAAATACAAGTTCAGGGCCATCGGATATAATTGAAGGTTCTGAGAATGCAACCTTGTTGCTCCCAAAGGAACGGAAATTAAAATTAAAGATGCATTATACTCTCCGAATTCCAAACGAAACTTACTAAGTTTCAAAGATATCCGTTTGAACGGATTCCACTTGGAAACAGCAAATGTAAAAGAGAATGAATTACTGTATGTAACGTCTCAAGAAAATGGAGTAAAAACCATACTTGAATGTTTTGAGAGCCTTTCGTCTAGCCTCTATCATACAAAGATTCGGAGAGAGGAAGCTAACTTGACAGATCACCTGAAGTGCCCGACATCAGCCAAATTTTTTACTTTGACATGATAGATTTGGCCACCCTGGATCTGTGATGATGCACCACAACTTATCACAATCTCGTTGGCATAACCTAAAGAACCAGAAGATTCTTCAGAAGGGAGAATTCCCTTGTGTACCCTGCTTCAAGGGTAAATTAATAACGAGGCTATCACCACTTAAAGTGGATATCGAGTCTCCAAGCTTCCTCGAAAGAATACACGAAGACATATGTGGACCCATCCACCCCCCTGTGGGCCTTTTCGGTACTTCATGGTACTGATTGATGCATCTTCGAAATATTCATATGTGTGTCTACTTTGACATGCAACTTAGCTTTTCCAAAGCTTCTGGCACAAATTATAAAGTTGCAGGCACATTTTCCAGACAACCAAATAAAGAAAATACTCTGGATAATGCGGGGGAATTCACCTTCCAGTCATTTCAAGAATACTGCCAGGCAACGGGAATAGAAATTGAACATCTGGTGCCGCATGTTCACACCCAGAACGGGTTAGCAGAGTCGCTGATTAAAAGACTCCAATGGATTGCACGTCCATTGCTAATGAAATCCCAGTTGCCGGTGGATGCATGGGGACATGCAATTCTGCATGCTGCATCATTAATAAGAATAAGACCCTCAGCAGGTCAGAGTCTCTCTCCAATGCAACTTGCATATGGAACGCCGCCGAACATTTCTCACTTGAGAATTTTCGGCTGCGCAGTCTATATCCCCATCGCACCACCCAGAGGACCAAAATAAGCCCTCAGCATCGCCTGAGTATTTTGTAGGGTTTGACTCACCCTCCATTATAAGATACCTAGAACCTCAAACGGGGGACGCTTTTAAGGCACGTCTTGAAGACTGTGACTTTGATGAGACATATTTCTCCAAAATGGGCCTAGACAATGAAAAGTCTAGCGTGAAGCAAATGTTAACATGGGATACAAAAAGCTTGACCCACTATGATCCGGTAACAAAACAATGTGATGATGAGATCCTCAAGATCTTACACATTCAGAACACCGTTTATAGATTACCGGACTCATTTACTGACAACCAGAAGATTGTCAAATCACACATCACTGCTGCAAATACTCCAGCTAGGATTGACATCCCAAAGAATGGATGCAATCCACCAGCAGCAGAAGTGGCTGCTCCTCAACAGAAGAGAGGTAGACCACCAGGCTCCAAGGATAAAAATCCAAGAAAAAGAAAAATATCCGGAGACCTTGGGACGATACCCCCACAGAGAAATGAGCTCATGTCCATACCCTCACCCCTCCCGGAATCCACTACAGAGGAACTGCCGGGAGAAACTGAAATATCATTAAATTATGTACGTACAGGGGAGGTATTGGACAGAAAGAGTACAGTCGTCGACGATGACTTCGCATTTCACATTGCTATTCACGTCGTCAGAAGCGACGATGATCTTGATCCACATTCCATTGCTGAATGCAACCGTAGAAATGACTGGCCAAAGTGGAATCAGGCAATAGAAGCCGAGCTGGACTCGCTTCAGAAACACAAAGTCTTTGGGCAAATAGTCCAGACACCTACTGTTGTCAAACCTATGGGATACAAATGGGTATTCATAAGAAAAAGAAATGAAAATAATGATATATATATATAATCGCACGCTACAAGGCAAGGCTCGTAGCGCAAGGATTTTCCCAAAGACCGGGCATTGACTATGACGAAACATACTCCCAGGTCATGGATGCAATCACCTTCAGAGTACTGATAAGCTTAACATCAAAGGAAGGTTTAGATATACAGCTAATAGATGTTGTGACTGCATATCTATACGGTAATCTCGACAAGAAGATATACATGAAACTTCATGATGGCTTCTCAATGCCTGAAACTTCATGATGGCTTCTCAATGCCTACTGAACTAAAAGATAGACCTCAAGACGTCTATTCTGTTAAGCTTCAAAGATCATTGTATCGTCTCAAACAATCAGGAAGGATGTGCTACAACAGACTCAGCGAATTCCTTGTTAAACAAGGATTCAATAACAATGAAGTCTGCCCTTGCATCTTCATAAGAGTAAAGAGAAAATGATTCGTAATAATAGCTGTCTACGTAGACGATTTGAATCTCATTGGATCTCCTGAAGAGATCGCTGAGATATCTATAAGCCAAACAAAAGAATTCGAAACGAAAGACCTAGGCAAAACGAAATTATGCCTTGGCTTACAGATTGAACATTTAAAAGATGGAATCCTATTACATCAAACCACATACACAAAGAAAATGTTGCAAAGCTTCCATATGGACCAATGTCATCCACTTAGTACACCTATGGTGGTACGATCTCTGGATGCACATAAAGACACCTTCCGGTCTCTGGAAGAGGGAGAGGATATACTTGGTCCAGAAGTCCATTATCTAAGTGCCATCAGAGCACTCCTATATCTGGCAAACTGCACGCGTATCGATATAGCGTTCGTAGTAAATTTGCTAGCCAGATACAGTGCAGCGCCCACACAGCGCCACTAGACCGGGGTTAAGCACCTTCTGCGCTACCTCCAAGGGTTTACAGATCTGGGATTCTTCTACAAAAATGGAATATCATCTACACTTGCTGGTTATGCTGATGCAGGTTACTTGTCTGATCCCCACAATGCAAGTCACAGACATGATATGTGTTTACCTATGGAGGGACAACCATTTCATGGAGATCCATCAAGCAAACCTTGACGTCGACCTCATCCAATCACTCAGAGAACATCGCCATACATGAAGCAAGCAGAGAATGTGTATGGCTACGCTCAGTTGTTCACCACATCCTGTTGACTACCGGATTGATAACTGGAGATCTCGAACCTATTACAATATTCGAGGACAATGTTACTTGCATAGCTCAGCTACGAGGTGGCTTCATCAAAGGCGATAGAACAAAGCACATTTCACCAAAGTTCTTCTGGACGCACGATCTACAGAGAGATGGCAAGATCGACATCAGACAAGTGCAATCATGTGACAATTTGGCAGGCTTGTTCACTAAAGCCCTTCATACTGATACTTTTAGGAAGCTTGTACAGAAGATTGGAATGAGACGCCTAAGAGATCTGAAAGCTTGAGAGCTTGTACAGATCAGTGGGAGTTGGGGAGAGTTTGTACTCTTTTCCCTCAACTATGGTTTTTTCCACCGGGTTTTTCATAGCTGAAGGTTTTAACGAGGCAAATCTCACCAACTCAGGATCCTAAAATATCCACCCCATGTGAGACTCTTCTATGCTCAGAATCTTGAAGTATTCACGAGCAGAGTCCACATCTATGGCTGGATAAGTGGGAGTGTTGTGGAGGGATATGAACCAGAGTTTGGTAGGATTCTGGGTATCTTAGAGATATGCACATATCTTTGTATCTTATCTTTTAACTCTCATATTCCGCTTATAAATAAAGGGCTGGGGGTTCCCCCAGTAGTTGATTCATAACAATTTTACTATTTAGACATGCCCTTTATATGTAATAAGAGGCATTTTGGGCCAGCTAAGAGCATCAGGCCCAGTAGCCAGATAAAAATTTATTTATTAAAACAGGTTGAGAATCAAAATCCAACTCCCATAAATTTCAGCTTCGCTGGAAATTTCATAACAGTCAGGTTTAACAGCAAATTCCTCTTTATTTTTGTACAAAATGTTACAATTCAATGTAAATAAAAGTTGTACATATAGGTGTCTTGGTTTAACTTATCAATTTATATGTAGCTTAGATGAGTATTCTATTTTCTACAGAATTTACGCCAAAGTGTACATGTGCTGGAATTGAAAATAGAAACTACATTGACTTCATAACTTAATTACTCCTAATTCCAGTTCAATTCAGAAAAAAGTGGAAAACTACAAAGTTGTAGATCTTAAAGTTATCTTTCTAACGAGACCAAAAACACTAGATTTCATTAAGTATTGAGGGACTGATCACTATTTTCGTGAAAGGTGTGCAGACTGGATAAAATCAGACATGTTGGAAAGATTAAATTCTTACTCCTATTTACAGTTCGAATTAGACAAAGTTCACAACATGAAGGTTGTAGAAAATAGTCGAACCCTTTAGCCATAAAATTTTCAGAACAATATCAATTCTAGATTAAGAGGAATAAACAAAACAATGAGCATGTGAATCTGTCTTGATTTCCAGCAACATATCATGAATGAAATGAACTAAGACCTAGGGCCTTCGGCATCAACAACGAGAGTAGGAGATCAAGCCGGTGGTTCATTCCGGGCAAGTGATCACTTCGGGCGATAGCCGGAAAATCATTTGGCAGTTCGCTTCAGACAGATTGGTCGTCAACAGAGATGAAGACAATAATGGAGATTTTTTTGTTTGTAATAAACTAATTTTTATTTGTATTTTGATTTGATTATTACAAGCAACTTGCATGTGTAATAAAAAATTTTATGGTCCATAATCTATATCTACGGAAAAAGAAGTATACCTCTAGATTTATGATCTAGGGAAGAACCAAAAAATCCGTATATAGAAAAAAATCTCCGCTCCCGCGATGCCTTGTACGTAATCGATCGCTCGTCGTCGCAAAAACTTTGCCGCAAAAACTAGATTCCTTCGCAAGCTAGAAAAATATGTGGAGAAGATGGAATAAAATTTTGTGGCTCAAAATGAATTTTTTAGAGCTTCGTGCTAATAACTTGTTTGGAGAAAGAGCAACCATAACAATAGCTCATGGTATCCTTTTATTCATTCATGGTTACACCTAGTAGCCCAAGGGTTCACACTACTACATTGTAGTGTGGTGTTATGGTGGATAATGAAGGAGGGGAGACCATAAGTCTCACTCACTCATAACACATACATAATTTTGGCGTTCTTTATCCCTTTGTTTACTATAGTGGGGATCGTCGATAGCCCTTCCAATGACAGTGACGATAATAATTTCAGTCGTATTCTATGATTTGCCAATTCCTATATTATTTGCTTGTGGATTTATGGGTTACATGTGAAAAATATTATGCTATTAAAAGACCATTGAATTTTCAACCACTAGTAGTGAGGAAAAAGGAAATAAAATAATGCAAGTTATACGTTTTTGTCGTATTTATACTTCAAATATGTTGAAACTTAAACGTTTAAAAAGAAGTAAATGTGGGATGTTTCTAGCTGAAAGAAGTTCATTAAATGCTAGTGCAACGTATTCCTACTTAATTTTTCTTTTTTTCTTTTTTTGAAATCTAGTAGATGTTATAAACTCATAAGATGATGCCAATCTTAAAGTGTTGAGTAGTCATGGCATAAGCTATGGCTCTCTATATATTATTCCTCAATGGGGGTAAGAAGCCCAAGAGACCACCACTACTTAGTAGTGGGGTGTAATGTAAGATAATGAGGGGAGGGAGGCCAAAGCCCTTCCTCAACTCACAACACTCCCCCTTATCTCTCTATTACCTTGGGTTAATTATATTAATACTTCAGGATTCAATATACTAATGAGGTAGATAATTCTAGATCCAGAGCCACTATGGTTGCCTCGTTAAAACCTTAGCTGTGGAAAACCCAGTGGAAAAAACCAGCAGCTTTAAGGGAAAAGAGTACAACTAACTGATGACCCCCCCTGATCCATACAAGACTTATGCTTGTAGGTCTTTCAGCTTTCATTATGGGTGGACACTTTCGGGTCCAGAGTTAAATGAGGTTGCCTCATTAAAACATTTGGCTATGGAAAGCCAAGTGGGAAAACCCATAGCTAAGGGAAAAGAGTACAACTCTGCTATCAACTACCCCTAATCTGTACAAACTTCAGGCTTGCAGATCTCATATGTATCTTTACAATCATTTCCTATTCGTATATACATCCATCATGTTCTGAAAGCAAATACAATCAGCACTCATCTATACAAGTTTCACTCATATCTAGCGGCTAATGGAAAACAGTGACGCTCTGGAGTGATACGCTCTTTGAAGTTGGTAGATGACTCAACGTATGTATTCTTTTACTCAGTCTTCACGGTGTCTGCAAGGTACTGCTGGAACTGACTGAGCGTATTCTACACTTGCTTCTTGGATGATGAGATTCTCAGAAGATGTAGACTTTGGAGGATGATGTGTAAATCTTTAGGAGGTGGCCAGACATTTGTGCTTAGTCATCGTGATGATCTATAAACCTGCTTATGCGATATATATTCCTTGGATGATGATCCTTGACCCTTGGAAGTTGCACAGAAGCAGCTTATCCTTGGTCCAGTGGTGCTCTCCGGGGTAGCACTATATCTGGCTAACAGCTTTACTGCAGACGTTCAATTAGAGACACATGCAGTTGGCCAGATAAAAAGTGTAACTAGTGCACTAGAGCTAGGATCTTTAGGACATAGGATGTCCTCCCCCTCTTCCAGTGACTGGAAGGCGTCATAAATAAGCATCCATTTTTAATAGATTGCAAATGGACATCTTTGTTCATAAACTCCTGGTATATGAAGAATATAATAGGTATAAAAGGATTCCACCACGAAGGTGGTTAATCTGTAAGCCGAGACAATACCTTGTTTTGTCTAGGTATTTCATTACAAAGGTATGCTTAAGGCTATCAGATATCTCAATGGTCTCTGCAGGAGATCCTATTAGATTTAAGTCATCCACATATACAGCGACTATTACAAATCCAGTCACCGTTCTTTCGATAAAGCTACACGGGCAGACTTCATTATTAGTGAATCCTTGTTCTACAAGGAATTCGATAAATCTGTTATACCACATTTTTCTTGATTGCTTAAGATCATATAATCATCTTTGTAGCCTTTATAGAGAAGATGTTCCTACGTCTATCTTTCATCTCTGGGGGTAGAGTATACCCTTTTGAAAGTTTCATATTGATCTCTATATCTATATTGCCGTATAGATATGCAGTCACAATGTCCATGAGTTGTATTTCTTGGCTTTCCAGAGACGGTTAGGCTTAGTATGAAATAGGAAAATGATCACATTTCCTTCATTTCTTTTCCTTATGAAAACCAACTTATATTCCACAGGTTATACACATTCATGTGTTTGGACTACTGGTCCAAAGACTTTGTGTTTCAAGAGTGAGTCCAGCTTTACTCTTATTGCATCGTTCCACTTTGGCCAATCTATGCGTTTACGCTATAGAACAGTGGTTGACGTCATCGTCGAATTCAGCGACATGAACGGCAATAGCGAAAGCAAAATCGTCGTCGACGATTGTGCTATATCTATCCAGTACCTCTCCATTACATACGTAATATAATGATGTTTCTCCTATTGTTTCCTCTGCAGGGCAAATCAGGAGGAGAGAGGTCGCTGGTCTGAGCTCAGCATCATGTGGAGGGATCATTTTAATATCTCCATGAATCTTCCTCTTTCGAGGAACTTTATCTTTTGAACCCATCGGGCGTCCTCTTTTCAATTGAGGTACAACCAATTCTGCTACCGGTGGATTGCATCTATCTTCAGGGAATTCAATCCTAGCTGGTGTGTTGGCGGCTGGGACGTGTGAACGAACAATCTTATAGTTTGTCCGTGAATTTATCCGGTAATTGATGTACTTTAGTCTGAATGTGAAGGATATTCATGATGTCATCTTCACATAGAAATAGTATGCGGATCATAACGAGATTAGGACTTTTGTGTCCCAAGATATGGTCTCAGAAGCTTCAGGCTTCTTTAGACTGAGTGCCTATTTTAATGAGACTTTGCTCATCAAATTAACAGTTATCAAGACGTGCCTTTAATGCATCGCTTGTCAGGGGTTCTAGGTATCTAATAATACATGGCGAATCAAACCATATAAAGATAACTAGTTTTGAAGAGTACCCATTTTGGTCCTCTGAGATGTCGCTATTGGGACATATATTAGCACATCCAAACAATCTCAAATGAGATATGTTTGGTGGTGAACCATAAGCAAGCGGCATCAGCAAAAAGATACGTCCACAAGAGGGCTGTATCGTGATAAGCGATGCGGAATGCAGTATAGAGTATCCCTAAACATCCACAGGCAACTGGGATTTAATAATGGATGTGAAATCCATTAGAGTCTTTTTATTAGAGACTCAGATAACCCATTCTGAGTATGAACATGCTACATGATGTTCAATTTCAATGCCAGTTACTTGGCAGTAGTCTTGGAAGACATTTGTTGTGAATTCACCCACATTATCAGCTTTTGAGAAAGCTAGGTTGCAGGTGGACAAAAAGGCACAAATAAGACCATCTAGTAGATGCATCTATCAATACAATGAAGTATCGAAATGGACCACTTGCGGGGGAATAGGCCCGTGATTCAGGGTAAAAATTGTAAATTTATTCCCCCATTTCGGTGCTTTTTGTGCATGGATTAATAATATCTTAGCTTTGTTTCATACATATTTTTGATATCTCTTAAATTTGGAGCTTATCGTTTACATATGCATAAAACACAATTTTTACAACTTATTATCATCTTCATCTTAGTCTCCTATTATTTTTCAGTCAAATTTCATGAAGTCCCGATTCCAACGCATATTTTTCCAGAATATTTGGAGGTCGGAGCAATTTACTGCATTTTTTGGAAGACATGGTGATGGTGTTGAAAATTTCGGGTCTAGAAATTCAGCTTTTCCCCTCTTGTGCAGAATTCTGCTATCATTCTAGTATATATTCCGACCTAATGATATTTTTTTGTGATTGTACACTTTGTTACGGTTCCATCGCCGCCTAGAACACATCATTCCGAGGTCGGATGATTTTTCTAGAATTTTCGCAAGACAGGGTGACGGGGATGAAAATTTCTGCAACTTTGCCTCTCTTGTGAAGAATTTTGCTATCATTGCAGTGTATATCCTGGCCTAATGATATTTTTCTTTGATTGTACACTTTGTTACGGTTACATCGCCGCCTGGAACACATCATTCTGAGGTCGGATGATTTTTCTAGAATTTTCTCAAGACAGGATGACGATGCTGAAAATTTCTGCAGCATTGGGCATTGCTTACGGGTTTGGGCCAGAATCCGACCCATTTGACTTAAAATAGACCCGATAAGCTATGTTTGAGTTATATTGCGAATTTGGGGTTTTTTTCAGCCCTAGTTCTTATTTTTTGCTGAAATTTGGAGGAGGAAGATGAGCTTGGAGGCCATGGGGGAGGATGATGAAGCTTGGAGCTTGGAGAACCATTTGAGTATGAGGATTTCATCTTTGAGTGACACATTGGTGAACTCTTTCTTAACTCTTGTGTAATTTTGGTTTAGCTACTTGTATTGTATTGGATGATTATCTCTAAAGATATAGATGTCTTCTTTTTCATCATGAATTGCTAGATCTTGCTTGTGTGGTTGTGTTGTGTGATTATTGTTGTTTGGGTTGTGATTTTCATCTCTAGCACAATTTCATTTTCTAATTTATGTATGAAACTTGAGTTAGTTTGTTTAATTGAACCCTAAGTGGAAATCCAAAGAGAGGATCATCCTAGCGGACCCTCTCTAATGTGCTAATTGTCGATTACTTATGAGTTTCATGCATTACTATTGCACCCCACTTGTTCGATGAAATGTCGTATTTTTCGATTGAGCTCTCTTAGCCGGGAGATCAATTGAGTTATATTTGGGATGAATTCTCACGTCCACGGCCTCATTTACATGCACACTACATGAGTCCTCCTCGTTGCTTGCCGATTCGGCTCTCTACCCCTAGCCACTTAGGATAGATTTGTAATTTCTTTCCCACACTTTTTCACAGTTAGCGAGGTGGTTGTAAAACGCTTTATCTTTCTTTATCGATCAATTTTGCGAGTGTAGAACGACTTGTCCCTGTGATCCGACCTAGTACTCACATATTACTTTTATTGCATTGACACTCCTACGCTTGGGAGTGGAAGGCGTGCCCCGTACGCTACCTTCCGATTCAACCAGCCCGCAAAGTTCACCATGTATTCTCTCAATGAAGCCAGGAGACTCTCATTCCATTTTCAGGAGGGAAGGTCTCTCTATAAGTTTTCCCTTAGGACAAGGGGGAACAAGGAAACTCAACCTTTGAAGAATCTTCAGGTTCTCCAAGGGATTCATTTGATGATGCGTTCATCATCGCTGATCCAGGATGACCAAGTCTATTGTGCCAGAGTTTAAAACTCTGGCAATGAAAGGCACTGCTGGTGCTCAGTCAAGTTGGCTTTGTATAGGATGAATATCTGTAATGATAGGGACTCGACGGGGGTCCAACGAATCATGCGTAGATGGTCTTTTGGCCATCCTCTTGACGAGTTTCATAAAGATATTCACTATTTGTTATCCATAGCTTCCAAGTTATGTTTGTTCAAACGAGATATCCTTGAAACTTGGGAGATTAATCTATGATTTAGGAGAGAAATATGCATCTTTTAGTCTCGTTGTATGTGGGAGCAATTTTAATGCTTCACCAGTGCATCGATGCACTGTCTACAATATATCACACTTCATCTATATTAATGCATAGTGAAAATTTATTTGAGTAATGAAAATTGACATTCAAATTAAAGTTCATTCAAAGCAAACTACCGATGAAGCTACATTTATTTTAAATGCATAGAAAAACAGAAGATAAGGCTTAATCGAGCAGATCATTATTCTCGAAGTTTTGTGCAGTGAACTTGGTCGAAGCTTGAATATCCACCAGGTTTGTTTCAGGGGAGGCTTCAGGCTCGCCTGATACAGGTCCTGGAGATGGCGAGGAGTGCGACGGTTTCTGGACCAATGTCCTGTCATGCCACATCTATGGCATTTGTCCTCCCAGTTCTTCTTTGGAATTGGCATTGGACCAGTGTTCTTACACTTCCATGTGAATTTTTTCTTTCCTTTGTTGTTGTTGTTCTGGCGTGGTGCTATTGTTGGCTTCATTGCAGATTTTCCTTCGTTCTTTCTAGGTTTATTCTTGTTTTTCCACTTCTGGGGAGAAACATAGTGGGCTTAAGGGAGAGGGACAGCACCAGCAGGGCGCAAATTATGAGTGGCAAGTAGTAAGTCTATATTCTGTTCTGCCCTAAGAAGGCAAGAAAGCAAATCAGAGAACTTCGTGAAGTTGCGTTCACGGTAATGTTGCATGAGGATTGCATCTTTCTCGTGGAACGAGATAAATATCTTTTCCAACATGCGATGCTCCGAGACTTCTTCACCACACAGCTTCAAGCGTGAGGTGCTATTATGAAGTGCTGAGTTGCACTCAGCAACAGACTTATAGTCCAGAAGACGGCGATTTTCCCACTCATAACTGGCACGTGGTAGTATGACATCAATTTGATGCATATAACGTGCTTCCAGCACTGTCCACAACTCAAGAGGGCCCTCTACCGTTAAGTACTCGGCCTTTAAGGTCCGATCTATGTGTTTCCTGATATAAATAATGGCTTTCGTCTTATCCATGTCGGATACAACGGTAGTAGAACTGACAGCTGGCTAGGCCGCTGCAGGGGCCTTGCTAGCAGTTGTCTCGGCAGCTGCGGGGGCCAGAATTGAGTGAAGGAGTGCCATTGAACGCAAGTGGAACTTCAGGTCAACTCGCCAGCTCAAGTAGTTCTTTCCTGCTGTGTCAAGGACCTCGAATTCGACGCTAGCCAATTTTTCCATTTATCTATGCAATCAAATATGCATAAATTAATATTTGTGAAAAATAAATTCACGCAAAATAAATAAACAGTCATGTGGGGATCATCCAGATACCCTCAGAAACAAAATGTCCAAAAATATCCGAATACAATCTAAAAAATGAAATACAAAAAGAAATGAAAAATACAACTTGGAAACCATATATGGTCCCAGCATAATGCAGATTTCATCTCAGTCTTCAATTTGGCTGAGCTCCGGTCTTTGGCAATTTACATTATAACCTCACTATAATATCTCTCAAAACAGAAAAAGAAAGTAAGGAATATAAAAAGGTGTATCTCAAAATGGCCAATCCCAAACCACAAGACTGAATTATTTACAACATCAACGTAGTTTATATATGCTACATGCAATATTAAAATCAACCACACAAACACACATCCATAAGATGTATATTCAGCATAGCAAGCATATAAAAATTACGTTTAATAATTTACTTGAACCACGGGGAAACGTCATTACCCGTTAGGTTAGGTAACTAACGACAGAGCGGTCTCATGGTCCTTATAATTATTAATACGTGAAGGAAAAAATTAATCCAGTTAATCTGCATTTTTTTGAATTTAACATAATATGAAATAATTAAAAGTATTAAGTAAATCAACCAAAAGGTTGTCAAAAATAATAATTTGATTTTTCCTAATTTTTACAGAATTTTTCAGGATTTTTCTGTTAAATTTAAGGAATTAATAATGAAAAACTGATTAAAAATCAGTTTTTAATTAATTTTAAAGCCTATTAGGCTTATGTGTGGGCTTCAGGCCCAAATATCCAAAATACTAAAATATATTTAGTTTTGGGCTGCATGCCCATGTGCTTTAAATTTTTTTCCAAAAATACCCATTGGGGTTGTAAAAACATCATTAAACATACACTAACCCTAATTTAATGGTTAGTGTTATGGTTAAAAAGGTGAACGGCCCCCCTCCCCCCATTTTCAGAACCCGACTTGGGGGGTTGCCGAAGCAGGCAGCCACCTTCTTCTCCTTCTGCGAATCAGGCAGGGGGGCTGCCGGAGCAGCGCGCCCCCCTTGTTCGGCTTGCGGCCTTAGGAGACCCCCCCATCAGGGGCGGCGCATAGACGGGCCCCCCCGACTGGGGGGCGGCAAAGCAGGGACGGCGACCCCCGACTGGGGGGCGGCGGTGGAGCCCCCCGATTGGGGGGCGGTGGTTAGACAGTGCTCCCAAGGGGGCGGCGCAGTGCTCCCAAGGGGGTGGCGCGCGTATGAGGACCACTTACAGGGGGGTGGTGGGGCGACAGCGCCCCGAAGGGGGTCGGCACTGGAAAAGCCCCCCTCCCGAATTGGGGGGACGTGACGAGCCCCTCTTCGGTGGGTTGGGTTATTTTTGTTTTTGGTTTTTTTTGTTAAATTCTATTGTATTTGATATGTTGATTTTAAGCAGATGTAATGTAAATTCTATGCTCCATCTTATTGATCTAAGGGATCAAATTTTTTTACCTCTAGATCAAAGATCTAGGGAAGATCGATAAAAAATAAAAATCCGTAGAATGAATCCCCGATTCCGATGACCCGTGGAAATCGTCGCAACGGATCGCTGCAACCAAAGATTCCAAGGGATCGATCTTCAACGCGCAGAAATCGCTGCAACGGATCGCATCAACCAAGATTCCTAAGCGCGGTGAGGATGATTTGAGGGGATAAAAAGAGAAGTTCAAGAACGAGAGCTCATGTGCTGATAACGTGTTATAAACTCATAAGATGATACCAATCTTAAAGTGTTGAGTAGTCATGACATAAGCTATGGCTCTCTATATATTCTTCCTCAATGGGGGTAAGAAGACCAAGAGACCCCCACTACTTAGTAGTGGGGTGTAATGGAAGATAATGAGGGGAGGGAGGCCAAAGGTAGGGGTGGCAAACGGGCGGGTCGGGTTCGGGTCGGGTCGGGTTTGACTCGACCCGAATAAGGGTAAACCCGAACCCGACCCGAATTAAATTCGGGTCAGGGTTCGGATACCCGTACCCGACCCGGCCATAACCCGGGTGACCCGTACCCGACCCGGTTTGTCTTACGGGTAGGGTACGGGTCGGGTTCGGTGTGAAAGATTGATTATTTTGCAAAAAAGGTCGGGTGCGGGTCGGGTGCGGGTCGGGTTCGGAGTGAAAAGAGTGAAAATACGGGTCAAATTCGGGTCAACCGGGTTGAGGGGTCAAACCCGTATCCGAACCTGATTTTTAGCCGGGTCGGTCGGGTTGACCCGAATTCGACCCGATCTGGATTGGCCCCTACCCATACCCGACGCAAAAGGCCACACCATTATGGGACATTTTTGTTGTTAGGCAAAGGCCCGTGGGCCTTTCAATGCCTTGTATTCGGTTATTGGATTTTATAGGATGCGGCCGTTTCAAGTAAAAATTTTCGCGAGCTCCGAAATGATCGAAACCAACTTCGCGCCAAAAGTTACCAAAATGTAAGCTGCAAAAAAAAAATTTCCCCCGGCTTAAAACCGCGGGAACAGTCTCAAATGTCGAAACATTCGGTTCTCATTTTCCCGCCGAAACGAGCTCTATAATATACCAAGGAGCGGTAAAATTTCTCATTTCCCACTCTCTTCATCACAAAAAAAAAAAGACATTAGATCTAATTACCCAAAACCCTAGCTTTTATCCTTTCGACGAGAAATGGGGAAATCGGTGACGCCCGCTGCGATCTCTAGGTTGCTGGCAAACCCGTCGCCAGATCTGCCGTCGGAGATACCGGAGATCATCGTTCAGGTGGTCGATCTCAAACCCATCGGAACCAGCAACACTCGATTCACGTAAAGATCCCACTTTCCCTCTACTATTGTTTTCCCTAAATTGATCTTTTACTTTGTATGTATGAAGTGATCTGCAGAGTTTTTTAAGATTTTGAGATTCGATATTCAAAAATCGCGAAAAGTGATCAAAAAATTGACCACTGGATTACCCTAATTTAACAAAACACACGAATTATAATGATGATTGGCCACTTGACGCAGTAAAGGGGAAACCGGAAACATTTGCCAGCTTTGTTAACCTAGGTGCTGTAATTTATTAATTGAACACCTGATGCAGTGACCTTTCTGATATAGCTAGGGCTTTATACATGATGTGGTTTATTTGAATTTAGGTACACCATGTGTTAATAAAAATTCTTGTGTTAATTGAAGCTGATTTTTGGCATGTTCATTGGTTTGTCAAAATCAAATTCATGAAAGTGTGTGGAAATGCCTTGTATTTTTCTTTTTCTTACTGATCTTGTTGCGGTATTATGTATCTAAATTTTGATTGTTGACAAGCCCATTACTTACTTCTTGGGGATCATGACAAATTTATGCTGATATATGCAACTCCCCAAATCAAATTATGTGCCTACTAAATTTTGATTTTGATAGTTTGTTGAGGTTTGAGCAATTGCCTATTGTATTCCAGGGAGAAAAAGCTTCTCGTTTTATTTTGATGGTACATGATGCTGCTGGACTTTTCTTACTTTTTGATTTCTCATATATCTTGAGCAAATGCTCGCTTGATCTTTCATTAAATAATCGGGGTTTTTGTTGCATTTTAGTTTTCTAATCATGATCAGATTTATTGTCAGTGTAAAAACTTATTGGATGATTTTGACCTGCAGTTTCATGGCTAATGATGGAAAGATGAAGATCAAGGCAATGCTTCCATCTACGTTTGCTTCAGAAATCCATTCAGGAAACCTGCAGAACCTTGGCCTCATACGCATTCTGGATTACACTTGCAATAGCATCCCCAATCAACCAGACAAGTAATTTAAGACATGATTGTTTTTTATTTACACCGATCACATCCTACTAATTGATTTTGTGAATGGTTATTGGTTACTGACTTTTGAATCTATAGGGCCTTGATAATAACAAAGTGTGAGGTAGTTTCTCCTGCACTTGAAGCCGAGATAAAAAATGAAGTGAAGAAGGAGAACACTGGAATTGTGTTGAAGCCCAAGCAAGAGGTGGTAGCAAAATCAGCGGCACAGATTGTGCGTGAACAACATGGGAAGTAAGTATGGCAGTCTTTAATATTAAGTGTATATTTTTGTGTTGATTAATCCTATGTGTTTTTTGCCATTCTGTGATTGCCATATAGACGATTTTTATGCAGAATTACTACTAGGATTATATTAATGATTGCTCTAGGTTGCTGACAGTCTTCATTTTGTTTGCTTCTAATTTTAATCTCAGTTCTGCTCCTGTTGCACGAATGGCTATGACTAGAAGAGTTCATCCTCTTGTTTCCTTGAATCCATATCAAGGCATCTGGACAATAAAAGTTCGGTGCACAAATAAAGGCAATTTACGTTCTTATAAGAATGCTAGAGGAGAAGGTGTTGTTTTCAATGTTGAACTTACTGATGAGGACGTGAGTTAATATAAATGTCTTCTTTGTAATTTTAGATCCATGATCGTTGATTAATTTCCTGTTGGTGTCTTTTGTTTCAATATTCATGGAAATCTTCTTTGTTGCGTCCTATTATGCAGGGCACTCAAATTCAAGCAACAATGTTCAATGAAGCTGCAAACAAGTTCTATCCTAAATTTGAACTGGGAAAGGTTTACTACATTTCTAAGGGGACTCTTAAGGTAGCAAACAAGCAGTTCAAAACTGTTCAAAATGATTATGAGATGACCTTAAATGAGAACTCTATAGTTGAAGAGGCAGATGGAGAAGAATCTTTCATTCCTGAAACTAAATATAATTTTGTGAAGATTGACCAACTTGGATCATACGTTAATTCAAGGGAGCTTGTAGGTAAAGCGATTGTCTAACATAGTAACATTTTTTCTATTCACATACTTATATTGAAGGTGTTTTGTTTATAATTTTGCTTAAATTTCATTGTGCTTGCAGATGTTGTTGGCATTGTACAAAGTGTTTCTCCTTCTTTAAGTATTCGAAGAAAGATCAACAATGACACTATCCCAAAGCGTGATATCACTATTGCTGATGATTCGTAAGTAAAAGTTTTCTGATTAGACTATTATACTTTCAAGGTAGCTATTTCTATTCTGTTTTCATTGTACTTGTTGATTGCAGGAACAAAACTGTTGTGGTGTCATTATGGAATGATCTTGCTACACAAGTAGGTCAAGAATTGCTGGACATGGTTGACAGTGCCCCAGTTGTAGCAATAAAATCTCTCAAAGTAGGAGATTTCCAAGGTATAGATTTTGAAATACAACCTGTACTTATCAATATCTATCAATACAATTTATACTGGAAAAAACTTTTCTCCATGTAATCATATCAAGTGTAATACTTCTCAGGTGTATCCCTCTCTACATTAAGCAAAAGCACTGTGGCTGTGAATCCTGACTTGCCCGAGGCTAAGAAGCTCATATCTTGGTCAGCATTTGTGTTTTAAGTCTCTCCTTGAGCACAATACACCTATTTTTCTCATACTTTCTTTTTTCTTGATATGCATCAGGTATGATTCTGAGGGAAAGAGTACTTCATTGGCATCTGTAGCTTCGAGTGTGAGCCCCTCGTCAAAGAATGCAAGGTCTATGTACTCTGATAGGGTGTTCCTGTCCCATATTACCAGTGACCCAACTTTGGGTCAGGATAAGGTATTATTGGCACTCCTTCTGCATTCAAATAAGTACTAGTCTCAAACTCAAGTTGTGCCATACAATTGAATTCATTGTGTTTGCATGGTGGTTGTTTGTTTACTCATTCCTCCACCCCCATCTCAGCCTGTTTTCTTCAGCGTGAATGTTTACATAAGTTTCATCAAACATGACCAAACAATGTGGTACCGGGCATGCAAGACCTGCAACAAAAAAGTCACAGAAGCTATTGGGTCTGGTTATTGGTGCGAAGCATGCCAAAAGAATGAAGAAGCTTGCTCTCTGAGGTAAAAAAGGAATTGATTTTGTGTCTCTATTATCAGCTATTATTGATATGTGCTCTGAATTTGTTACTTTATCCGAAATGCAGATACATTATGGTAGTGAAGGTGTCCGACCCTTCTGGTGAAGCCTGGCTTTCGGTTTTCAATGATCAGGCGGAGCAAATTGTAGGGTGCTCCGCAGATGAACTGGATAGGATAAAGTCTGAGGTAATCTACTGGATTAGCTTTGAAACAGTTTCAATGTTCCTTAATGTGCATGTATGTAATGTTGAATAATTTTCCTTCTCAAAACTCAAATTTGGTTGTGTAGGAGGGTGAAGACATATACCAGCTCAGGTTGAAAGAGGCAACATGGGTTCCTCATCTGTTTCGTGTTAGCGTTGCTCAGACTGAATATATGGGTGAGAAAAGGCAGAGGATTACTGTGAGGTCCCATTCTCCAATCGATTACTCTGCTGAATCAAGATATCTGCTGGAAGACATCTCAAAGTTGTCTGTCTCATAAGTAGTAGGTTTTTCTCCTGTATGTTTCCTCGTGAGAAGTTTGGTTGATGGTTCAAGCGTGAGGTGTATTAACTTTCCAAGTTCTTTGTCCATGTAATATATACATCCTGCTGAGGCTTATTCCTCTCGGATTCTCTGAATTGGTTCTGTCCTTGGTTATTTAAGTAGACATTCTATATTAATGTATTGAGTTTGAGGAAGTTTTGAATTTTTAATCTTGGGTAGTTTGAAAGAATGAGAATCATTGTCTAAAACAATTTGAAAAATCAAAAATTTAGTTCTTTAAGAATGTATTGTTGCAAGGTGTCTGGCTTCAACTACCAACTGATTTCTTAAGCTTATCTTAGACTCATTTTGACCTACTGATTCCTGAAAATTTGTCAAACCATGTTGAAACACAAGCCCCCATTTCAAACCAAACTGAGGATTGCCCTTTGTAGTCTAAAATCTTTTAAGACACTAGTTGAGATTAAGATGGGTCTATGGTTTATCTTAAAATGGAATCTGAAATATATTGTTAATGTAATCACATATGCAATTGGTATTTTTCTCTCTTTATTTATATTACACCTTTATTTTTTATGCATTTGCATATATGATAATAATATTAGGAAAGTTTTATGTTTATGTGCATTTAGACTGCTTTATATTAATAACAGAGTCTGCAGTCAAGTAGGTTGCAATCAATTTAGAATCATCCACAAAAAAAGTGTTCACAAAGTTTTGGGGAGGGCTAATGTGGTCCTCAAGCTTGCTTTTATAGTCATGTCACTACAAAACCAAAAGAAGAAATTTTTTTCATCCATTTTTTTTAGGAGAAGTCATTGATCTTCACATCACATGATGTTCATCTGTAAAGCTCTGGATGATTGCATGCTATTTTATTTGAGCATTTTGTGCAATGATTGATAAATTATTGATTATTTGCAAGATACATTTATTTATATGTTGCTGTAAATGCAGCACTTCAATTGTGGACCATGTTACAGATTGGAACATCATAAACTTTTATGCAGTAGTATGTTGCCTACAGGCAATTTAAAGAAGCTTTGCAAATGTATCAAAAAAAAGAAGCTTTGCAAGGTTTTTCTATCCTTGCATTTGAAAAGCTTGAAAAACAACCCTCTTATAATTGATAAATAAATATACAAATATATGTATAATCACTTTCAAACATGTAGGATAATCCAAAAGCTGATGGGTGAAATTGTTAATGGATGAAAAAAAGATCAGGTATAAGAGAGAGTTAATTAAAGAAAAAATTAGTTTATAGATGAATCATTTAAATGAAAGTTTTTGTCTTTTAAAAAAAAGTAATGTGTTATATCTCAAATTAGTCCGGCCCAAGTAGGGATGAGAATGGGCATGCCCAAAGTCGGATTCGGCTTCCAATTGGTCATTATATCTTAGAGCTATCTCCACAACACCATCCTCCATCCTGTATTATCCTGTTAATCAGCAATTTATTCAAAATGTGTCCTTCATGTCAGTCAAATACATATATACGTCAAACAGTCATGCATGTCAGCCAAACTCACACATCCATATACTTGCAGTCAGCCAAACTCACAAAAACAAGTCGGTCAGCCTTCTACATATACATGCAGCCAGCCTAACTCAATAAAAGATGCAGCTCATCCATATACATATACATAATCATGCAGTCAGCCCTAACTATGCCACAACATATACCTATTCATGCATCTCAGCCATATATGTACTCAGTGAACCACGATAACCATATACATGCATCACATATACAATCAACCTAATATCATGTCATGACCACATAACAATTCAACTCTACACAATATAATCCCTAAATCACATTTAATACAACAACTAACATCAAAAACCCTAAATCAAAATCAACTAGCATTAAAATTGATGGCTAACGATTGCTTTTTTACCTCAACTCTTTCGTATCCAACTTGCTAGAACTCGATCGTCCAAAAAATCTCGCTTGATTTGCTACCTTTTTTCCCTCTTTGCGGCAGCGATGCTGAGTGAAAGGGTTTTTTCCGCGGCAATGATGCACGATTGAAATTTTAGGGGGAAATGCAGAGAGAGGGGGCGAAATTTTTTGGGTTAAGTTTGCGTGTTAAGTCTCGATCTTGGTGTACCTCCGGTTGCTGAGTTTTAGGCACATACATATGACTATCATGTGTTTCGTTAATCCACGGACAAGTTTTCCAAGGTGAACATAAATTTGAGTCGGGTTAAATTTTAACGTAAATGATTCAAAAGAAATTATTTAGGTTAACGTTAAACATTTTAGGGACTAAATTCAAAAACGAAGATTCTAGGGATTAATATCAAAATATACCTAATTTGAGGGACTAATATCAGGAAAAACCCATATATTAAATGCTAGACACACTTAATCTGTAATGTAAGCTAAATTTTAAATAAAACAGGACTGTCTTTATTTTAACAGTGGTAGAATTGATTTTTGGCATTTGAATTTAATTAACGTAAATTATTTTGTACATGTAATTAAGATGAATACGTAAAGTTTTACTAGTTAGAAAAACCTTTTGTGGGGCCATCATTAAGTTATTGATTAAGATTTTGATTAATTCTCCCTGAAAGTGAAAGCCTTCTAAAATTAAGAAAAAAGATGGACGAAAGAAAAGGGAAAGAAACAGCGGCGCAAGCGGCCACCGCCTGGGCCACCCTCGAAGGGAAAACGGCAAAATGTCGTGGACCCCACACCTCCCCCTCACCACCGTCACGTGTACGGTCGCCCCGTCGGGCCCCACCTCCGCGACGCGCTCGTCCGCCCTCTCGAACGTCTGATGCGCTGGTTGGCCGGGCCGGGCCCGACCGCCTCCGCTCCCTTGGACATATTGCACCCGGTGGACCCCACCCAAATTTGCCCTTCCTCACGCGACAAGTCGGCGAAAAAAGCCGAATTTGCTGTTATGCGCCAAACAGCAAAAAAATTCACTCCCCAGCAGTCCACTTCCGGGCCCCACCTGGCGTAGAATGGTAGCAGCACGAGGTTGCGTTCTTTCTTCTCATCACACTTCAGCAAGCAGCAGCTGAAGAAGAAGCCAACACCACACTCAAAAATTCCCCAAATTTTGATTCCTGGCTCTAGTCTCATGCAGCAATAATCCATCCTTTTTTTGCAGAATGCACCCTCTAATTTTCTCTCTGCTCCTCCTCTTCTCACTCTCCCCGCTGCTGAGCTTGCCGGATCCGGATCCCGTCGCCGCCGACCGATCGGCCCTCCTCCGCTTCAAGAACTCGACCCGATCCGACCCGCTCGGTCTCCTCTCCCAATGGCTCGACTCGCCTGCCACCGACCACTGCTCCTGGCCCGGCGTCGCATGCGACCCCTCCTCCTCCCGCGTCGTCGCCCTCAACATCTCCGCCCGAACTGCACGCGGGTCCTCCTCCGCCGCCCTCCCCTGCTCGAGATCCGGCCCGTTCCGGACCAGCTGCCCCGATCCGACCCGCATGCTCGCCGGTCGTCTCACCTCCGCCCTGGGCGAACTCACCGCCCTCAGGATCCTCGCCCTCCCGTTCCATAACTTCGACGGCGAGATCCCCGCTGATATTTGGGGGCTGGAGAACCTTGAAGTCGTTGATCTCGAAGGTAACTCGCTCTCTGGAACCCTAGCTTCCGCTTCAAAATTCCCTGCTAGCTTGAGAGTTCTTAACCTGGCGTCGAATTTCATCTCCGGCGAGATTCCGTTCTCGTTGTCGAGCTGTGTGGACTTAGAAACCCTAGATGTTTCTGGTAACAAGATTAATGGCTCGATTCCGAAGTTTGTTGGGAGGTTTGCTAAGTTGAAAGAGCTGTACTTGTCCTTCAATCGAATTGAAGGTCCGATACCTGAAAAGATTGGAAATTGCCGGAGTTTGGAAGTGTTGGATTTGTCACGAAATCTTTTGGTTCGCAGCATTCCTCCTAGTCTTGGGAATTGCAGCGAGCTGAAGTTTTTGCTGCTGTTTTCCAATCTTTTGGATGATGTGGTTCCTTCTGATCTTGGTAGGTTGAGAAAACTTCAAGTGTTGGATGTTTCAAGGAACAGTTTGAGTGGCGCAGTGCCTGCTGAGCTTGGAGATTGTGTCGAATTGTCGGTTCTTGTCCTTTCGAATCATTATGATCCAATGCCAAGCAATGATCCTTCGAGTTACGTCGATAACGACGAATTCAATTACTTCCAGGGCGGGATTTCCGAAACGATTACATCTTTGCCAAAGCTTCGAATCCTTTGGGCGCCGAGGACAACTCTAGAAGGGAAGTTTCCGAAGGATTGGGGTGCATGCATGAGCTTGGAAATGGTTAATTTGGGTGAGAATCTTCTTACAGGAGAAATTCCGACAGGTTTTGGAGGATGCAAGAATCTGAGGCTTCTTAATCTGAGCTCAAATAATTTGACAGGTTGGCTAACGGGGGAGCTCCCCGTGCCATGCATGGCTGTATTCGATGTCGGTGGGAATAAGTTATCTGGCACGATTCCGAGGTTTATTTACAAGAAGTGCCCTCTATTTCCAGTGGCAACTGACAACTTAGCCGCATTGTACTCAGCGTTCTTTGAGTATAGAACTCGTAAAGAAATCTCATTGCCTTATTTTGGATCTGCTGGCAATGCTGCAGTTTACCATAATTTTGGAAGGAATAATTTTGTTGGCAGCCTGCCCTCATTATATACTGATGGTTTTGGGAACCAAACTGTCTATGCATTTATAGCTGATGGGAATTCTCTTGTCGGATCATTGAATGATGCTCTATTTGGAAGGTGTGATTACTTCAATGGGTTGATCCTCAATTTGAGCAACAATATGATCTCGGGTGCAGTTCCAGCGGATATCGGTGCTATGTGCAAATCTCTTATGGTTTTGGATGCTGCTGGCAATAGAATTACTGGATTGATTCCTCAAAGTATTGGATCACTGGCGAATCTTTTTAGTCTAGACTTGAGCATGAATCGACTTCATGGCCAGATTCCTGTAAATCTTGCTGAATCCAAGGGCTTAACTTACCTCAGTTTAGCTGGTAACAATCTCAGTGGGCATATTCCTCCTGAATTTGATCAGTCGCTTTCTCTT
Source organism: Scilla litardierei (assembly GCA_030789695.1). Classification (NCBI taxonomy): domain Eukaryota; kingdom Viridiplantae; phylum Streptophyta; class Magnoliopsida; order Asparagales; family Asparagaceae; genus Scilla; species Scilla litardierei. The sequence continues at coordinate 129,816,424 of CM061139.1, read as the reverse complement.
CAAGTGTTAGATCTGTCCTCAAATACCCTCACCGGGGAAATTCCTAGTGCCCTTGCAACCTTGAAAAATCTCACCATCCTTCTTTTAAATAACAATAAGCTTTCTGGCGTGATTCCTTCTGGTTTTGCTAACTTGACATCACTCTCCGTGTTTAATGTGTCATATAATAATTTATCCGGGACTTTGCCTTTGAATGCCAGTACTCTTAGATGCGACAGTGTTCTTGGCAACCCTTTGATCCAGTCCTGTCATGTGTCTTCGCTTTCTGTTCCACCATCGAACATGCAAGGGCGAACTGGGAATGCACAATCATATACAGATATGCCACCAGGAATGCCACCTCCCAAGACTAATAATGGTGGGTTCAGTTCTATTGAGATTGCATCTGTTGCTTCAGCTTCAGCTATTGTTGCAGTGCTTTTTGCATTAGTTCTCCTCTATATTTACACAAGAAAATGTGCTCCTGGGTCCTCAGCCAATTCTCTTGGAAGACGAGAAGTCATCATTTTTGTGGACATTGGAGTGCCTTTGACTTATGAGAGTGTTGTACAAGCTACAGGGAGTTTTAATGCAAGCAATTGCATTGGAAGTGGAGGGTTTGGGGCCACTTACAAAGCAGAAATTTCACCAAGAGTCCTTGTGGCGATAAAGAGACTCTCTGTAGGGAGGATCCAAGGGGTTCAGCAGTTTCATGCTGAAATCAAGACTCTTGGGAGATGGCGGCATCCCAATCTTGTTACTTTAATAGGTTATCACATTGGCGTTGTGGAGATGTTTCTCATTTATAATTATCTGCCTGGAGGTAACCTGGAAAGGTTTATACAAGAAAGATACAAGAGAGCCGTGGAATGGAGGATGCTTCACAAGATTGCTCTGGATGTTGCAAAGGCACTTACTTATCTCCATGATGAATGTGTACCCCGGATCCTTCATCGCGATGTGAAGCCAAGCAATATCTTGTTGGATAATGATTTCAATGCATATCTGTCAGATTTTGGATTGGCTAGGCTTCTGGGTAACTCTGAAACTCATGCAACTACGGGTGTTGCCGGAACCTTTGGATATGTGGCTCCCGAGTATGCAATGACATGCCGTGTTTCTGACAAAGCTGACGTGTATAGCTATGGCGTGGTGCTTTTGGAGTTGATATCAAACAAGAAAGCCTTGGATCCTTCCTTCTCTCCATATGGTAATGGCTTTAATATTGTTGCATGGGCATGCATGCTGCTTGAACAAGGCCGAGCACATGACTTCTTCGCAGAGGGACTATGGGATGTGGCACCACATGATGATTTGGTAGAGACCCTGCAGTTGGCTGTTAAGTGTACAGCTGATTCACTCACCATCAGACCTGCAATGAAAGAAGTTGTGCATCGGCTAAAGGAGCTTCAACCCCCGCCTTGTTAGACCAAAAAAAAAACTTCACCATGTACATTCTTGACTTCAAAAGGTAAAACCCGAGTTGTAGGACATACTCACCCATTTTCATTGCCCACTTCTGTACGAGTGATAGATGTCCTCTTTGTCAGATACAGTGTTTTCTCTAATTTTCTTTCTGAGGTATCTTCTTGATGTATCTGCACACTGTAGATTGTGTCTAACAAAACCAAATTTTAGAAGTATAAGTTGCGTACATGCAGCTGTTGAATGAAGTTTATGCAGTCGTCAATTTGTAATAATGAAGTCATGTAAAGTGAGAAAACCCTTTATTGATAAAGTAGCACGATGTCAACTATTTGTTACAAACATGGAATGCCTTACTATATTGAGCAATATTGAGCAATATTTTATCAAACAAATTAGTTAAATAATTTATTGACCTTTGCCATGATATAGGCTGGCACTCCAGAAATTTTAAAATGAAAAAAAGTTCAGCATCACCACTTATCTTGCGCTATTTTTTGTGTACAAGTGCACATATAATAGGTGCAAAGAACTGTGTGAACTATTCAACCAAGTTTCTTGCCTTCCTGAATATTCCATTAGTTGTGACTACGTTTGTGTTTCCATTATTGGCAGCTTGCTTCAGAGTTCTGAGACAAATACTACATGATATGAGAGGTATAGCTTAACAGTTTACTGATTCGTATGGACTTCATGCATTTTTAGAACCTAAGATTGGAATACTTTCAATGTGTACTGACATGTGATGTGTCCATGTACATTCTGATACGTCTCAGATATTATGTAATTGAGTTAACTTCAACTGTACAATGCACTTTGGAGCAAGCCTAAGTCCAAGTAAGTGTAATAGTTTGAGTAAGTATGCTTGTCCACTACTGTTATTATTATTTGTTCAAATGCTGTCTTTCTTAGTTGTCCTTTTTTTATTAATATGGCAAAATAAATGCTCTGTGAATGATATCAATTATGGAGACACACATATACAGCTGAAATTATCAGTGCTATTTTCTTTCCTTAGAGATTATAGCATGTTTCTTCATTAGTTTAATTTTTTCAAGATCGAATTAAATATTACTAAGCAATCTAACCATGCATGTCCATTTCTGAAGGTAAACTAAAATGATAATTCTCTTGGTTATGATCTATGATATGTAGGACTCCAACCAAAATTTGCGTGTTCGATGCATGCATACGTGACATTGAAACATGCAGATGCATGCAACACGTCTCCCTTAGTGTCCAACGGTTACTATGCTTACTATGACGTAAATTGTTATTCACCTTAAAATACGTACCATATAAATTATGTCATGCTCTCTTTTGACAAAAGCTAGTTTTGTACATCATTCTACTAGTAGTAAGTGCCTTTTCATAAGAATACAATGCACCATATATTTAAATGGATCAAATATATATACTCACATTAACGCAAAAAGGTCTATTATTATGAAACCGATATATTTGCGACGACTGGATGAATGAGTAAACCCCCTTGAGCAGGGGTGGACCCACGTTAGACCTTTGGGGGGGGGCGGGCCCCCCATTTTTCAAAATTTTAATGTGTAGTATATTTATATAAGGCAGCATGGCAAGCTTAAGTAAAAGATTGCATCTCACATGCCATTGTTGTTTTCTTAGCCTAGTGGTTGTGCATTTCGTTCCCACGCTAGTGATCCTGAGTTCAATTCTTGTTGGTGTCAATTTTTTTAATATTTTCTTTTGAAGCTTATGCTCTCTCTTTTTTCATGTTTTTAATTATACCATAGCTGAGTTAGCATATAATTGATAAAAGAAAAATGTCTAAACAAAAATATGAATTGTCTGATTACACAAGTAAACGTTGTGATTTATAATTAGCGTTTTTAAATTTTCATGGCTAACTTAATCTAACTAAAATTCTAGTTACAAAACAAGCTTCTTCCATTCCCTTAAATTGAAAAGATTAATTAATTCTAGGTTAGTTTCAATGATTATATTTTTAAAATTTTGTTTTTTTGCAAATTAATGATGTAAGCAGCGTCAGCGTCAATTTCTCGTTCATATTTTGGTTAATATGTGAACAATTTTGTGTTTAATAAATGCTTGGGAAAATTTGCTGCTAGTTTACGGTAATCTAGTTTGAATTTTTGAAACTTATTTTCGTTCTCATGCAATTAAAACATGTTTTTGTTTTTGGCTTTCTTACTTGATCCCTAAAACATATGTTGCATGGTGCATGAGCAATGAATTTCATATTTATTTTTTTGTTCATTTTTGTCATCTCAAATATACTTAAACGTAATGGAAAAACACCTCATTTATCTCTTAGACTCGTCGACTTGAACACCATCGCATCTATATGCTTTACGAATGCAGTTTGTATGCCATCTTGCAACGCCGCCCGCCCCCCAGTCGTCTAATCCTGGTTCCGCCCCTGCCCTTGAGTTCACTACAAATTTGATGTTTTGGGATTTTAGAATATGAAGATCAAAATAAACGGTACCATCATAAAAAAATGATGGAGAGAAGTTTTGACGACCATCTAGGAGGGGTTTCCTCTTAGATTAGCTAACACATAGTTGTTCTATGTGAAAAGAGGAAAAACATAGCCTAAGAGAAAATTTCTTCCAGATGGTTATCAGGATATTCGAACTCTACCGATTTTTTAGATGATTATTATTTTTTATTTTGATCTATAAAGTTTGAAACTTGAATACACCAAAGATTTAGTAAACACAAGGTGTTTTGCTCATTTATCTAACTATTACAAGAAGTTCTATTACTATGAAATTGTTAAATTTGTGACAAGTGGATGAGGGAGCAAATCCCATTGCGTTCACGGAATATTTTGATGTTTTAGGGATTTAAAATGAAGATCAAAATGAATGGCGTCGATCATCTGAAATGGAGAGTGGAATTTTAACGACCATTTAGAAAGGTTTTCGGTCTAGGCTAGCTAAACCCTCGTATTTCTTTATATGAGAAAAATGGAATAGCCTAGCCTCGCAGTGGTTTTTCTCTTAGATGGCCATCAAAAGTCCACGCCATAAATTTTTTTGGGTGATCAGCACTATTGTTGGTTCATTTTGATTTTTATATTCTAAAACCCCAATACACCAAAGATTCAATGAATCTAAGATGTTATGTTTGTTCGTCTAGCTATTGCATATCCCACGTTTTTCCTAAAAATCACATTTTTCTACTAAAAATCCTTTTTATCATATAAAACCATAGAAAAATATATCAAATGGTATCAGAGCGTAGATCCTGACAGTGACGACAAAAAATGGATTCTTGGGAGGAATGACGACTCGCGATATTAGTGGGGCTGAAATCCATATGGATCAAATGTTGGAGGAGTGGAGGCGTCTGTTGCCAGAGAAGGAGACTACCCAGTCAGATTTGAAGAAAGAAGTCAGTGGTGCAAGTCTAGGGTCAAAGGCAGCGCCTTCAGACAAAGGTAGGGGAAAATTATCCCTTTTGAGGAGGAGATCCATCAAAAAGACGATCTGACTTCAGATCTGGTTACCGATGACTACACCGACACAGATCTGGAGCAAAAGACGTCTCCTTTGAACCAAAAATGGGAAAAATCAACTTTGAGGACGTGTATTCGGACGCGAGGATCTACATGTGAAAGGCGGGAACCATCACCATGGACCAAGGAGTGTAGTGGTTCCAGACAGGAGAAGCACGAGACGATCATGAACGGGCTTTCCAGACCCTGGCCAGCCTTGGGTGGGCCGTCCATGCCCAGCGAGGACTTAGGCTTGGCTGATACCTGGGCAGGCTGCCCAGGTACAGTTGGGCCTTGGGTGGGCCGCCCAGGCACTACAGAAACCTGGGCGAGACGTCCAGGCCATGGCTGGCATAGGACACCTCGCCCAGGCCACGGCTGTCCCCGGGCGTGTCGTCATGGGGGCCGTGAGCCCGTGGCCGGTTTCCCAATGCACGATGACAACTTCCAAGGGACACTCAGCTCCTGGTTTGCAAGCAGAGGCCATCACGAGCTTCGACGATGGCCATCTTGGACGCAGTGGACCTGCAGATGAGCAAGAGGTCCGCCGTGGCTTCCATATGGACTGTGCGGGGTATGATGGAGGCCTTGGGAGGCCCTACGACGGTGAAGGAGACACACAATGTTTCGACGAATCCAACGGACCACATGAAGGCGACAGACCTTTCAAATGAAACGATAAGGGCAATTTTATTATCCAAATCTGTATCTACATCCATTCGATAGTGATGTTACAAGATGTCGGGTGTAGCTGAGACATGCTGTTTAGCCTTTGTTTGCTTTGAGGTACAAGTGAAGGATACAGAGTCTCGTATGTAGCAAGCATACCAAAATTCACAAGAGCGTTAACAATTTGAATCAGGGTTGAGGCTCACCAATTCGGCTCACCCGATGCTCAAGTTAACGTCTAGATGAGAGTCTTGCCATCACTATAACAAGAGAAAAATGAGTGCAAGGAATGAGTTACTGATGCGTTTTGCATTTAGGCCCATCGGGGGTGTTTTCGTAATTTTCAGAACTTCGGAGAGTTTTTTTTGTAATTTTCAGTTTTAAGGGGTTTTCTATAATTTTGGTTATTTTAGATCAGTATTTGTAGGCGATGGCTAGGGTTAGAAAGGAACATTGAATATTGTTGAAGAAACCCTAGATCTATGAAGTTTAGACTTTTTCTTCATTGTAAAAACTAGATCTTGGAGATTTAGGTTTTGATCTCTAATTCAAAGCTAGGAGAACGGCCTCCTCTTCAATTGTGGCCAACTTTATCCTTTATATTTTAGTTTATCTCAATAAAAATCCGTCTTTTCCCGCGAATCCCCTCTTTTCACCCTAAAATCTCACCTTTCTCATAAAAATCCCATCTTTCACTATAAACATCCCATTTTTACACTAAATCAGATTAGGATCACATCAGTTACCTCCCTCTTGAGGGTGTGCCTTATATAGTTGTCTAGTGGTATTTTTGTCCTTTCCCCTCTAGGTTTGGCGTCTCCTTGTGGGCCAAGTCTGGCTCACAAGATGAGCTTCCTGTTAGTAGGTTAGCAAGACTTTATTGGGCTTAATGAGGTCTGTGGGCCTTGTCGAGCCTCCCCGGTCTTATTGGGCCAGAGCTGGGTATAATAGGATATTTTTATATCCATATTCATATCCGAAAAGATATGAATGAAAAGATATGAATGTAGACCCGATAAGATAATCCGGATCTACTTACATGCATACATCCACTACTACTGTTAGAGAGAAACCAGTATGTTCAAGTGCCTAGCTTCTAGGACATGCATGGTGATCACAGATTCACAAACATACTATTATCATTTACAAGCTCCAAGCTAAATCCTGGAGAGACCATGCTAATAACTGATCACAAACATACTATTTTCATTACAAGCTCCAAGCGAAATCCTAGACACACGTGACGACTATCCGTTTTGCAAATTCTCAGTTTCTGTAAAGAGAAGTCCTTCGCTGTTCAGCCACTGTATGTAGAGGGGTGGAATTACAACTCTATTAGTGCTCTTAAAAACCTATTTTGCACTTGCAATTGTTTCAACCAGACATCAGCCCTCAAATCGATACATGGATACATGTGGTAAGAGCTTTTACAAACAATCCGAAATACTGGGAAGGACTTGGTTTTATTGTCAACCTATTGTGAAGCCTTCCCATTGTCGCCATTAAACTTGGTGGGCAGGAACATATACTTTTAGTTATGCTATATGTTCATAAAAACCAAAGGCAATGCTCCAAAATTTTCCTAGTCATAGGGAAAGGAAGAGGTTACCATGTGCTATGGGAATATGCATTAATCATTGTGGCATGGCATAAGCCAGAGAGCCAAGCAGAAAACACACATGCAGAAATTTGAGATTACGACGTGGGGTTGTCAGTTGTTACATGTAATAGGTAAATTTCTTCTGGTGTACATCTTTGTGTAGTCAGGAATACATTATGCATGTGAGTAAATGATCTAAAACTACCATGACATGGACTAACCTGTGTAAATTACCATGACATAGACTAACCTAGACCTTATCGTGCCCTGATATTTGGAGGAGTTAACTAAACCCAAGCCTGGACAATGATTTATGCTTGAACATCTTCACAAGCAATTTCATGCTTAACCTGAGCCTTTGTTTACATCATTGTAATAACAGAACTATAGCATGTCTTAAATCGTGACCCATTAATATTTGCATGAAATGGTACCATGGTTGTTCAATAACCATTTCCTAGTAACGGTGCTTTAACTCATTCTGCTTGCTCAGTCATTTCTCCCGAACTGTTTTTTATTATTCATTTATGTGTAAAATTAATTGAGATGAACACATCACCTTCTTCGATGCAGCAGAATATGATCGATGAGGAATTACAAAGCTTCGGATCGTCTTCGGAATCACCAATGAAAACCAAAAAATTCTCACCACCAAGATTACCAAAAAGAATGGTACTTTTCTTCTTTGTTGTGTTGGGAGAGAGGAGGAAAAGAATTACGTTGACTCAATCTTTCTCACAAATTAAAGGGAGTATAAATAGGCACAAAGGGGGGGAAGTTGATAAACGTTGAAAACTTAACGTTGGAAAAAACAAAGTAATTATTTCAACGGAAGGGTAGGTAGAAAACACATTTACATTTGGTACCCTAAACTTATGTAAATTACAATTATCCACAAAGGCTAATTTAATTTACATATAACCCCTTAATAATATAATAATTGCGATCTCTCTGGGTTAAACTCGTCATGGGTGTACCCAATTCCAACATCTCACACTCGTACATGATGAGATTGTTGTTGCAAAAACAACTTGAAAAGAAGACCATTTCATACTTGGTAACTTGGTTCTGTGACCCATAAGCGAATATAAGTAATCTTATTGTGCACTGATTAGAGATAAATAGATGTCCTCTATGTAATCAATCCTCTAAAGTATATCCGTTGCTTATAAGACCACATGTCTAGTTTGTTATATTAGTGTAAGTATTCATGATCCCTTGTATTATATATTTGTGAGGAATACTTAAACACATCACATTGATGTCTCTAAATTACACAGATTGATTGGTATATGAGATTATTAAACTTGATATTAATAAACTCAGCCCTTTCTTTGCACTCAATATCCTAAGTCGTAACTTAGCTGTTTTGCTCAACTTTCCCTTGTAGACTGAATCACTCTTGGCCAAAAAGAATATGCTAAAGTAGCCATCACCAAGAATGATAATTTGAATATTAGTCAATAGTCAAAGGGTATGAAGAGGAAACCAATTCTTCAGAGACACATAGTGGAAATGCATGGATCCACTATCTCACTTCCCATTATGGTCGACTCCAGCACATGTGGTATGAATCACATGCAACGGTGTATTGCGCATGTCTTTGGAGTAATTCAATCCAACACCGTTCACACTCCAGTTAAATGTACACATACATTTAACACTGAATTCTACAACAATCAATTGCTCTAAAAATTCGTGTCTGGCTCATGAATAGGTTTAGATGAGCTTTGGAGAATCAGTTCATCTCGGTCATTATGTGTGTGTGTGTATAAATAATGACGTCATCTTGAAACTTATTCAAGGCGAATTTAAAAGAGGAGTAAGTCTCATCAATGCACGTTCACCTAAAACTTCAGAGGCGATTGCCTCTGTGCAAAGTCCGATCTCCATGCCTATTTGACATACTTTTCTTATGAACTCTATCGATATGCATGTGTTAACAAATAACACTATTGGACAAATATATATCATTCAACACAATGAATGACATAAATATCTTTAATTGAACATCAGTGTTTCACAGAGTACAATCACAAGTATATTTCAAGTTCCATGCAATTCCAGAGCTTTTACATGCTTCAAAAAACATCTATGGTAACGGGCTTAATAAGAGGATCAATAACCATTTCATGCATAGATATATACTTAACAGAAACTATCATCTCATCCATACTGTCTCACACAAAATGATATTGTATGTCGATATGCTTGGTATGATTATGATATCTTACGTCGTTGGTGTAAGATATCACAGCCTGATTGTCATACTATACAATCACTAGCTCTTGTTTTACACCCATAGTCTGTAGGAACCGTCGTAACTAAATAGCCTTCTAGACTCTTAGTGAAGCAGCAACAAATTCTACTTCATCTCATGATCCTCTTTACAGCATTCAAATGCTCACGTCCAGGATTTGATTGATATCGACTTACCAATCCTACTGCACGACCTATGGCTGGCCTTGTATACAACATAGTGTATATCAAGCTACCTACATCATTTGCATAAGGCACTTTTGCCATCTTGTTCTTGTCATCTGTCGTAATATGACAACCATCTAGACTAATATTATCACCTTTCACTGTTGGAGTTTCAACTGGATTGCATTTAGACATGTTGAATCGTTCTAATATTTTATTAATATTTGTTTCTTGTGACAATGCAAATTTTTTTTAAAATGATTCCTTTCGATTTTTACACTAGGTATAAAAATATAATTCTCACGTCTTTTATTTCAAAGTTTGATGACAACCATTCTTTTATGGTCATCAGAAACTTTAAGTCATTACTAGCTTACAAAATTTCAGCCACATACAATGACAATGATAAGATGAAAAATTTGTTCTTATGTTGCTAGTATAAGGCGAACAGAGGCAAATTTGACTACTGGTGCAAAGTAATCTATACTTTCCTATTGGATGTATCCTTTTCCCACCAAACGAGCTTTTCAATGGATCCACCCGCATTTCTCTTTATCTTGAGAATTCACTTATTTCCAATTGTTTTTCAATTAGACTGTAAATCAATTAGTTCCCAAACTTGGTTAACTTTCATTGAATCCATTTTTTCTTTTATAGATTTCTTCCAATAATCTCGATTAGAGCGAGATAAAGCTTCTTCTACACTCTGAAGTTCTTCGTCATCTTGAGACACATCAATTTGGGCTTCCCATCGATTTCAAGTCTACATTGGAGAACATTAACCCTTTTGTCTCTCCTAACTGACTCATCACGTTGAGAATTCTGAATTACTTCTTTTTCGGACATATCGCTTCCACTAACTTTAGAAACTCAAGAAGTATTTGCTTGTATCTCAAATGACCTAACACTCACGAAGTCTGGATCTTCCAACTCATGAAGATCATCTTCATTTATGATTTTGCTTTGTTTAGAGACATATCCTCTAAAATGTGGCATCCCTTGACTCGTATTATGTGACAGCACCGTCTTCTTGCTCACCTAAGAAGACATAAGTCTTTGAGTGTTCAGAGTATCTATTAAATATACTCTTCTTTTCTCGGGGTCCTAACTTCCCATGTTTATGGGAAGTGACATGTACATAAGCTGCACATCCACATGTTTTCAAGTAACCCATGTTTGGATTTCTCTCAGTCCAAAGTTCATATGGGGTTTTATGAATCGATTTGGAGGGCACTAGGTTCAAAACATGTGTTGTCAACAAAGCATCTCTCCAATGCTTAATTAGTAAATTTGCTTGTGACATCATGCATCGAATCATTTCTAAGAGAGTTCTATTCCATCTCTCAGTCACACCATTTTGATGAGGTGGATAAGGAATAGTAAGTTATCTTAGAATCCCCTTTTCATTACATAGATACTTAAATTGATCTGATAGATATTCCTTCCCTAGGTCTACCCTTACGGTTTTAACCTTTCTATCCGATTGATTCTTAACTTTGTTGAGAAATAATCTAAAGCAATCCAATGCTTTTGATTTATGGGATATAAGATATACACTTCCAAACTGAGAATAATCATATATGACTGTAATGAAATATGATGCACCATGCCTTGCCCTCACACTCATGGGTCCACATATGTCAGAATGTGTAAGTTGTAATGGAGTGTCATCTCGCTTTGCCTTTTCAAATGGTTTCCTATTTTCTTTGCCTGCTAGACATGGTTCACATGCACGAATTTCTATTTTGGTAAGAGATCCCTAAAAGGCCCTCTTTAGCCAAACGTTCTATCCTTTTGATCTAGTCTAGCATGTCATAATAATGCGTCATTATCATGTATATCAGATGAAGATGAGGTTAACATATATCAGGACTATTTTTAGTATTAAGAAGTGCCAAACCATTAAAATAAGTGCCAGACCATAAAATACATTACAGAAACTTATTGGCAAACCATATTGTCTAAACAACAAATCAATCCAAATCTAGCTAAGGATATAACAGAGACTAAGTTCCGCCTTATTTCAGGAGTGTACATCACATCGTGCAGTAGTAAGGTCCATCCTTCGCGTAATTTCAGTTTGCACATACCGACTTCTGTCACTTCTAGTTTGTTGTTGCCAACATGCACCCATCTGATTCCACTAGAAACACGGCGGTACTCCACATAGTAGTCTCTGTCTATGGCTATGTAGTCTGTCGCTCCTGAATCAACAATCCACCAAGGATCAGGTTCTATGAGCATAATAAAACTAGACACATGCACTATGACAATGAATATAAGAAGCTTCAGAAGTTACCTTTCTCAGCTCAGGACAATCCCGGGCGAAGTGGCCCCTTCTGTCGACAGTTGAAGCACATTAGCTTAGCAACATTTTAGCAACATTCAGCCTTTTCTTCTTCTTATCAAATTTCCTCAGCCACTTGTCTTTAATTTTCAAAACTGCATCTTTGCCACAGTTCTTCCAGAACTTCTTCCTCTTGAAGTTTCCTCTCCTAGAACTTGACTCAGTCACATAGGAATGAGATTGTGGTTTCAGGGAAGATAGTCTTTCAACTTTCAACTCCAAGTGACGTGCCACATCATCAAAAGTTTTGACACTTTCATTATGAGTCAAGTTAACTTTCATGTGTTCTCAGGAACCCGGCAAAGAACAAATTACAGCTTGAACTTGTTGTTCATTAGTGAGGTTACACCCAGGAGCAGCAAGCTCTTTAATCATTCTAAACATCTCCCGAAGATATTGCTTGATTGTCTGATTGGAGCTCATCTTATACGTATCAAACTTTATAGTTAGCTGTCGTAACTTCGACACAGAAGTTCCTTCTAGCTTTTCATTCAAGACCTTCCACATGTCACACGCATTAGGATAGTCATTGTACTCACAAGCCAAGTCATCCTTCATTGAGCTTTACAAGAATACCACGCGTAGTGGCATCCTTTTTCTTCCACTCATTATAAGTCTCAACTGCATGTCTGTGTTGGACAGTGTTTTTCCTCACCAGGATCTTCCAACTTATGGTTAATTGTTTCAATGAACTCTTGTTCCTCTAAGACATGCTTGATACAGAAACTCCAAATATTGAAATTGTCTCAATAGAGATGATCTCCTTTGTTAAGGTTAGCAATGATGTTTTTGGTAACAGCCACTTCGTAGGATGGTCTAAGTTATAATTGAAATATAGAGACATTTAGAAGATTAATTATGTTGCCCAAATGTATATATTTTTGCCAAGTCTTTAAATATAATAATTTAGTAATAGCATGTAGTAGAAAGTTCATTAAATTTCCAATCATCGTCCTTGACTAAAACCTTCATCATTAATTTAAAGACCCTTTCAAAAATATATCTATACTTATATCTTATTCACTTTGAACAAATATAAGTCCCCACATATATTATGAGAATATAAGTCCCCACATATATTATGAGAATATCGTATTGCTCCCATTGAACTAATGTATTCACATAGAACACAAAATTTCTTAACACATTATATAATATGTTAATAATATTTACATAAATATTATTACCGGTCCTATTTACACCAAATAGGCAAGTGAGATGATTCTGATAATTAATATTTAGCAAACTAAAATTGCCAAAATAATTATTAATGTTAGCATATAACATTAAGCAAACTAAATTTGCCAAAAAATTATTAACATGTAACTATACATATTTTGAGTTCGTTATCACATATACACATATATACATGATTACAAATTTGTGCATACAGAATGCTATGAATCAAATTCATCTGCGATATCAGTATGCATAATCTATTCAAGTTTATCAAATAAACATTAAGAGATCCAATGGTCAAAATTTATTTTGTACTGACATTAATACATAATATCCATCTATTCAATTTGGTGATGTACTATATACCAATTTTTGTATTTGTATAACAAAATGGATTCACATATACTTTATGAATGAGCCCAGATTCACATATACTTCATGAATGAGCCCAAACTGGTTCTCAAAACTTCTACATATATATGTACAAATTTGGTATATGCTGCTATAAGTGATGTATGTTTGGCATCACATGGATGTTCCGGCGAATATATCAAATTATATACCCAATCCTTCTTAACAAAATCAATTCTAGTTAACATAAGTATCCTAGTTAACTCTTGCAGTGGTGTTAACTTATCAAATTAATCAAATAATAAAAACCAAGCAAAGCATTAATGAGTGTTCAATAAATAAACAGAACAAATAAGTGAAGTAAGGGGCAGGGTCTGAACCCACGGCCAAGCCATGGTGAGAAGACGCAACCCCGTGGCCAACCCACAGTGGCTACGAAGCCTCATGGTGAATCCCTCATGCCCTTCTGTTGTTCCACTGTTCCCACAATGTTCATAGAAAAATTAATTAAAGAATTCATTTAAGGATCCAACCCAAGGACTTAAAAAATTAAATAAACACAATGTTACTGGTCAACTGAGGCTAAGCTTTATGCCCAAGGCAACAGGGGGAAGTCCCCATGGTCCATTCAACGGCAAGGCAGAGTGTCGGCTGGTGGTCCTGTTGTTTATCAACGGCAGAGCACCAGCTGTATTGGCGAACCCCTGTTGACTTCCCTGAAGGGGATTAACGGAGGAAGGAGCCGAAACCCCATCATGGCCAACACAGATCTCCTGGTGGTGATGCTGCCCATCAACATGGTGCAGACACCCTTGGGCCGAGCCCCAGTCGGCAGGGGGGTTGAAGTCCCACGAGCCCCAACCGACAAGGATGAAGCCCGAAGAGCCGTCTTGCAACGTGTGATTCAAGGCGGCAGTGGCCGGAGCCTAGACGGCAGGGCCGAGCCATGGGAAAGGGGCGAAACCCCCTTTTCCCATCTTCGTTTGCCTTATTCACCGGAGTCATGTCCAACAGAAGGGGTGACGTCCCCGGCTGCATGCAGTGGCATAGGGTGAAGCCCTAGGAGCGCACAAAAGCGAATCCCTATGGCAGGTGGTGCTCTCCCCTGGCCGAGCGCAGGGGAGGCCAAACTCCTATGCCGGCGCTTTAGAGCGTCGTGGTGTTGGCCTCCGATCACAATAAATGAAAGGAAAAAAGGAAACAAAGTATGAATTCCTTAGTAGAGTACGAAGTCCTCAGTATACGCTCTGAAACCAATGTAGAAAATCAATTGAGATGAACAATCACCTTATTCGATGCAGCGAAATAGGATCGATGAGGAATTACAAAGCTTCGGATCGTCTTCGGAATAACCAACGGAAACCAAAAAATTCTCACCATCAAGATTACTTCTTTCTTCTTCGTTATGTTGGGAGAGAGGAGAAAAAAAATTCTGTTGATTGATCTTTCTCACAAATTAAAGGGAGTATAAATAGGCACAAAGGGGGGAAGTTGATAAACGTTAAAAACTTAATTATTTCAACGAAAGGGTAGTTAGAAAACACATTTGCATTAGGAATCCTAAACTTCTGTAAATTACAATTATTCACAAAGGCTAATTTAATTTACATATAACCCCCTTAATAATATACTAATTGTGATTACTCTCTGGGTTAAACATGTCAGTGCATATCCAATTCCAACCATTTAATTGGGTTAAACGTAGAGGATGACACTAGGAGATGTTTGTTGTAAGGCTGAATTTCACTGAACCACCTTTAACTTTTGTGTTATTTCCAGTAAACTATCTCGAACTTGTAAGTTAACAAAAAAAAACTACCATGAACCTTTCACACAACATTACCATCAGGCATCAGTTAGTTGATTGTTAAAAAATCATGTGATAATCACATTAAATATTTACAAAACTACCTTAAAATTTATAAGATGGCTAAATTTTTGCTAAACTATCTTGAACTTTCATAGTAACTAAACTATCATGAACTTGCAAATGATTCTTAGAAAACTACCTTGAACAATGCAAAATAACAGATAAGTACCCCATATACCTCGTACTTTTTGTTTCTCAATTAGACCCTAAAGGCATTAACAGTATTTATAAAATAACTTTCTTGCACATTCATATATAGAAGACTGCCATGTATGCCTTGCTAAAATATTTTTTAAAAATAAATAATCATTCATTAACAAAAAAAAAATCCAAAAGAGTATCATGGCTCTGGGCCCATGAATTCCTAAAATTTTGAAAAACTCAAAAAATACAAGACATGGGTCTCAAAAAACGAAAAAGCAAAAAAAAAGAAAAGAAAAATAAAATAACCTTAACCCTAGAAAAATGAGTAAAAATGTTAAAATAATAAAAAACAAAGGTTGAAGGCTATTGGGTTTGGGAAAAAATAAAAATAATTGAAAAAAGAAACACGAGGGAATCATATGATAATTTAGATTTTTTTGTTATTCTTTAATGGATAGTTTTCCATCATTACACGTGATAATTTTTTAGTAGTCAACTAATATATGGTAGTTATGCTGGAAGGTTTAGGGTAGCTTTTTTTAATTTACGATGTTTTGGGCAGTTTTTAAAGGAATTTTGTGAATATTAAGTGTAGTTTAGTTAAAATTAACCTTAAAAATTGAACTTTAAAAATTCTAAATTAGCACGTGATATGAGAGGGTAAGAAAGTCATTTTACACATACCCTTAACATGGTTAAGGGACATAACTAGGAATGGATAATTTGAGATAGTTTTCCGCAATTTACCAAGTTTAGGATAGTTTTTTGGGAATTGCAGGAAGAATTTTACACGCACAAGCGCGCGCACACATACGTACGTACAGCCTTGCTGTAACATTTATTATACAATATAGTAGGTTGCCCCATGTGGCAATGTCACATCGCTCCATGGGCGCCACACGGGACATCACCTCACCCATAACCCAACAAATCACACCTCCCAATTTCACTTATTTACATGGTTGTCATTCCCTCATCCCAAAAAATCACCCCAAAGCTCACTTTTTTACATGTTTACCCTAGAGGATGTCACACCCCGCTTTCCATTGTACTTGGGAGAAAGGACGCGAGCTGGTCCGCATGTGCTTAATGCAAAGAAGAGGTAATTTTCTTTTTCTTCCTTCCTTGACTTAAGCACATTAAGCGTCTGTGGTTTAAACATTTACAGGTTCTTGCATGCGATCTCAGAGCAACACAGAATATCATCATTACACTCCGACATCCAGATTACATATACACAAAGAATTAAGGCCTAGCATGGCCATTACAGACAGTTACACAAAGTAGAAGAACACCTGAATAAAATTACAACAATGTCAATAGTCTTATTGCAGCGCTGCGAAGGCATGTCGTTCCTCGGCAGTGGGTCTCAGCGTCCTGGTACTCCTGGTCACTCTGCTCAGTCTCCAAGTAAACTCATCAGTGAACTCTGTTTCAAAACCTAATGTATATTTCACAAGATAGATAAGGAAATATACGTCAACGAGGGTCGCTCGGCAAGTTTTAAAAGGTTCGGAAAACTGGACCCTCGGCAAGGTAATATAATAATATAGTTTTGCAAAACAGTAAAAGTGGGTAACACAATATGATCACAATAAGTAAAGCATGACAGAGTAATAAACATATGAGCATAGCAACGTATAGTGTACAAAGTAGTGAGCATGGCAATTGTGGTGTGCAAGGTAGTAAGCGTAACAAGTGTAGTATGCAAGGTAATAAGCATATCAAGTGTAGTGTACAAGTAATAGGCATGGCAGTGGTGGAGTGTAAAGTAGTAAGCGTAGCAAGTGTATTGTGCAGGGTAATAAGTATAGCAAGTATAGTGTACAAGTAATAGGCATGGCAATGGTGGTGTGTAAAATAGTAAGCGTAGCAAGTGTAGTGTGCAAGGTAATAAGCACAACAAGTGTAGTGTACGAGTAATAAGCATGGCAATGGTGGTGTGTAAAGCAGTAAGCATGGCAATAAGGTTAGCAGGTTACACAATATCATCAGCAGGGGTAAAAGAGTATCTATCAATCTCCTATCTAGTGACAAGCCTAATGTCTGAGGGGGAGTGACTAGCATTACACCCAAGCCAACGGGAGCTACCCGTGGCTCTATACTCACCGATCCGGTCAGGTGTCGGTCAAGTTCACTAATAGAGTGCAACCCAGCATTTCGACCTCTACTAGATTGGACTACCCCACCCAAAGTGTCCATATGTGTATCCGTATAGTCCAATGTTTGCCGTATGGCTAACATTCCGTAAATGTCCCGCGTGCCCAATATCCGTAACTGCCCGAAGGTCCAATAGTCCATAATTTTCTGAAGGCCCAATAACACATTTCAATAAGGGGTGGACAATTCAAAAATGTATATGGCGACACAAAAGTAGTACCACAAGCAATAAAAGTAATGTACATTTTTAAAGATGACATAGCATATCATATTTTAAAATCAGTATGTGATAAAAACTTACGCCTATGAAAATTTGTAGAAAACAATATACTTGCGGGTGGTAAATACTTGCCTGTAGGGGCGAGTTGAGTGTTCCGGCGGTCGTAACACGAGTAGTGGTTATCTGTGTTAACGGATTCGAATTAAAGAATAATGACTAATACAATCATTTTAATTATACATTATTTATATGGAATGATACACTCCCTATGTACACTAAGATCTACTGAGCACACAGACATCTACCTTTTAATAATTAATACATACGGTAATTATATAATAGACCTATATACATAACTGTATAGTAAATATAATTATAAACTTCTTATATAATAAATATGAGACTAACCACGTAGGAACTCACCTTTCGCTGTCGTGCTTGGGTCGTAGGAGGGCCACTGCGACTGGCTTGGACGGCGGTGGGTAGTGCGACGAGGGAGGTGGCGCCGGAGCTTGGTCGTAGTTGGCGGAAGCTGGGGTGCTCGCTGTGCAGCGACTGCACCGACGACGACGGAAGTGACGAACAGCGGTCCTTGGCGAACTGTGGAGTTGAGGGGGTATCATGGCGGAAGGAGGGCTGGACGGCGGGTTGCGGCGTTGTCGTGGGGGTGCATGGTCGGAGCAGGAACCGACGGTGGTTGCATAGGCTGAAGTCGGAGATCGGAGGCGGTAGTGAGTAGGGGCTTCGGGGGCTGGGGGTTCACGGCAGCGTGAATGGTCGGGGTTCTTAGGGAGGCTGTGCTGCCGTTGGAGGGGACCGGAGGAGAGGAGGTCCGTTGGTGAGGTAGTGCGGCAACTGGATCTCGGGGACGAGGGATGGAGGAACTCGCGGTTTTAATGGTTGAGGGCGCGGGGAGAGGAGCTGGGCGATGGGGGTTGCGGCGTGGGGCGGTCCGGTGATTGCTGGATGAGGGTAGGAGGCGGAGCGGACCGTCGTGGGTGGCCGCCGGAGGTGAACTGTGGGGGGAGGTGCAGGTGGGTGAAGCACGACCTGGGTGTGGTTTGTGGGCGGAGATGAACAGAGAAAGGAGGCGGCCTGTGTGGGGTTTAGAGGAGCTGGAGTCCGCGGGGTTCGTCGGGGCGAGGTGGAGAACGTTCGGGGCTTTATAAAGAAGAGGAGGAGAACGCAAGAAGAAGGAAGCGGCGGACGCGGAGGGCGACGTGCGTGAACGTGGGGGAGGTTGGGATATAAAAAGTTGTTTTAGATTATAACAATAAGTTAGAATATATAAAAATCAGTTAAAGTTTGTTTAAAAAGGATTAAATAGTTAAGATATAAATAATTAGTTAGGATAAGCTTTGTTTTAAAAATTTGAATTCGAAAAGCTTTATTTGAATAGAAGTATAGGTTAGTTCAAAAAGAGATTAATTAAAAGAGTTTTGCGAAAATTTAAACATTAGCTTAAAATTGAATATAGTTAAAACTAATAATGATAATAATAATCAGATACTTACAATTTATCCCTAGGCATCCAAAAATTATAGTAAAAATATCCGGACGATCGCGCCTTCGAGAGGATCGCAAATATGGGGCCCGGTCACGCGTCTGAGTTATGGAAACTACAAATAAAAATCAAAATGCAAAATACAGGCATTAACAAAATACGTACGGAATACGTACATCAGAAAAGTTGTTACAGAGGATTTTTTTTCCATATAACCCCCAATGGGATTGCATTTATCCTTTTATACACCGACGATACCGACACATGCACCCAGGGGCGGAACTATGTTCAACTTGCTTGGGCAGCTCTGCCCATGGCAAGAAGTTAAAATAAAAATGTTAATTACACTTTCCAGCCATTTCTTTATGGCCCAACGTTTAAGGTGCTGGTTTATGAAACAAGAGGTCCAGGGATCAATTGAGAGATCAATTCTCAATGGGGTCAATTTAGTTAGTTATTA
Source organism: Scilla litardierei (assembly GCA_030789695.1). NCBI lineage: Eukaryota > Viridiplantae > Streptophyta > Magnoliopsida > Asparagales > Asparagaceae > Scilla > Scilla litardierei. The sequence goes on along the minus strand of CM061139.1, from coordinate 129,796,596 downwards.
CATATTTTAGCCATTTCTTTATGGCCCAACGTGAGGTTCGGGGATCAATTCCCAATGGTGTCATTTTTTGTTATTACATATTTTAGCCATTTCTTTATGGCCCAAGGTGCTGGTTTATGAAACTAGAGGTTTGGGGATCAATTCACAACGGAGTCATCTTTTGTTATTATTCGTTACTTATTATCTTCTCCTCACACACATACACAAATCTTTAATTATTACTTTGCTTATCAAATATTATTTTCATGGTCATGCATGTCTGTATGATACTATTTTGTCAACCTGAATAGATGTATAATACTATTTTGTAGCTATTATCAATAAATAATTAAAGCATATTAACATTAACATTTAATTTTTTTGTTTTGGTATTATTTTTTCAAAAAATATTTCTTCACATCATTTTTATTTTCGCCTGTATTTTCACATTGGTCAAAAAAGTTCCTGATTACACCACTGTATATTGTCCATCTTACTGGTGAGGCCGCCGTCGATCAACCCTATAGACTGGCTGCTAGAATAAACTCAAAGCTAAAAGAAGTTAAGAAGGCACATTCCAATCACAATGATGAAGAGGATGACAATAGACAGGGACAGAACTACTCTTGGCTTGCCCTGGGCCGCTGACCAGGGCAAGAAAAATAAATATAAGTTATATACCATTCGTTATATCGGGCAGTGGTGTGGTGTGGTTGGTTATCATGTTAAATCTTTCTAAATGAAGGGCTTCGGTCCAAGTCCTGTCGACTCCTATTTCTCCTGAATTTTAATTCCCCCACCCCCCCCCCCCCCCCCCCCCCCCCCCCCCCCCCCTCTTTTTTTGCATTCTTTTTAAACTTGTTGGCTTTCAAAGGTTGCTGCTTTACATATTTGACCCTGATGCTGCTAGCACGTTTATGCCCTTTGTAAGATACTGATCAAAAGATATATTGTGAAAAATAGCGAATTTACATTGAGCAATATCGGTAGTAGCTGGCCTTCTCACGCAAACATTCCTTTCCTTTTTTGACGATCGGATCCATTATTGTCTTTGTTTTTATTTTGATCTCAATAAAATATATATGTAGGCATGACTATTTCATCGTCATTTCTCAATATTATCATTGGTTAATGTTATCATTTTGTGTGTGACCTCGTGAGTATGCTAATTATTTTACTTAAAAAAATTTCCTAACCTACATAAAAAATAAGTATGATTATTTTTTAGATTAGTTACATAATTAACTAAAAGCATTATAACTCTGTTTTACATGAAACCCGTAGTAGAAAGACAATGGTATTTTAAAATATTCTTTGTATATCTTTATCTTCGACCAGGGCAAAAAAAATTCCTAGTTACGCCATTGCATGCACCCAGACTTCTTACTTTTATTTGTTTGCGTGTGTGCACCGCATCCTGTTCGTAGGGTTTTTTTTTTTTTTGCTCTGTGCACTATCTCTGCATGGGTTATTTCTAATATACCATTATCGAGAAACTCCATTATCAACGGCAAGTATTCATATGTATGATTTATAATTACATATTTGCTGCTGCTAAACTGTAGAATGATTACATTGTTTGACTCGGAACATTTTTTTGTCTTATTCTTCCAGATGCTGACAGCATATCCAGCTTACTGACTTAACGGGGGAAGCAATGAATTATTACCATGCTCCATCTTGCAGTTAGATCAGCATCTTAATGAACTAATGCTAACTCATAAGATGATCTCGCCTGAAGGAAAAACTGTTACTGATTGCTCCTGGGCGATGTAGATCTATCTTCTTCAGTAAACTGTACATCAAACTTGTGAAAAGTCTGCAATTATAATGGGTGTGGTTCAATTTCTGTTGTCCCAACGAGGATCTATTGCCCCATTGTTGAGACGAGAAGTCATGAACGAGAGAATTCCAGACTGCTGTCATTGCTTTGCTTGACAACAGCGTTGGCGCTGAACCTGTTTTTGTATGTCATTAGGCTCATTTCCGTACAGAAGATTCATATTTTCATTTTTCGTAATATATTTGGAGCTCTTGGTTGCTTTATTAACTCAAGACTGCGAGGGAAGAATGCTTTATAAATCGAGCACATCAAAAGGATCAAAACGTTTTTTTTACAGAGTAATCCATGAAAGCTTTCTTCGAGACGTACAAATGCAATCAATCTGCATTGCAAATAGATGCATGTTATCATTTGGCTTATCGTGTCGTGGCATGGCTGAAAGTTTATACTCCTTCGAAAGACGAGATCATGTATGATATCTTATGCAGCAATTTGGATGCGCCATTGTCGTCTTTGGGTGATGCAGCTTTGCTCGATGCGGCTGCCGCTGTCCATTCTTGAAACCGGTGGAGGCTTCCGGTGAAATCTGTGAATAGCCCATCCACTTTGATCGTGTTAATCCAGTAATGATATTCAGCGTACGGGTCCTGATGGAAATTCAAGTGCAGGAACTGGTTCTCGTTCCTGTATGTGTATGGATGCACCTGTGCAACAACCACCAATGTGTTGGAAAGATTACGGTGAAGCATTCAAAACAATGAGCTTTCAGAATGCATGGAGTGAGCAAAATTATTCCCATAAAAAATAATCCAGTGATCATTAGCATGACGACAACTCTAGATAACACTGTGTTGGTCAATTCCCCAAAAAAGTATGAAATAAAACCCTGAATCTTGTTAAAAAATCCTCTTATCCCATTTCAAAATTGGCACATCCATCCATTAACATTAACGTCCAATTGCATTGTAACACGACCGTCATATGACCTTGTTTTGGATTCCTTTTCTAACTAAAGCACTGACTGCCTCTCATAAAGGGTCGACGATATTGCCTCCCTATGTTTGATTAATTCAAGGTCTCTGATGCACGTACACACATTTAGACTGGAACACAGATGATCTACCATTGACAAGGGTGACAAAGATCAACACACAGCACATCATCAAGTTGAGGTTTCGACGGCCATATGAGGATATGTTCTCCAATAGATAGCAGCCGATGCCTATTATTTTGCATCCAAAATATCCTAACCAATACGAGTTCTAGTTTGTATTGTTTAAGTTTGAGACCCGACACACACACACACACACAATTCTTAATTTCAATATGAATCTAGATGTGGGTGAGATTTGAAATCCTCCCTTTTGATACAATAATCATAATTCTTAGATTCCATAGACATACCATCATTGATGTAGAAATTGAGATATCTACGCATTGCCATTAGATGTGGGGGAGATTTGAAGTCCTCACTTCTGATACAATGATCATAGTTCTTAGATTCCAGACACATACCATCATTGATGTAGAAATAGAGATTTCTTTGAGAAAATTAATGTAAAAAAGGAATACGCAAGGCCATTTATTGGGCCATTTAAAAGCTGATTCACTGTGTGTCCATTTAAATTTTAGGTTTAGCCTTAACAAAACATGGCAAATCAGATAATGCTTAAAATTGGAATCACATACCTGTAAATCATGAGCATGGGCTTTTGCGACAAGATCAGAAGGCGTGGTCAAATAATTATGGTCCGACGGAACTATAGTATCTTTCCACGGACCAATGCCAATCACATATTCTTTTATAAATTCCAAGTAGGTGTCCGAAGTAAGTTCCCAATACGACTGCAACACAAAAAAAAATACATTAATCAGCACTACATGAACAAAACTATATTTACAACAATGAAAACCAATGGCAACAGCAGGCGCGTGCCAAATATTATCAATCTGCCATGACTTAGTATCTGGAAAAGCATTGTCCATATATAGGCAATTATCCGGAAAAGCACTCTGACTCCGATAATATTTTACATTTTCAAGGGCTGGTGCCTTTGATAGACATTAAATGTTCATGTAATTTTATCCCAAAAGTAGTGTATTGAGACATTTTTTCAACACCGAAAAAGAGAGAATATACTAGTAAAACAAAAAAAAAGTGAATTAAGATTTTTTTATCCAAAGACAAACCTGTTTTGTGTCTTCAGTCAGTGTTGTGACATCATCAATTAAGAGAAGTTTGGGTGAGTCCGTCAAGTTTGAAACATATATGAGGGAGGTAGGTGCAAAGGACTGTATAAACAACGGTTGCTTTAGCCAATCGTTCGACTTATATGCACCTTTGTACCCATACTTCAAGAGTGTCTCTACGAATTTGTCCTCAAATTTCTTCCCCTTTCCCCACTTTACCTGTCATAATCAGGCAACTATGGTTATACCAGCACAAACTGCATTAAGGTCAAAGCAGGCTATACAGAAAATGAATCAATGTTGACAGAATCAATGCATTTTGTTGAAATAAAGTCATTCTTTTTAAGTTTGCAATTTATCAAGAAACCAAAATGCGCGGGGGGCAAAGAAAAACCGTAATATTTTAATATTTTAACCGCAGAAATGCAAGCCAAGAATCAACACATATTCTCTGGATCAAAACATACAAGTGCATAATTGAGCCGGCTAAACTGCCGGCAGCTAAATTCCTTTCTAAATTTTATAGAAATATTTAAATAATTTACATTTCTCAAGAGCAGAAATACTATGCATCTGAAACTTAATTAGGTCCAATGACAAAAAGTTAGCCTGGGCATTGTGCCGGTTGAAAAATCTAAAATAAGAGGCCTAGCGGAATAAGCAAGAAATGGTAGAAAATTACTTCTCAAGTCTATGCCTTGCTCCCAGATGGTACATAATAATTATCAAAAATAGAAAATTACTTACATGCTGATTGATGAAAACTGGGTTTTTAATCTCAGGGTATATTCCCACAATTCTGTCCGCATCTAGCGCAATTGCAATAAACTCTTCAAATGTGATAATTTGGAACTTTCCTGGGGGGGGACAATTGAGAACAATTAGCAATAGTTTAAAGTATACTAGTTAAAAATCATGTCCTTTCAAGTAAAACCCAAAATTTTGATTGCAAACTGCCAGAAGGTTGACAATTCTCTTTGTTACTATTGGTCACTTGCGACTCAACTTACCTCATATGCACATTGGACCAAACACTAGCGCTGAAGCTATATTTGACCGGCCATCAAACAAAATAGTAACTAGATTTGTAATTCGTAGAGCATAGTACTACAAGGACAAGTGCCCGTTAAACATTTCTATAATTTCCAGACTCGGCAGAGGCAGAACGCATTGAGATACATTCACAAATGCAAAGACAATGGTTGAATGTAACTAATTGTGTTTTTTCCTACAGACTGCAAACTTACCTGCTATCAGCTCATTCAGATCTGTTGAAGCAAATATCTAAACCTGCTTAGCAAAAATGGATTAACACATCTCCACTCCTCATAATGGGCATGAAGCCGGAAAACTTTAACGACAAATCATACAAATATAGAGTCCTAACCCAGGTCTGACAACCAGCTCCGACAACCACTAAGCAAATTTTCATTATACACGGACAGTTACGTAAAGCATCAAGAATGGATCAGAACCTTATTGTGGTAAATAACTGGTTTGTTGCATATAATCTCTCTCTCCAAAATAAATCATCAGCTATAAAGAACAAAAGGCCCAAGCCTTTCAAATTCTCAGAGAGATAATAGCAAGAACCATGCAAAGTGTATTTAGTATATACAAGACAAATCATAAATTATGGAGATGAAACGACGCAGATCTAAAATTTATATGAAATTTACTGACCATTATACTGCTGATCTCGGAAATTGTATCGCTGCTTCACCCTTAGAGATTTAAGTTCAGCAAGTGTGAAGTCCACTGCAAAAAGATTCAAGATGACAATTTCCATGTAATTCATAAAAAGGAATCTTGCAATTGAATATCCTTACATTCCTTAAATTTCCCATCACACATATGTAAAATAGTAGATAGTTTATTTACGAAAAAATGCGCTGAACATCAATAAAGGAAACGATGAGAAGAGCTTAAAATGACAAAAGGTAGTAGATATGTAATTTAAGGAACATTGAGCCCTACAATGAGGAGCTTAAAATGACAAAGCATGGAGCCGAACACCAATGAAGATTGACAATAGGATTTTATTAACCTTACATATAGATAAGGGTCACTTCTCCTAGGTTTGCATTTTTTAGCGTAGCCAAATTACTTTCTTATTTGATGTTCAATTTGCTAGTGAAGAGTGCAACTTAGTGTATGTAGGGATGACAATGCATACATCCTATCGATCAGCTTGATCTACTTAGCAACTTGTATTTTCTTCGGGCACACAAAATATCCGGGAAAATCCACTATAGTGTAAGAGTTCGTCTAAAGACTGTAAATGTGATTATGTGAACGAGGTACTGAGTACTAATCATGCTTTGCTTGTCAAAGGCCTCTCATGTATAAAACTAAAATTAGCGGATCAACCTACAATGCTACAACCAAAACAAGAGTGGAAACTGGTCATAGGTTTGTGTAAAAGAAAAATTGCTTAGAAGTTGTCCACACTACATGATCTAACTAATTACTAAAAATAACCAGAGGGCTTCCACTCGACTCAAAATCAGACGATACAAATGATAAAGATGGTGGATACAACACTTATGTGGAGCTTCATGTTAATGAAATATCTGAACGTTAACAAGAAATAGAACTATGCCCCTCAACATTTTTTGGGGCCTCAATCAAATTACCTTCTTTTCATGTTATGTGTTAGTTTGACTAATGATTGATGCATCCCAATCAGCCAAGTTGTGTTCTTTAATTTCTTTTATACAGTTACTTATATACAATATGCATTCAATTCAGAATTATATCGCAATTATATAGCCTTTATAGTACAATCAAAACATATATGTGAAAATAGAAAACATAAATAAATGGGATGATGTAGGTGTGCACGTGCACAACTAAGTTAGCTATGGACTTGCACAAAAACATCATCTTCCCATGTTTTTTTTTTGATTTTTTTAAATAGAATTGATTTACAAATTCTAAAACCCCAAAAACCCAAATATGGTTGAACCCTAGGGGCATGTAAACCTCGATCTAACCATGGCAAAAGTTGTAGTTTTCAGCAATGTTTGAGACCGTTGAGGTTGAAGGGTTAGAAGGAGGATCAAATAGCTTGATATTTGGTGTGTTGATCATCCAGAGCTGTACAAAAATCATATTAAAATTTTTATTAAAAAATATCGGAAGATTGTTTTTTTATGCGTGTGCATAGCAAAGTTAGCTATGCACGTGCATGCATAGTGACATTTTCCCCATAAATAAAAACATAATAGATGAGAATTTATGGGATTACCAACGAAAAATCCAGTGTTGTTCTTCCCTTGAACTTCATAAGTTCTCTTTCGATCCGCAAACTCCTTATGATCGGCAACATCAGTGGTCTCATCGAGGGTCACATCATGGAAGCAGACGAGGGCCCCGTCTTTGCTGGCGAGGATGTCGGTCTCGATGAAATCGGCGCCCTCCTCGATCGCCCTCATGTAGGCGGCCGCCGTCTCCTCGGGGAGCTCGCCGTTGGATCCTCGGTGAGCAATGTTGAATGGCCGAGTCATCTGCAATGGCTGCCTGTCCTTTGGATCCAGCTTGCTCGGCAAAGGGTAGAGTGGCCTCCCAGTGGCTCCCCCGATCGTCGTCAATGTGAGCACAAGGAGAGGGATAAACCCTAGAAACAGATATCAATCAGTCAATCAATCGCTAAAGATTCAATCTTTCAATCTTTTTTGTTATTAATACAAGATCAAAACAACAGAAGTTGAAAGATGCTTACAGAGGGAAGTCATTTTTGGCCGCTGACACCGGCGGCGGCGATTTGATCTCCGATCCCTTTGTTCGGATGGGTCGCTTGTTGCCTTCTCCCTCCAAGGGGTATATATAAATTTTTCGGTTGATGAAGGGAATTTTCAGAATATTCCGTTGGAATAATTGGAAGCTCGTCTATTACCATAATATCATTTATGTTGGATGATGATGAACTCAAGAGAGAAAGAGACAAGATTTCTTAGCAAAAGAATAAGTCACCATCGCTAAGAGCCATGGTGCTCTATTTATATATCTCATAGTGGGGAGGCCAAAAGCCTCTAGGAGACCAAGGGTCCCCATTACTCTAAGTAATGGGGCCTAATGAATGGGTAATGAAGGAGGGGAGGCCAAAGGCCTCCCTCATTCATAACACTCCCCCTTACACATTCATCACTTCGGTCTCAGCTACTGAGGCAAGGGGTGGATACTTCTGGATCCAGAGTAAGTGTGTTTGCCTCGTTAAAACATTAGCTGTGGAAAACCCAGTGGGAAAACCCAACAGCTTAAGGAAAAAGAGTGCAACCCACATGTTACTCCCCCTGATCCTTACAAGCTTCAGGCTTGCATGTCTTTCAACTGTCGCATACCAATGTTCTTTACAAGCTTTACAAAAGTACATTTAGGCAATGCCTTAGTAAAAAGATCAGCTAGGTTGTTGCATGACTGGATCTGTCGAACTTCAATCTGCTTGTCGTTCTTCTGCTCGTGCGTCCAGAAAAATTTGGGAGAAATGTGCTTTGTCCTGTCGCCTTTGATGTAGCCCTTCTGAAGCTGAGCAATGCACGCGGCGTTGTCTTCGAATAGGGCAGTAGGCTCCAGATCACCGGTCTTCAGGCCAGTGGATTGGAGAATGTGTTGGACGACGGAGCGTAGCCAAAAACATTCTCTGCTCGCTTCATGGATCGCGATGAGCTCTGCATGGTTAGAAGATGTAGCAGTAGTGGTTTGTTTTACCGATCTCCAGGAGATAGCAGTACCTCCGTAGGTAAAGACAAAACCAGTCTGTGATTTTGCCGTATGCGGATCTGAAAGATAGCCTGCATCGGCATAACCAAGTAACTGGGAGGAGGCACCTCTCTGGTAGTAAAGTCCAAGGTCTACGGAACCCTGGAGGTATCGCAGAAGATGCTTTACTCCATTCCAGTGGCGCTTTGTAGGCGCTGCACTGTGTCTGGCTAGGAGATTGACTGCAAACGCTATATCGGGACGCGTGCAGTTAGCCAGATAGAGAAGTGCACCAATGGCACTTAGGTAGGGTACTTCTGGACCCAGTATCTCCTCCCCCTCTTCCAGAGGCCGGAAGGGGTCCTTTTGTACGTCTAATGATCTCACGACCATAGGGGTACATAAAGGATGACATTTATCCATTTGGAACTTATTTAAAAGCTTCCTGGTATAATTGGATTGATGTAGGAGGATTCCACCTCGTAGGTGTTCAATCTGTAAGCTAAGGCAATACTTCGTTCTGCCTAGGTCTTTCATTTCAAAAGTTTGCTTTAGCCTTGCAGATATCACATTAATCTCTGCTGGAGAGCCTAAGAGATTTAAGTCATCAAAGTAAACTGCTATGATGACGAATCCTTTTCCCGTTCTTTTGATAAAGATGCACGGGCAGACTTCGTTATTAGTGAATCCTTGCTGTGCAAGGAAATCACTTAGTCTGTTATACCACATTTTGCCTGACTGTTTTAGTCCATACAAGGATCTATGTAGTCTAACAGAGAATACCTCCCGAGGTATCTCTTTCATCTCTGTGGGTAAGTTAAACCCATCTGGTAGTTTCATATAGATCTTTTTATCTAAATCGCCATAAAGATATGCAGTCACAACGTCCATGAGCTGCATTTCTAGGCTTGCCAGAGATGATAGGCTTATTAAGAATCTGAATGTAATAGCGTCCATTACCGGGGAGTATGTATCTTCATAATCGATACCCGGTCTTTGGGAAAAACCCTTTGCTACAAGACGCGCCTTGTAGCGGACGATCAGATTTTGTTCATTTCTTTTTCTAATGAAAACCCACTTATATCCCACAGGTCTTACACCTACTGGTGTTTGGACTACAGGTCCAAAGACTTTGCGTTTCGAGAGTGAGTCCAGCTCTACTCTTATCGCCTCGTCCCACTTTGGCCAATCATCTCTGCGTTTACAATCCGCTAGAGAAAGTGGTTCGACGTCATCGTCGTATTCAGCGACGTGAACGGCAATAGTGAACATAAAATCGTCGTCGACGACTGTGCTATGTCGGTCCAGTACCTCCCCAGTACGTACAAAGTTTAATGATGTTTCTCCTAATGTTTCCTCTGCGGGGGAAATTAGGAGGGGAGAGGTAGCTGTCCTGAGCTCAGTATCCTGTGGAGGGATAATCTTATTTTCACCAGGAATCTTCCTCTTTCGAGGAACTTTATCTTTTGAACCTGGTGGCCGTCCTCTTTTCAATTGAGGTACAGCCATTTCTGCTGCGGGTGGATTGCATCCATTTATAGGGATGTCAATCCTAGCTGGAGTGTTAGCAGCAGGGACGTGTGAACGGACGATCTTCTGGCTGTCCGTGAATTTATCCGGCAATTGGTGTACTGTATTCTGGATGTGAAGGATCTTCAGGATCTCATCTTCACACAGATTTGTACGCGGATCATAAAAGGACAAAGACTTATTTTCCCAATTAATGGTCTCCGAAGCTTCAGGCTTCTTGGAATGTTTGCCCAACTTTGGAAAAGTTTTCTCATCGAATTCACAATCAGCAAGACGTGCCTTAAATGTGTCCCCCGTTAGGGGTTCTAGGTATCTAATGATCGAGGGTGAATCAAATCCAATATAGATTCCTAAACGACGTTGAGGACCCATTTTGGTCCTCTGAGGTGGTGCTATTGGAACATAGACCGCACAACCAAATATTCTCAAATGAGATATATCTGAAGTTGAGCCGTATGCTAGTTGCATCGGAGATAATGTATTGCCTCCAGAGGGGCGTATCCTGATAAGAGATGCGGCATGCAGAATAGCATGCCCCCAAGCATCCACCGGCAAATGGGATTGCATAAGCAATGGACGTGCAATCCATTGGAGTCTCTTTATAAGGGACTCTGCTAATCCATTCTGGGTGTGAACATGAGCTACTGGATGTTCAACTTCTATACCCGTTGCCTGGCAATAGTCTTCGAAGACTTGAGATGTGAATTCGCCCGCATTATCAAGACGTAGTTTCTTGATATGGTTATCGGGGAAATGAGCACGTAACCTAATTATCTGTGCCAACAGCTTTGGAAAAGCTAGGTTACGGGTGGACAAGAGGCACACATAAGACCATTTTGTGGATGCATCTATTAGTACCATGAAGTACCGAAATGGGCCACTTGCGGGGTGAATAGGCCCGCAAATGTCACCATGTATCCTCTCAAGGAAGCCAGGAGACTCTAAACCCACTTTTAGGGGCGATGGTCTCGTTATTAGTTTCCCCTTGAAACAAGGGGGACAAGAAAATTCACCTTTCTGAAGAATCTTCTGGTTCTTCAAATCATGTCCGCGGGATTCAGATAAGATGCGTCGCATCAGAATGGATCCAGGGTGACCAAGTCTGTTATGCCATAGTTGAAATGGTGGCATTGGCTGGCACGTCTGGTGCTCAGTCATATTGGCTTCAACTGGTTGAATGTATGTTTGGTAGAGACCCGACGGGAGTCCCTTAAATATTTCGCAGATGGTCTTCTGCCCATCTTTACGAAGAGTGACATACAGGTATTCAACCTTATTTTCATCTCTAGTTTCTAAGTGATATCCGTTTAAACGGATGTCCTTGAAACTTATGAGATTTCTATTTGATCTTGGAGAAAATAGTGCATTATTGATTTTTAGTCTTGTGTTATTTGGGAGCAATAATATTGCATCACCAGATCCTTCGATTATTTTGGACAGTCCTGAAATTGTAATGACAGGACCGTCATATTTACTTATGCTATTGAAATAGCATTTATCGCGAAGGATAGTGTGCGTCGAGGCACTGTCCACTAGGCACTCATACATCATCTATATAAGCCAAAAACGAAAATTTATTGATGGAAATGTAAAATGCATACATTCAAAATAAAAGATCGTCTTTATTAAGCATACTAGAGATGAAGCTACAATTTATTCTTTGAAAAGCATAGATAAAGATGAGGCTCAATCGAGCAGGTCGTCATTTTCGAAATCCTTGGAAGTGAACTTCGTCGGATTTTCCACATTTGCCATGTTTGTTTCAGGCGGAGGCTTCTGGCTCGCCTGATACAGTTCCTGGAAGTGGCGAGGTGTGCGACAGTTTCTGGACCAATGTCCAGTCATGCCACAACGATGACATTTGTCCTCCCATGTCTTCTTTGGATTTGACACTGTATCAGTGTTCTTACGTTTCCAAGTGAAGTTTTTCTTCCCTTTGTTATTCTTGCTTTGGGGAGGAGCAATGGCTGGTTTCATAGGGGCATTTCCTTTGTTCTTTCTGCCCCTCTTCTTGTTCTTCCACTTCGGGGGGTGAACACTGTGGGCTTCAGGAATAGGAGCTGAGCCTGCCAGGCGCTGGTTATGAGTGGCCAGTAAAAGGTCTCTATTCTGCTCTGCCCTAAGGAGGCAAGAGAGCTGTTCAGAGAACTTCGTGAAATTGCGTTCACGATACTGCTGCATGAGGATAGCATCTTTCTCGTGAAACGAGGTAAATGTCTTTTCCAACATGCGGTGCTCCGAGACTTCTTCACCACACAACTTCAGGCGTGAGGTGATGTTGTGAAGTGCTGAGTTGTACTCAGCAACGGACTTGTAGTCCTGAAGTCGGAGGTTCTCCCACTCATAGCTGGCACGCGGGAGTATGACATCAATTTGATGTCTGTAGCGTGCCTCTAACGCTGTCCATAACTCCAGAGGGTCCTCTACCGTCAAGTATTCTGCCTTCAGGGTCCGATCTATGTGTCGTCTGATATAGATAATGGCTTTCGCCTTATCCATGTCAGAGACTGTGGTAGAGGTAATGCCAGCTGAAAGGGCCGCTTCTGGGGCTTTGCTAGCAGATGCATCGGATGCTGCGGGAGCCGATGATTGGGCCACTGCGGGGGCCAGAATGGAGTGCAGGAGCGCCATGGAGCGCAAGTGGAACTTCAGGTCCACTCGCCAGCTCAAGTAATTCTTGCCAGCTGCATCGAGCACATCGAAATCGACGCTTGCCAATTTAGCCATTTTATCTATGCAATTTAAAGATAATCATGAATTAAAATAAATTCAACAAACCATGCATAAATTAATAAGTAAAAATGCGGGGATCGGCCAGATACCCAAAATAATAAACAGTCCAAAGTTCGATTACAGTCCAAAAAAAGAGATTGAAAAATACAACTTTGGAAACCCCGGGTGGGTCCCTATTTCTGCATCCGTCTTCTTATGCTGTTGCATCGAGCTTTGGCTTACACAGTCATGAATCGACTCCTTGCGGTCCAGCGGACGCGGCCAGGGAATTGACTAAGCCAGGACCATTTGTTACCCAGTCAAGCTAGGTTGGTCCAGCAAACTTAGCCAAGCACATTGACCGACATCATGATCCATTGAAGGAGTTTTCATCAATTCTATGTGCTGTTGCATCGAGCAGGGGCTTTTAAATACAAATTTCCTCACTTACAAATTCTCTCAAAAGATAATAAAAGTGCAAGGAAAGTAAATAGGTATACAATGGCCGATCTCCACTGCAGGGGGGGGCATGGTCGGCATTGTGGGAAGGCCCCCTCCTCCGTCAGGGGGGAGGGGAGGATTTCATTCACGTTCTTCTTCCCACCGAAGAATTTTAATTGCAAAAGGAAAAAATTTTTCATAGAAAAAAAAAACTTTGTAATAGGGATAAATTTTTTTTTTCTTTTATTAGACTAAATTTTTTTTTACTTGTATATTAAAACAATGTAAAAATTATTTAGTCTAATTTTATCTACAGGATTATAGGGTTTTACCTCTAGATCAATGATCTAGGGAAGAACGCGACGATGATCCGTAGAAATAATAATCCAAGCCCCCGAACGCTTTTAGGATGCCGCAACGCTCCAACGAACCGCTGCAGCAACGTTAGATTCCTTGCGCGTAGGGATGAATGTAGATGAAGATTTTTGCTCAAGAATGGAGAACACGTGCTGATAACGTGTTGGATGATGATGAACTCAAGAGAGAAAGAGACAAGATTTCTTAGCAAAAGAATAAGTCACCATAGCTAAGAGCCATGGTGCTCTATTTATATATCTCATAGTGGGGAGGCCAAAAGCCTCTAGGAGACCAAGGGTCCCCATTACTCTAAGTAATGTGGCCTAATGAATGGGTAATGAAGGAGGGGAGGCCAAAGGCCTCCATCATTCATAACAATTTATGCATTTTTTTTATTTATTGTTTATCAAAATTTAAATAAAAATAAAAAAGAAACTGAGGGCAGTAGCGAGACAGATTGACACTAATGATTAATTTTGAATGCCACGTGTCTTTATGTGAGTGGAGGAATCAAATCTAGGCAAATTAACCATCTAATATCACATTCCTCAGTATGTAAACAACTTGCGGCGGGCCCACCGCCCATTTGAGATGCAGACGGCCCGCGCGAGTCGTGACTCGTGACAGTCAACGTTAACGGTCAACGAAATCGATTTGGCGTCGTTCTAAAAAGTCAATTAGTTCAAACTGGAACCCCACGCAACGGCCAATGAAAAGCTCGGAGTTACGTTTGATTCACATGCTGCCCACATGTATCCTTTTCCTGGCCCACCAAAAAGCAAATGTGGGCCTACTAAGAATTCATCCTGAAAATTTGATTCTTATTTGAATTTGTAGCCATTTTTAAAAGGATTTAATGTAGAAAAGCTGCCACCTGATCCAAGGATCAGGTGGTATGACACAAAAAAGGTGGAGAGTACAAGCCCTCACATGGGCTTGTACTCGTTGGGACCCACCCCTTTGTGTCTTGCACCTGATTCTTTGGATCAGGTGTCACCTGCTCTACATTAATCCCTTTTTAAAACTCATCTATGTACATGTATGTATTCAACATGGATTCCGGTTAGCCATCCGACATATCCGATTGGATATTGTATGTTTTTGTATAGATTGAGATCAAATTTTAACATTACAAAATGTAAAATAAAAAAATTTCACCCTCGTATTAGTACGTTGCTTAAGAAGGTTTTTGATTTCGATGTATCAAGATATATATGGCACATTGTTCGCAATCCAACAACCCAGACGTTTTTCTTCCTTTTTTGAAAAATATATATCATACACCGCAAATCTTGTTGTGTATTTAGTAATGGCAAAAAAAAAAATCCTTAAACCAATCATTGCCTCAAAGAAGGGTGTAGGTGCTAAGTCCATACTCCCAGTAATAGACACGATGACAACACCAACTCAATGTTATTAGCAGAATTGACAAGGAGCACCACAAGATGGGAACAAAAATGATACTCCAAAATTTAAAATAAAGGATGAGGAGGTAGATCATTCAAAGGGCATAATGAAAGAAACACAGTTTCCAAGGCAGACACCAAGACAAAAAGGAATATGAAAAGAAATACTCAAGTACAAAAGTGTTTTTAACTCCTAAATGTTGAATATTGAGTCACCATATGTATGTTTTGATGATGAGCAAACATATTGGTACCAATGCTTTCATGAATGTAGGCTTGCAGTATGATGAAAATCAAAAGAGTGTGCAATCAACAAAGCATATGGGGTCAATGACTACATCCAAGGAGCTTCAAAGAGTATATGAATTTTGATGTAATTTTCATTTTTGTCTTAATAGAATGTTAAAGTCTTTGTTGAAGCTCACACGCCCTTAGGAACACACAACAAATGTTGTAATATGATTTTGAAAATAATTTCCTAAGTTTTAGAGTCCAAATTCCATGATTTATAAGTTGACTAGTCAACTAGAACAGTTCATAATCGACTGGCAAATCTGAAAATTAAGGCATGTTAGAATATCAACTCTAATCGACTAGAATACTAGGATTAGTCGACTAATCAACGGACTATTCGACTAACTATTAACTATAGTTGGCTAGAAATGACAAAGCGTAAATAGCTTCGGAACCTGACTGGCCTAGTGGACAAGAGTGTATAGACTAGTAGACTAGCTCATGTCTAGTCGATTATAACATGAACTCTAGTCAACCAGAACTAGCTGTTGGACTTTAACAAAAAGATTGTTAACCATCCAGTTTTGACTGTTTGAGGGGCTTTTTAGTAATCTGTTTGGACCCGATTTGAGCCATATTTATAAAGGGTGGTTCAACATCTATTCTTATGAATTTATGATCAATTAAGAAAAATATTTTCAAGTGTAAAATTGTTTTTGAGCTAAAATTCTTTCAAAATAAAACACACTCTTTGGTTATTGATCTTAAAGTTTTTCAGAATTTTTCTTGGCCAACATTTGATCTTAAAGAACTTGTTGGGTATAAATGTTTTAGACCAATATTGTTTTGATGATGATCACAACATTATATTGTTGCTAATGACTCTCAATGTTTAACAATTGAAGAATAGAATTTTGGAGACTAAATGCTTGGTGCAAGGATGGACCTCAAGAGGAGCATTGCCAAAGCTTAGAACTTGATGAAAGGAAGCTCATCAAGATGTGCCAAAGCTTGGAAGATGATGGGAAGATCATGACATCAAGAGCTTGAAGACTTAGACTCTAGGAGAAGCAATTGTAATCAATGTAATATTCTTATCTTGCTTTTCTCTTTTTGAGTTTAGGACTTTTGTAATGCCTTAATAGATGGTTATACACATTCATTCATATGCATTAACCATCTTAGTGAACCTTACGATTATTATTAAATCCAAACAAATAGGTTCCCCATGCCAAGAGCTCGAATTGGAGTTTCTGGCTTTTCAAAAGGCGCCTGCTGAAGGCAGGACAGATGATTGGTGATCACCAGGCTCCTGGCTAGCCCTCTACAGGTGGCTGTGATGCACATCTCAAGTCAATATTTCTTGACTCTATCTTGAGCTTTTGGTACATGCGACTGAAGTACAAAAGACAGTCGCCTATCAACCATCAGGCGCCTGACGATTATTCAGAAGTCGCCTAAATACCAAAATGTGTAAGTTGTCATTTTGAACTAAATTCCATCTTGTGTGTCAGTCGACTGAAGTTCAATTGTCAGTCGCCTATCATCCTTCAGGTGCCTGGACAATATTCTCCCGTCGTCTGAATGCACAAGTGCGTACGTTGACATTTCTCAACTCCATTCCATCCCACGTGACAGTCGTCTACCGAAGTCTTTACAAGCACCTGCACAGTGGTACAGGCGCATGTGTAGTCTTCTATAGTCGTCTGTCCTTGCTCAGATTATAACCGTTGGGAAAATCTAACCGTTGATCAGGCACCTGATTCTTCTTCAGCAGTCGCCTGTCCTTGACGATTTCTGCCAAAATAGAGCCGTTGCAGATTTGTTTGTTTGGATTTTTTGCTTGGATTGAGTGGGTTTTCTTGGCTTCCTATATATAGGAGTTGGCCTAGTTCTATTAGAACCCTTGATTATTATTGCATATCATTGAAAACCATTAAGCCACTCTTAATCCTCTCATTTCCTTCTTAGATCTCTAATCCTCTTCATGCATTGAAGCTAGCTCAAGGGAAATCCTTCAAGTGCATCAAAGCACATCTCAACACTTGTAGATCCTCTTCCATGCCTTGCATTCATTATTAAGTAAGTTCATCTCATCAAGGCATATGTAAGAGTATTTATTTCATCTTTATGAAGTGAACCCCTAACTCTCGTTGTGGGAGTTAGTTACTCTCGTTGTGGGGGTTTATTGTGTATGGTTGGTTGAGTCCTTGTGTAAGATAATCCTAATTCTCTGTGTGGGAGTTAGTAATTCTCTGTGTTGGAGTTAGACCCTTGTGTAGGGTTGGTTGAGTCCTTGTGAAGGACAAATCCCTTGTGTAGGGTATCTCTTGTGTAAGGTTTGTATTCACTACCTTGTTTAGGATCATAGTGAATATTGGTGTGTCTGGATGTACTCATGCCACGACCCGCCTCCTAGGATACCCGATAAGTACGAATCTGTATCAGGTATTTCCAAAGCTACGGGTGTGAAGAAGAAAGACGAAGAGAGAATAAAAGTACATCAAAAAAAACTCCGCATGCCACTGCGCACGTGCTGGGAAGTACGGACAATGCTCCAACTCAACCAACTCAGACAAGACAACACAGAGAGACAAACAAGCCAAAAAACAGATTTTTTACATCATCAATATTACACATCATCTCTTTACATACAACATCCTCATTGTACAAAACATCATACACCACACCTCACAACTCTCACCAAACAAACCCAAAAGGGGTACAATGCACTTTCAACTCTTCTCACTCACCAACCTAAATTTCAAGATACATAATTCTCGCATAAGCTCTACTGTTCCATCCTCTTGACACAGCTCATGCTATCAAACCAGACCTAAAACCACAAGGTGCGACAGGTCAGAACGTGACCCAGTAGGAAGTCTAACAACATTAGGTAGGGACTGATTTTAAGAGAATATTACTTTTTTTTGTTTTTAACCACCGGTTTCTGGACACCACATTGGGCGCCGACTAATCCGACTCGATCCGGGTAGGACCTGCGAAGAGAATATTACTTTTTCAACCCCTTATTTAGATTGTATTTTGCGTATATTTAGTATCTATTTGATCTCTAATAAGTGTATTTTTGTAGTATCATTTAATAATAGAGTATTTCACTTGTTTATACGCAAAATACAATTTTATGGCCTAATTTTGTCTCAATTTTATTTTTCAGGTGAAACTTGCAATTTTCCGAATCCAACGGCTATTTTTCCATATTTTCGGAGTTCGGAGCAAATTTCTATGAATTAAAAGGCCAGAAATGGGTTTGTTAAAAAAGCAGAAAAAAGAAAATAAAAATAACATGCGTCCCACCCGGTTAGTCAAACCAGGCGGTCGGGCTCGCTTTAAATGAGTGGGCGCCCGCCCCATGCGGACCACGCGGGTGGCGCCTGCGTTGGCTGGAAAAAGCTGGCGCCCGCCTGCTTTGACCACGCGGGCGGCGTCCGCCTTTGCTGAAGGATCCGCAGACCCGTTTTGCCTATAAATATTTGTTTTGGGCATAACTTCTTCATCCTACCTCCAAATTGAGTGATTTTTGTTTCGTTTAGAAGCTGAGAACTTCCTCTTTCTATTCCAAAAAGTTTTCTCAGCTCAATGAGAAGTTTGGAGGTGTTTGGGCTTCAAAAGTGGTGAAAAACTCCCTTTCTTTCTTTGTTTTTATTATATTTGTATTAAATTTTGTCATTAAACGATGTTTGTATTAATGAAAATTGTCGTTTTGTTACCATGCTTGGCTAAGGTACCGTGGGTGTGTTGTGTGGAAGTTAGTGTTGCTAGGTTTGCTTTCATGTCTCCATAATTTATGCAAGTATCGAAACCGGTAAAACGTTGATTTCTTTATTTTTTGAAATATGCACAATCCGTAGAGGAATCCACTTGGGATGACATGCAGCAAGGCATCGTCTACGTGCATCAATCCGTAGAGGTGCCCAAGGAGGGTGATGAGCCGCGAGATTCATCTTTTATATTTTAATATTCAAAGAAATCAATTGTTTTAACAATTATTTTTTAATTGAAAATCATCGTTTTTAAAGCTTTATCATCCGATCCCCATACCTTGGCATGGATGCGGGATTGAGAATCTATGGAGAATGAATAGCATAACCTATTGTAACACTAACGAAAACACAACACACACACGCTTGTTATAAATCATATTTTCACGTTCACGTTATTTTATTTTCGTAAAATCGTAAAACGACTTTTACCTCACGTAAAACCCAACCAAAAAATTCACGTGAAAAATGGAGAAGAGCTGACAGCGCTGGAAACTGGAAAATTTTCCAATGCTGTCAGCCATCTGGGGTCCCTCCCGTATTTTTTTAAAATTTTTTTGCAGTTGGTAGATATACTTGTTAGGAAGCTCCCCACAAATTTTCAGGTCGATCCGACACCGTTTGAGCCTCCGTTCATCGATTTCAAAAACGTTGCGCAAAACTGTCCAAGCTCCCTACAAATTTTCAGGTCGATCCGACACCGTTTGAGACTCCGTTCATCGATTTCAAAAATGTTGCGCAAAACTGTCCATAGTTTTGCGCAACGTTTTTGAAATCGATGAACGGAGTCTCAAACGGTGTCGGATCGACCTAAAATTTTTGTGGAGCTTCCTAACTGTAACGACCCGCTCTCGGGAGCCCGTTACTTATTTGGTTTATTCGCAGGTTCCGCAGTTTACCAGTGAAATCAGCATAGCCACAACTCAGAGATGTACCACAATACTCAAACCAGCTTACAGGCATCATTACAGTCCAATTTAAAGTACAAACAACAACCAGCACTCTCTCTCACAAATACAAGAAGAAAGTACTGAAAGGAAATGCGGAAAAGGAAATACACTGTACAACACACACACCAACAGAAAAGTAACTAAAACTCTGCAGCCTCTGGGTCAATGTGGGCTCCTCGAACTCTGGGGCAATCTCTTCGATCAGGTCTTCGTCTGCCGGTGCCATAAATGGAACCGAAGGTAAGTCACAACAATTCTAGCGATAGAAAAAGAGGAGTGCATAAATATGGAGCAGTCTATAGTAAACAAGTGCGGAAAGTAAAGTAGGGACAGACAAGCATGCAAGTGCGATAAGTAAAGTACATCTGTCAAGCATGCAAGGGTGACAAGTAAAGTAAAGGTGACTGAGCAATGACAATAGCAATAACCATGACGATAGCAATGATCATAGCAATAATGAGAGTAATTGTGCCTATTCTAGTTCGTGACTTATAACGGGAAGTACAGTGAGCAACCAAGAGGCCAACTCTTGCCGCGGGTGCTACCCGGGCGAACCAATCTCTGAGAACTATGTAATAATCTGTGAACTGTGAACTGTGATCTGTGATGGTTGTCACCGGCACTGTTATGGGTTGCTAGAACCCGCACGGTGACAACAAAGTCTGGACTAGTCGCTCCCGCACTTCCGCAATTATAAGTTACCCCAAAACCCAGTGTCTGTGCAGGTTACCGTTCTTTGCAATTTTATGAGTCATTTACCATTCTCACATTTCCAGTTACAATATTTCTGTCAAGCATGCTAATAATCTGTTCAGGTCAATAACTGTTCCGAGACTAGGTGTCAAGTCCTATGTTCATACAAGTACACTATCTATATTTCTAAGGGTAGAATTTACTGTGACTTACGGTTATCGGGATCGTCGTAGTAAGGCGAGGTTGGAGGTAGGGGTGCTCGTGTGCGAGAATCGGTACCTGTAGACATAAGATGTAAATGGTTATAGGTTATTCTAACTATTTATCTAAATCGCTTTTATTTTGTTTAAATACTGGCTTTATTAGATTTTCTAGTGCTTGTATGAAACACATGTGGCTGTTTATATTAGTAAGGAAAAGTAAAATATAGTTGGTTGTAATCAGGCTTAAAACATAAAGTATAAACATGACCTAAAGAAATAATATTTCATTCAAGGTATATCAATGGAATACTTGTATGTTACAGAGGAAAACCTTGTATAACAAACTTGTAAGTTTCCAGTCAAGGCCAATTAATTAGTAGATCTTATACACATTATACCTTTCATATTTTATACAAAGATAACCGTGATATATCAAATATACAAGAGATATCTGTTGTACCAATCATGAATCTGTCAAAGTTGAACACAGTAATCAATTTGGTATACATCTTTTAGTTGCATATTTATTAATGCTAACTGCTAATATGATGGATCAGATATTAACAAAATTTGTAATTGACTATATCTTAATATAATTACTTCCCAATAGCATCCCCAATGTTGGTGGGATCTGCACTTTATTTCACAGAGTTCTTTTGTTGATTAATGATTCATGTAACATGGAAGCACATATATGCATATTAGAATACCTGTCTTTTTTTATCAAAATTCGCACAGAACGCATGGCTTGAATTGGGGAGAAACATCGTGAGCCAAGGGATCGGATTGCTCGGCGACATGGCCCTGGAGTTGCTCATCAACACCTGTCGTTCGAAGCCGGGAGTGGAGGAAGAGAACTTGGCTTCTCCTCTAGTCTTGACGTTGACGTCTGAAGCCAGAAGGGATGAAAGAGCTCGGCCTCGTGTCGTTCGTTGGACTCAACGTTGCTCGAAGCCGTGAGTAAAAAGTTCGAGGGGGGTTGCGGGAGGGGCTGGAGGCGCCGGTGGTTGGTCGAGGCGACGGATCTGGCAAGCGGCGCGGTGGATCGGTGGGGCGTCGACGTCGTCTTGGCGGCGCTTGCGGTGGCGGTGGACGACGGAGTTGACGGCGAAGCGCGGGATGGGCTGTCGAGGCGTGGGGGGCTCTCGGCGATGCTCCTTGGGGCGGACGGAGCGAAGGCGAAGGTGGGGTTCATCGTCGGACGGGGCGAAGCGGCGGTCGGCGGATCCGGGAGGTGATGGCGTCATCACGGAGGCGAGTCCAGCGTCGCTGCGGCAGTGCGGGGGCCGGGGGTCTTGTGCGGCGGAGGCCGCTGGAGACGGCGGCGCCGGCGGTCAATGTCGTCGGACGGCTGGCGTTGGTCCTCCTCAGGCGAGAGAGCGGGAGAGAGAGCGGGCGAGAGAGAGAGAGAGAGAGAGAGAGAGATGGGTTGATGAGATAGATCTGGGAGGGGAAGTTTAAATAATATAAAGTTATTAATATTATATTAGGTGTTATTAATATGTTAGGTTGCAGCTTAAATCTTTGGTAAAATTTGGGTGA
This sequence comes from Scilla litardierei, assembly GCA_030789695.1. NCBI lineage: Eukaryota > Viridiplantae > Streptophyta > Magnoliopsida > Asparagales > Asparagaceae > Scilla > Scilla litardierei. The sequence continues at coordinate 129,774,093 of CM061139.1, read as the reverse complement.
CCATGTTACACGTTCTGAGGGGGTAGAGTGTTCTATACATGGGTTAGAAATAATACCATATATGAGTAATAATGGGGTATTAATTCAGATCCAAGAACAATGGATCTGAACCACTAGGGAGGTGGGTTTAATTGGGTGGGTCAGTGGATTAATTAGGGGTAGATCTAGGGTTAAGGTAATTAGTTAAAAGTAAATAGTAATGGTGAAGGTCATTAGAGGATGTAATTAGTAAAACTAGGAATACAAACTCGTTTTCTCAAACGACTCCGAAAAATTATGAAAACATACCCACGGGATCGTATCGACGCGAGAATCGCGAATACAAGATCCGTTCAGGGGTTTGAGCTACGGAAATACTAGTTTTAGGCCAAAACGTTTAGGAAGCGGGTTTGCGGGTTCTAGGCTGAAACGATATCTGAAAATTACCAAATTAATGTGGAGAGCCATAAATGATAATAGAATGCTACTGTAGAAGTTTGAAAACGTTTTTAAGACGTTTGACTAGAAAATAAATTCGTCGAATCAAAACGGTAATTTTGGAAGATGAATTTTAACAGGAATGTTTTGGGCATTTGCGGAAATCTGAAATTGCTGAAATACAATATAATAAGTCTAGTGCTCTAAAATATTTTCAAAAGAATTTTTTGAAATCAGTTTTGATATATAACTCCTAACTAACCATTATAAAGAAGATTTAGAATAAAAATACGCCAAGTACGTATTTGAAGTGTTTGAAAAATACAGGCCGTTACACTAACAAGTATAGCTACCAACTGCAAAAAAAAATTTTTAGGTCGGCCAAAACGCTGACAGCGCTGGAAAAATTTCCAGCGATGTCAACACTGGTCCATTAACCTCACAATTCGCATTCGAAGTGTAATGACCCCAATTTTAATGTACGCGTATTTATACGTATTTTGGCGTAAATACGTACGTATTTTTTTTGGAAGTATGCTTGTATTTTTATTTTAATTATTTGGTATGGGAATTATTTTTATAAGATTTTAAACTCATAATTTGATATTAGTGAATAGGAGTATTTGGATGAATACCATGTATTTAAGGTGTACAAGGTATTTCTTCTTGTATTTTTATTTTTCATTAAATACAAATTGAGAAAAATTTTAACCATGAAAACACACTAGTGAGGTGTCATCTTATGAGTTAAAGAGATAACACATGGCTAAGATCTTGACTTGATAAAGGGTGGAGATGATTTTAGGGAAAACAATTTTCAAGGCAAAGAAAAATCAAGGGTTATTTAGTACCGACCCACTGTGTTTTCTCCATAATTAGGATCACCCCCTATGGTTTCAATTATTAGTAAGACCTCCCCCCGGTGTATCCAATTTGGACTCCCCGGCCCCCTGTTTGGAGGGGGCGGGGGAGTCCAAACTGGATACATCAGGGGGGGGGGGGGAGGTCTTACTAATAATTGAAACCATAGGGGGGTGTTGCTAAATACGGCGAAACCATAGGGGTCGGTACTAAATAACCCAAAAATCAAAAGAAAAAAACTCAAAAATCTCTCTCTCCCTCATTTCAGCCTTGGCTGAAAATACCACCTTTTCCCCACGTCGACAGCCTCTCAGCTCACCGCTCTACTTCACCTGAGCACACCAACGAAGAGCCCTCCGTCGCGAGCTCCTCCGTGCTCCACCCTACCGATCGACGGGACCAGCAGTGCCTCCCTTTCTCGCTGATGTCCTCGCCATGCTCCGCCCCTCCCAGCTCCCCCGCAGGCTTCGCACCCCGCTGCCGCCTCCTGTGCCACCCCCACCTACGCTTCCCGACGCTTGTTCGCCACCCCCGCATCTGCCCTTCCCTTCGGACACCACCCCTTCGTCGCTCCGTCGACGAGGACACGCACGACTCCCCTCCACATTCGTGCAGGCATGCGTACGAGAGTACGCGCGTGAGAAATAGTAACGTATAAACATTTATACATATTAGTATATTAGTATAATATAAATTATATATATGGGTTTAATGGTTTAAATTTATATTAGATTATATATGGGTCGGAAAATTACAAGGCCAGCTTCAGAAAATCAGAAATGACGTTCTGGACCCAATGACGCTAGTTTTATCTCAATCAGACGAGTAGATTTCTCACAATAAATTTTTAAGCCTAAAACTTAAATACGTTGTTTTCCTTTAAAAATTCATAACCTAATATTTTCACGTAAACTGATCTATGAAAAATATATATGTTATAGTACTCTTCAAGACAGTCGTTTTGACAGCTCACTTGAAACTTTCTGATGCATATTGCAACCAGAAGAAATGTTTGAACAAATATGCTAACTAATTAAAATTAGTTTTTAAACCCATTTTTAAGCTTTTAAAAATTATAAAAATTACCAGAAGCTTCAGAAAAATATTTTCTCCTTAAGTAAAATTATATTCCTCATATCTAGCCTATATAAAAATTTAGAATACTTTTCGGCACCGTTTAAATAGATTATAAAAATCAAAACGATCAAGTTAAATAGATAGAAATTAATGCAGTCATTAACTAATGATTTCGTGTATTTGTAGGTACCGATTCTCGTGTACCAGCTCCCTTGGAATCTATTGCTCTAATCTCGTCTTACTACGACGATCTCGATAACAGTAAGTCACCATAATTCTAATTTTAGAAATATAAACAAGTGCACTAGTATGAACTTAGGATGTTGCAAATAGTCTCAGAACAACTATTGATCGGACGAATGACTAGAGACTTAAGTAACTAGGGAAACAAGCAACTACAGAACGACTATTCACTTGAACCGACAATTTTCATATTCCATGTTTGTTGGACTTGTCTTTATCCTCAAATTTCTTAGCATCCGCCTTGCTTAACTTTCTGGTTTTCAATAAGAAAGTCAATCAGTAGTCCTGGTTTAACTATCGTAGTAAATAAGAAGCTAGCCTACTTGTGTTAACATAATCGATGGAATAGATGTGGTTATTGGCGTTCTTAACATTGGTGCCACCCGGTGTCTAGGATCGTTTGTGCCAAAGTTTGGATCACCCTGCTTACGGGGATTGTGAACTGCTTGGCCAAACCTGACTGGCAGTGTATGCATGGACCAATGTTATAAGTCTCAATCATCAACAGTTTGTAAATACCTTCAAAAGAGACACTTCAACTTCCTCATCATCGTGATAACTCTCTTGTCTAGTTCACCCTTGTCTACCATGTTATGATACTTGTCACTTGAAACTTCGCATGAAACATTGTTACACATGTGTACGATTGTTTACGTTAAAATAGTTACATCACCTGCTGCATGCCATGCTAACAATTTATTCTTGTGGAATATCATGTGGAATATCTTGTGGAGTATCCTGTGGAATATCTTGTGAAACAACTTGTGGAACATCCCGTATGAAACATGTACATAGAATACTTGACACTTCACTGGGGTTTTGGGGTAACTTATAGTATGAGAGAGTATGGGAGTGACTGGAGTTCATCTTCCTGTACGGCTGCCTGTGTTTCGGCATCCCGTCCTGCTGCCTGTGTTTCGGCATCCCGTCCTGCTGCCTGTGTTTCAGCAAAATACATGTACCGCTACCTGTGTTCCGGCATTCGTCTGGGTAAGCGCACCCAGGCAAGAGATGAACTCGATGGTCACATATTATACTCTCTGACTTGAGTCACGTAGTTCTAATGTAGTTACTTTTGCACAGTCACCTTTACTTTACGTATTACATGCACTTCTGTACAGTCACCTTTACTTTACACATTACATGCACTTCTGTACAGTCACCTTTACTTTACGCCTTGCATGCTCGTTACTTATTACACTTATGTAGCCACTCGTACTTTACTTATCACTCTGGTATGCATGACTGCATTTACTTTACTTGTCGCACTTGTCTTTAGCTACTTCTTTAGCATGTTCCCATACTTAGTCTGCTTTATACTTGTGCACTGCTTTAATTTCTATTTTTAGAATTGTTGTGGTTTATCTACGGTTCCATTTTCGTGACACCGCAGACGACGTACATGTTGAGATAGACGTTCCTGAGTAGCAGAGCCAGAGTTCAACCCCCGAGACCATAACTTTTAGAGTTATTTCCACATCTGTACTTTCTTTCATTCATGTATCTTTGTTGGAACATTTTGTACAGTATGGATTGTAATAATTAGACATTATTTGAGTATTTTTGTACATCTCTGCATCGTGGCTATTTTGTTTTCACTAGTTAACTGCAGACCTGCGAATAAATCAAATAAGTAATGGCCCCCTGAGAGCGGGTCGTTACAGGTTGACCATGAGTACTGGACGCTGAGATCCCTTGTCGAGGAACGACGTGCCTCTGCGACACCGCTCTAGATTAATATTTGTTGTTGTAATCTCATTCAGGTGTAATTCCTTTTTATGTATCTGTTTCTAATGGCCATGCTAGGCCTTATTTGTGTACATGTAATCTGGACGTTGAATTGTAATAATGATATTTTGCGTTGTTTTGAGTTTGCATGCAAGAACATGCGATGTTTAAATCATAGACGCTTATTGTGCTTAAGTCAAAGAAGAAAGAAAAAAGTACGTCTTCTTTGCTTTAAGCACATGCGGACCCGCTCACGTTCTCTCTTCCAAATACAATGGGAAGCGGGACGTGACATTTATACTTAGAAAAAGTCCTGAGACTTAATGCGAGTTCATACATATATCGAGATGATGATCTCCATCATGGAGAAGTGTTTCGATCGTTTGTAGCATAAGTCTAAAATTGTTCGTAGTCGTAGATGCATATATACTTTAATGACGATGTATGCGAGCTCTCAAGGCCAATTGTTTATAATGGGGACAACTTGTTCAATATGATAATATGCTATTTGGTACTGTTTATCTGAGTATGATTATAAATGTTTGACTTAATGCGAGGTTAACATGAATCGAGATGAGGATCTCAATCATGGATAAGTGTTTTGACCATTTGTAGCATAAGTCTAAAATTGTTTGTGGTCATAGATGCATCGAGAAAGAACATCGATGCATCAGATAGACTATTTTGTGTTCTGTCTTCACGAAGTGTTGGTGGTGATGATCTCATGATTGTTTGATTTAGGGAAATCGGAGACAAGACACATGTGCTCATTATAGAATGAATTTACTTAACGACTCATGAGAGCTGCTACATGGATACACATACAAAACTGTCAATGGTAGCTCTCAAGTGATGATATGCAAGCTGATCCTTTGACTTGATGTCATTGTACGAGCCTGTGCATGAACAGTGTCACTAATATCTCCGACCTAGCTTCAAGACAGTGCCTATTGAAATGTCTTAGGTTAGGTGGCACTTGAAGCATACGAGGGGAGTAGTGGCCAAGAGAGGATTCGTCACTCCCGTATGTTAGGAGTTAGTGTCGTAGAATTAGTACAGTCCTTAGTAAAAATCATTGGCTGATGTGTGTTGGACATGATCCAACAAAGACAAGCTAAGACCGAACGATGCTGATGGATCGTGAAGATATATGGGGTTGACAGTCAACCATACTCTAGGCTTCACAGTGACATAGTATTGACGAATGGATTAAAATTATGGAATTCATCACTGACATAACCAAGGGTAGACCCGATAATGTTTATGTCAATGGGCAGAATACGTAATGATGATACTAAACTATGGATGACAACTGTTGCTCGCGGTCACTGTCGTTAGGGGCTATAAGTCTCAACTGTAGTAGGTAATGCTGTAGGGTCTCATACAGGCTGAAATTTGCATATAAGTAGTAAAAGGGATATGCATATGATGCATGGGAACTAATATGGTTACAGACGGTTGCGAAGAGGATTTCAGTCACATATAATGTGATGTGAAAATCAAGCCTTGAAAAGCATAGAAAAACCTAAAATGGAGTCCCAGACACTATTGCCTGAGCCCGAGCACAGACTCAAGCTAGCCTAAGCCTCTAGCTTGGGCTAGCTTGATTATAACTTGGGCTAGAGCTCATAAAATGGACTCAGGCACACCCAGGCCTGGGCTTAACCCCAGACATTGCCTGGGCTTGACCCAGGTGCGCTTGGGCTCAAGCCCAGGCTATGGGCGAGCACATGGGCTCAAGCCCAGGCATTGGGCCCGTGTGCCCGGCCCAGCGGGCTGCCCGAACCGGGCAGGTGCCTGACCTGGTAACACCTGGGTTACGGGTGCATGCCCCGACCTGGGTGCGCCAGGCAGGGAGGGGCCTGCAGTGGAGCCCGTGGGATTTGTGCATTCTGTAGTTTTTTGGAGGCAGATTTTTGGCGACTTTGAGGCTCGTTTGAGGAGGTCAAACGAACTCAAAATTGAGCATTGTTCATTTCTATGCGATCTCTGTTTGAAGCTCTTCAAAATGATATATCATTTTGCGTCTTAGGCTTAACAAAGAAGAAGAATTAATTATTCAAAAATTTAGGCCTTAAAAGGGAAAAAACTTGAGTTAATTTGGATTCTATTTTTTAGTACCACTTCGGATGTGATATTCCACTGAAGGCTTAATTTTCACCCAACAAATAGGGTGCTCCTCTTTCTCCTAAACTTAAACCAAGCCTAAATCAAGGGAACTCATCCTAAATTAAAGTGAGCAAACTTAGATCTAAAGGCGACCAAACTTTTTCCTCTTTTTTCTCTTTATTTCCTCTTTCAGGTTCTAGCAAAACTTGAAGGGAATTCAGATTTGATCCGAAGCTTGAGGCGTGGGTTTCAGTAAAGGTGAAACTTTCTGGAGAAAGTGTTTGCTTCTTGACAAGGTTTGCATCGCTGCAGGACGTCGTCCCAAGGAAAAGTTTTTGCGGATGGAAAAACTTAAGGTATGATCTTTTAGCTTTATTTTAATAGCATATTTATGTAGATCTATCTTTGTGAAATCGGTTCACCCGGTTCACCCTTCTCCTCAGATGGTAAAAGATCATGTGAAGGGTTTTAAATATTTTATTCCGTTAGACTTTTTCATAAAAAGGGGGTTTATGATCTTTTTCTTCTTCCGCTACTGCCCATGAATGCTAAGCTTAGGGCTAGACAATGGAAATAGCACTATGGAAGCATTCTTAAACTCCAACAGTTGGATGCATCCATAGTTAGAAAGTCATGAGGGTCGTAAACTATACTTGTATTGGGATTATTTCTATAATCCTAGCAGTGATTTGGCTGCATGAGGGCTTCAGATGGGTTTTATTCCCTGGTAACTTTTGGAAAGTATTTGAAGAAATAATGGTGTATGGACTACCAATGTCAACAAGCAGTGTGTTCATCATGGTGCCCTTGACTTTGACAAAGATGAAGGCGACTAACCTAAAAATTGACGTACTCTAGACGTTGCTAATAATAATATGAATGACTTTTGTGGATCTTTGTTTGATAAGCAGTTGATTGTTAGTCTGTCTATGACTATGGAAGTCGGTTTCCCTGCTTATTGGGCCTCCATTGAGTTGGGCCAAACTCTTTAATTGGGCCGATGCTTTTTGAGGCCTTAATCTTGGATGTGTGCCATTGTTCCTTGGACCTGTAAAAAGTGACATATAACACCAACAACAAGAAGAGAACAAGGACGATAGGCCCTGACCTTACCCCCCAAAGTGTTTAGGCCTCAATGGGCTTAACTTCTGAATTTAGTATGCGGCCCTAACCATTTATTCTCTCCAAGCCTTTCAGATTTTTTGAATGGGCCATCCAATCTCCACCGTCCAAAGCGTCACACTTTGAGCGGTCTCCCTTCTAAAATCCCTGTCTAATTCTATTTGGGTTTAGTGTTTATTTTGTTAAAATTCCAATTTGTTATAAACGGGCTTTTGGAGGCCCATCTGTGTATTAGGTATCCATCCATTATGTAACCATATTACTATAAATACAGGGCTACAGGGTTCCGTAGCCGCCAAGTTTACAACACGTTATCAGCACGCTCGAGGCTGAGCCGAACCTCTGCCGACGGGCGAACGCGACGCGAACGAGCTTCCTTCACCGAACGTCGCTAGATCCGGCGGGTAGGATATAGAGGTAATTCTTTTTCCTAGATCTAAATTCGTATGCGCATATGTTTAGATAAAAAACGTCGTTTTTATTGTTAAAAACCAACTTTTTACGACAAAAAACGCCGTTTTGAAGACTAAAAATGGATTTTTTTCCCAATAAAAATCGGATTTTTATCATCTTCTTCCCCAAAAACTATTAAACCATAGGGGGATTCTCCATCGCCACCCGGCCGGAAGCCGCCATGCGAAACCCCCCTCCTCGATTCACGCCGTCGCCGCCGCCCGCCGCGGCGGCTACCCCCGCCGCCCGCGGCGGCGGCTACCCCCCCGCCCGCTACCCCCGCCGCCCGCGGCGGCGGCTACCCCCCCCCCCCCCCCGCTCGAAGCGGCGGGCGGAACCGCCTCCCGCAGACGGCGGGCAACACCCGTCGCCGCCTACAGCGACGGGCCCTCCGGCCGTCGCCAGCAGCGGCGGACGGGCCCCGCCGCGCGCCTGCAGCGACGCCCCCCCGTGCGCATGTGTGTCCGAAACCCTAGCCGCCGGACGCGGCAACACACGCGACTGAAACCATAATCGGGTGCACGGGATCGCACGGCAAATCGAACCTAAAAACCCTAACTAGGGTTTGTCCAATAAAATTTTTTCCGAATTATTTTTCAGACTTAATTACGATTCTTTTTTCGTTAAATCTGGATAAATTACACACGTTCTTAATTCATCGCATTTTACTCGGATTATCTGATTATCATACGTTTAATAATTAGAAAGATCCTGCGACCGCTCTGCCGTTAGTCAACTAACCTAACGGTGTATGACATTGCACAGCCGTAAAATAATTATTAAACGAAAAATTTTCATTTCCGTTATAAAATGTCTGTGATTATTAAATGCATGTGTAGAAAATTATATGCCTGCCGCATATTTAATGATTCTGTGATGTACATTTTATTTAGCATGCTAAAATCACTATGATATAGTTTAATGTCTGTACCAAAACTATATGTCTGCGATGAGATTATTTAAATGCCCGCAGCATATAAATAGCATGTGTATACATCATACTTGTTTCAATTCAGGTTAATTGAGCGTAACTTTTAGTTTACAAGCTTTATATTATATGTATGATGGGCTCATGATATGACGATATTTATGACAACAAGACATTCATGATTTCAAAAAACATCATATACACTTTGACAAAATAAACATGAAGTTCAAAATCAAATCAAAAGTCAACACCCTTTTCACCCTAATAAAATAAATATTAACAAATACGATGGATCATGCGAAAACCATTTATGAGATTCCTTTTAGAGATATGCATTTTGCGGTAAATAGACCTCTCATACTTATTGTCTATATAATCTAATATTGACCCCAGCAGTTGTCATAACACCGCTAAACTCTTTTAGAGTCATCTCACTTTACAATGTATGATTCTTGATTCTAACCCTTACTTTTAAGTGTACGCCCGAAGTCGTGACTTAATAGATAAGTGAGAAATTATAAATTTCGTAGCCACGTATTTGTTTCCCCTTTTGAGCATGATAAAGTATCCACATAAAATTTGAACGACTCAAGAAAATGGCCTGAAGCCATACTCGAGCATTCAAATAGACTTTTAAAAATCTCTAATTAATTGGAAAAGTGGAAGTATAAAATAATTTGCTCAAACCCCTGCTTATGTCTCTTAGTAAGACTAATTTCATTTTTCTTTATATATAAGGAAAACTTAAAACATGGGAAGTCTTGAATAAGATGAGAAAGGGAAGATATGATATACCTCGACATGGAGTATGCAATGGCAACCCAATATCAGACCAGAAGTTCTGATAAAACCCATAATGCTTTTTGCAACATGAATGGGCATTAACTTATGCCATATAAAATATTTACATATCTAGTCTAAACGACGAAAGTCAATTGACCTTATGTATATTTAACTACTCCCCGAGGACAAATAAACTTTGAAAACAAATTTGATCTGTTGTCATAATAAGTCTAAAATGGGCGCAATTGTAAACGTATGTTTTCTAGAGCATACATCATAATATGAAACTTGTTTCTATAATATAATTATTAGTAGTATTCTCTTGCAGTATATATGTGTTTAAATGCATTACAACAATATTTATTATTGATTTTATGCTTTTTACACATTTTATTTTAATGTGAATGATTTGTCATCCTTAGTACTCCTAAAATTAGGATGCAATGTACTCTCTGAAACTTATAAAGTTTCAAAGGATATTCGTCAAAACGAAATCCCTAAGGACTCAAGAAACTAATAAAACCTGAAGCTTTATCCAACTATGTTCCGCATAATAGTCATTGTGAAGATGTAATCCTTCACAGTTTGAACGGAGTTTACCTATTAGTGGACAAAATTAACTTGAGCATTTTAATAGACTTTCAAAAGTCCCATATAAATTCGAACAGAGGAATTAATTTGGAACACCAGAAGTGTCCAGAATCGACCAACTTGGGATCGATTTCACCCTGGATTGATGATGTAAGACATCATTAACCAGACGAACCCGAAGATTCTTCAAAAAGGGTGAAACTCTCATTATCCCATTCAAAAGGGGAAAATGATTACGAGATCATCTCCATTCACGTGGACATTGACTCTCCTCACTTCCTCAAACGAATTTAAGATGATATACTATCATTAGAAGAATGAGACCTTTAGGCCTCTTGAGAATATTTGAGGGATAAAAGCGGACTCACACACTCCCTACATATGGCTGATGATGTACCTTAGAGTACTCATCCACATATCCGCTTAAAATGGTCATAATCAAAACCTTGATATCCAACCGCAGTCTAAATTATTATTAATCACAACGGACATATTACCTTACTGGGATATTGGTTGGGCTTTTACTTATCCTCATACCACCCTCAAAAATGCCGCAGTGGAACTTATTCATCGGGATTAACCATCCTTGATGAATATATTCCGAGATCCCCAAACGGGGGAGGTATTACTGCACATCTTATAGATCGTGCCTTGACGGGTTCATATCCCTAGTTCTATGCTCAACTTCGTTGAAATCGAGCTTATTGCGGATTTTTTTTGGATAACACTGGGAATCAATTATATTTAACAACTGGAAGAAAATTGAACATCCTGAAGTTTTGTGTTCACACCCAGAAATGGGTTATATGTAAATCATTAAAATGATTTAAACGGATTACTAATCCATTAAAAATCCAGTTGTAGGTGACCATGCGGGAACATGCAATTATAATGCAAACCATCAAAACGCCTCCTTAGAACCTATTTATATGAGCATGATCACCTCATATAAACAGTTTCCGAGAACCCCTAACGGGGGAAGCGTTTAGAGCACATCTTATCGATGGCGCCATGATGAGTATACATCCCCATATCATCGCTATAGACCATCAGAACACAGAATTATTTATCGGAAGTAATTATCCCAGATAAATAGATTCTGAGCACTCTGAACAGGGGAAGTATTTAAAATCACTTCTCCTAAGACGTGCATTGATGTGCCCTCTTTTAAAGACTTGATGAAATCCTGAAGATCCTTCATAACTTTAATTTCTTAGTATTAGGTTCAATAGAAGTATTATAATCATCCATGAGCCTGAAGCTCAATTGACCATTTAAAAACATTGATACCTATGATCTGATTATCATGAACTGTGATGAAATCCCGAAGATCCACACTCTTGAAACTGTTAAACAGTTATCAGACATATCTACCGACAATATAAATATTGTCAAATTCACACATCCCTGCTACTAAAAATCCAGCTAGGATTGACATACCAAATATAATGGATGCAATCCACCAGTAGCAGAAGTGGATATCCTCAATGGATGAGAGACATACCACGAGGCTCCAAAGCGAGAAATAACTCCTGGAGACCCTAAAACAATACCACCACAGGAAAGTGAGCTCATCTCCATATCCTCTCCCTTTCCAGAACCTCCAGAAGAGATGAATCTGGAATTGTTGAATAATGTACGTACATGGAGAGTGTTACGAGGTGGAACTCGCGTACAATGAATTTGTATTGAGTGTAACCAAGGGCACGGTGGTTATGTTGATAAGAGGGTTTAGGTGGGCTATTTAACAAGTGATTAGTGGGGTGAAGAGGCTAGACTTGCCGCCGGGGGTGGCCACGGAGTCAAATCTCACCGGACACGACGGAAGAAGATCGGGTGGCGGGAGCCAAAGGCTGACGTCGACCGAGGGGCGAGCTTTTCTGCACCACGAGCAACTCGTCAGAAGGGCAGGGTTGGGGTCCAACCCTTAGCCCCTCCGATGCCTAAGTCAGTAATAGGACTTAAAACGGGGGCTAGGCACGCCGGTCGGACTGAGGGTGTGTCGACCGTACGTGGCGAGCTATAAGTGGGAGAACAAAGATATGGATGACCTTTGCTCTCGTGTGTGAATAATGGATTGAGAGAGAGAGAGAGAGATTGCCAACCACCTTACCGTAAGAGGTGAGGGGGTATTTATACCTGAGGGGAGATGATTAGGTGGGGCTGACCTGGCATGCTGACTCGACGTGCTGAGCTGGCTCGGCTGTCAGCGGAAGCTTCGGACGAGGATGTCAGGAACAGGAGTGTTTGCCCCGCTTTTGTCAGACGGCACAACGGCCAGGGGCGCTTTTGTCAGGGTGTCAGGACCGAAAGCATTAAGTGTCGGGTGGCTCAGCGGCCAGGGGGTGCTTTGTCAGAGGGTCGGGCGGCGTTAGTGTCAGTCGTGTCCTTACACTAGGTTATTTGTCGTGCGCGAGGAATTGAAGGTCCGGCGAGGCTATCCCCGGCGGTGGGGCTCATGGGGTCCCGCCGGGTCGTCCTGTTCGGGGGTTGTCCGGCCAGGCAGAGAGGGATATGCCCGTGCCTCTGTCAGCATCCCCGGCGGCGCTGTCTGGGCGCTCCCCAGGCGCACTGCCCCTGGCGGGCCGAGCGATAGCGGTTGTACGCCTCGGCCGGGAGGGGGGAGCGCCGCGAGGTGCACCCATTCCCGTGTAGCCTCGGACCTCTGGGACGGCGGTGCTTTTGCAAAGGGGTGAGTCAATGAGGTATGTCAGCGGATCTGGGCGGGAGTCGGACTCTCACGATCTTTGGGTCGTAACAATTGCCCCCGGCATTCGAGTGCGAGGCGGAAGCCCGGCTTGGCTCGGATGGCGTAACACTACCTCCCTTCTAACATGGTTTGGAATTGGGTCCACGCTCAGGAGTGGCGACGCGGCTCCCACGGAGTATTGCCCGCTGTTGCGGGATCGTGAGATCTTGTCCCGAGTGGGAGCCAAGTGAGGAGGTGGGACACTGCGATTTGGGGAGGGGCGTTGCCCCTTAACGACGTGCCATTGTATGTGGCGGCTGGGTCGGACTTTGGGGGAGCCCGACTTTTTTGAGAAGGCCATGGTTTTCGTTGTGATGTGTTCACCTGACGTGGTTGTTATTTTTGCGGTGCTTTAGCCGCACTGTGCCTGGTGAAATTCCTAGCTGTTGTGCGCTTGGGCTTAGGGTGAGGGGTCCATAGGGAAGGATATTATTCATCAGCCTTTACAGGAGATCTAGATGGTATTTACAACAATAGGGCAGGTGTGACCAAACCCGTGGTCGGGGCGGGAGGTTGTTTTAACTCGTCGCCCGCTGCATCGGGGTGAGCAGGTCCCTGTTGCGGGGCGGTCTTCCTTTCTACTGACCGCTGAACTCTTTCAGCCTCGCTGTCTGGGGGCGAGCTGACGTGCCATGAATCACCGTTTGGCTTCATCGGGGATGCAGCCCTGCGGTGACCCCCCCCTCGGGAGGGCTGACCCTCGTTTGTCGGGTGGATCTTCTTTCTTCCCCTTCCCTGCTTCATCGCGTTCTGTCTCGCCGTCGCCGTGCTGGATGGTTGCCCGGCCTCGCCGGGGATCCCATACCTGGAGGAGGCGGAGGACGAGGTGGAGGTGGTAGCGTTGCCCTCCGGAGGGGGAGTCCGACGGGCCGGCCTCGCGGGGAAGGTTGGGGGCAGGCAGGTGGGTCGTGGGCAGACCCGTTGGGGGTTTCCACCCTCACACCCGGTAGGGATCGCCGTGGGGTGGATGTTAATTGGGGTGTGGCGGCCTGTTGCTAGCCTTCCGGACCTGCTGTCTCATCTGGTTAAGAGCAGGAGGAAGGCTGGCCGGCGGAGCCTCCCATGTGTAAGGGGAATATCCTATCAGAGGTCGCGGAGTGGAGGCGGTCACCGGTGGGGGAAGTGAGGCCCGTCGGTGGACATCAGCCTTCTCCGTAGCTAGGTGGGGTGTCCAGGGATTTTTCATACCCGGTGTGAGGGGATGCGATTCCCTCTCGTGTATCTTCTCCTCCCCCCTAAACTCTGGAGGGGGGGTACTTATAGAGGGATTCTGAGGAAGGGTTCGCCTTGGATAATGTGAGGGACTAGTGCCATTAATGGGCTCCACCGAATCACGCGCTTTGGGAATCATTTTTTCCTGGCAGCACCTGACACGGTTCGTCTATCCTGGCCTCTCGGGGGGCGTGTTGCTGCTGATGGCGTGTTTTCCAAGCGTCCTTTCGTTTTGTCGAGTCGCATCGTGGCGCTGCCTTATCGGGACCAGCCGAATACCCGACAGGCATTGTTTCGCGGTTTCTGGCTTGCGACCGGTCCACCCCAGTTTACGTGTCCTTGTCCTTATTCCCAGGATTGAGTTTTCGAGGATTGTGGGCCTAACCTGGCGGGGGAATCTTGATGTGGTTTGGGAGGCCGGCCCCGGGTAGTTGGTCGATGTGCGGTCCGAACCGGGTAGCCCCTACCGATGCGAGCGAGTCGTCACTGGAAAGTCGGTCTTTGCCGTGTTTTAGCGCTGGTGTTACCTATTTTGTTTTCTTGCGTGAGTACATGTCACGCCCCGCTTCCCATTCTACCGGGAGCGAGGACGCGAGCGGGTCCGCGATGTGCTTAAAACAAGGAGGAGTACTTTTTTTTTCTTTTGAAATCCTTTCTTTTTGAATCCTTCTCTTTTCTTCCTCCTTGGCTTAAACACACTAAGCGTCTGTATAAAAATTGCAGATCCTTGCATGCAAATTTAAGAAGCAGCTCAAACAACATTATTACATATCCAGCGTACAATAATTAAGATACAACTTGGGCCTAGTATAGCAATACAAACAAGGTACACAAATTACATTATTTTAAATGTAAAGAAACAGTCGTGAAGGGGATTGTCTAATCTTCTGTGGGAAGGTACTCCACGTGCTCGTCAAGCACTGGCTTGACTCCTGTAGCAATGTCTTCAAAGAACACATTATCGATACCTGACGGACATTTCGTAAAATAACAAAATGAAATGTCCGTCAGCGAGGTATACTCGGCAAGATATTCTCAAAACCAAAACGTTAGACATTTAAATTAAACAACGCTGAATTTTAAAGACAAGCAATAAGTTTAAACTTTAAAAGAGTAAAAGACAAGCAATAATTTTAACTTTAAAAGAATTAAAGACCAGGAATAAGTTGAACTTAAAAGAGTTAAAGCAGTTAAAACGGTTAAAGCAGTTAAATCAGTTAAATCAGTTAAATCAGTTAAACATTTGCAACATGCATCAATTTAATCATTTGATAGCCATTTGCAATATCATTTGCAACATGTAACAATTTCATTATTCAATAACAATTTGCAAGCCGTCTGTAACTTGTGACAATTTAGCATTCAATAAACACACTGTAGCAACCTGTAGAAAAGATGTTAGAACAATAATCAATAACCAGTCTATCCTAGTGATAAGTCCATGTCCAAAAGTACTAGAGATAACCTACATGCAGCCTGCGACGGGAGCAACTCCGAGGCTTACCCACCGTTCCGATATGGCAACGGTCAAGGTTCTAACCCCCGTAATGTGTTGGAGGTAATTTAGTATGGCGCATCCAGTTATTCTGTAACACTTGTGATTATAGACTACCCCAATCCCAGGTCAAGTCTAGTGGCGGTCAAAAGAACGTGTACTATCTGTCTATTATTGAAATTCCATCTTCCATTCTATATTATTAAAGTTCCATCTTCCATTCAATATTGTTGAAGTTCCATCTTCCATTCAATATTGTTGAATTTCCATCTTCCATTCATTCAATTCAATCTCGATGTTCCAATAGTCTGTACAACAGTCTCGTGAAAGTTCACAACTTCACGACTCGATTAAATGAAAACATCAGGATCACTTAAATAAATAAAAGAACGAGTAAGATATGATTTTAACCAAGCAAAAGAGTTTAAATTATCTTAAAATACTTTCTAAGACTAGTAGTTATTTTTCAAGATTTTTAAACAATTTTTAAATAATTTTAAATAGCCAAAAAGCAATTTTAAATCAAGAAATGATTTTTAAAACATATGTTCAAGGAATTGTTTAGAGCAAACCGTACATCAGAATTCTTCAAACAAGGTGTCAAAATGATCGTATTCACTAGTACTACGACATATATTTTTATCGTACATAGGTGTACGTAAAAAATCACATATTACGAATTTTAAAAGGATTTTTAAAACAAGAATTTATCATTACAACATATCTTCAAAGATTTATTCCGGGCAAACCGTACGTCGGAATTCTGTAAACAAGATGTCAAAACGATCGTATTTACAAGTATTTTAACATATATTTTTATCGTACAGCAGTGTATGTAAAAATTGCAAGCTACGAATTTAAAAAGGATTTTAACCTATTTAAGTTTTGCCTTTAAAAATTCACTGTGAGAAATATACTTGCCTTATGGCGATGAAACTAGCGCCAATGGATTCGTTTCGATGTTTCTGATTTTCTGGGACTAGTCTCGCAATTTTCTGAGGCCTGTATGAATTACTAGGAATTTAAATCCAATAACATCATTTAAAAATATACGAAAAATACGTAAATACATATTTCAAAGCGTATTTTGTTTTAAAACGATTCGTTCTTCGTTTCTCACCCTCACGTCGAAGCAGCGGGGGTTCTCCTCGAGTTCGCCGGCGGTGGGGAGGAGACGGCGGGCGTGCGGTGGCGACTGCGGCGTACGGCGGGGCGGGCGAAGGAAGGCTCGGGGTCGCCGTGGGCTTCGCTGTGGATCAGGGAGGCGTCGCTCGGGTCGTCGGAGCGGTGCCTTGGCGAAGGCGGAGGCGGCCTTGGTGGAGCACGGGGACGAGGAGGAGCGGGCGGCAACGAAAACAGGGGAGGGGCGGCGCTGTGCTCGGGTTGCTGCGGCGGCCTCGGAGCTCTCTTCGTCGGTGGAGGAGGGAAGCGGGCAGCGGCGTTGTCGAGCTCGCAGGAGGCGTTGGGAAGGGAGACGGCGGAGCAGACGAGCGGCGATGGGCGGGGGCTGACGGCGAGTGGGTGGCGGGCTGGAGGTGGCGACGACGTGGGGAGCGACGCCTTGGGCACGGCAGCAGCGGGGGTGGGGTGCCGCTGTTGGTCGGAGAGCAGGCGGGGCTGGGCGGCGCTCGAGAAGCTCCGGTGGCGGTGCTGCGGTTTGCCGTCGTCGGAGAGCGGGGAAGCGGGCGGTGTGCGGCGTCAGGATGCCGTCGACGGGGATGGTGAGGAGCAGCTGGGCTCTCGACGGTCGAGCGCGGAGAGGGAGCTCGGTGGTGGGTGCGTCGTGGGGCGCCGCTGCAAGGGGACGACGGCGGAGGCTCGGGGTTCTTTGAGCGGGCGGCGGGGATGACTTCGCCGGAGAACGAGGCCCTCGTGAGCGGGGAGGACGGTGACGGGGGCGGTGGTCGGAGACGTGGGTTCGCCGTTTGGGATGATCGGAGAGGGTGATAGTGTGGGTTCGGGTGCTGTTGAGTTAGCCTGGGTAATGGAGAAAGTTTAAGGGTAGGGAGATGAGATTATTAACAGGGGTTTGGGTTTGTTAATGAACTGGGAAGAGGTAGTTTAATGGGTTTGTTGCGTGGATTCGGGCTGAGACTTTGCCCTGGGGGTTTGTGAAGAGGAGATAGGATTAAGTGGGGGCTTATATAGGTTATAAGAATTAATAAAATAGTTAAGCAATTAATAATTAGTCAAATTGTCATTAATAACAAAGTTAGCTTTTGACTAACTTTAGAGATTATAAAACACATGGGCTGCCATGTGAGGGTTTTGGAGCTATCTGCCGACTAGAATATGGGTGATTAGGATAGTAATTCGGGTAAATTAAAACGGTAATTAGTGAACGTAATTAGTGAAATTACAATTTTGCCCCTGGGGTAAAACGACTCCGAAAAATTACAAAAATATAGCCACGGTTTCGTATCGTCACGAGGATCGTGACTACGAGGTCCATTTCGTAGTTTGGACTACGGAAATACGAGTTTTGGGCCAAAACGTTTAGGAAGCGGGTTTTCGGGTTCTCTATTGATCCGACTTCGGAAAATTACGAAATTAATGTGGGAAGCACAAAATGATCATAGAATGACTCTGTAGAAGTTTGAAATCATTTTGAAAACGTTTACTTAGAAAAATAATTGTTAAGTCTGAAATGTTAAAATTGGGTTTAAATAATTATAAAAATCATTTAGGGATCTAGGATGGTACTCGTATACCCTAAAATAGGCTATAACTATATTGGTTCTATAAAACATTTTTTTATAAATGATTTAAAACTATTTTGATGTTCAACTCCTAACAAACCATTATTAAATACTTTTAATTAAGAAAATACGTAGAAAATAGGTATGGATGAATACGGGTCATTACATTCTACCATCCTTAAAATAATTCCGTCCTCGGAATTTATCAAAACTTTATTAAAATAAAATAATTACTGTTATTAAGAAGCTCAAGCAAATAAATGATAAAATGGAAAATTTGATGAAAATTACAATTTAGAAAATAAGTTGTTATTAGCATGAAATATAATGTGATATCACAGCATCAAGAAAGCAAGAGATAATTCTAATTAGTATTAACATCATCATAGCTTCCGTAACTAGTCCCGACCAGAATCATCATAATAATTATCTCGACTTTTCAATTAGCGAAGGTTAATATGGCATCACATGAAAATGATAATTATTATAATAACATCTGTTCGAACTTGGAACCTGAGGTGATAAGCCAGTGGCAAGATAATCAATCACATAAAAAGAAGATCATAAAATTTATTCGTGCTACTGGTGACTAACTGGGTCTAGCCAAAGTTGTCCTTCGTAATATAGCATGTAACGACTAATCCACAGGTACCAACAACATCAATCTCCATAATGCCCAACCACATGCTAATATCCAGATCAATGCCCAAAGGTAAGTACAGGGCCAACACCCATAGTCAGTACTTACTGCCAGTATTCCTTCCATCAATCTCCATACTATCCCACAATAAGGCAAGATCCAAGCTCTCATCCAGAGCCAAGCACAAGGCCTACATCCAACTTCAACTCCCAAGGCCAATATCATGCCAATAAGCATCGACATCACTCCTTCCGTAGACCAATACTTGACATTCGCAACACCCAACATCACCCAACAAATGAACAACCAAAAGCACGCTTTCCAGCACACCAGAAGGAGTAGACGCAAAAGGAAGCCTAGACGGGATCTCAATCTGGGTGAGATCAAGAGCAGAGAGCTCAAGAGAAATCCAAGGATCACGACTTCCCAAGATCTCAGCCACACAGCGATAGCGAGGGTGGCGGCGAGGGTCGTTGCTAAGGCCAAAAATCCCAAAACATATCGTCGGAGGGCCATCGGTGGTTGTCGATCTATGGTGGTTGCGACTGCTTGACGTGGCGGGTGTTACCGGAGTAAGGTGGGGTGGTGGAACTTTGGGTGAGGTCGGAGGAGGAGTGGAAGTCGATACGGCGTAGGGGAAACTACGGGTGGCTTGGTGAGGAAGAAGGGGGTCTTTTAAAGGAAAATAGGGGCATCGAAAGTCGTCGGTAGGGTGGGGTAGGGTTAGGCATGAACGGGGCTCGAGGTGGGGAAGCGGACAAAAGAAGTAAAGAGAGGGAGATGGTAGGTGGAAAAAGATACGTCTCATGGGGAATCGGGCACAAGATAGAAAGTATGGGCTAGAAGAGAACACGAGTTCAAGAAGGATGAAGAAGACGTAACAGTCTACACTTACAAGTCGTGGTTTGGCTCGTCTCAAATTTGCTAGTACTATCCTCAAATACTTCTGAGCGTCTTTCGATCTGCTTCGTTGTCGAACTTGAACTTTGGATGATCGAAAACCAAATGCTACCCTCCTTAAAATAGACGTAGCTAGAGTTCAAGCGTATTAAAAATAGAAAGATTCTAAGGAGGTCAATCGAAAGGTCATCAAGCTAAAGGAAGGGTGATAGTGATGAAAATCGATGGCGTTACATAATCATGATTCACGTCCATGCGGTCCAGCGGATACGGACAGGGAAGTGACTAAGCCAGGATCACTTATGCCCAGTCTAGCTAGGTCGATCCAACAGACTTTAGCCAAGCACATTGACCGGATCATGGTCCATTGAAGAAAGCTTATCATTTATATGCGTGCCATCATCAACTGAAGGAAAGGTGATGAAGTAGGTAGATGGTTCAACATATGAAAATAACTATAACTGCTAGCAAAAGAGGTTACTAGGGAAGGTATAACCAAGAATGGAACACGAGTTCCTAAGCAAGGGTTAAGAGTTCGAAATAGGTAATGAGGTTCAAAGGAAATATTTCGTTGCGAATTTTGTGATAAGAAGCAATAGGAAACTTCCAAATCAAGAAGTGGACATGGTACGAAGACAAATATATATAGCACGATAAAATATGCTAGCAATGATAATAAAGACAATGGGTGTCAAATTGATGTAAAGGGAAAATGTTCAGATATACTAGTGATTACCGGTTTAGCAGCCTCATGGAGAATTTGGGTTTGAATTTCTAGTATTTCCATTACGATACCCAAGATGTCGTTGTTGGTGACGCCGTGTGTATCTGGTCGACCTGCCATATATACTTCAAAACAAACCGCAATGTAAGGTAAGTTAAAATAAATATATTCTAGTTGTACACTTAGATATTAATGTCATTTAAACCGATCTTAAAGTATTTGCATAAGCATGACCTGCATGGGCCGCCACCAAAACCTGTCACGCCCCGCTTCCCATTCTACCGGGAGCGAGGACGCGAGCGGGTCCGCGATGTGCTTAAAACAAGGAGGAGTACTTTTTTTTCCTTTTGAAATCCTTTCTTTTTGAATCCTTCTCTTTTCTTCCTCCTTGGCTTAAACACACTAAGCGTCTGTATAAAAATTGCAGATCCTTGCATGCAAATTTAAGAAGCAGCTCAAACAACATTATTACATATCCATCGTACAATAATTAAGATACAACTTGGGCCTAGTATAGCAATACAAACAAGGTACACAAATTACATTATTTTAAATGTAAAGAAACAGTCGCGAAGGGGATTGTCTAATCTTCTGTGGGAAGGTACTCCATGTGCTCGTCAAGCACTGGCTTGACTCCTGTAGCAATGTCTTCAAAGAACACACTATCGATACCTGACGGACATTTCGTAAAACAACAAAATGAAATGTCCGTCAGCGAGGTATACTCGGCAAGATATTCTCAAAACCAAAACGTTAGACATTTAAATTAAACAACGCTGAATTTTAAAGACAAGCAATAAGTTTAAACTTTAAAAGAGTTAAAGACAAGCAATAATTTTAACTTTAAAAGAATTAAAGACCAGTAATAAGTTGAACTTAAAAGAGTTAAAGCAGTTAAATCAGTTAAATCAGTTAAACATTTGCAACATGCATCAATTTAATCATTTGATAGCCATTTGCAATATCATTTGCAACCTGTAACAATTTCATTATTCAATAACAATTTGCAAGCCGTCTGTAACCTGTGACAATTTAGCATTCAATAAACACACTGTAGCAACCTGTAGAAAAGATGTTAGAACAATAATCAATAACCAGTCTATCCTAGTGATAAGTCCATGTCCAAGAGTACTAGAGATAACCAACATGCAGCCTGCGACGGGAGCAACTCCGAGGCTTACCCACCGTTCCGATATGGCAACGGTCAAGGTTCTAACCCCCGTAATGTGTTGGAGGTAATTTAGTATGGCGCATCCAGTTATTCTGTAACACTTGTGATCATAGACTACCCCAATCCCAGGTCAAGTCTAGTGGCGGTCAAAAGAACGTGTACTATCTGTCTATTATTGAAATTCCATCTTCCATTCTATATTATTAAAGTTCCATCTTCCATTCAATATTGTTGAAGTTCCATCTTCCATTCAATATTGTTGAAGTTCCATCTTCCATTCAGTCAATTCAATCTCGGTGTTCCAATAGTCTGTACAACAGTCTCGTGAAAGTTCACAACTTCACGACTCGATTAAATGAAAACATCAGGATCACTTAAATAAATAAAAGAACGAGTAAGATATGATTTTAACCAAGCAAAAAAATTAGCTTAAAATACTTTCTAAGACTAGTAGTTATTTTTCAAGATTTTTAAACAATTTTTAAATAATTTTAAATAGCCAAAAAGCAATTTTAAATCAAGAAATGATTTTTAAAACATATGTTCAAGGAATTGTTTAGAGCAAACCGTACATCAGAATTCTTCAAACAAGGTGTCAAAATGATCGTATTCACTAGTACTACGACATATATTTTTATCGTACATAGGTGTACGTAAAAATCACAGATTACGAATTTTAAAAGGATTTTTAAAACAAGAATTTATCATTACAACATATCTTCAAAGATTTATTCCGGGCAAACCGTACGTCGGAATTCTGTAAACAAGATGTCAAAACGATCGTATTTACAAGTATTTTAACATATATTTTTATCGTACAACAGTGTATGTAAAAATTGCAAGCTACGAATTTAAAAAGGATTTTAACCTATTTAAGTTTTGCCTTTAAAAATTCACTGTGAGAAATATACTTGCCTTATGGCGATGAAACTAGCGCCAATGGATTCGTTTCGATGTTTCTGATTTTCTGGGACTAGTCTCGCAATTTTCTGAGGCCTGTATGAATTACTAGGAATTTAAATCCAATAACATCATTTAAAAATATACGAAAAATACGTAAATACGTATTTCAAAGCGTATTTTGTTTTAAAACGATTCGTTCTTCGTTTCTCACCCTCACGTCGAAGCAGCGGGGGTTCTCCTCGAGTTCGCCGGCGGTGGGGAGGAGACGGCGGGCGTGCGGTGGCGACTGCGACGTACGGCGGGGCGGGCGAAGGAAGGCTCGGGGTCGCCGTGGGCTTCGCCGTGGATCAGGGAGGCGTCGCTCGGGTCATCGGAGCGGTGCCTTGGCGAAGGCGGAGGCGGCCTTGGTGGAGCACGGGGACGAGGAGGAGCGGGCGGCAACGAAAACAGGGGAGGGGCGGCGCTGTGCTCGGGTTGCTGCGGCGGCCTCGGAGCTCTCTTCGTCGGTGGAGGAGGGAAGCGGGCAGCGGCGTTGTCGAGCTCGCAGGAGGCGTTGGGAAGGGAGACGGCGGAGCAGACGAGCGGCGATGGGCGGGGGCTGACGGCGAGTGGGTGGCGGGCTGGAGGTGGTGGCGACGTGGGGAGCGACGCCTTGGGCACGGCAGCAGCGGGGGTGGGGTGCCGCTGTTGGTCGGAGAGCAGGCGGGGCTAGGCGGCGCTCGAGAAGCTCCGGTGGCGGTGCTGCGGTTTACCGTCGTCGGAGAGCGGGGAAGCGGGCGGTGTGCGGCGTCGGGATGCCGTCGACGGGGATGGTGAGGAGCAGCTGGGCTCTCGACGGTCGAGCGCGGAGAGGGAGCTCGGTGGTGGGTGCGTCGTGGGGCGCCGCTGCAAGGGGACGACGGCGGAGGCTCGGGGTTCTTCGAGCGGGCGGCGGGGATGACTTCGCCGGAGAACGAGGCCCTCGTGAGCGGGGAGGACGACGACGGGGGCGGTGGTCGGAGACGTGGGTTCGCCGTTTGGGATGATCGGAGAGGGTGATAGCGTGGGTTCGGGTGCTGTTGAGTTAGCCTGGGTAATGGAGAAAGTTTAAGGGTAGGGAGATGAGATTATTAACAGGGGTTTGGGTTTGTTAATGAACTGGGAAGAGGTAGTTTAATGGGTTTGTTGCGTGGATTCAGGCTGAGACTTTGCCCTGGGGTTTGTGAAGAGGAGATAGGATTAAGTGGGGGCTTATATAGGTTATAAGAATTAATAAAATAGTTAAGCAATTAATAATTAGTCAAATTGTCATTAATAACAAAGTTAGCTTTTGACTAACTTTAGAGATTATAAAACACATGGGCTGCCATGTGAGGGTTTTGGAGCTATCTGCCGACTAGAATATGGGTGATTAGGATAGTAATTCGGGTAAATTAAAACGGTAATTAGTGAACGTAATTAGTGAAATTACAATTTTGCCCCTGGGGTAAAACGACTCCGAAAAATTACAAAAATATAGCCACGGTTTCGTATCGTCACGAGGATCGTGACTACAAGGTCCATTACGTAGTTTGGACTACAGAAATACGAGTTTTGGGCCAAAACGTTTAGGAAGCGGGTTTTCGGGTTCTTTATTGATCCGACTTCGAAAAATTACGAAATTAATGTGGGAAGCACAAAATGATCATAGAATGACTCTGTAGAAGTTTGAAATCATTTTGAAAACGTTTACTTAGAAAAATAATTGTTAAGTCTGAAATGTTAAAATTGGGTTTAAATAATTATAAAAATCATTTAGGGATCTAGGATGGTACTCGTATACCCTAAAATAGGCTATAACTATATTGGTTCTATAAAACATTTTTTTTATAAATGATTTAAAACTATTTTGATGTTCAACTCCTAACAAACCATTATAAAATACTTTTAATTAAGAAAATACGTAGAAAATAGGTATGGATGAATACGGGTCATTACAGTACACAATTACTGCCCCAACATTCCCTTGTCCGAGAGCGCGAGGTCTGGGGGAAGGGGATGTTGATGGTCTATGTGTTGTCTTTGGGCGGGATGGGGAATCACCGGATAAGTTCGTGATGAGACATGCCCCCCTATCATGAACAGGGGCTACCCCCTGTATGGGCGACCCCTGGGTGTCCGTCACGAGTGGATTTTGCCTCGGTGGTGGGACCGGAAAGGTGCTCTCTCTCAAGTGCAAGAGTCCGTACAAGTAGTAAAATCTGGGAGTCCAGATGTCGAATCCACGGGAAGAAATCTGTTGCAATCACAATTCAAATCAAATAGAAATCCTACGAAAAGAAACTAACCACTCCAACATTGGTGACGGTGATGGTGATGTGAACACGTGAACAATGTAAACATTGAAAATCGTGTCTGAAAATATCTATAAAAAGTGTGCACATGGTATGGGTTCGCTAGGGTCAACGATTCGTATTAATTTGGTTGATAGGTATAACGCAATGAATTCTCCTTTTGGGAGCAATTCACCGGAAAATACCTAATATAACTCAATGAATTCTTCTTTTGGGAGCAACTCATCGGAAGATGCCTTTTTGGGGGTTCGAGCAAAATATTCAAAAAGATCGTCGCTAAAGCTATAATACGATATGAAACTCTCTTTTGGAGAGATCAAAACTACGGTATGAAACTCCCTTTTGGGGAGATCAAAACTCACCCTTTTGGGACGATCATCAACTTAATTAATTCTTTTGGAATATAAAAAAGTCGATTTATGAACAAAGATTACAACTTTAACGACGTTTTAACGATTTAGCACAAGGGATTTCAACCAAACTAACACAAATTACATCCCCTAACTACTCCATACCAAGCACAATTAAGTTTTAGCTACTCATAATATCAGAATAAACAAGTTCCATAGCCAAATACATCAAGATTATAGCAAAATACGATGAAAAACACTAAAATACGAGGTAGAAGTTTAGAAATATATCACCAATTCTCCTTGAAAAGACTTCAAACTCTCTGAAAATAATAAAACAAGCCTATGGAATTTTACAGAATTTTTCAGGGGGAAAAATACGGCTCCTAGAGCCTCCAATACGCTCAAAATACGCCCCCATCTGCTTGAATACGTCCAAAAAACCCTAAAATACCTTTTATAAAGAGATTGCGGGTTTGGGTTGTGCTAACGGGTCTAAACCCGCATCCAAACGCACCCGAATCAATCTTAGCCGTAGATCTAAATCGGGGCAATTCTCGGCCGTTCATCTCAAGCGGGATTCGACGTGGCTTCGACACGTGGCAACCGGTTCGTCTTCTCGCGCCCGCATCCGCAAAATTAGTCGAGTTCGCTTCGGAGTTGAATCTCCACCGTCCGATCGTAAATCGAAGCCCTGGATTTTGCCACGTTGCTCGCTGATGCTGCGATCTTCGACCTCGAGCGGAATAATTTTGGGCCGTTCGATTAAAGCTCGGGCCGTGGAGATCATGCCACGTTGCCGCGAAATCGCGCGCCTCCGATCCCAGTTCGCGAATGCGGGGATTCGTCTTCAGCCGTCTGATTCGCATTCGTCGATCGCGAGAACGCCACGTCGCCCTGCCTCCGTTCGCAAATGAATTCGAATCGAGATCCATCTCCGGCCGTTCGATTGAGCATCGACGATCGGCAATAAGCCACGTCAACACAAAATTTCGAATGCTGTCAGCGCCGATCGATGCCGTTAGATCTCGATCGGACGGTCCGGAAAATTCCACGTCGCCCCCTTGTGCTGCGCCGTCGGATGAGGCGGGAATGCGTGAGATGCTGCCACGTGGCAAGCTCTGATTGGGCAGCCGACCGTATATTCGTATTTGTTGTGTATTTCTTCATTTAATTTGTATTTCTGCATTCAAAAATTCATAGTAATTAGCACAGATCTCAGAAAAATACAAATAAATAGTCGTTGGAATCGTGAGATTGAGACGGTGCTAGGAAAAATATAATAAGTGCAGAAATACTTCATTAATTGCTGTTTTGTGCTCAAATAGTGTGTTTTCTCTAATAAATAAATGTGTAGAAAATACGTATGAATTAGAGAACAATGTAGCATCACATGAGCATAAAATAGGGCTAAATGGGGGGTTAAATATGTAATATTGAACCCGAATCACACCCCCCCAACTAGCGATTTGCTAGTCTCTAGCAAAAATAGCGATTAATACGGATGGTTAATAAAACAATAAGTTCTATCAATCGCTTATGGCCTGGCTCAATAGTACGCATTCCAACATGGTCTTGACCATCAATATACACATCCATGAACAAAATCAATCACATGATATTTTCTCTAATTTAGTATGAATAAATAGCATGCAAGCATCGTTTTGCGCAAGCGAAAGTATAACACGTCGTTTTTCTCTAGTTTTCTTGTTTCCAAGGAATTGGCCTATCAAAAATAATCATTCAAGACATGGGTATTGAAATTGCTTAGTATATTCACCATTTCTTTTCTTTTATTCGTTCCGCGTAACGCGCATCAAGCAACATTCGCAGAAAAAAGTATAACTTGGATCGCTCCATCAAATGAGTGAGTTTCCTGTCAATGGCTCCCAAATCAGACGATAATAGGGCATTAGGCCAAAAAGGACCCCTCGGACTGTACTACTCGAGCCAACCAAGTTATTTATTAGTGACATACTTATCCGTTCATTTTCCTTCATTCATTTTTCATTCATTTTTCATTTCTTCGTTTCTTTTCCTTTATTCTTTTGTAAGCAACTCAAAACCCACCAACATGAATATAAACATTAATAACAAATGCCAAATTCCTCTTCAACTTGAAAACCTTTCTAATAAATCGTGTATACTTAAGCTTTTTCATCACATTAGCATGCATGAGATAAATTCAAACTATTTCGAGATATTAATCATGGAAAATGAAAATTTTCGTGAATAGCATATTAACGAGTAATTCCATGAAGGAAAAATAATTAATCAAGCCATAAACAATTTTTAGAACTCAATTAACGTATAATCATCCGCATTTGAGGCATATGAAGGAGTTTTAAAAGATGAGATTTGGTGATTTATTCTTATCTTAACCTTATTTTTTGAAAAAAAAATCCTAAGGTCTCATACACACACCCCAACTAAAGATGGACATTGTCCTCAATGTCGGAAGAGGTACGAGTTTATTCAGGCAAGCAACCTAGAAAGCATTTAAAAACTACACTACTGGAAAGAACACACCGTGATCAAATGGCGGATCCCGAATCTTTGATGGTGGAGGAAGTTGTTCAAATTGCTCCTTGCGCTCCTCGGCGATTATTCTTCCTCCAACGACTAAACTGGATCCCAGCAACGTGACTCCCAGCATCTCTATAAGATGTCCACCTATATCCTGCAAGAGATGAGTCACGTCAATCCATTTTAGTTTAAAATTCTTCGAAATAAAATTATTCCAAATGTAGTCATCAAAATAAGTGAAAGAAATTAAAATAAGTTGACGACTACTCCCTGAAAGATTTGCACTACTCTCTGTACGATGCTCGATCAATGGAGAGAGGGATAAATGATTTTGGGACAAAACTGGAGGGGGCATGGTTCTGGCTCCATGGCGATAATCTCAAAACCTTTGTCCCTAGCTATCTCCTCCCCTCGTTCATCCAAAATTGCTAGCTCATCCTCTCTTTTGCACACACTTTTTGCCATGTATATATTTTTATTCGTGTCATCAACGTGACATGGCTCGCTCGATATTCCTGCAATAGAAGATGAACTCGTATTAGTTTCTTTAAATTGAGTTTCAAAATAATTATTTTCTTCTAAGCAAGCGGCAATCAAATTAAGATCTTCAATAGATTTTTGAATCTGCCGACTCCGAGCAAGGAAATTCTCCTGGAATTGATGGGATGTGGCCTCCTGTGTCTGAATAGTCTGGTAAGCTTCCTCTTTCAAGGATTGCAAAGGTACGTCTACGCTTTGCTCTTCTTGATCGAGGCACGAAGGCTCCGTTGAATCGCTCTCTGAAGTCTCTTCCATGGTTTCTTCGTTTTCTCGCAGAGACTCCATGTATTCCCACGCCTTTATCGGCGTCATGTCTCCCAATAATTCCTGCAGCTGGGGTTGTAGTCCATCTAGGAAGAACTCCATAAGCTCTTTCTTTGTGTACCCATGCTGCGGATAGCTCGATATTAGGTTTGTGAACCTCCTCCAGGTCTGAAAGAAAGTTTCACGGTCAGTTTGATTAAAATTTACAATCTTGAGCTTCTCCATTCTATGTTTGTGTGCATTAGCATATCGTGCATCATAAAGATTATTTGTGCAATAGAAGTTCATATATTCCATTTTGAAATAAAATAAAATAAAATAATAAAAAAAAGTTTATGTACAGTAAAGTGGAAAGATCTCATCGAAGGTCCTCTAAATGAAATAAACCGTAGTCACAAACCATTCCTCCCCGGCGACGGCGCCAAAAATTTGGTGGGACCGGAAAGGTGCTCTCTCTCAAGTGCAAGAGTCCGTACAAGTAGTAAAATCTGGGAGTCCAGATGTCGAATCCACAGGAAGAAATCTGTTGCAACCACAATTCAAATCAAATAGAAATCCTACGAAAAGAAACTAACCACTCCAACATTGGTGACGGTGATGGTGATGTGAACACGTGAACAATGTAAACATAGAAAATCGTGTCTGAAAAAATCTATAAAAAGTATGCACATGGTATGGGTTCGCTAGGGTCAACGATTCGTATTAATTTGGTTGATAGGTATAACGCAATGAATTCTCCTTTTGGGAGCAATTCACCGGAAAATACACAATATAACTCAATGAATTCTCTTTTTGGAAGCAACTCATCGGAAGATGCCCTTTTGGGGGTTCAAGCAAAATATTCAAAAAGATCGTCGCTAAAGCTATAATACGATATGAAACTCTCTTTTGGAGAGATCAAAACTACGGTATGAAACTCCCTTTTGGGGAGATCAAAACTCACCCTTTTGGGGCGATCATCAACTTAATTAATTCTTTTGGAATCTAAAAAAGTCGATTTACGAACAAAGATTACAACTTTAACGACGTTTTAACGATTTAGCACAAGGAATTTCAACCAAACTAACACAAATTACATCCCCTAACTACTCCATACCAAGCACAATTAAGTTTTAGCTACTCATAATATCAGAATAAACAAGTTCCATAGCCAAATACATCAAGATTATAGCAAAATACGATGAAAAACACTAAAATACGAGGTAGAAGTTTAGAAATATATCACCAATTCTCCTTGAAAAGACATCAAACTCTCTGAAAATAATAAAACAAGCCTCTGGAATTTTACAGAATTTTTCAGGGGGAAAATACGGCTCCTAGAGCCTCCAATACGCTCAAAATACGCCCACATCTGCTTGAATACGCCCAAAAAACCCTAAAATACCTTTTATAAAGAGATTGCGGGTTTGGGTTGTGCTAACGGGTCTAAACCCGCATCCAAACGCACCCGAATCAATCTTAGCCGTAGATCTAAATCGGGGCAATTCTCGGCCGTTCATCTCAAGCGGGATTCGACGTGGCTTCGACACGTGGCAACCGGTTCGTCTTCTCGCGCCCGCATCCGCAAAATTAGTCGAGTTCGCTTCGGAGTTGAATCTCCACTGTCCGATCGTAAATCGAAGCCCTGGATTTTGCCACGTTGCTCGCTGATGCTGCGATCTTCGACCTCGAGCGGAATAATTTTGGGCCGTTCGATTAAAGCTCGGGCCGTGGAGATCATGCCACGTTGCCGCGAAATCGCGCGCCTCCGATCCCAGTTCGCGAATGCGGGGATTCGTCTTCAGCCGTCTTATTCGCATCCGTCGATCGCGAGAACGCCACGTCGCCCCGCCTCCGTTCGCAAATGAATTCGAATCGAGATCCATCTCTGGCTGTTCGATTGAGCATCGACGATCGACAATAAGCAACGTCAACACAAAATTTCGAATGCTGTCAGCGCCGATCGATGCCGTTAGATCTCGATCGGACGGTCCGGAAAATTCCACGTCGCCCCCTTGTGCTGCGCCGTCGGATGAGGCGGGAATGCGTGAGATGCTGCCACGTGGCAAGCTCTGATTGGGCAGCCGACCGTATATTCGTATTTGTTGTGTATTTCTTCATTTAATTTGTATTTCTGCATTCAAAAATTCATAGTAATTAGCACAGATCTCAGAAAAATACAAATAAATAGTCGTTGGAATCGTGAGATCGAAACGGTGCTAGGAAAAATATAATAATTGCAGAAATACTTCATTAATTCTGTTTTGTGCTCAAATAGTGTGTTTTCTCTAATAAATAAATGTGTAGAAAATACGTATGAATTAGAGAACAATGTAGCATCACATGAGCACAAAATAAGGCTAAATGGGGGGTTAAATATGTAATATTGAACCCGAATCACTCGGGCGGAAGTGGCCCCGCAGGGCGGGCCTCAGTTCAACCCTTTCCCCTTTGACTGAAAGGTATCGTGGATTTTAGTTGGCGAGGGGTCTCGGTTTGAAGCGTAGTATCGGGGGGTTCGAACTGCGGGTGTAAACTTACTGGGCGTCCTAAGCTAGTATGGGGGGAGTGTGATGCTCTGTTCCTACTTTCCCCGCCGCGAGGGGTGGTTCCGTTTCGTGAGCTCGCCCGGCCCTTGGCAGGGGGATCGCTTCATGCTATGGCATTCTCAGAAAGTTAAAGCGAATTTGATAAGGATAAATGTTTTCATTTAAATTTACAAGAACTCTTCTATGGTTCGTACACGAGTACTTACATTATCGCCCGTGGGGGGGGGGGGGGGGTAAGATCCGGCCCTGGGGCGGGCTATGGAGCTGTCCTCGCCTGCGGTGAACGACCTCAGGATTTAGGGGTTACCCTCTGCCGGGTGGGCCTTTTTAACTTCAGTTGTTCTTGGCGCCTAGGTGAGCGTCCGTCCTCTGTACTGACTGGTTGCAAGGTCTCCTCGGCCAGGTGGATGCGGTAGGGAAGCTGTCTTGCTGTGGCGTTTGTCCCGGGGGGGATCCTGACGATCGGGCCGCCTCCCCTCCATTGCCTTGTCATCTCCCTCCACGCCTCGCGGTTTGGGTTTGAGGGCGGTGGGAGATCTTGACAATCGGGCCGCCTCCCCTCCATGCCTCGCGGTTTGGGTTTGAGGGCGGGGTTCGGGTCCCGATTGTGCTGGGGCG
Organism: Scilla litardierei; assembly: GCA_030789695.1. Taxonomy (NCBI): domain Eukaryota; kingdom Viridiplantae; phylum Streptophyta; class Magnoliopsida; order Asparagales; family Asparagaceae; genus Scilla; species Scilla litardierei. The sequence continues at coordinate 129,742,150 of CM061139.1, read as the reverse complement.
GGCTGACACGCCATGACTTGCCTTTTGGGCTCGTCGGGGATGCAGCCTTGCCGAGGTCCCCGTCCGGAGGTCGAAGGCGAGGAGGTACAGGCCTGCAAGCCCGGGAGGGGGGGGGGGGGGCTTTTGCCTTTCCTGCCGGCGGGGAGCGGATGCCTACCTTTCTCTGACTCGTCCTGTTTAGACCAGACGAAGGAGTGAAAGGTGGATTTCCCTTGTGTAAGTGGAATATCCTATTGGCGATCCGTTTGTAAGGGGAATATCCTATCGGAGGTAGTGGAGATGTAGCGACCGTCGCCCAGGGAGGAGGGAACCACTGGTGGCTGGTGACCTCCCTTTTGTTAGGACGAGGCGTCTCGGCCCGTTTCCTAGCGGGTGGGGGGTGTCGGTACCGATTTCTCATATCTTTCGACTCTTTGTTCTTTTCTCTTTCGGGAGGTTGAGTGGTGTCTTTATAGGGGGATTTTGTTGAATGTTTCCCCCGTAATTATTGCGATGAGCTGGTATTATTAATGGGCTCCTCGGAATTACGCCTGTTGGAAACCGCTTTTGCCAGGTGGCGCTTAGGGAACCTCTTTTGGAGTGTACCATTAATGGTGGCATATTTCCCGAGCGTCCTTTCATTTCGTCGAGTCACTCGGGACCGCCTCCTCGGGAACTGACGCCTCGTTTGTTCCTGTTTACGTGCCCTTGTCCTCCTTCCCGGGTTCGACTTTTCAAGGATCAAGGGTTTGCCAAGTCTGGGGTGTGGTTACGCAGCGAGGCCTATGCCCTGCCCCAGAGGTCTTGAGGGGGGGAGCAGGCGCGTAGCCCGGCCCGTGCCCTTCTCTGGTTTGGGTGGCTAGGGTTGGCCCTGCCCCAGAGGTCTTGAGGGGGGGGGGGGGGGAGCGGGCGCGTAGCCCGGCCCGTGCCCTTCTCTGGTTTGGGTGGCTAGGGTTGGCCCTACCCCAGAGGTCTTGAGGGGGGGGGGGGGGGGAGCGGGCGCGTAGCCCGGCCCGTGCCCTTCTCTGGTTTTGGTGGCTAGGGTTGGCCCTGCCCCAGAGGTCTTGACGGGGGGAGCGGGCGCGTAGCCCGGCCCGTGCCCTTCTTTGGTTTGGGTGGCTAGGGTTGGCCCTGCCCCAGAGGTCTTGAGGGGGGGGAGCGGGCGCGTAGCCTGGCCCGTGCCCTTCTCTGGTTTGGGTGGCTAGGGTTGGCACTGCCCCAGAGGTCTTGAGGGGGGGAGCGGGCGCGTAGCCCGGCCCGTGCCCTTCTCTGGTTTGGGTGGCTAGGGTTGGCCCTGCCCCAGAGGTCTTGAGGGGGGGGGGGGGGGGAGCGGGCGCGTAGCCCAGCCCGTGACCTTCTCTGGTTTGGGTGGCTAGGGTTGGCCCTGCCCTAGAGGTCTTGAGGGGGGAGCGGGCACGTAGCCCGGCCCGTGCCCTTCTCTGGTTTGGGTGGCTAGGGTTGGCCCTGCCCCAGAGGTCTTGAGAGGGAGCGGGCGCGTAGCCCGGCCCGTGCCCTTCTCTGGTTTGGGTGGCTAGGGTTGGCCCTACCCCAGAGGTCTTGAGGGGGGGGGGGGAGTGGGCGCGTAGCCCGGCCCGTGCCCTTCTCTGGTTTGGGTGGCTAGGGTTGGCCCTACCCAAGAGGTCTTGAGGGGGGGAGCGGGCACGTAGCCCGGCCCGTGCCCTTCTCTGGTTTGGGTGGCTAGGGTTGGCCCTGCCCCAGAGGTCTTGAGGGGGGGAGTGGACGCATAGCCCGGCCCATGCCCTTCTCTGGTTTGGGTGGCTAGGGGTGGCCCTGCCCCAGAGGTCTTGAGGGGGGGGGAGCGGGCGCGTAGCCCGGCCCGTGCCCTTCTCTGGTTTGGGTGGCTAGGGTTGGCCCTGCCCCAGAGGTCTTGAGGGGGGGGGGGGGGAGCGGGCGCGTAGCCCGGCCCGTGCCCTTCTCTGGTTTGGGTGGCTAGGGTTGGCCCTGCCCCCAGAGGTCTTGAGGGGGGAGCGGGCGCGTAGCCCGGCCCGTGCCCTTCTCTGGTTTGGGTGGCTAGGGTTGGCCCTGCCCCAGAGGTCTTGAGGGGGGGAGCGGGCGCGTAGCCCGGCCCGTGCCCTTCTCTGGTTTGGGTGGCTAGGGTTGGCCCTACCCCAGAGATCTTGAGGGGGGGGGGGGGGGAGCGGGCGCGTAGCCCGGCCCGTGCCCTTCTCTGGTTTGTGGTGGCTAGGGTTGGCCCTGCCCCAGAGGTCTTGAGGGGGGGGGGGGGAGCGGGCGCGTAGCCCGGCCCGTGCCCTTCTCTGGTTTGGGTGGCTAGGGTTGGCCATGTCCCAGAGGTCTTGAGGGGGGGAGCGGGCGCGTTCGGAGGTTCACGCTGAAACACTTATGTGGAAACAACAATGTTGGGGAAAGCGGGTAGATGTGTATCTCGTATATATAAAAGAAAAACTCACAACTATTGGTAGAACTTTAGCAGGTGCTTTGCATTCCAAGGATGGGCCAGCTCATTCCCATCTGGGGTTGCCAAGATGTACATGGCTGGTCCGACGATATCGATGACCTTGTAGGGCCCTTCCCATTTGGCGGCCAGCTTTCCCCGCAGTGCGGTCTCAGGTCTGAAGGTGGCGTCTCTGAGGACCAAGTCACCGATCCTGAAAGTCCACTGCTTCACCCGGGAGTCGTAGTGTCGCGCCATCCTCTGGCTGTGCTTGACGAGGCTCGTCAGGGCCCTGTCTCTTACCTCGTCTATCAATTCAAGACTGAGGCCGAGTCCCTCTCCATTGATCTCTTCGTCGAAGAGTTTTAGTCGGAGCGTCTCTTCTCCAATTTCCACGGGAACGACCGCCTCCGATCCGTATGCCAGCATGAACGGGCTTTCTCCTGTCGAGGCCTTGTGGGTGGTACGATAGGACCATAGGATTCCCGGCAGCTCGTCGACCCATGCCCCAAGGGCGGCGTCCACTTTTTTCTTCATAGGGTTCAAGATGCATTTATTCGCGGCCTCCGCCATTCCGTTGCACTGCGGGTGGGCGACTTACGCGAAATGGAGTTTGATCCCCCAGCCCGAACAGAAGTCACGGAAGCCTTCGCAATCGAACTGCCTTCCGTTATCCGTGACTATCGAGCGGGGTATCCCGAAGCGACATATAATGGATTTCCAGATAAAGCCCTTCATGTCCGTCCACGTGATACGCGCTAGCGGCTTTGCCTCCACCCACATCGTGAAGTAGTCCACGGCGACGACTAGATATTTTCTTCCCCCGGAGGCCTTTGGGAAAGGCCCAAGGATGTCGAGTCCCCATTTGGCGAATGGGATCGGGCTCACAATGGGCATCAAGTTGGCCGGAGGTGCAGTCGTCCGTCGGCAGAATTTCTGGCACGCCTCGCACCTCTTGACGTATTGCACCGCGTCCCGGATCATTGTCGGCCAATAGTACCCCTGGCGCATTATTTTGTGGGCGATGGTGCGACCGCCATGGTGGTTTCCGCAGAAGCCTTCGTGCACTTCGCGGATGACTTGCTCAGCCTGCTCCGGGCACAAGCACTTTAGATAGGGCATGACGTCGAAGTTGGCGCGGCGGCGGCGGTACATCACTCCGTCGAGGAGTACGAATGACAGGGCCCGCCTCTCCACCTTTTTAGCCAGCATCCGCTCCTCGGGCAGGTCCCCCGTCTCCAAGTACTTCATAATGGGGGTCATCCACGTCGTCACCGTGCCCGCATACATCAGTTCTTCTTCGTCAATGGTTGGGGTCAATAGGCTTTCGACGTAGATGGCCTTCCCGATCTCGGCCGCGGAGGAGGAGGCCAGCTTAGACAGGGTGTCCGCCCGGAGGTTGTTGGAGCGGGGCAGGTGCTGGACGTCCGCCTTCTTAAACTTGCGGAGCTCGATCTGGATGCGCTTAAGGTAGCGCTTCATCGTTTCTTCTCGGGCCTCGAAGCTTCCTTGGATCTGTTGGACGACGAGCCGTGAGTCACTAAGGAGCAACACGTTCGTCGCCCCCACCGCCCTACCGAGCTTCAACCCGTTGACCGCGCCTCATATTCCGTGACATTGTTGGTTGCCGGGAAGTTGAAGCGTAGGGCGTATTCCAACGAGCACCCGTCGGGGGTTTGAATGACGATACCCGCCCCTGTCCCGGATCCCGTCGCGGAGCCATCGACGTGGATGGTCCATAATTCGTTCACGTCCATCCGGGAGGGCTTTGAGGGTTCGCCCCCCGTCCCCCGCGGGGACACGGTTGCCGATGGGGGCTCTGGTTGGTCCCCCGGAGCGCCCCCTGCGGTGCATTCCACCACGAAGTCGGCCAGCGCCTGGCCCTTGATCGCCGTCCGGGCTTTGTATGTTAGGTCGAATTCACTGAGCTCGACACTCCAGTTGAGCATCCTCCCCGACGCTCCAACCTCTTCAGGTTTTTCTCGAGGGGCATGTCGGTGTGGACGGCAATGAGACGGGCCTAGAAGTATGGTCGGAGCTTTCGGGCTGTGGTGATTAGGCAGTAGGCGGCTCTCTCGATTGGACTGTAGCGAGTCTCCGCCTCCCGGAGGATCCGACTGGCGTAGTAAACAGGACGCTGCACCCCCCCTTCCTCCTTGATCAAGACGGAACTAACGGCCTCTTCATTGGTTGCCAAGTACAACCCTAGGGGTTCGCCTTCTTCCGGCCGTGCGAGGAGCGGTGGACTTTGTAGGTAAGCCCTCAGCTCCGCGAACGCCCGTGCACAGTCGTTGTCCCATGGGATCACCTTCCTCTTGTCCTTAGCTTCGCCAAAGGCAGTGCACAAGACCCTGAAAAAGGGGAGTGACTTCTCCGCAGATTTCGGCATGAATCGCCCCAGAGCAGCGATCCGGCCGTTTAGTCGCTGCAAGTCCTGGATCGTCCGGGGTTCTGCCATATTGATGTGGGCCGTCACCTTGTCGGGGTTCGCCTCGATCCCCTGCTTCATTATCATGAAGCCTAGGAATTTTCCCGACTACACGCCGAAGATACACTTTGCGGGGTTCAGTCTTAAGTTGTATCGACGGACCCTTTGGAACGTTTCCTGTAAGTCGGCGAGGTGGTCTGGGGCCCTCCTACTCTTTACCAGCATGTCATCGATGTAGACCTCCAAGTTTCGCCCCACCTGAGGGCTGAATATTCGGTCTACCAACCGCTGATAGGTCGCCCCGGCGTTCTTCAGTCCAAAGGGCATCTTGGTGTAACAGAAGGTGCCCTTATCGGTGACAAAGGACGTCTTTTCCTCGTCCTCCTCTGCATCGGTATCTAGTTGTAGCCTGAGAAGGCGTCCATAAAGCTTAACAACTCGTAACCGGACGCCTGGTCCACCAAGCGGTCGATCCGGGGCAGGGGGAAACTGTCCTTTGGGCACACCTTGTTGAGGTCGGTGAAGTCGACGCACATGCGCCATTTTCCACTGGGCTTCTTCACCAAAATGACATTGGCGAGCCAGTCCGGGTAATCCACTGGCCGGACAAACTTGGCTTCGAGGATCCGCTCTACTTCTTCCTCGGCCGCCCTCTTATTTTCGCCCCCCGCGCTTCTCTTCTTCTGTCGGACCGGTCGGGCTTCTGGGTCCGCGTTCAACCTGTGGGAGATCACCGTCGGGTCAACCCCTGGCATGTCTATGGGTGACCAGGTGAATATATCCGCGTTTTCCCGGAGCAGGCCGACGAGGGCCGCTCTCAGGGCGGCCGGGAGTTTCGTCCCGATGGAGACGGTTCTTTCTTCCTCCGCGGCTACGGGAACCTCCTCGACCTCCTCGGCCGGGGTCAGCCGCTGGTCGCAGAAGTCCTCCCTTTTGTCGGGGATGAGGATCGTCAGGGCCCGCTTCGGGCTCCCGCGCCTAACTGGCCCCTTATCGCGGCCCCCAGACACCTCCTGGTTTCCTCGTACCAGTCCCACCCCCTGCAGGGTCCGGAATTTCATTATCTGGTATAGCAGGCTAGGGAGCGCCTCTATGACCGTCATGTATGGACGCCCTATGATTCCGTTGTACGCCGACGCGACGTCGACGATGACGAACCGTGTCCCCCTGGTGACGACCCTCGGTTCCTCCCCCAGAGTCATCGGCAGGGTGATAGTCCCCACTATGGGGATCATATGGCCGGTGAAGCCGACAATTGGGCCCGCGCAGGGCTCTAGGTCCGCACGCCCCCACCCCATCCTTTCGACCGTTGACAGGAACAGGATGTCGCAGGAGCTTCCGGTGTCAATCAGGAGCCGGCTGACGACGACCGCCCCGATCCGAGCCTCGACGACGAGGGCGTCATCGCACTAAACCCCAACCTCCCGCTGATCTCCCTCGGTAAAGGTGATATGGGGTCGGTTTGTCCTTCTCCGCTTCGGCCTGCTGCTGGCGCCCGCTACCATCACCTGTCGGGCACCTGCCTCCGAGATCGTGGGCGACGTCCCTTCTGGGGCGGCCCCCCGCTTATCATCTCTATGCGCATGATCACCCGGGGGGGCGTGGCTCCTCCCGATCGTGGTCTGCTGGCGGTTCCGGCCCCCGCGCCTCCCGGGGGGCTCTCTCTCCTTGTACTGCCCGCCTGTCCCCCACGAAGCCTCCCAAGTGGCCCGCCTGGATCAGCCGCTCGATCTCTCTCTTAAGAGTGTAGCAATGGTCGGTATCGTGGCCGTGATCACGGTGATATCGGCAATACCTCCGGAGATCCCGCTTTGTCGGATCCGACCTCATCCCCCGGGGAGGCTCCGGCAGTAGTCCGGCCCTCGTCGCCCCGGCCAGAACCTCTAACATGGGGGCGTTGAGCTGTGTGTAGTGTGCCTGCAAGGGGCCTTCATGTCTTGGGATGGCTCGGGCGGCACCTTGGGCCGGGGCAAGCTCTCTGACCGGATCAGGGCGATCATGTGGGCGACGCCCCGTCGGGTCGTGCCTTGGTCGGGCCAGTTGGTCGCAGCCCCGACGCCCCTCCTCCTGCCCTGTTCGAGGGGGTGATTTGGGCTCGCCTCGAAGCGGTTTCACTGGGGGAAATAGGGCCTTCGAGCCGAGGGTCTCTTCGGCCAATGCATGCCTCTCCGTCATAGCGACCAGCGCCTCATAGTCGGCCGGCGGATCTCGGAGCAGGGATTTGTGGAGGCTCCGAGTCCGCAATCCCGTCTTGAAGGCCAGCATGAGTACCTCGTCGCCGTAGGCTACCACCGCCCGTCTCTCCTCTTGAAAGCGGCGCAGGTATCTTCCCGTTGTCTCCCCTTCTCCTTGGACTACCGTGCTGAGGTAGTCCAAGGGCTTCTTCTTCATCCGCCCAGCCCAAAACTCTTGGCAGAACTTATGGGACAGCTCGCCAAAGCTCCCAATGGATCTTGCGGGTAGGCCGAAGTACCAATCCAACGCTGTGTCCCTCAGACTTTGGGAGAAATGCCGGCACAGGAACGCCTCATCCACATCCTGCGCCTCCATCGCCCCCCGGTATTGTTGCACATGCGTGAGGGGGTCGCCTCTTCCGTTGTATGTGGCCAGGTGGGGGGGTTTGAACCTTACTGGCCTCGGGGCGGACGTGATCCACCGCGTAAGCGGCGTGGCCTCCTCCGGGTAGGTAGGGCGCTCGGGCGCATCCCCTCTCCGCCATTCGGGGGTCTGGCTCCGGTCGCGCCTCGGCCGCCGACGGTCCTCCCGCCCTGGGGAGTAGCATGACGGTCGCCTGGCGGGGCTCCTTCCCCAGGTCGAGGATTCGACGGGTTGCGGGCTACGGTTCTCCCAGTACCATCGCCCTCCGGCCACCTCCCCCCGGGTCTCCATCCGCTCCTGATTTTCCCGCTGAAGCCTTTTGCGCTCGGCGGTGAGGAAGCGTAGTTGTCGACAAACGGCTTCCTCATGCAGGCGATCGGGGAAGTGGTGCTGGCGAGGCGGACTCCCTCCTCCCGGTGGGGACCTGGTGTTGGATATGGATGACGTTTGTACACCCTTGTAGGGGATGTACGAGGGAACACGGACCTCGAACGTCGCACACACAAAGTCGTGTGCAAAGGAAATCTGTTCCCTTGTGGAGAGGATCTCTAGATTAATGGGAATGTCGCATTATATGTGCATAAGTGCATGCGACATATGGCTAATAAAGGGGTAATATCTTAAGCTTATGTTGTACCATGCATATGGTACAACTTAAGCTTATAATGTGCCATGTATGATGGTACACCTTAGTTAAACTGTTCCAAAGGAACAATTACTCCTAAAATAACTACCTTGGGGGCTATAAATAAGACCCAAGGGTTAGCCATTTCCTTACACTTTTTCATGGCATTCTTACCTTGCATTTCATTCTAGCGAAGCTCTGCCGAAATCCTTCCTCTCTCTTTATCCAAGTTCTTAATCTAAAAGTAGAGATTTAGATTGTGGATTTAGTAGCCTTACTCCGTTCGTGAGAAGACTCGATCCGTCGTGGCGAATCCGAAGGCGAAGTTCCGAGACTACCGTGCCGCATACGCAAGCGTAAGTCTTAACTTCATTTATCGATCCTAACGTTGTTTTGATAGGATCCTACATTGGTATCAGAGCCATACGGATTCGCTCCGGTCAGAACGTCGCCCCGTCAAAACTATGAACGAGTCGTTGTCTTTTTCACGAATGGGTATCCTACCATTACGGAGATGGTAGGAACGCTTTGTGACAGAGAGAACGCAGCGGTTGTTCTTTTCACGTTAGGGTCTCCTACCATTACGGATATGGCAGGATCTCTCCGTGACGGGAAGAACCGACCGTTCATATCGTCAAACTCGCTCTCTTCATGGATGCTGAGTCTCCATTCATAGGGAATGGGCGCTCTCTTCATGTGGAGCGCGTAGTTTACGAATTTTTTGAAGAGGGTTATTTTTTGGCACACGGCCATTGGAGGACAACTACTTCCTCGACGAACGGGTGCTTCACCGGAGAAGAAGGTGGTAGTTATTTCCATCGGGGAAGATAAATTTTGGTACATGAAATCTATAGCCAAATGGGCAATGGAGGCAATGCACTCCCCCTCCCCATGCGGAGGGGGTTGTCTACGGCCAATAACCACCACGACAACCCCCTCCGACGGGGGTGTGTGGCCACCCCACACAAGGGGAGGCCGGCCAAGGCCAAAGGGCCATGGCCGGCCAAGGCCAAAATGGCCTTGGCCATGACCGGCCATGGCCAGGCCGGCAGTGGCCAGCCCCGGCCATGGCCAGGGGGCCCTGGCCGTGGCCAAGGCCAGGCCTGGCCGAGGCCAGGCCAGGGCCAGGGGGCCCTGGCCGGCCTCGGCCAAGGCCAGGGCCGGCCTCGGCCAAGGCCAGGGCCGGCCCTGGCAGAGGCCAGGGCCAATGCCCTGGCCTCTGCCAGGGCCTGGCCGGCTCTGGCTGGCCTCGGCCAGGGCAGAGGCCCTGACCGAGGGGGCCAGGGCCCCTGGCCGGCCAGGGCAAAGGCCCTGGCCGGCCAATTTTATAAATTTTTTAAAAGAGGCTCTACTCCTTGAAGATTAGCCGTTGTGCTCTACTTCATGTGAGATTAGCCATGTCATTGAGCTCTACTCTACGAAGATTAGCCAATGTACTTATGACATTGTGCTCTACTCTACGGAGATTAGCCAATGTATTTCAAATTTTTTGAAAAAGATGTTTTCAAATAGGTTATGTCCCGTCCTTAATCGGGATAGCGCAATTTAGAATTCCAAGTCCTACCACGATCCGGCCATGGTTATCTAACCCATGGGTGTGTAGAACAGGTCTCGTGGCTTGGCAATTGTTGCGCTAAAATTCTTTGCGCAAACTCTCACCTATTCCATTTTGAAAGATATGTTTTTCAAAAGTATTTTTCCGCTGCTGGTACCATACGGGTATCATTTCTGATTTCTTTTTACATGAGATAAGTAAGAGGGATACTTTGAAAGTTACTTCTAGATGGTAGTTGGGAACATAGTGAACTTCTCGATTCTAGAGTAACATTTCAGCTTATCCAAGGAACTTATCAAGTGTTTAAAGAATCGAAACTTTATGCATAGAATTTTGATCGTGTTTTTCATTTTCTTTGCAGTTTTTTGATTTGAATATGTCTACCGCTTCTAAGAACATTGTCGCCGAGCTTAACAAAGGTGAGAAGCTCAACGGCGACAATTATAAACTTTGGTCAATAAAAATCCAATATGTTTTGGAGGAGCAAGATGTGCTTGAAACACTCCAAAACGTAATGGAAGAACCTGAGTTGGGCAATACGGCCCAACACAAGAGGGACCGAGAAGCTTAGGAAACTTGGACTCGAAAGAACAAAATAGCACGTATTACGTTATTGTCCGCAATGGACAATGACATAATGCGTCTATTTCGGGAATTCGATCTAGCCAAAGACATATGGTCTGGGCTAGAAATAAAGTTTGGTGGAACTTCGGTCACCAAACTCCGCTCCTTAAATATTCAATTTGATTCGTACAAAATGCGGCGAGATCAATCTATGAAAAAGCATCTCCGCCACATGGCGAATCTCATAGCTGAATTGAAGGATGCGGGTCTTACGCTGTCTGACGAACAGCAGATCCAAGCAGTCATTCGTTCACTCCCAGATAGCTGGGATAACATGAAAATGCACCTCACTCATAATGAGTGCATTAAAACTTTAAGCGATGTATCCAAACACCTCGAACTCGAGGAAGAGCGGATTCAAGCCGCAAAACCTAGTGCCGAGGTGCACATGGCCGCTAGTTCCTCACATGGAGGAAAGAAGCGGAAGGATAAACGCTTAAGGTTTGTGAACGAACGAAAGCAAGAACCGGAAACCTCAAAGAAGACTAAGAACAAAAGGTGGCAAAAGAATGTGCACTCAAAGAAGAAGAACTTGAAGAAGATCAAGTGCTTTAAGTGCAACAAGTATGGTCACTTCGCCCGTACGTGTACGGATGGAAGTGATAAGGTAACTTGTAGGGCTAGTTACATATGTGTTTCTAGTTCCATGTTTCTTGCTGAATCTAACTATTTTTGGTTGATTGATTCAGGGGCCACAGACCACGTAGCGAAAGACAGAAGGTTCTTCGTAGAGTATCGACGGATAACTCAAGGAACGAAGTGGATATACGTCGGAAACAACACTCGTGTTGAAGTCAAAGGCATCGGAACATGCAAGCTAGTTCTCGACAACGGCCGGACTATATTATTACACGACGTCCTCTTTGCTCCAGATATTCGGAGGAATATCGTATCCGTGGTCATGTTAATGTCTTTAGGTTATGAATGGAGGTTCTATGAACAAAATATTGACCTTGTTTGTAATAATTCTTTAATTGGTTTGGGTAATATTTGTAATGGATTGATTGTTTTAAACACTATGTATGATGATTCTTCTTCTATTAATGAAAGTTTCCATTTGACAAATGCTTCTAATTCTGATTCTGAGATCATTTGTTGGCATGCAAGACTTGGTCACATTGGACCAACTAGAATGGATAGACTTGCCAAAAGTGGCTTGCTATCTAATGTTTCAAAAGTTGAAATGTCAACTTGCGAACATTGTCTTGTAGGGAAAACTTGTCGCAAGCCGTTTGGAACTGGCACAAGGGCCGAAGTTCCATAACAGCTTATCCATTCGGACATTTGCGGTCCAATGAATGTTAAGACAAGACGCGGGAAGTCCTATTTCATCACTTTCATTGATGACTTCACCCGTTTCGGTCACATTTATTTGGTTTCCCACAAACATGAAGCTTTATCTTGCTTCAAAAACTATATGAGTTTAGTGGAAAATCAACTAGATCGCAAGATAAAGGTCTTGCGAACCAATCGGGGTGGAGAGTATCAATCAACGAGTTTTAAGGAACTCTGTGATGAAAAAGGCATAGTTCATCAAATAACTATGCCTTATACTCCGCAACAAAACAGTGTTGCGGAAAGAAGAAATATGACATTGATGGAAATGGTCCGATCAATGATGTCTCAGGCAAATTTGCCTATCACCTTTTGGGGTGATGCATTATTGACGGCAACATTCATCTTAAACCGTGTACCCTCGAAGTCGGTAAGTTCTACTCCTTATGAGTTGTGGAACAATAGAACTCCAGACTTAAGCATTCTAAAACCTTGGGGTTGTGCCTCTTACGCACATTTATCCTCTCACAAATATGGCAAACTTGGGCCATGTGGGAGGAAGTGTATCTTCATCCGATACGCTGAAAACTCCAAAGGACATGTTTTCGTCGGTCAAGAGGACAATGGGGGTCTAATAGAATTCGAATCGAGGGATGTTGTCTTCTTGGAAAGTGAGTTTCCAAGACAGGGTGAGATAAGTCAAGACTTATCCTTATTTGAGACTTGGGATCAAGAAGGATCGGAACGTTCGAGTGGGAGAATTCTTGGTGAAGAGGAAAATGACTCTCATACTTCACCTATGGATGATACGAACGATACCAATCCTATTCCAAGTGGGAGTGATGTCATTCCAAGTGGGAGTGATCAAACTCAAGCAAGACGTAGTAATCGAACGAGGCTAACACCTCTGAGATTTGAGGATGAATTTCCTCAAACATTCATGACATTACTACTAGATGATGACGAACCTGCAAATTTCAAACAGGCCGTCACATGCCCTGCTAAAGATAAATGGATAGTGGTGATGGAAGAAGAACTTCAATCCATGAAAACAAACCAAGTCTGGGTGATTTACCTAAGGGACATAGAGCCATTGGGAACAAGTGGGTTCTCAAAATCAAGCATAAGGCTGATGGCTCCATCGAGAAATATAAAGCTCGCCTTGTTGCGAAAGGTTTCACGCAACAGGAAGGAATAGACTACGAAGAGACTTTCTCTCCTGTCGTGCGTTTTACCTCCATTCGCTTAATTCTGGCAATGGTGGCTTGTTTGGACCTCGAGTTACATCAGATGGATGTAAAGACTGCTTTTTCTTAACGGAGAACTAGATGAGGAGATCTACATGGAACAACCAAACGGGTTCGTACAAGAAGAAAACAAACATAAGGTTTGTAAACTTCGTAAATCCATATATGGTCTTAAACAATCCTCAAGGCAGTGGTATATGCGCTTTCAAGAAGTCGTTTTGTCGTATGGTTTCTCCATGCTCGACGAAGACAACTGCGTATACATTAAGAGGATTAAGAACAAGTATGTAATTATGTCCCTTTATGTAGATGACATACTTATAGCCGGAAATGATAAGCGTCTTATCATGGATATCAAAGCTTGGCTTTCATCCGTCTTTGAAATGAAAGACATGGGTGAAGCTGCATATATCCTTGGGGTTAAGATCTCAAGGAATCGTTCCAAGAAACTTCTTTCTCTCTCTCAAGAGACATATATAAAGAAAGTTTTAGAACGGTTTAATATGCAGGACTGCAAGCCAATTGATACTCCAATAAGCAAAGGCGAGGGTCTATGTTTGGAAATGTGTCCCAAAGATCCAAAAGAAAAGAAAGCTATGGAAAAGGTTCCATACTCCAGTGCTATCGGGAGTCTGATGTACGCCATGATGTGTACCAGACCGGACATTTGCTATGCTGTTGGTATGGTAAGCCGTTACCAATCCAACCCAGGACAGGCACACTGGAAAGCGGTGAAGAGGATATTAAGGTACCTCAAAGGGACTGCGGACTATGCGTTGTGCTATCAAGGCAATACCTTGAGACTCGAAGGCTATACCGATGCTGATTGGGCAGGTGATCTCGACGAGCGAAGATCTACCTCAGGCTTTGTTTTCTTGCTCGGGAATGGTGCAATATCCTGGAGCAGCAAGAAGCAAACCTGTATCGCACTATCAACCATGGAAGCCGAATTTGTAGCATTCAACATGGCGGTCCAAGAAGCTGTTTGGCTTAGGAAATTCTTAGACAGGCTGACGGATGCCACTGACTCGAGCACTGTTCCTATATACAGTGATAGTCAAGCTTCGATTGCCTATGTCGAAGATCCTAAATTTCATTGTAAGACCAAACACATTGATATTCGATTCAAGTTTGCGAAGGACTATGACAAACGGAAGGAAGTAGACATAGGATACATATCCACGCATAAGATGATAGCGGATCCCCTTACTAAGGCGATCCCCAGAGATGTGTTCTTCAAACACCTATCATCTATGGGAATGCGTAGGTGCTGAGCTGTATCATGTAATATTTTCCCATGTCTATAGAAGATCAAAGTTTAATAAAAAGAAGAAGTTTTTTTATATATTGCATACAAGTTTCTTACAAATGATTTTATACATTTGTGTTTAAGTCTCAACTATTTTATTGTGTGTATGTCGGACAGATTAAGGTTGGCTCTCTCACATGAGCAACCGCCTTATCTTATCAGATGGATAAGATAGAGATGAGACTAGTTTAAAGTCAAAATTATTAGACAAATGATTTAGAGTCATGACTTAAACAAGATAGTCGAATGAAAGATCTGCATCATATGGATGCTTACAAAAGATCTGAGATCTGTATCACAAGGATATTTAAAAGAGATCTCATAGGATTTTATAAATCCTATCTGTCTTATGCAGGATGAGAGTTCGGTAATATTTCATGGGTAGTAAGGGGACTCAAAAGATAGGCACTGTGGTGTCTGATCTTTCATCCGTAGAACATCATTAAGACATACTCTCCCTGGGAAAGGAGTGATGTTGTAATACGTGTTCATACCACGTATGCATTTCGACCACTGAGTTAGTAGCAATAGAGTTTGCTATTATGTGAGACTCAAAGGCCATATGGGTCTTAACTCTTACCCTCAAGGACTCCAATTGGTTCCTTTAGATTTGACGAGATGATCGCTATCTTAGCATGTTGCTAATGGGCTATGATAATTCGGTTCGGCGGGGCACGTTAGAAAAGCGAATCAAGTCAAGATCAGAAGGTTCGCAAGAAGAGGAAGATTGATTTCATATTCACATTTGGACTTTAATGATTCAAAGCTGGCCAGCCAATTGTGATCCAGATGGGATTCAATTGTTGAATATAAAGTATAAGAAATGTGAAGAAATAATCTAGGGTAAAGCATGCGTTGAACTACTCAACTTTGCACCTTCGAGTTCGTTGTGTATCTCTAACAAGTGCACAACAACAGACTCTACGCACATGACAGTCGCACGGTCTATTTCTCGGTATGATAGATGAAAGAACTAAGAGAAAGACGTTCTCTTACAATCCCCTCAAGTGTGAGTGGGAGATGTTGGATATGGATGACGTTTGTACACCCTTGTAGGGGATGTACGAGGGAACACGGACCTCGAACGTCACACACACAAAGTCGTGTGCAAAGGAAATATGTTCCCTTGCGGAGAGGATCTCTAGATTAATGGGAAGGTCGCATTATATGTGCATAAGTGCATTCGACATATGGCTAATAAAGGGGTAATATCTTAAGCTTATGTTGTATCATGCATATGGTACAACTTAAGCTTATAATGTGCCATGTATGATGGTACACCTTAGTTAAATTGTTCCAAAGGAACAATTACTCCTAAAATAACTACCTTGGGGGCTATAAATAAGACCCAAGGGTTAGCCATTTCCTTACACTTTTGCATGGCATTCTTGCCTTGCATTTCATTCTAGCGAAGCTCTGCCGAAATCCTTCCTCTCTCTTTATCCAAGTTCTTAATCTAAAAGTAGAGATTTAGATTGTGGATTTAGTAGCCTTACTCCGTTCGTGAGAAGACTCGATCCGTCGTGGCGAATCCGAAGGCGAAGTTCCGAGACTACCGTGCCGCATACGCAAGCGTAAGTCTTAACTTCATTTATCGATCCTAACGCTGTTTTGACAGGATCCTACACCTGGCGAACAACGGGCCCCGCCCGTCCCCGAGCCGCCGGCCCGTCGCCGTCACCTCCGGGATTTCCCGGTTGCCTTCGTTCTCCCTCCTTAGCCTTTCGCGCTCCGCGATGATGAAGCGGAGCTGGTGGCGGGCGGTTTCTTCGTCCTGGTAGGCCCGCCGGGCAGTCTCGGCCGCTTCGTCCAAATGCCTTTGCGCGACGGCCGCCTCCTCCCTGCGCCTCCACAGCCGCGCGACCTCCATTTCCTCTTCCAGGAGCTTCTGCTGGGCCGCAACCTCCTTGGCGAGCCCCCTGTCCCCCCCTCCTCCTCGAACTGAGGGTGGAGATTCTGTCTCACGTTCGGGGGCTCCGAGGGGCCGGGCGGTGGCTCCGCTCCCGCCGCCGCGTAGCTTCCCATCGCCTGAGTAATGGCCTCGAAGCTCTTCAGGATTGCGCGGGCCGAGGTATGGTCTGTCTTGGCGCCCATCCCCGGAGGGGGGTCGGGCGCCGGGGTGATTAGTAAAGAGAGTAGCTCCTGACCCACGGGATCCTTGCCGTGGTCAGGGTTCCGAGTGATCGGCATGGAGTCTAACATGGGTGTGACCCTTCGTTCCCACAGACGACGCCAATTGTTACGAGGTGGAACTCGCGTACAATGAATTTGTATTGAGGGGAACCAAGGGCACGGTGGTTATGTTGATAAGAGGGTTTAGGTGGGCTATTTAACAAGTGATTAGTGGGGTGAAGAGGCTAGACTTGCCGCCGGGGGTGGCCACGGAGTTAAATCTCACCGGACACGGCGGAAGAAGATCGGGTGGCGGCAGCCAAAGGCTGACGTCGACCGAGGGGAGAGCTTTCCTGCACCACGAGCAACTCGTCAGAAGGGCAGGGTTGGGGTCCAACCCTTAGCCCCTCCGATGCCTAAGTCAGTAATAGGACTTAAAACGGGGGCTAGGCACACCGGTCGGACTGATGGTGTGTCGACCGTACGTGGCGAGCTATAAGTGGGAGAACAAAGATATGGACGACCTTTGCTCTCGTGTGTGAATAATGGATTGAGAGAGAGAATTTGCCAACCTCCTTACCGTAAGAGGTGAGGGGGTATTTATACCTGAGGGGAGATGATTAGGTGGGGCTGACCTGGCATGCTGACTCGACGTGCTGAGCTAGCTCGGCTGTCAGCGGAAGCTTCGGACGAGAATGTCAGGAACAGGGGTGTCTGCCCCGCTTTTGTCAGACGGCGCAACGGCCAAGGACGCTTTTGTCAGGGTGTCAGGACCGAAAGCATTAAGTGTCGGGTGGCTCAGCGGCCAGGGGGTGCTTTGTCAGAGGGTCGGGCGGTGTTAGTGTCAGTCGTGTCCTTACACTAGGTTGTTTGTCGTGCGCAAGGAATTGAAGGTCTGGCGAGGCTATCCCCGGCGGTGGGGCTCGTGGGGTCCCACCGGGTCGTCCTGTTCGGGGGTTGTCCGGCCCGGCAGAGAGGGATATGCCCGTGCCTCTGTCAGCATCCCCGGCGGCGCTGTCTGGGCGCTCCCCAGGCGCACTGCCCCTGGCGGGCCGAGCGATAGCGGTTGTACGCCTCGGCCGGGAGGGGGAGCGCCACGAGGTGCGCCCATTTCCGTGTAGCCTCGGACCTCCGGGACGGCGGCGCTTTCGCAAAGGGGTGAGTCAATGAGGTATGTCAGCGGATCTGGGCGGGAGTCGGACTCCCACGATCTTTGGGTCGTAACAGAGAGAGGTATTTGGATAAAACACACTTGTTGACAATTACTCACATTTCATTTTGCCATTGATATCGTTCACAATCTCCGTTTCCTGAAGCAAACGCAGAAACTTGGCCAGATTATGTGGAACGAGGCAATAATAAGTTGAGCTGGACTCACTTATGAAATATGAAGTGTTTGGACCTGAAGTCTTGATATCAAAACATATCAAACCTGTGGATTACCGGGTATTGTATAAATAAATAAAATAGTATGCTATAAGCAAAAACGTTATAGCTTAGAGGTTTATTTCGCAGAAACCAAGAAGTAACCATGTAAGATGAGCTTAACTCACTTACAAAATTATTTAAACTGATGCATCAGGCTCCCTGGTCATGGTTGCGAAAACCATGCGATTGGCAAAGAAAATTTTAGGCTATGTTGCTATGGATGATGTGACAACATACCCTTACGAATTACCATCCTGAAGATGAAACCATCATCATGAAGATGAAACCATCATCCAGAAGATGAAGAAATATAGATAATCGCAATCCACTAATACACCTACTGGTTGTATGGATGCACATTAGGACCCCTTCCGTTCGCTGGAAGAGGGAAAGGATATCCTAGGTCCTGAAGTGCCTTACTCAAGTGTCTTTTGTACACTCCTTTATCTGGTTAACTGCACGCGACTTTAGAAAGCATTGACAATAAACCCTTTAACCAGATACAGTACAGCGCGCCACTGGACCAGAGATATGTAGCTTCTGCGCTACCTCCAAGGGTCAAGGATCATCCAACATGTTAAATGTATTTGCAGATACAGGTTACAGATCATCGCGATGACTACAACAAAGGAACGACCAACTCCTGGAGATCAGCAAAGAATGCTTCCAAGGCAACATCAAGCCCACCATCCCGAGAGGCTCATCGATCCAAGAAGCAAATCATAAGTACGCACAGCCAGGTCCTGCAGTACCTCACAGACACAGTGACGACTGGGTCAGAGACGTGGTGCTACCTACCGAGTCTGCAGACCACTCCTCTTCAGAAGAGCTCCCTCAGATTCAGTAGCTGCCTATAGATGAGCGATGTCTTGTATAGATGAGCGATGCTTTGTACTTTGTACTTATTATCGGAACACTGTAAGAGATTGATGTATAGTTGCCTAGGAGATCTGCAAGCCTGCAGCTTGTACAGATCAGGGGGAGTAAAATGTAGTGTTGCACTCTTTTCCCTTGGCTATTGGTTTCTTCCGCTGGGTTTTCCATAGCTAAAGGTTTTAACGAGGCAACCTCATTGACTCTAGATCCAGAAGTATCCATCCCCTAAATACTTCCACTAATCAGGAGAAGTTATGGAAAACTGTACTCTTTTCCTTGGTTATTGGTTTTTCCCACTGGGTTTTCATAGCTAAAGGTTTTAACGAGGCAGTTACCGCTAAATGTATGATCCAGAAGCATCCACCTCTGATGATATCAATCGATCAGGGGAAGTTATATAGACTTGTACTCTTTTCCCTCAGCCATTGGTTTTTCCCACTGTGTTTTCCATGGCAAAGGTTTTAACGAGGCAATAACTCTTAACTTAGGATCCAGAAGTATCCATACCCCCATAGTCAGATAAGCTCTATGAACCCTGAAGAGCCTATTACGGCTTACAACAATGGATGGATAAGGAGAAGTGTTATAAACGGACTTTTGGAGGCCCATCTGTGTATTGGGTATCCACCCATTATGTAACACTATTCAATATTATGAAGAGATTAACGTGTATCCGTTGGCACCTGACCAACTTTGGTCATGTGTGCTGACGTGATGGCCCACCCTTGATCGCCCATAAAGCAAAAAAAAATACGGCCAATGACAGGCCGCCACGTCAACGCACCCGACCCAAATTGATAAGGTGTCATCTTAAATTCTATTACGAATGCTAAAAAAGAAATGTTAATGCTAAAAAGAAATGTTTCTACATTGTTCTCGGTTGCATAAAGAATTGAATTTGTTATCGAGAAGAGTTTCATTAGTTTGATAGGCTTTTAGTAAGAGGGAATTGTATAGATCAGGTGGCACCTGATCTAATATATCAGATGTAAGACACAAAGAGGATTGCCTCATTGAAAGTACATGCTCATGTGAAATGGGACTTGTACTTTCCAACTTTATGTGTCTTGACACCTGAACCTGATCTATTAGACCTTTTTGGCACCTTTTATACGTTATGAATAACTAGTAATAAGATTATTATTCTCTTGCCTCCATTGGGATAGAGGAAGAAACCACCTTACTCAACCAAAACCTCGGCAGACAAGCAGATAAATATAGAAAGATAAATAGAAGACTGTCAACTGAATACAAGCATCTATCCAACACGAATCACAAAGCAAATTCCTCTATTACTTCCATTGATTGCACAATCACAATCATGCTCTCCAACACCCACAAATTTTGTTCGCATCGCCCGTTGTTGGTTTGTAGGTAAGAATAGTTAAGAAAGGACACATCATAACTAGCTGTTTCATTCACAACCACGGACCTGGCTATACAACAGCTGGTTCCAGCTCACACAAACGATGAGGGAACAAGCCCACTTGCAACTATATGGCAACTTTCATGCCCATACAAAAGCTTAAAAAAAAATGAAAGGTCGGTCCTAAAATAATCACAAACGAATACAATTCTAAGCCACAAGTAGACAGCAACATGTATTACAAGTGGACAGCAAAACATAAATTAACAACATCATTAGCAACATGATTTGATAATGACCCAAAGACCAACTCACCATCCATCTTCACACACCTCTGCTGCTGATCATGACTTAATTGAGCAATAACGTGTGTTGCTTTTCCACTATGATCACCTTCGAGATCATTAGACAACCTGGCATATGATGCTGAGCAAGTTGGGGTTCAGATGTAAAGCCCAGGCATCCTCTACTACAAAAGAAAGAGACCCTACTGCTACAAGTGCACCTAGTGGGCAAGTTGCAGTATCATACCTAATCACAATTCACAGGTGGGCTCTAACTCTCCAAGAAAAATTTACAGTCGTGTGATATAGACAGTCATTAACTAACCCTACACACTCATATTGCTTGCTTGAAGCAATTTGATTAATAAACTACTGGATCATATTAAACATGAGCAAAAGCATATCACATAAACGAAAATCTCTTCACCATTCCTTTCTTTTCTTGAGAAAAGAGAGGCAACCAACATGCACTCATTAGGAGAAAGGACAATAAAAGGCAAACCAAAAATGAACACTACCTAGTAAAGGAAATGAAGAACGAAGACGAAAATTAAGGAAGGACCTTTTCTTCCT
The DNA here is from genome assembly GCA_030789695.1 of Scilla litardierei. NCBI lineage: Eukaryota > Viridiplantae > Streptophyta > Magnoliopsida > Asparagales > Asparagaceae > Scilla > Scilla litardierei. The sequence continues at coordinate 129,721,458 of CM061139.1, read as the reverse complement.
TTTCTTTAGCTCATGTCCTTCACTCGGGCTTTCTTTTGAGCGGGGAGAGTAGCTTATGGTACGAGCAATAACGAACAACCACCGTCACAAGAAGGCTGACGGGGTTGGATTGACGACAATGTGCCGGAGAGGATGGGCCACGTCGCTGCCTCCTGCATGCTTCACAAACTCTGCTGGGGTGAGGAAGCTGCCGTGGCAGACGCATACGATCCTCACCTCCTCTCCTTTCCTGTACTTGTAAAGGAACCCCTCGATCCTCCGTCCATTAGGGCCATCTCCTTTTGTGGACACGCATGGCATTTCTTCCATCATGTTCCTCTCCATCTCCTTCGCTCCGTTGACTCCATTCGTCGTGCACTTCTTCTTCTTTGATGGTTCCTCTCCATCTCTTGTGATGTTTGCATGCCTCCCTGCCACCTGGTTCGCATCAGCGGTTGATGCATTGTGATTGGTGTGATCCGATGCTGCCTGCCTTGTCGATGAGCTCCTTGCCTCTGCACAATTACTCAATCCTGACATGTCAAGACCTGCACATGAACTAAATTGGATTAACAAAAAAAACATATGCAACGACAAAAACATACCGTTTACGTTAACTGTCCCTTGCGTTTCAAAATATTATGATTGGTAATTCGACATCTACCAGATCACAAGGGGAAAAGGGAACATTTTATCATTTACTCTAAACATCAAATATTGCATAATCTTTCTTGATATGGTGGCACACTGCGCCGGATGCCATATTATCCAGATTTGGATCGAGGAATCACTTCTACCCTTGTATTTCGCTTTTATATGCGCCCTTTACGAAGCAATCTCCTTCCAGTATTTGTCAATCTGTTATAGAACACTGCATGATCGCGACAAGGATGTGCAATATCAAATTGTCAAAATCATCTAAAACATTGGGCAAGGTTTTTATGTTAGTTCAGGCGTAGCGATTAACAACATTTCCATGTATCAGCTCAAGGTATCGGATTAAATGGGTAAAGTAGCTTATTATGGAAGACTCTGCTCACATTGTGGACACTAGTCAGTCTACATCAGACGAATTAGACAGAAAGAATGTTGCTGAAATAGCTGCAATATTTCCAACCAGAGTAATAATTTTCATACCCGCATTCCTCAGGATTTGATTGGCAAGAGGGAAATTAAAAAGATCGTAACACCACAAAACCCTTATTTTTTCCTTCTCCCGTCGTGCCACGTACCAGGGCTTGAGTATCAAGTATCAGAATTCTTTCAGATATACATGGTTTACAAGAATGTTTGCAAGCCACATATGGTGCTCGGTGGTCCCCAACAAAGCGACATATCCGTATAATTTTTTTTCCGCAAAGACAGAAACAAGGACAACCACAAGAGCTCCATTCATTAGGTGCTATCAATATAACTAGTTGCACTACACCCTTTTATAATAACAGCATAACTTCTTGTGATAACGACATTTTTTGTCGTATGCAAGGATACCAAATACGACTAAAATGTAAAGATACGATTGGATATTGTGACGATATCATGAAGATGACTGAGTATTAGAAGACAAGTCCTTCAATGGACATTGTGACGATATATCGCAACTGCACATAAAAGGCTTTTGATGGCATTGTGTGACCCTTTAGACACAAATGTAACTTTCCTACAGCATAACCAGTTGTGTGCATACGTGACACGTTGCAGATAACAATTATTTTGGATACTGGCTGATTGGGTACCGAACAATAACTTGTCGCATTTCCCTTCCAGGAGTAGTGTTTTATCAGTTACCAATCAGTAGGCACCATATGTTATATGAACAAGCATTCAAAAAGTGCCCAATATATGGGAATGCGTCCAACCGTGACCAAACGAATAATTTAAATGTTCCATCTTCAGCATGGGCAACATACATTAGACATGACATACCAGTATATAAAGAAAGAATAAATACCTAAAAACTAGCATTAAAAAAAATAACTACCCAAGAAGTTACCATCACGTCTTAGAATGAAAGGAAACTAAGTAACAATTGGTGAATGGATATGAGCGAGACATAGTATTGTTAAGTTCTGAATAATTTATGGGATAAGGTGCTAAATCTATGGTACGAAGATATCTGAGTAACAAAGTTTGCAGGAACATTCTAAGCGAGGATACTCTCAACTGCCAGGCCACGTTACGGAATTAGATTCAGTTTTAAAAATTGAGGTTTGGTGGAGGTTGGAGACTAGAATGAGGTAGGTCTTTTTTGGAAACCAAAATCGAGTTTCTGAAACTAAGGTTCATAGGCCTCCAAACCTTATAAAAAGGGTTAGTAAAAAATCAAACCAGATCATTTATGAATTTTTCAAATGTTCACAAGCTGCCCAACTGGGGTTTCTACGGTTACAGATTACATTTTTCACTTAAAAGTTTCTGAATCTCTTTTATAAACCATGTTGCCAAAGTAGGCATTGATGTTAAGAAGGGCTGTACCTAAACCATACAAAGTTTGATATGTGAAGCATATTCCATAACCCACAAATCTCAGCGTACTTGAGAACTCTATATTGGTTCATGTTTTACATGATTGTGCTTTGGTTGAAATCATATGGACACGCCGTCTCGGTCTCAATGTCATTTGGTTTTAAAGTTTAAACGGGGAGTATCTATCCTTATTGACATGAAAATGAGGTTATCAACCCAATGTTGAATCTATCATCCATATAAGCAAGAAAACCTAGAAGACCGCTATGCAGGTAATGAAACCTACCCACCTTGTTGAATAGCACCTTAGCAATGTAGCTTAACTGACATATATGCTATCCTTCAACATCTAATCCTGAGCTTTTATAGGAAACTTCCTTAGATTTAGCTCAAGGTGACATATTAACATCATCCCCTCTTAAAAATGAGTAAAATGCAAGGCAAAGAAAATAAACCATGACTAAATCACAAGCTTAATTCATATAATTCAATAAATGTTCTAGGAATTTGCAACAGAATCATAATCAATTCATACCAAAAGAGCATCAGAAACTATTAACACTTAAACAAACTAGCAATGCATTTTCGTCATCTAACAACCAAATTATATGTAAATTGAAGCAAAAATAAACAAGAACAAAGAAGCAAACTTTGATACCTTGCATTGGTTTGCTCTCGAAATCAGAAACCCCCGAAGCGCTACTCCCCTGGGAACCAATGGACCCTTGCGACATCGGCCGCCCGCCGGCGGCCCGAACCGCCCATCTCGCCAGCTCAACAGGGACCACAACCCCGTTCACCTTCCCGACAAATTGACCGCCGGCAACCTCGCCCTTATTATCATCATCCAAACTCTCCTCCTTTCGATCTTTGGCCGCCGCCGCCCTTTTCTCCGATCTTTTCCTCTTTGCTTCCAGCCTCTTAAGGCCCTGCATCTCCTTCCTCCTCCTCCTCTCCTCCTCCGTCTCGCCCACCGCCACCGCCGCCGCCGCCGCAGACGGCAACGAGCAAGTCCTCGTCAACGGAGCCTCCGCCGGCAACGAGCAAGCCCTCGCCAACGGAGCCCTCGTCGCAGTCGGAAACTCACCCCGATCAACGGGAAAGATCGCAATCGAAGAAGAACGAACTAGTCTTTTATCCTTCGGTTCAACACCAAAACAGCCACCTAAAGACAGGCCGAGGCTGAGTTCAATCTCCCCAGTGTCGCCTCCGGCGACCTCCACCGGCCCGTCGCTACGATCGACGTCTCCGGATGCAAACCGCAGCAAAAGATCTCTCGGACGATTCCTACCGATGCCCGAAGAGATTTCCTCCATCTCGCCGTCTGCTGCCATCAAATTAAGTTCTTAACGTTCAAATTTTGTCCAATTTCGAGGGTCTTGAGCCGAAAATTCTAACAACACAAAATTGTTTTATCTTGGTTTATTTACAAGAAATCGAAATTTTGGGAAGAAAATCTTGAAAATCTTGGTAGATATTGGATTAAAACAGAGAAAAAACAGGCGCATTTTTTTTATTTTTTTAAAGAGGAAGAGGGTGATGGAGGTAGGAGGAAAGAGAGACGAAGCGCTTTTGAGTGCCCCCGGGATAGAGGAATGACGAAAATGCCCTAAGTTAGAGAACACGTGTCGGATGCTAAGGAGCGGGAGACGATACGTGGCGATCCCTGATCGCGAGGCGACGCCAAACAAGCGTCTCCATCGCTCGCGAGGGGGAGCGGCTGGCGTGGCCCCTGTTGTCGCGCGGACACGTGTCGACATTACGAGCGGGGATGGAGTTTTGAGCTTACACGTGCCGGTCGAGGGTCCTCGTAAAGGCGCGAGGTACGACCTTTGCTCTTTTTCTGGTATTTTAGGATTTTCTCCCTTTTCTTCTCCCTCCCTCATGCATTAGCAGTCTTCCAAGGGGAACGGAGGGGCGACGGACAAACGGGTTTGGATCCGACAGGTTAGATCCGTATCCGATGCAAATTTTCAGGTTGGGATAGATCGAAATCGGATCCGGATCGAATCCGGTAACCACCGTCAACCCGGATAAATCCGTATTGGGTACAGTTTTGGCATCACCATCCCGATTTGATGCAAATCTATCCTGCTTTAATTTAATAAGATAAGGACTGTATGCACCTCCCTGCTTCGGTGCAGGGAGGTGACAATTGCTTGGAAGTGGAAAAATTTGAGAGAGAGAGACTAAGATTTGAGTGATTGATGGAATTTTATTTCTACGGAAAATTATCCCTTCACCGAAGATTCGGTATCAATAGCAATGGTCTTTAATAAATACCCAAACCTAAACCTAAATACCAACCCCCTGTCTCGCCTCTAATTTCCACCATCATATTCAAAATCATTAGTCTCCGAAATGTTGCCATTGAAGAACCAATGATCAGATCAAGCTCTGTTGAAGTTTAAGCTTCAAACACAATTGTGAAAAATTTGCTGTCACCAGACGTCTGGTGGTATAGGCCTAGACGTCTGGTTTTGGCCACTCCGAAGAGAATTATCAGCACAGACATGCCAGACGTCTGATGCTATATGATCAGATGCCTGGCTGAAGGATCAGACGACTGATTAGTATGTGGCGTAATTTCTCACAAGTCTCTGGAAATATGCACATTGTACTGTCGTTCTATCAGACATCTGATGGCTATGGAGCAGACATCCTATGGTACACAGATGCAGCCCGGCTTATTGCACTAGACGTCTGGCCGCACTGGGTCAGACGGCTGACGGTGCGATTTGTTGCGGATGCGGAAATGGATCTTGGTCGTCCGATTGATTATTAATCAAATCGAACGGCCACGACTTAAGATGGCTCTAATAACCCTAATCATAGATTCCTAAGCCTAGAACCGATTGAGGCGCAAACTTCTGAGGAGGCTATTGCGCGAGGAAGAAGAAGAGCATGGCTACTAGCTTTGGAGTGGGAGTTAGTCCTTATTCTAGTGTTTCTGGTAAGATCTCTCCATTGTAGAGTGTTCATGAGGCTTGATAATTGCTAGAGTACAAGAATTACTTTGTCGAGAGGATTCGCTTATTGTTGGAGGAGTTCTTTGTAGTCCATGTAAATCTTCTTGATACATCTTTGATTTAGTGGAAACCGTGACAATGGAAGACTGGACGTATGCCCGGATCTTGGCCGAACCAGTATAAATACATGTGTCTCTGTGTGATTGATTGGTCTTGCTATTGCGATGATTTTCTTGTGCTTTTTATGATTCCTTTAAGATCCTAACTTTGCATTGAATTAGTTCGGGATATATTATCCTAATTTATCCTATGTGCACACATCTGATGTTGACGGTAGTGTATCGATAATCCCAACAAGATCACCATCGATCTTCATCCCTCTCCAAATACCTCCCACTCGAGTCAAATCCTTCTTCGCCCTCCTCAAATTCAACAATATCGCCTCATCATCCTTACTTTGCTTCATCATCAACTCATGTACCCTTATATCCTCCTCGGGCTCGCCACTCCAACCATTGCTATCTGCATCTCTCTCTTTTACCAAATTAATTGTTTCGAGCTCTGCACATTTGTCTTTGACTTGCTGACTCTGAAACCAACGCGTTTCTTGTCGATCCACCCCTGATGCCACTAGATCTTGTCATCCTCCACCTTAAATCCTTCTTATCCCTCCTTAGATTCAACATTGTTTCCTCGTCGACACCACTTTGCTTCGTCCTTACCTCATAACCCATCATCCTCCTTGGGCATGCCACTGACACAAAACTACATTATTGTCGTTGATGTTGTTTATTATTGAGTGAGGATGAAAAGTGATGGAGAAAAAGTTGGTGTGTGTTTGTTGGTGATGATGGAGGTGATGGAGTTGTTGATGGTAAGGGGAAATGATAGTCAGTGAAGAGAGGTGGAAATGATGGATTGGGTTGCTAGTTGTGGAAATGTCGATGATGATGGCGGTAATGGAGTTCGTGATGGTCGGTATTTTGTGATGGTTATGACGAAATGTTGGTGATGTTGTAAATGATGGGCGCTAATAATGGTTCATAAGAGAGATGTTAAGGTTTTGTAATGTTCTAGTGCACAAATGAATCTGAACTACTCCCTTTTACTTGTATAGGGTTAGTCGCGTAACTTGCACATACCACAGCTGTTGAACGAATGCAAGATGGGAGCTCCAGATTCGGCTCCTCCTACGCTCAAATCAGAACACGATGGATATATAATAAAATATAACAAACGAGAGATATTGTATTGAGAATGACATCGCCTTCTCCCAAATTATTGGGATGTATATATATGTATATATGTATATGTATATAGGGTAAAGTGTTCCTAGGGTGACTCATTAGATGAAATCTAAGGAGTCGCCTCTATTTTTTCTCATATCCCACATTTTTTGGATTTTATTTTTCATGGGGTTGTTTTTCACATCATAGATGATCAACATACCAAAAATCAAGCCATTCTAATACTTTTAGAGCCACCATCTACCCCTTGCAACTTCAACGGTCTGAAAACGTGCTTAAATCCGAGGAAGTTGCAAGTGGCAAATAATGGCCCTAAAAGTTTTGCAAGTGGCAAATAATGGCCCTAAAAGTTTTGGAATGACTTGAATTTTGGTATATTGATCATCTATGAGGTGAACAACAATCCCAAGAAAAAGAACTCAAAAACAAATGTGGGATATGGGGGAAATGGGGGCGACTCCTTAGATGAAATCTAAGGAGTCACCCTAGGAACACTTTACCCATGTATATATGTATACATATATACATATATACATGGGTAAAGTGTTCCTAGGGTGACTCCTTAGAAGAAATCTAAGGAGTCGTCCCTATTTTCTCCCAGCTCCCATAATTATGTTTGAATTTTTTTTCGTGGGTTTGTTGTTCACCTCATGGATGATCAACATACCAAATTTCACGGCATTTCAATATTTTTTGAGCCCTCATCTATCCCTTGCAACTTCAACGGTTTAAAAACGTGCTTAAAACACATGAAGTTGCAAGGGATAGATGAGGGCTCAAAAAGTATTGGAATGCCTTGAAATTTGGTATGTTGATCATAACGGGGTGAACAATAAACCCATAAAAAAATTTCAAAAACAATTATGGGAGCTGTGAGAAAATAAGGGCGATTCCTGAGTCACCCTAGGAACACTTTACCCGCGCGCGTATATGTGTGTTACATTTGATGACTGTTTTTGAATTCTAGGGCTTACTAGGATAAGCTGACTAGGACAAAAGGGTTGTGTTGCGGGTCAAGTCCACACAACAATACAATTTGTATTAAATGGGAATCACTGGTACAATGATTACAAATATGGGGTTGATGACGAGGCTAGCACGACTTGGAGCGTGCTTTGGAGGCTAAGAATCCAAGGTCGCCGACTCTCGGTAGCTGAGGCGAGCTTCTTACGAGAATAATAACTCATCAGAAAGACAGGATTGGCTGTCAACCCATAGCCTCTCCGATGCTTAAGTCAGTGGGTGACTTGTATGGAGTATGTCGACCACGCTTGACGATCTTAAGGTAGATCAGTGATGCATGGCAAGCTTATGAGGAAGGCACAGATATGGGGGATATCCGACCTTGAATAATTGATAGAAGTTAGAGATTTCAACTAACCAACCCCCTCCTTGGTGGGTGGAGGGGGGTATTTATAGAGTTGAGAGTCGGTTGTTCGTTGTACAATTACCTGTCGAGTCTGCTTAGCTGGAGCACAAGTGGAGACGCGATAGGTCGGCGAGGGTGTCAGAGATATTTACGCAATAATGGGTGTCAGATAGTGTCAGACACATTCATGCATTAATGGGAGCCGCGATGGGCGACCTTCAGTTCTTGCTACTAACCTCTGGCATTAATGGAGGCGTAGGTGGCCCTATGTCACCCTGTCAAAGATATTTAGGCTAGGCCGCCCTTGGTTAGAGCCAAGCTCGGCGACGAGCTTGGTGTCTTTGGACCGTCTGGCTGCACTTCTTGTGAGGAGAGCAGGCGACCTTCTTTTGCTGACCCTGATGACGAGCTTGTCCCTCGGGGAGGCGAGCTTTCCAGTGTTGTGGCGACCTTCCGTTTGGGCTTTAAATATATGGACATTTATTATCTGGGCCAGCCTTAAGGCCGTAACAATTGCCCCCGTCATTCGAGTTTGAAATGGCAAGCCCGGCTCAGATCGGATGACGTGTCACACTCCCATTGGATAAGGGCTGGTCGGTAGCATTTAATTCGAACTGACCGCCAAATCTCACAGGCCATGATGACGATTGGTGATAGGGAAGGATTCGAGGCATCCAACTGCTCAGAGAATGACGTGTGGCTGACGTGATCTTAGGGGAAGTCGAGGCACCAGGCTCGTCCAGATCTTGCCACGTGTCCCACTTTCAACGGCTGAGATCACCCGACTCTTCGTATAAGTAGAGACAGGGGGCAGCGAGATGGAGTTTTCTCCCGAATTTTCGAAATTTCCATTCCCCGTCGTTGCAAAGAGCTCTCTTCGTCAACCGTAACGTCGTCGTCCATTCGCAACCGTCGGAGCTCCGTTCATCTTCCTTCTTTCTAGGTATCCTCTCGATCCAACCATGGTTTCCTCTGCTTCTTCCGCTTCAAACTCCTACGTTGATAGGTGGTTCGACGAGCTTGATGAGGGTGACGCCGCAGAATCAGAGCCGGTAGTGTCGAAGGAGCCGGCGATGTATTGGCCAGAGCAGTCGGAGGTAGACCTAGCGGTCGACCATGATACCGCCTCGTCGTCGGTGATCAGAAGGGACCCCAAGAAAGGAAAGGGGGCTAGGTCGACTACCAAGGTTTCAAGCGACGACGAAGTCCTGACCGCGGTCCCCGCGGAGATCCTGGCCCAGATGTCTCAATTGTCGACCTCCTCCATCCCCGAACTTTGCTCCAAGTTCATCCGGTCGCCCTACACAGTTCGCATCTCCGACTTCAACGAGCAGGTTTGCTTCCTAAGGGATAACAAGGTAGTCGTCTATTATTAGACCTTCGCCCTGGGTCACTGCTTTCCGCTCCATCCCTTCCTCCTCCACGTCCTTCACTTCCTCGAACTCTCCCTCTTCTAATTGATGCCGAACTCCATCAGCTCGAAGGTTGGCTTTCTCGTCCTCTGCTCTACCAGCGACATAAGTCTGATGCTGACGCTGTTCTAATACTTCTATGATGCAAAGAGAAAAGGGGCGTACTACTACGTCTACACGAGGAGGGGTCGGTATCTTGTCCTCGATCTACCGAGCAAAGTGAGGGACTCGAAGGAGAGGTTCGTCTTCATCTCGACGTTGGCGGACTTGGCTTTGAGGTTGAACTGGGGGGGGACATTGAATACCGAAGTGGCCCTCGAGGGGAGTGACTTGGAGAACGCCAAGATCCTGGAGGAGATTCCCAGGGAGAGCAGAGACTTGAAGGGCATGGTCGCAGACGAAGCACGTCTGGCTCGAAGGTACTTTGAGCTTAGCGATCAACTTCTGATATGTCCACACTGATATGTCTTCTTTTTACAGGTGCGGCCATGAGTCTTTCAAGAGAAGAATTGTTGAAGATGGCAAGGGACGCAGCGACCAAGGCATCAGTGGCCAAGGTCAAGGGCAAGGAACATGCGCCCAAGGGCTCAACGAAGGTCAGGCATAAGCAGAGCCAGGCGGCGGTGGCCACCGCTCGGGCCGAGAAGGAGGAGCGGAGTAAGAAGCCGAGGAAAGAGCCCACGGCAACCGCTCACTCTTCCCGTACGAGCGAGGCAACAGTGGTTGGACTTGTCGACCTTGACTCGATCGAGGAGCAGGTGGCTGCCCTTGCGCTCGTCATGCCCCAGGGTCCGTCGGCCCATATGATCACCGCGGTCCCCATCAGTTTGGCCGCCCCTTCGAAACCTTCTGCTGGGCCGGCCAAAACAAGCCATGCTGCCGTCTGCGCAGCCCTTCGTGTATCCGCCATCCGGGTTGGGAAAGTGTCACGCCCCGCTTCCCAAGTAAAGAAGGCGAGACGTGAATAGGTCCGCTCAGACTGGAGTTGTGAAGCTGCAGTCTGATAAGCGTCTGTGTGTTCATTCATTCACAGTTTCTTGCATTGTAAAGAAACAAAAACAATATTAAATAGAACACAGGCAAATAATAATCAACATTCAACATAACACCCAACATTATTCAAAACATCCAGAGATAGTCATAAAATAAAGGTACAGAGTTTGAAAAGAAGAGCCAAGCATGGCTGAAACTAAAACAAGAAAAGGGTGCTCCACACTGAAAACTAACAGCAACAACTAGGTGAAACAACAGCAACTAAGAAAGCCTCCTGCTATTGAGACTAAAAATGGTCTCCGGTGTCCTCGAACTGGACGTCAGCAAAAGCCTCGGACTCGACGTAAGCAAACTGATCGTCCTCAGCAACAAACTCAGTCTCTAAACCTGACATGTGACACCTAAAGAGAAAATGACACAAGTCAGCAAAAATCTCCAAAAAGGGAAAGGGAGACTTTTGTGCAAGAAAACGTAAAGGTAATAATGCAACTTATCATTTCTAAAATAATGATGGCATGGCATGCTATTTTAATGAATGCAACAGTTTAAGATGAACATGATATTATACATTGCATGACACGTCGTAGCAAGAGCAACTAAACAATATTTCATGAAAAGCAGTAAAACATGCGTTCGCGTCGTGCACAGGGTTTACGCCTTACAGCTGAAGTTGCTGATTGGGCACACTTCTACGCTGCGTGACCGCTTAACCCTGCCCCTCCACGTGTGTATGGACTGGCGCCCATCTTCTGGATCACGAGCCAGGAAGTGTTTATGGCATAGGGTTGACCTAGCCTCATTCATGATGTAGGAGTCAAAATCATACTCATCGCAGCTTACATTTCAATAGTAGTTTGTGCTACACATTCATTACAAGACATTCAATGCATGAAATGACATGGAATATGCAATACGATAGTATGAGAGCAGATATTGAATTGCATCCAGTTTTATCAAAATAAACGTGACATGTGAAATGCATGAAATGACATGGCAAGGGTGTCGGATCTAGCTTCGCTGTCAAGCTAGATCAAGTATGGTGTCGGATCTAGCTTCGTTGTCAAGCTAGATCAAGTATGGGCATCTAGGCGACTATCATTTCATCGCCTAGTCTCTTTTACACAAAAAATCATAGAATGGCCTAAACATGACTTAACAATCAACTGAGCAAGTTTCACTTACCTGAAATAATCGTCCGTAATCAGTTCAACGGCGGTCCAGAATCTTCCTATGTGCTCAATCAACAGTCCAACATACAGTCTCGTATTCAATTATCTTCAATTAGGGATTTAACCAAAACAATAAAATTACGATTTTTATCTTGTTTAAACATGTAGTGTTTGGGTGCCTATGGATCGGGGATTACCTCACCACGACGCGAGAGCTACACTAACATCAGATATCGACGTCAGTGGTTGAATCCGGTAACGAGCGAGGTACGGCCAACTAGAGACAACGGACAGCGACGAAGATGGCCGCGGGAGGAAGACGAACGGCTGGAGGCTGTCGTGGGATCGTTGCGCTAGGGAGTGCGCGGCAACGACGCAGAAGGGGAGGTGCGACCTGGAGATGCGCCGTGTGGATCTGTGCAGCAATGGGGAGAGGGAGATCGGTAGATTTTAGGTGGAGAGCGGCAGATTGTGGCTAGGGGCTGTTTTGGGGTTTGCCAGCGGGTGAAGGCTGCCACTGTAGATGGCCTGATGCTGGTGGGGGCCAACCTGCAGGGGTTGCACGGGGGTTTGCTATTTGGGGTTTTAAAGGGGATAGATTTAAGTTGATTGGGGAGAGTGTGTGATAGGGGGAGGTGAGATATAGTGTGCAAATAGTTAGGGAATATATTCATGATACGTATGAAATCCTAGGGATTTGATTATGTTTAATTAAGATTTGAATTCGAATTAATTAGGGCTAAGTATAAATCGGAAGTGATTAGGTCGATAGGTGGGTCTAACGGTTTTCGATAAATACAAGAAAAATATCGGGACGACCGTATCGACGAGAGGGTTGAGACTACGATGATCGGTCACGTGTTAGGTTAACGGAAAACTGAACTAAAAATAAAAAGATCAAACGTCGAAGTCTAAATTTACGACACCCCTTCAAACAATGCTGTTTTTGTGGAAGAATGAGCCGTGAAATGACGTTCACAAAAATGTCCAAAAATAAGTACTCTCGCATAGGGTCACAACGACATATAACATCGCATGTTTGGGATACAAGAGGAGATCAAAATAAATACGCGTACGAAAAAGATAGCACGCGTACGAAAAGCACACGATCGAAAAGCGACCGTGACATCCTACCCCACCTTATGAATGATTCCGCCCTCGGAATCAACATCATCTACTGCTCCAGAAATAAATGCGGGAAGCGCTCTCTCATCTCTTCCTTGCACTCCCAGGTAGACTCCCCAGGTGACCCATGACACCACTACACTCTAACCAGGTCGACGGTCTTATTCCTCAACTGCTTCTACCGTCGATCCAGAATCTCTACTGGTTGCTGCTCATAGGTCAGGTCCGGTCGGACCGTGATCTCCGAGAAATCAACAGCATGAGATGGATCACTGACGTATCGACGTAACTGAGATACATGAAACACGTCGTGAACTCCCTCCGGTGATGGTGGCAATGCCAAGCGGTAAGCCACAGCTCCAACATGCTCTAGGACGTCAAAGGGTCTAATATACCTCAGACTCGGGCTTGCCTCTCTTTCCAAATCGAATAACTCATCGATTTGGAGAGATCTTGGGGAAAACATGGTCTCCAGGCTGAAACTCCAACGGTCGCCGTTTAGAATCTGCCCAATGCTTGAAACGGTCTTGAGCAATCCTCAGCTTCTCCCTGATGTTCCTCACAACATCCACCGCCTCAACAATTATCTCTGGCCCTAACAGCTCCCTGTTTCCAATGTCATCTCAGCTCAGTGGCGATCGACATTTCTTCCCATAAAGCGCGACAAATGGTGACATGCCAATGCTCGCCTGGTAGCTGTTATTATAGGCAAACTCCACATGATGAAGATGATCCTCCCATAATCCCTTGAAGTCCAATATGCACGCTCTCAGCATGTCCTCCAAAATCTGAATCGTCCTCTCGGACTGGCCATCTGTCTGCGGGTGGTACGCCGTGCAAAAACTCAGACTCGTACCCAGACTCTTCTACAGACTCTGCCAAAACTGAGATGTGAATCTCGTGTCTCTGTCTGATACGATACTCACGGAGACTCCGTGAAGTCGCACAATCTTATGCACGATTCATGTTACATCACTATCTATATGAGGGAAAGGAAATAAAAATGGAGAGTAAAAGAATTTACCTCCATGTATCTCCTTGTTAGCGTTTCCGTCGACTGTCCCACTCGGAAAGGGATGAAGTGCGCAGATTTGGTCAATCGGTCTACGATTACCCAAATCGCGTCATTCTGCTTCGGACTCCGAGGCCATCCAGTCACGAAATCCATAGTGATGTGTTGCCACTTCCACTCTAGAATCGGAAGCGGCTATAGCAACCCAGCCGTATGATGATGCTTCGTCTTAACCTGTTGGCATACTAAACACTTGGCAACACTCCGTGCCACACTCTGCTTCATGCCATGCCACCAGTAGTTCAGGCGAAGGTCCTTGTACATCTTGGTGCCTCCAGGATGTACGAAATACGGTGAACTATGTGCCTCAACAAGAAACTCCTCTCTAACATCTCCAGCTGGCATACAAACTCTGGCTCCATACCTCAGCGAGTCATCCTCATGAATCAGAAAGTCAGTCCGCAGACCGGCTTCTAACTGCTCATGGATCTTCTTCAGCTTCGGATCTCCAGCCTGACCTGCTTTGATCCGATCCACGATCGTCGACTGTATCTGCATACACATCAACGATGAAATCTTTTTAGGAAGCATAATCTCAATGCCTGACCTACAAAACTCCTGCTGCAACCTCTACTGTGAAGTCAACATCATAACTTCTGGAAGTCTGCTCAGCACATCAAGAACCACGTTCACCTTGCTAGGATGATACTGCAAGTCGATCTCGTAATCCGCCATGAGCTCCAACCATCGTCGATGTCGTATGTTAAGCTCTTTATGTATTAAGATGTATTTCAAGCTTTTGTGAGCAGTAAAAATCTTCACTTTCTCACTCAGCGAGAAATACCTCCAAATCTTGAGCGCAAATATGACTGCAGCCAACTCCAAATCGTGCGTTGGGTAATTCTTCTTATGAGCCTTGAGCTGTCGAGAAGCATACGCGACCACGTGTCCATGCTGATGCAAAACATAACCGAGACCTTTGACAGATGCATCGCAAAACATCTCGAAACCACCACTCCGATCAGGCACGCTAGAACAGGTACTGACGTCAATCTTTACTTAAGAATAGAAAAGGCCTCCTCACAAGCATCAGACCAAACGAACGATATATCCTTCCTCGTCAGTCTAGTAATCGGCTCTGTAATATGAGAGAAATCCTTAATGAAGCGCCGATAATATCCTGCTAGCCCAAGAAAACTCCTGATCTCTGACGCTGTCCGCGGAATCTGCCACTCTCTGATAGCCTTGATCTTCTCTAGATCCACAGATATGACATCTCCTAACACCACGTGTCCAAGGAAGGCAACTTTATCCAACCAGAACTCGCACTTGAAATACTTCGCATACAAATGATGCTTCCTCACAATCTCCAGAACCGTCCTCAAGTATTTGGCATGCTCCTCTTCCGACTTCGAATAGATCAAGATGTCGTCAATAAAGATGACGACGAACTTATCTAAGAAGTAGTAGAAAATCAGGTTCTTCGGGTTCATGAAAATTGTGGGTGCATTGGTCACACCGAAAGGCATAATCACGAACTCGTAGTGTCCATACTTCATTTTGAACGCTGTCTTCTGCACATCCTCCTTCTTTACCCTCAGCTGGTGATATCCGCTCCTGAGATCCAGTTTAGATAATACCCTCGATCCTCCAAGTTGATCGAAAATATAGTCTATACACGTCAACGATACTTGTTCTTGATGGTGATGGCATTCAACTCTCTGTAGTCCACGCACATCCAGCGTGAACCATCCTTCTTCTTCACCAGCAGAACAGGTGCTCCCCACTGAGACACACTCAGATGGATATAACCATTCTGCAAGAGCTCATCCAACTGTCTACGCAGCTCCTCCAACTCTGTCGGAGCCATACGATATAGTGCTTTCGAAATGGGCTGCGCTCCAGGAATAAGATCAATCGAGAACTCAAGAGCTCGATCGGGCGGCAGTCCTGACATCTCCTCAGGAAAGACGTCATCGAAATCTCTCACCACAGTTGGTCTACTCACCTCCATCTGCATAGCAACAAGCCCCACCACTGGCTTGGCCCGAAATCTGACAGGCCCAAGTGAACTGCTACCGCTGCTGAACTCGAAGGTCGGATGACTTGGAATCTCAAACACCACCTTCTTGCATCGGCAGTTGATCATGGCAAAGAAACAACCAAGCCAATCCATCCCAAGAACGGCATCATAATTGGTGATGTCGTGGACGATAAAATCGGCATATAGAACTCGTGTCCACAGACAACCAAGGGACAAGATCGACAACCAAAGGAAACTGAGATCACACCATTCTTCGTAGTGATATTCCAACTCTTGGAAAGAGGGAAAGTCGACAGAGAATGCTTGTCCACAAAACTCTGAGATAAGATGTACATGGATGCACCGGAGTCGAAAAGAACCAGAGCAGGAAAAGCACAAATAAGGATAACCCTTAACAAACAAGCTAGCAATCAAAACCTATTCTAGCAAACAAGATCTAATCTAATATGCAAGATCAACTAATGAAAAGTAAAGACTAGTCTGAGGATTACCTGTAATAAATCCGTCCTCAGCCTCCGCCTCTACTGCAGTCATTGTGAAAGCTTGCTTCCTAGGCTGAGCTGCCTGTTGGAAAGCCTACTTCTAGAATATAAGAGGCGCTTCACGACCGCAGCTACTGGTGCTCTCTGCAACTGATTAGCAAGCGGGTAATCCTTTATTGAATGCGTAGCATCGCCACAAAGTAAGCACTGGCCCAACAACCTCATGCACTGCTCTTTCGTATGACCAGCTTTACCGCAGTGATAGCACATCTTCTGACTAGGCCCACCTGGCATATTAAACTGCGCAGACTGATTAGGGTTCAACACAGGCACAGCTCTGGCCTGCTCCATAGGCCTCTTCCCTGCCCCTGAAAACTGCACCTTCTTCTGATTGTCAATCAACTCCTGCCTCTTCGCAGCTATCAGCAACCTCCGGTACGAGTCTAAGTCCGAAGAAGACATCAAACTCTGTAGATCAAAGGATAGACCCTGCAAGAATCACTGAGCTCGATCCTCGGGGGTCTGCACCAAATTCGGCGTAAAGCGGCACAACCTGGTGAACTCCTGATGGTACTGGTCCAACGTCAGACTCCCTTGCTTCAAGTTGATGAACTGCTGCATCAACTCCCTCCTGGTAGCTCGAGGGAAGAACTCCTCATCAAATCTAGCTTTGAAAGTGGCCCAAGGGATAGGCCTCACCAGCATTTGTTCCTCCGCATCCCACCAACTACGGGCATTGTCCTTCAGTTGCTTCTTCACCAACTCGACCCATCCAGCCGGGTCAATCTTCGAAAGAAGCAGGTTATCCTCAGTGTTCCTCATCCATTCATCAGTAGCCAAAGGTCCTTCTGATCCAGTGAAGTACGTCGGGCCCAGCTCCCGAAACTACTTCGCTCCAGGCTCGAAGCAAGGGGCATTCTGAAGCATGCCCTGTTGTACTCGCATCATCTGCTGCATGAGCCTCATCATCTCCGGAATGATATCTTCTCCATCATCACCATTAGCTCCAACACCATCTTCTTCTGTGTCAGGGTTGGTTGTGATCTCTCTGTGTGAGAGTTTAAGTCTCTCTGTGTGAGAGCAAAAGTCTTTCTGTGTGAAGGCAAGGATTTCTCTGTGTGAGAATCCAAATCCTCTGTGTGAGATATCTCTGTGTGAGATATCTCTATGTGAGATTGTATTCACTTCTCTGTGTGAGAATTATATTGGATATTAGTGTGACTGGACGTACCCAAGTTTGGGGAACCAGTGTAATATCTTGTGTTTGCGTTTGGATTTTTGTGGTGTTTAAATTCCTCTTGCGTTTATAATTTCGCATTTGCAAGTTTAATTTTAAAATACGCAATTTATGCCATTACAATATTCATCCCCCCTCTAGTGTGTTGTTAGTATTGGTAGGGTAAGACGATCCTTACGATTGGTATCAGAGCGAGGTTATAGCATACAACAACGATGGCATTCAACGCTATATCCGCGTCTCATGAAGAAGGTCTATCAACCGTACGACCCTCGTTCTTTAACGGAACCAACTACCCAAGTTAGAAGATCAAGATGATAATATACTTGGAGGTTCAAGACCTATGGGACATCACGGAGTTCGCCATTTAAGAAGCCTACTACACCCATGGCTTCAAGAAAAAAAGCGGAGAAGGACTCGATCAAATTCAATATGAGGGCTATGATTGCATTCCATTGTGCACTCACTACAATGAGTTCAACCATCTCCATGTGCAAAACGGCAAATGAAATTTGACATACATTGGATATTTCTCATGAAGGGACTTCGAAGGTAAAGAAATCTAAATAATGCATATTTAGATCTAAATATGAGTTGTTTAAAATGCAGGAAGGTGAAAACATCTCGGAGATGTTCACAAGGTTCACTGACATCGTGAACGATTTGGAAGGACTTGGAAAGGTGATTTACCAAGAGGATCGAGTGGAGAAGATTCTTGACTCGCTCACATCTCAATGGGAGTCAAAGGCCAACGGTATTTTGGAGTCTAACGACATGTCCAAATACACCGTTAAGGAGTGCATTGGGAATCTCATGGCGTATGAAGTCAAGCTTCAACACAAGAAAGAGATTCAACCAACCAAGCCCGAGAAGCAAAAGGGGGTTGCATTCCATGCCGAGAAGGAGCCAATCGAGTGAGAAAGAAGTTCCATCGGGAAGCTTTAATTGAAGATGATGGAGAAGATGATGTTAGCGATGATGATTTCATCGAGCTTGTCAAGCAATTCAAGGCATTCCTCAAGGGCAAGCAAGATAAATCTTTGTCAAAGTTTGCCTCCAAGTCTAACAATTCTATTTGTTTCAATTGTAGAGGAAAATGTCATCTTTCTACCGAATGACCTTCCAAACCCGACAAAGAAAATTACAAATGGAAAGGGAAGAAGCATTGGAAAGGCAAGTCCAAATTCAAGAACCAAAATAAGGGACTTATCAGTTCATTCGATGACTCGGATAAGGATTCATCTAGTGCCGAAGAAGATGATGACGAGGAGCAACCCCATATGTGCTTCACGGTATTGGAAGATCTTTCTTCAAGATCTAGCAATGAAGAGGTGGAGTCTTGGCTCAAGTCCAATGAAGAAGCATGCTTCATGGCAAAAGGGGAAGAGTCTTCGTCAAGCTCTAGCGAGGATGAAAGTGCTGAGGCGGTTGAGGAGGAGCCAAAGCTACCCTATGAGGAGCTTGAATATCGATACAATGTGGCTTCCAATGCAGCATGTAAGTGCATCGACTCATATGCTAAATTGAAAGCTAAATTTAAAAATGCTATGAGTAGGTTGCATGCCTTAGAATCTACTAGTGTAAATAATTATAATGCTTTGCATATTTGTGACACTATTGAGAGAGGCACACTTTGTAACGACCACTGTCCGGTCGTACGTATTTTAGTGTGTATGTTGTTTCGTGAGCGTATATTCATATTTGTGTTATTATTGTATTTCCGTAGCTCAGACGCGTGACCGGACACCGTATCCACGATCCTCTTGGAGACGCGATCACCCCAGCTTTTTCGTCTCAATTTTTGGATGTTGTGGGACCTACCTGCTATAACATTATCATCCTTAATAATAAAATAATAATAATAAACAATTCAACTTTAGAACTCAGTGCGTTTTAAAGGGAACAAATCAAATCAAATATTTTTGCTTAACCCACTAATTCAAATCTAGTTGGGTTCAAATCAAAACAAATCTTAAAAAATCAAACCTTATAATATTTAAACCTATTAAATCCTATCCTACCTTAACAGATCTCCCCTATCTCAGCAAACCTCTTCACACGTGAACCCCATATCCCTAACCGTACTCCCTAAAACCTGTTCCCCACGTCACCTGTATCCCCATGATCTCTCCCCACGTGAACTCACCCCTATCCATAAACCCCTACAAATAAAGCAACATGAGCTCCTCTTTATCTTTCATGCAAGAGGGCTTTGCCCTAGAACCTATCAACTCCTCACGCAAAACAACCCAGGCCTTTCCTTTGCCTAGCGTGCAAACCCCAAAAGAAAGAGGCCGAAACTCCACCGGGCTCTCTTCTTCCCTTGTACGCAACATCACCCCGAACCCCAGCTCACGGCCCCTCCTCTTCTCTCCCAGGCGCAACACTCGAGAGCCCAGTTCTTCTTCTTCCTCACAAAACCACCCTCTCATCCCCATGCCGCGGCCTCCTCCCTTACAACTCGCCAAGCGCCTCTCGCATCCACACGCAAGCCCAGGCGCGAGATCCTCTCATCCTCACGCCGACGTCCAACCCCTTGCCCAGAACCACCTCGCCATGGCAGCAACCCAGCCCGCTCTGTTCACAGCAACCTCCGAGCAACCAGCGCCTCCCCAGTCCCACCGTCTACCTCCGATCACCGACGTCCATCTTCTGCACTAAACACGTAAGTACTGAAGGATCCTGCCAAAACAGAGTTAGGATCGATAAATAAAGTTGAGACTTACGCTTGCGTATGCGGCACGGTAGTCTCAGAACTTTGCCTTCGGATTCGCCACGACGGATCGAGTATTCTCACGAACGGAGTAAGGCTACTAAATCCACAATCTAAATCTCTACTTTAGATTAAGAACTTGGATAGAGGGAGAGGAAGTATTTCGGCAGAGCTTCGCTAGAATGAAGATGCATGCATGAATGCCATGCAAAAGTGTAAGAAATGGCTTACCCTTGGGTCTTATTTATAGCCCCCAAGGTAGTTATTTTAGGGTAAATTGTTCCTTTGGAACAATTTAATTAAGGTGTACCATGATACATGGCACATTATAAGCTTAAGTTGTACCATATGCATGGTACAACATAAGCTTAAGATATTCCCCCTTTATTAGCCATATGTCGCATGCATTTATGCATATATAATGCGACTTTCCTACTCATCCAGAGATCCTCTCCGCAAGGGAACAGATTTCCTTCGCACACGACTTCGTGCACGCGACGTTCGAGGTCCGTATTCCCTCGTACATCCCCCACAAGGGTGTACAAACGTCTTCCATATCCAACATCTCCCACTCACACTTGAGGGGATTGTCAGAGAACGTCTTTCTCTTAGTTCTTTCATCTATCATACCGAGAAATAGACCGTGCGACCGTCATGCGCGTAGAGTCTGTTGTTGTGCACTTGTTAGAGATACACAACGACCTCGAAGGTGCAAAGTTGAGTAGTTCAACGCATGCTTTACCCTAGATTATTTCTTCACATTTCTTATACTTTATATTCAACAATTGAATCCCATCTGGATCACAATTGGCTGGCTAGCTTTGAATCATTAAAGTCCAAATGCGAATATGAAATCAATCTTCCTCTTCTTGCGAACCTTCTGATCTTGACTTGATTCGCTTTTCTAACGTGCCCCACCGAGCCGAATTATCATACCCCATTAGCAACACGCTAAGATAGCGATCATCTCGTCAAATCTAAAGGAACCAATTGGAGTCCTTGAGGGTAAGAGTTAAGACCCGTATGGCCTTTGAGTCTCACATAATAGCAAACACTATTGCTACTAACTCAGTGGTCGAAATGCATACGTGGTATGAACACGTACTACAACATCACTCCTTTCCCAGGGAGAGTATGTCTTAATGATGTTGTACGGATGAAAGATCAGACACCACAGTGCCTATCTTTTTGAGTCCCCTAACTACTCGTGAAATATTCACGGACTCTCATCTTGCATAAGACAGATAGGATTTAAAAATCCTATGAGATCTCTTTCAAATATCCTTGTGATACAGATCTCAGATCTTTTGTAAGCATCCATATGATGCAGATCTTTCATTCGACTATCTTGTTTAAGTCACGACTCTAAATCATTTGTCTAATGATTTTGACTTTAAACTAGTCTCATCTCTATCTTATCCATCTGATAAGATAAGGCGGTTTCTCATGTGAGAGAGCCAACCTTAATCTGTCCGACATCTATATTACATTTGACAGTGTTTTTTGAATCCTAGGGCTGACTAGGACAAGCTGACTAGGACAAAGGGGGTAGATAAAAGACGGCTGAGATCTAATCTTGATGAGTGAATGGTTGAGACAATGGGTTGTGAAAACTTTTGGGGGGAAAATTCTTAATTTTCATGGGGAAACATGCCTGTGGGAATGCAAAACTTTGAAAATTGTATAACAGTTTGAAAACATGTCTCTTTGGGAACAGAGAGACATCAGCCTGTGCCTATCCCTCATCCCAAAAAAAAACTGGCGATCAATCCAGCCGCCCATCTACCCAACAATATCTCATCCCAACACAAAATTAGTAGCTGGTTGGGGGAAAAAGGAAAGGAGGGAGAGAACAAGAGTAGAAAAAAAGCTGAAGGTAAAGATGGTTGCTGATGCTGGATCGCGCTCTCTCACGAGGTGCATTGGATGGCAGAGGAGAGAGGCAAGCGAAAGGGAGGGAGAGTGCCGCACTGCAGACCGCACGTTACTTCTGTTAAGATAAGATATTTTTGGTCCGTTAAGGGAGGAAGAGTGCTGCAGTGCAATGGATTCCCTGTTTCTATTGCATTTTATTCCTTCTATATGTGTTGATTTATTTGAGAATTTTTTAAACAAATTGGTCACATGGAGTGAATAGCTGTTAAGAAATAGAGATTTTTGTGGAGTGGGTTTTGATCAAAATCACATCTTGGCTGTTGGATGAAAGAGTTGAGTATATGATTGTAATTCGATTGTGGAGAGTGAGAGAGGAATTTGGGATTCTTTTTTTATATGGATAAAATACGCTGCTTCAAGTCTGGGTGCTCTGAGGTAAGAGATTGTATTGACCTAGCTTTGCATTTCCTTTTTAACTTAAGTTTATGAATATTTATATTTGATTGATTCATATAATTAATTTTTTTTTATTATGGTGTAGTGTAGTCATGGCGATCTAATTTGTTTTAAATGAATTTTAACCATTGTTATGAGCTCATGGTTGTCTCTTTCTGGGAAATACATGTTGGATTAAAAGCGAAAATAGTTGTTGATGAGCTGTTTAAGTCCGGATTAAAAGGGAAATACATGTTTAGATTAAAAGGGAAGCGAAAATAGTTGGATTAAAAGGGAAATACATGTTTAGATGTTTAGAGTCTCTTAACACTTTGGCTAATGTCTGGATTTTCTTTTATCGAAGGTTATAAGAACAATTTTTTTATTTTAAATTGGTCCTGTAAATGAGAAATTTTAGTGTCATTGTAAAAGTTTATAGTCAAATGAAAACTTAGAACTTATAAGAATATAAAGAAGATTGAAAAGAAAAGGAAGAAATACTGAGCAAACTGAACTGACATACATTCAACAAACTAATTGCAAGAAAATATGGGGAGGGGGTTCTTCAGATAGGGCTTCGAGTTCGCGAGAATTTACAAGGGCTGACACTATGCAAATGATTTTCTTCATTTGGGAATGAAGACTGTTCGCACGGGAGGGTGCAGATTGTTGTGTAAAAGAACTATATTTGATCAAAATATCTACTATACAATTGAGTGATATTTTTGAATGTGTTTACTGACTAAGACAAAGAGGTGAGTAGAAAAATGGTTAAGAATTAATCGTAGTGAATAAACGGTTAGGATCTAGAGGGAAAATTAAAAAAATCAGGGGAACTGAATTTTGTGGGAACAAAAATTTCAATTTTTGGGATAAACTAAACTAAATTTTGGGGGGAACTAATTCTTTTGGTACTAAATTTTAATTTACTTTTTTTGTGGATAACTAAGCCTTTATGGATCTAAATTTTAGGAAAACCTAAAATTTTAAATTTTAGCAAAATTCAATCTAAATGGAACTAATTTTGGGGAACTAAATTATCTGGGGAACTAGCTTATAGTTTAAATGTTGTTAAAAATTTTGTTGGGGGATATTTTGAAGGTGTTTGCAAATTTTTTTGAAAGAGATTTTGAATAGGGTTGAATTTTGGTTGGGGGTAGAGATTTTGTGACTAGTACACACAATAAAATTAGCTGAGACTTAAACACAAATGTATATAAAATCATTTGTAAGAAACTTGTATGCAAATTAAATTTTGATCTTCTATAGACATGGGAAATATTACATGATACAGCTCAGCACCTACGCATTCCCATAGATGATAAGTGTTTGAAAAACACATCTCTGGGGATCGCCTTAGTAAGGGGATCCGCTATCATCTCATGCGTGGATATGTATCCTATGTCTACTTCCTTCCGTTTGTCATAGTCCTTCGCAAACTTGAATCGAATGTCGATATGTTTGGTCTTACAATGAAATTTAGGATCTTTGACATAGGCAATCGAAGCTTGACTATCACTGTATATAGGAACAGTGCTCGAGTCAGTGGCATTCATCAGCCTGTCTAAGAATTTCCTAAGCCAAACAGCTTCTTGGACCGCCATGCTGAATGCTACGAATTCGGCTTCCATGGTTGATAGGGCGATGCAGGTTTGCTTCTTGCTGCTCCAGGATATTGCACCATTCCCGAGCAAGTAAACAAAGCCTGAGGTAGATCTTCGCTCGTCGAGATCACCCGCCCAATCAGCATCGGTATAGCCTTCGAGTCTCAAGGTATTGCCTTGATAGCATAACGCATAGTCCGCAGTCCCTTTGAGGTATCTTAATATCCTCTTCACCGCTTTCCAGTGTGCTTGTCCTGGGTTGGATTGGTAACGGCTTACCATACCAACAGCATAGCAAATGTCCGGTCTGGTACACATCATGGCGTACATCAGACTCCCGACAACACTGGAGTATGGAACTTTTTCCATATCTTTCTTTTCTTTTGGATCTTTGAGACACATTTCCAAACATAGACCCTCGCCTGTGCTTATTGGAGTATCAATTGGCTTGCAGTCCTGCATATTAAACCGTTCTAAGATTTTCTTTATATATGTCTCTTGAGAGAGAGAAAGAAGTTTCTTAGAACGATTTCTTGAGATCTTAACCCCAAGAATATATGCAGCTTCACCCATGTCTTTCATCTCAAAGACGGATGAAACCCAAGCTTTGATATCCATGATAAGACGCTTATCATTTCCGGCAATAAGTATGTCATCTACATAAAGAGACATAATTACATACTTGTTTTTAATCCTCTTAATATATACGCAGTTGTCTTCGTCGAGCATGGAGAAACCATACGACAAAACGACTTCTTGAAAGCGCATATACCACTGCCTTGAGGATCGTTTAAGACCATATATGGATTTACGAAGTTTACAAACCTTATGTTTGTTTTCTTCTTGTACGAACCCGTTTAGTTGTTCCATGTAGATCTCCTCATCTAGTTCTCCGTTGAGAAAAGCAGTCTTTACATCCATCTGATGTAACTCGAGGTCCAAACAAGCCACCATTGCCAGAATTAAGCGAATGGAGGTAAAACGCACGACAGGAGAGAAAGTCTCTTCGTAGTCTATTCCTTCCTGTTGCGTGAAACCTTTCGCAACAAGGCGAGCTTTATATTTCTCGATGGAGCCATCAGCCTTATGCTTGATTTTGAGAACCCACTTGTTCCCAATGGCTCTACGTCCCTTAGGTAAATCAACCAAGTCCCAGACTTGGTTTGTTTTCATGGATTGAAGTTCTTCTTCCATTGCCGCTATCCATTTATCTTTAGCAGGGCATGTGACGGCCTGTTTGAAATTTGCAGGTTCGTCATCATCTTGTAGTAATGTCATGAATGTTTGAGGAAATTCATCCTCAAATCTCAGAGGTGTTAGCCTCGTTCGATTACTACGTCTTGTTTGAGTTTGATCACTCCCACTTGGAATGACATCACTCCCACTTGGAATAACATCACTCCCACTCGGAATAGGATTGGTATCATTCGTATCATTCATCGGTGAAGTTTGAAACGTATTTTCCACTGGAATGTTCCGATCCTTCTTGATCTCAAGTCTCAAACAAGGATAAGTCTTGACTTATCTCACCCTGTCTTGGAAACTCATTTTCCAAGAAGACAACATCCCTCGATTCGAATTCTATAAGACCCCCATTGTCCTCTTGACCGACGAAAACATATCCTTTGGAGTTTTCAGCGTATCGGATGAAGATACTCTTCCTCCCACGTGGCCCAAGTTTGCCATATTTGTGAGAGGATAAATGTGCATAAGAGGCACAACCCCAAGGTTTTAGAATGCTTAAGTCTGGAGTTCTATTGTTCCACAACTCATAAGGAGTAGAACTTACCGACTTCGAGGGTACACGGTTTAAGATGAACGCTGCCGTCAATAATGCATCACCCCAAAAGGTGATAGGCAAATTTGCCTGAGACATCATTGATCGGATCATTTCCATCAATGTCCTATTTCTTCTTTCCGCAATACCGTTTTGTTGCGGAGTATAAGGCATAGTTATTTGATGAACTATGCCTTTTTCATCACAGAGTTCCTTAAAACTCGTTGATTGATATTCTCCACCCCGATCGGTTCGCAAGACCTTTATCTTGCGATCTAGTTGATTTTCCACTAAACTCATATAGTTTTTGAAGCAAGTTAAAGCTTCATGTTTGTGGGAAATCAAATAAATATGACCGAAACAAGTGAAGTCATCAATGAAAGTGATGAAATAGGACTTCCCGCGTCTTGTCTTAACATTCATTGGACCGCAAATGTCCGAATGGATAAGCTGTAATGGAACTTCGGCCCTTGTGCCAGTTCCAAACGGCTTGCGACAAGTTTTCCCTACAAGAAAATGTTCGCAAGTTGACATTTCAACTTTTGAAACATTAGATAGCAAGCCACTTTTGGCAAGTCTATCCATTCTAGTTGGTCCAATATGATCAAGTCTTGCATGCCAACAAATAATCTCAGATTCAGAGTTAGAAGCATTTGTTAAATGGAAACTTTCATTAATGGAAGAGGAATCATCATACATTGTGTTCAAAACAATTAATCCATTACAAACATTACCCGATCCAATTAAAAAACTATTACAAACAATGTCAACTTTCTGTTTATAGAACCTCCATTCATAATCTAAAGACATTAACATGACCACGGATACGATATTTCTTCTAATATCTGGAGCAAAGAGGACGTCGTGCAATAATAAAGTCCGGCCGTTGTCGAGAACTAGCTTGCATGTTCCGACGCCTTTGACTTCAACACGTGTGTTGTTGCCGACGTATATCCACTTTGTTCCTTGAGTTATCTTTTGATACTCTACGAAGAACCTTCTGTCCTTCGCTACGTGGTCTGTGGCCCCTGAATCAATCAACCAAAAATAGTTAGATTCAGCAAGAAACATGGAACTAGAAACACATATGTAACTAGCCCTACAAGTTACCTTATCACTTCCATCCGTACATGTACGGGCGAAGTGACCGTACTTGTTGCACTTAAAGCACTTGATCTTCTTCAAGTTTTTCTTCTTTGAGTGCACATTCTTTTGCCACTTTTTGTTCTTAGTCTTCTTTGAGGTTTCCGGTTCTTGCTTCCGTTCGTTCACAAACCTTAAGCATTTATTCTTCCGCTTATTTCCTCCATGTGAGGAACTAGCGGCCATGTGCACTTCTGCACTTGGTTTTACGGCTTGAATCCGCTCTTCCTCGAGTTCGAGGTGTTTCGATACATCGCTTAAAGTTTTAATGCACTCATTATGAGTGAGGTGCATTTTCATGTTATCCCAGCTATCTGGGAGTGAACGAATGACTGCTTAGATCTGCTGTTCGTCAGACAGCGTAACACCCGCATCCTTTAATTCAGATATGAGATTCGCCATGTGGCGGAGATGCTTTTTCATAGAATGATCTCGCCGCATCTTGTACGAATCAAATTGAATATTTAAGGAGCGGAGTTTGGTAACCGAAGTTCCACCAAACTTTATCTCTAGCTCAGACCATATGTCTTTGGCTAGGTCGAATTCCCGAAATAGACGCATTATGTCATTGTCCATGGCGGACAGTAACGTAATACGTGCTATTTTGTTCTTTCGAGTCCAAGTATCATAAGCTTCCCGGTCCCTCTTGTGTTGGGCCGTATTGCCCAACTCAGGTTCTTCCATTATGTTTTGGAGTGTTTCGAGCACATCTTGCTCCTCCAAAACATATTGGATTTTTATTGACCATAGTTTATAATTGTCGCCGTTGAGCTTTTCACCTTTGTTAAGCTCTGCGACAATGTTCTTAGAAGCGGTAGACATATTTGATTCAAAAAACTGCAAAGAGAATGAAAAACACGATCAAAATTCTATGCATAAAGTTTCGATTCTTTAAACACTTGATAAGTTCCTTGGATGCGTTGAAATGTTACTCTAGAATCGAGAAGTTCACTACGTTCCCAACTACCATCTAGAAGTAACTTTCAAAGTATCCCTCTTACTTATCTCAAGTAAAAAGAAATCAGAAATAATACCCGTATGGTATTAGCAGCGGAAAAATACTTTGAAAAACATATCTTTCAAAATGGAATAGGTGAGAATTTGCGCAAAGAATTTTAGTGCAACAATTGCCAAGCCACGAGACCTGTTCTACACACCCATGGGTTAGATAACCATGGCCGGATCGTGGTAGGACTTGGAATTCTAAATTGCGCTATCCCGATTAAGGACGGGACATAACCTATTTGAAAAACATCTTTTTCAAAAAATTTGAAAGCACGTTGGCTAATCTCCGTAGAGTAGAGCACAACGTCATAAGTACATTGGCTAATCTCTGTAGAGTAGAGCACACTGACATGGCTAATCTCGCATGAAGTAGAGCACTATGGCTAATCTTCAAGGAGTAGAGCCCAAGGAAAAAACTTCATTAAAAACGTTAGCCCCGTATGGACTAGTTGGCACTGTGGTTAGCCCCGTATGGGCTAATCGGCACATTCGAGTTTGGTCAAGGCCTTTTGTCACCCCGTATGGGTCAGTTGGCAAGTTTGCAGTCGACCCAGACCTTCTGCCAGATTGGTCGACCAAAAACACCAAATTGGTCGACCAATTTTGGACTGCAACTTCTTCCCGGCCAGGGCCTCTGCCCTGGCCGGGGCTTGGCCAAGGGCCGGCCAGGGCCGGCCATGCCCTGACCGAGGCCAGGGCATTGGCCCTGGCCTCTGCCAGGGCCGGCCATGCCCTGGCAGTGGCCAGGGCGCCGGCCCTGGCCTCTGCCAGGGCCGGCCAGGCCTTGGCCGGCCACTGCCGGCCTGGCCATGGCCGGCCATGGCTTGGCCATGGCCGGTCATGGCCAAGGCCATTTGGCATTGGCCGGCCATGGCCCCTTTGGCCATGGCCGGCCACCCCCTTTGAATGGGGTTGCCGCACACATTCCTCCCCCTTGATGGGGTGGTCGCCGGTGGTTATTGGCCGTAGCCAACCCCCTCCGCTTGGGGAGGGGGGTGCATGGCCTTCATAGCCCATTTGGCCATGGTGCACATGCACCAAATTTCATCTTCTCCGATGGAGATAACTACCATCATCTTCCTCGATGAAGCACCCGTTCGTCGAGAAATTAGTTATTTTCTAATGGCCATGTGCCAAAAATGAAAAATAACATACTACATGAACGGTCGGTTCTTCCCGTCACGGAGAGTTCCTACCATATCCGTAATGGTAGGAGACCCTAACGTGAAAAGAACAACCGCTGCGTTCTCTCCGTCACGAAGCGTTCCTACCATATCCGTAATGGTAGGAGACCCATTCGTGAAAAAGACAACGACTCGTTCATAGTTTCGATGGGACGACGGTTTGACCGGGGCGAACCCATATGGCTCCGATACCAATGAAGGATCCCGCCAAAACATAGTTAGGATCGATAAATAAAGTTGAGACTTACGCTTGCGTATGCGGCACGGTAGTCTCGGAACTTTGCCTTCGGATTCGCCACGACGGATCGAGTCTTCTCACGAACGGAGTAAGGCTACTAAATCCACAATCTAAATCTCTACTTTAGATTAAGAACTTGGATAGAGGGAGAGGAAGTATTTCGGTAGAGCTTCGCTAGAATGAAGATGCATGCATGAATGCCATGCAAAAGTGTAAGAAATGGCTTACCCTTGGGTCTTATTTATAGCCCCCAAGGTAGTTATTTTAGGGTAAATTGTTCCTTTGGAACAATTTAATTAAGGTGTACCATGATACATGGCACATTATAAGCTTAAGTTGTACCATATGCATGGTACAACATAAGCTTAAGATATTCCCCCTTTATTAGCCATATGTCGCATGCATTTATGCATATATAATGCGACTTTCCTACTCATCCAGAGATCCTCTCCGCAAGGGAACAGATTCCATTCGCACACGACTTCGTGCACGCGACGTTCGAGGTCCGTATTCCCTCGTACATCCCCCACAAGGGTGTACAAACGTCTTCCATATCCAACAAGTACGTAGCTTTATATTTTTATAAGTTAGTACTATTAATGGTTGGTTAGTTACTAATACTCATGATCTTTGTTATTATCAGTAGTATGTACCGAGTTAGCAAGTTTTATACTGAGAGCTATCTCCCCCTTTGCTTGGAAATCATTACCCTAGGTCCCTAGCTAACATTATATATATTGATACATATACACCTGATGTTATAAATTCATAGTTAAGTACCTTTATAAGTTTTGCATGTGACCTGTAGAGTAATTAGACTGATTTTTTTATATTCATACATCATAGTGTATAAACAGTATAATAGTATCATACATTGAGTTAATAATGATAAACACCACATATACCTAGTAAACAATGTTTTACACCATTAAGAACTGTAACCCTAAACTGCTGTTAGTATATATATATTCATAATGTCAGTATGTTATAGTGTTAGTCTGTAAGCCATTGGGTTAAAATGTTAGCATATATGCAGTAGTTACCTGTTACGTTTATAAATGTAAAGAAACAGATTATTAATTGAGATGTTAGCTAGCATCAGTAACTTAGTAATGTGTATGTACAGTTAGTAATAATATGATATGAACACCCCAGGATAGAGAACCTAATAAAGAGAATGAATTACTGTTTAATTATTTGGGACGAATCTGATTCAAACATGTGTTTAATCAAAACAGAGAACCAGTCATTCAATACCGTCTGCATTCCCCAGACGAACCCACGACAACCGATATCACCAGAAACAGGCAAGTGATACTTGCCAGTGTTTGTTTAGGCCACGTTTAGGCCAATTTTATGTACTAGAGTAAAAGAGACTAGGCGATGAAATGATAGTCGCCTAAACGCCCTTACTAGATATAGCTTGACAACGAAGCTAGATCCGACACCTTTACCATGCTATCATTTCATGCTACCATGCCACGTATATTTTCAATTAACTGTACGCACTCTTACCTGCATTTTGCCATGTCATTCATGCATCAAAATGTTCCATCGAGATTGCGTAGCACACGCTATAATAAATTGTGACTATTAAGGCTAGACACCTGCTTTGCGGGCACAACCCTATGCCAAACCAAAAACACTTCCTGGCTCGTGATCCAGAAGCAAGCTCAGTGTTGTTGGTGAAACCAACACTCGATACACGAGGAGGGGTAGAGTTAAACGATCGCTTGAGCGTAGAAGTGAGCCCGTACAGCCGCTTCAGCCAAAAGACGGAAACTCTGTGCACAAAGTGATAAATTAGTGTTCGAGAATTCGTGAAATAGTGATTCGTAGTTTTCTGCTACGACGTGTTTGCTTGTTATCATAATGTTCGTTTAATTATTATACTCTTTAAATGCCATATCATATCATCATGTTAGAACTGCTAGTCGCATTAATTTTATTTATCCTTGCCCAAAAGTCCTCTGTCTTTCTTTGGGAGACTTTTGCTGACATGTGCACTCTTCTCTTTGGGTGTCACATGTCAGGTCCTCAGTCAGAGTCAATTGCAGAGGACGAGCAGTACACGGACGTAGAGTTCAAGGCTCTTGCAGAGGATGAGTTTGAGGACACTGGTGACCAGTCCTAGACTCACTTGGAGACTCCCTTAGTTGTTGTTTTAGTGGTTGTTGTTAGGATTCGGTGTGTAGCACCTATCTCTCTGCTTTATGTTTCGGCCATGTCTTAGGCCCTTTGTTCAGACTATGTACTCTTGTGACTTTTCTCTGTGATGTTGGAATACTTGTTGGATGTTGTTGGTGGATATTTCTATGTCTGCTTTTATTTATTATTGTTGATCTTTCGTCGCATTGCAAGAATCTGCCATTGATATCATTCACAGACGCTTATCGGACTGCAGCTTCACACCTCCAAGTCCTAGCGGACCTTCTCACGTCTCGCCTTCCGTACTTGGAAAGTGGGGCGTGACACACTTCTCTCTCAAGTTAAGGATTTGAGCATAACCAATGAAAAAATTAGTACATCAAAACCTTAGCTTAGAAACTCGCATTCAACAACTTACGTTGAAATGCAAAGAGGAATCCCAAAAGATTATAAGCTTTGTTCATGCTAGGGATTCACTCCACAGTTTGCTTGAAAAACAACATCCGGCAAACCATAGAGGAGATTTGGGATACACTCCAAAGGTGGTTACCAAACCCACCTCTAATTCTTCTTTTGGTGCAAATTCAAGAAATATTGCAAAAACACATAAGAAGAATCACCATGCTTTCTTGTATAACAATAACACCAACAAGAAGCATGTAAATCACAAGGTGGTGAGGAATAATGAAAACCCTTCATTTTTTGCTAAGAAGCAAAATCATCATTCTATGCATGCCATGAAATTCTTTTCTACACATATGCATGCCATATCTACCCCTCTTGCAAAGGTAAAACCCTTGCCTAGGAAATCCGTGAGTTTATGGATTCCCACTAGGTGTAGTGTGCAAGAGAGGGATAAATACATCAACTCTCTAGTCAGGGATGTGATCACCTCATGTGATTACATTAGAAAATCAAACTCCTCTTTAGTTTGGTTCCCTAATGTTTAGGTTCCTCACACATATGCATATTGCATGTGTATTGTGCTTAAATTTTTATTTTTAGCATACCCATTGTTTGTGTGTGTTTCATGATTTTGAAAATGTGTTCAAATTTATTTTTCATGAAAACGGTGACCTTGGGGAATACATTGGCATATATGCATTTGTTGATCCATATGTATGTCAATGAGGGGAGTTAATATGGTTAGTATATTTAATATATTTTAAAAACATATTTTAACTCTCATTTCGGGTTGTTTTTAGGTCATTATTTACAATTGGTTATTATGATCTTGAACTCAACCCATTGATATTACCAACATGTTTCATATTATATTTCCTTTTGGCAATGTCATGTGTATCAATGTGTGTATCAATGTGTTTGATTTTTCCATATCCGTTACTTTGATACACTTTAGGGCACATGGCTCCAAGTATGATTTACAATTGGTAAAGAAGATTATCTTTAAAGATATTGTATCTCTTTCTTTACAATTGGTATTAGATCCTAGAAGTAAAAAAATTGACAATTTCTATGATCTAGGGGAGCTTGGGATATTGATTGATACACACTAAAATTTTCAATTTGGTATCACACATCTCTTTATCTCTTGCATATTGTCACATCTTTAATTAGAATGACAAGTGAGATATATTTGTTGTCCACCTTTTTGACAATGACAATGGGAAAAGTTATATGCATTATGTAAATCATGTTTATCATACATATGCATCTAGGGTGAGAGGTATATCTATGGGGAGAGATATATAGGATTATGTAAACCATTCATGTGTGCATGTTATATACTTATTGCAATTGGTTTATGTAATCCATGCCTATTATATGACACCATTGTTTCTCATTATTTCAATTGGTATAATGAGTATTTATTATTGTGTATCTCATTTTACAATTGGTGCATATAAGTAGGGGGAGCTCATTAGCATTGTGCTTTATTTTTTCTTCATGCTTACATTATGTGTGTCATCATCAAAAAGGGGGAGATTGTTCAGTATTAGTGTTTCCTACCAATGTTATTTTGATAATGATCACAACATTATGTTATTGCTAATGACTCTTTTGTTTTAGTCTCATAGTTAACATTTCAAGAATATCATTTTTGGAGACTAAACAACTGGTGCAAGGATAGACATCGAGAGGAGCAATGCCATAACTTGGACTCAAGGGGGGCCAAAGCTTGGAGATTATGGAGAGTATCAAGGTAGAAGCCATAGTCTCTAAAGGAAGTAATGTAATCCATGTAATATTTTATTTATTGGTTTTCTCCTTTTTGAGTCTAGGTTTAATGCAATGCCTTGATAGATGGATTAACTCATTCATGCATATGCATTTTCCATCTTAGTTAGCCTCAGAATTATCATAGAAATCATCCCAATAGGTTCACCATGCCTTAAACTCAAACTGGAGTTTTTGGCTCTCCAACAGGCAACTGATGAAGGTCTTATAGGCTACGGGGTGATTCCAGGTGCCTGTCGAGCCTTCTACAGTCGACTGTAGTGCACTGCTCAAGTCAACCTCTTATTGACTCTTACTTGAACTTTTGGAACAGTCGACTGAAGGTCTATTTACAGTCGCCGGTCTTCTAACAAATGCATGTGAATTGTTCTATAGTCGTCTATGCGCAACTTGCATTTTCTGAGCTTCATCCCAATTTGCAAGTCAGTCGACTGTTGCATTATTTGCAGTCACCTGTCTATTTTACAGTCGTCTGTACTCTGGGCATCAGTCGTCTGTATGCATACAGTGCGTAAGTTGCATCTCTCTGTTTTATTTCCATCCCCTGCAGCAGTCGCCTGCTGATGGATATACAGTCGCATGTCCATTTTACAGTCGCCTGTGTAGTCTTCTACAGTCGCCTGTCCTGGCTCAAATTATAGCCGTTGGGATTTATTTAGCCATTGGTCAGTCAACTGTCAGATGATCATCAGTCGACTGTCGCCGATGTTTCAGCCCAGATTTTAGCTGTTAATGCTTTTTGTTTTTGGTTTCATCCTTGGGTTTTGAGAGTTCATATAGGGTTTTTATATATATGAGAGAGCTGAGTTTATTAGAACTTCTTGATACTATTGAAAATCATTAGAGTTTTATTAAGCCACTCTCAAACTCTCTCATTTCCCTCTTAGAGCTCATTCTTTCCATCATGCATTGAAGTCAAGCTCAAGGGAATTCATCCAAGTGCTTTCAAGCTAATCTCATCACTTGGAGATCATCTTCCATGCCTTGCATTCATTAATGAGTAAGTTCATCTCACGACATAGGTAAGAGTATTTGTTTTACTTTGTTATTTCTTTGAAACCATAGCTTTCTGTGTGAAAGTTAGTTACTCTCTGTGTGAGAGTATAACCTTCTGTGTGAGGGTTGGTTGTGATATCTCTGTATGAGAGTTTGAGTCTCTCTGTGTGAGAGCAAAATTCTTTCTATGGGAAAGCAAGGATTTCTCAGTGTGAGAATCCAAATCCTCTGTGTGAGGTATCTCTATGCGAGATTGTATTCACTTCTCTGTGTGAGAATTATAGTGGATATTTGTGTGGCTGGATGTACCCAAGTTTGGGGAACCAGGATAATATCTTATGTTTGCGTTTGAATTTTTATGGTGTTTAAATTCCTCTTGCATTTATAATTTCACATTTGCAAGTTTAATTTTTAAATACGTAATTTGTGCCATTACACTATTCATCCCCTATAGTGTGTTGTTGTTAGTATTGCAAGGGTAAGTCGATCCTTATAGTTACCTTGCCTTACGGCCTTCAAGGCTATGGCTTTCTCACCACAATGGTTCCCGCAACTGCCTTCGTGTATCTCTTGGATCACATAGAGCGCTTCCTACGGGGCTTAACATTTGAGGTAGGGGAAGACGTCATACCTGGTCCATCATCCTTTATAAAATGAACCTCCAGCAGAACAAATTGATAGGCCTTTCGTTCTAGTTTCCGTGCCTCTATCGAGTCAGTCGGCTTCTCCCCCGTGTTTAGGTAACGTATTATTGGATTCATCCAAGTGACCCCTTGGTCGATGCTTAGCAGTTCTTGATCCGACACGATGTGGAGTGGCATGTGCTATACGTACATTGTTCAACCGAGTCTCACGGGGGAAGATGATGCGAGCTTTGAAAGGGCGTCGGCTCGGTGATTCTTCGACCTTGGTACATGGTGGATCTCTACTCGTCTAAACTTGACGAGCTCCACTTTAGCAATCAGCATGTAGCTCTGCATTGTGTCCTCGCGGGCCTCGAAACCTCCGTTCAATTGGTGGACGACGAGATTGGAATAAGTAGTTGGACCACCCTCACTCCTAAAGCTCGAGCCAACCGGAGCCGGTTGATGGCAGCTTCATACTCCGCATCATTATTCGTGGTTTGGAAACCAAAGCGGAGAGCATACTCGAATATGTTACCCGCTGATATTTGGACAATTAATCCGGCCCCGCTTCTGGTTTGAGTGGCAAAACTGTCCAATTGTACGATCCACATTCCATCGTCTTCACTTGCATCCTTTGATAAATTGAGACCTGTCGAGTGAGAAGAAGTAGTACTGGGTCATATGTTAGTAACATGTATCTCTTCTAGCGGGTTGTCGTCATAAGTAAGTTCGACGATGAAGTCGGCTAGAGCTTGCCATTTGATGGCAGTCCTCGGCTTATATTGGAATTCGAACTCTCTCAACTCGACCCCCCACTTCGTCATTCTCCACGAACAATCTAGCCTCTTTAGGGTCTGCTCCAAGGGAGTGTCGGTGAGGACCAAGATGGTGTGCACCCGGAAGCATGGTCGTAGCCTCCTTGCGGATTGGATTAGTGCACACATCATCTTCTCTATTCTTGAGTAATTTACTTCTGTGCCCCAGAGGACTTGGCTGACGTAGTAGATAGGTCGTTGCACTCCCGAGTTCTCTTTGGCGAGTGCCAAGCTCACAGCCTCCATAGTAGCAGCCAAATAAATGATGAGTTGGTCATCCTTATCTGGTTTAGTCAGGAGTGGTGGGCTGCGAAGGTACTCTTTTAGTTCGAAAAAATCTTTCTTGCAATCTGCGTCCCATTCGATGATTCTCTTGCCATTCGTAGTGGATGTTATCACATTTATCAATACTTTGAAGAAATGCAAAGATCTTTTGGCCGACTTAGACCAGAACAGGCCCAAAGTCGTTATTCTCCCATTCAGTCTCTAGAGTTCTCTGATGGTTGAAGGTTCCTTCATCGCCATGATCGTCACGATTTTGTCGGGGTTAGCCTTGATCCCTCGGTTTGTCAACATGAAACCGAGGAATTTTTTCGATCGAACCCCAAAGGTACACTTAGCATGGTTCAGCCGAAGGTTGTATCGTCGGATTTGTGCAAATTTCTCTTGGAGATCTGTAATGTGATATGTCGGCTTCCTCGACTTGACCAGCATGTCATCAACATAGACGTTCGGGTTTCACCCGATTTGAGCCTCAAAGACTCCGTTCATCATACATTGGTACGTGGCCCTTTCATTCTTCAAACTAAACGGCATTTTGGTATAACAGAAAATACATTGATCGATGATGAAAGAAGTCTTTTCTTCATCTTCCGGTGCCATCTGGATCTGGATGTAGCCTGAGAAAGTGTCCATGAAGCTAATGAGTTCATAGCCCGAGGCATTGTCGACCAGATGGTCGATCCGGGGCAGGGGTAGCTATCCTTTGGGCAGGCTTTGTTGAGATCAGTGAAGTCGACACACATTCATCATTTTCCGTTTGCCTTCTTCACCATCACGACATTCGAGAGTCAATCGGGGTATTTGACCTCTTGAATGAAGCTCACCTCCAGAAGTCGGTCCACTTCCTCGATTGCGGCCTTCATCTTTTCGCCCCCCCAATGTTCCTCTTCTTCTGCTTCATACGTTTCGAAGTCGAGTCGACTTACATTTGTGGGATATTACCTTGGGTCGATACCGGGCATATCCCTCGGGGACTAGGCAAAAATGTTTGCATGCTCTCTCAAGAGAGCGATCAACTGCTTCCTTAAGTCGAAAGGGAGCATCGACCTGTTGGAGACGATCCTCCTTTCTTCTTCAGAGACATGGATGCTCTCCGTCTCTTCGACCGCAGCGAGTCGTTGATCCTCGCCATTGGGATTGACTAGATCTGTCATTCCACCCTTCTCAAAGCGGCACAACCAGGCTTGCTTCTAATTTCCTCTCGCTTTTCCAACTCCCTCAGGAGTTTGGAATTTGATCATTTGATGGAAAGTCGAGTCCACCGCTTCTATAGCATTGAGTAGAGATCTGTCGATAATTCTATTGTACGCTGAGTTGATTTTCACCACTATGAAGTTGGTCAGACGAGTGACCTGTAGTGGATGCATTCCCAAAGTCACCGGTAGGATAATGATGCCCACTACTGGAGCAGAGTGTCCGGTGAATCCTACAAGAGGTCTCAAACAGGTTCTCAACTGTGTCGAAGACAGCCTCATCCTCTCCAATGTGGTGAGGAAAAGCACATAGAACGAACTTCCTGTGTCGATGAACAATCTCTTCACGATGATCTCGTTGATGGTAGCTATGACGACGATGACGTCATCATGTAGCAGTTCTACACCCTCTAGATCTTCATCTGAGAAAGATATAAGAGGTGTAGAGTCTCTGGGTCGTTTTCTCCTCACAGCTATTGTCATCAACCTTCCAGCGTAGGAACTTTGGAGTGAGGTTGATAGCTCCGAGTGCGGAGGTCCTCCCATTATCATGTTGAAGGAGTTGATACTGAGAGGCACCAAAGCATCTCCGGAGGGTATTGATGGGTAATTCGACATGGTCATTTTGTTGACAGGGATGTCGACTCAGGTTTTCTATAGACAGCACCAAACTGTTAAGGCCAAAAATGACCGAAACAATTGTGTTG
Organism: Scilla litardierei; assembly: GCA_030789695.1. NCBI lineage: Eukaryota > Viridiplantae > Streptophyta > Magnoliopsida > Asparagales > Asparagaceae > Scilla > Scilla litardierei. The sequence goes on along the minus strand of CM061139.1, from coordinate 129,683,014 downwards.
CTGACGTGGACCCTTCCTACTGAGTTGGGACCTCGTCAGCCGATTGAGTGGGACCCTAAGTTGGAAGAACCAGTATCGTTGATGGATGATGGATGACTTGCAGTGCTCAATTGACCTTCGAGCGGTCCGTATATCGATCGATCGAGGTTGAGAAGCTCTGAAACTACCCTTGATCAGGATCGAGACTCGTAGATTTGTACCACAAGGAAGCGTCAGGGAGGACGGATCTGGGTCTCGACCCACATCCCCTCCGATGCTTAAGTTAGAATGGTAACTTAAGAGAGTGAAAGAGCTTGGAGCAGCTGAGATCGGCCCACGAAGGTTCGTCTTAGATCTGACGTTGCAAGCCCCTTTGGAGAAGAAACATAATTTGGAGAATGTAGTCCGAGCATCAGAACTCGTACCTTGGGAATTAGAACCCTTCTACCATTGTTTTTTCAGGTATTTATAGGCGTTTCTTTGATGTTTACGAGTAACCGTCCCTCATTGATTTGGACGGGATCTTCTCCAGGACTGGTGATTACGGATGCCCATTTACTCGGTCTCATTAACTCCCCCTTGAGTATCAGCGGGAGCTTAACGATCAAGTGAGCCGTTCGTTTGACTGGGTATTACTCCGCCTTAATGACATGTTTCGGGTTGTAGGCCTTATTTGGGTCAGATATCTTGACACCGTTTCATGATCTGTACCCGTGCTCTAACAGGAGCTTTAGCATGACTTGAGTGCATGAGAGTAATATAAGGATATCTATTAAAAGTGTCCAAGGGTTCTCTTGTCGTGATGAAGGGAAAGAGAGTACAGAACTTATATGCGATGTAGGGACACACCGTAGAGGGTGAGGCTAGCATCTCTCATTGCACAAATGACAAAGGATCGACGATTCGACAAAGCAATGGCATCTTTGTGTGAGAAGGCATTGGATGTGCTTCGCAAAAGGAAGCCGATACAGGCCAGAGAGGATAGATTGGAGTTCTGCAAAAAGTGCGTAGAAGAAAAGCTAACAAAGACACCCTTTGGGATCACAGAGTATAGCAGTAAATGGCCACTTGATTATGTACATTCAGATGTATGGGGGCCAACTTCTATACCTACCATTAGGGGAACGAAGTTGTTGCGGGTCAGATCCGAACACAATGAAATGTATTTGTAGTGGGAATCACGGGTACAATGATTTGCAGGTTTTTGGGTGACAGAAAGGTCTTCCCGACTTGGAGCTCGCTTCAGAGGTGAAGGGTACAAGGTCGCCTGGAGATCACCTGAAGGTCGTCCACTCTCGGTAGCTGAGGCGAGCTTCCTGTGAGGATTAACAACCGGTCAGAAGGGCAGGACTGGCTGTCAGCCCCTCCAATGCCTAAGTCAGCTGGTGGCGTAAAAGATAGGCATCGGGCATACTTGACGGCCTTAAGACAGATCGACGAAGTGTGGCGGGCTTGTGAGAAAGGCGCAGATATATGTAAGATATCTGACCTTGTGTATTGAAATGAGTTAAAAGATTTCACTAACCAATAACTTTTTTCAACCAACCCCCTCTATAGAGACAGGAGTGAGGTATTATAGGGCTGAGAGGCGGTTGCTCGCTGTCTTATCAGCCGTCGAATTATCCATGCTGGCACTCGTGTGCTGTGGTTGTGTCAGTGATATTTACCGCATTAATGGTGTAAGGAGGTGTCAGGAGCATTAATGAGACGTGAGTGGCGGCCATCAGTTCTCGCCCTTAACCCCTGTCATTAAAGAGTATGTGAGCCCATATCACTCTGTCAAAGATATTTATGCTAGGTCGCCTTCAGGGGCGAGCAATAGACCGGCGATCAAGCTTGGCTCCTAAGGATGATGCTTCTTGTTGGAGGGTAGGCGAGCTTGTCCTCGGCATGGGGACTTGTAGATCGTACCGGTGGGCTTATTAGATGACTTGGAAACGAGCTTGCAGCGGGCTGAGGCGCGCTCTTCTGAGTCAAGATGATCTTCAGCTCGGCTAGTGTCCCATCAGGAGGGTTAGTGAGGCATCATGCTTGGGCCACCAGTGCATATGGGCCTTAATTTCATGGGCCGGCCTTTAGGACATAACAATTGCCCATGTCATTCAAGCCCGACGTGACCAGCCCAGCTTCAACTTGCATGACGAATCGTGTTTCCCCCAGACGAAGGCGGGTCACTCGCATTCAATGAACTCTGACTGTCGAATCTAAGAAATCATGATGGCGATACGACGACGAGAAGAGTTCGAGGCACCCATCCACTGAACAGATGACGCATGGCTGAGGAGACTGGATGAGAATTCGAGGTGACAGCCTAGACCCGCTCGGATCTCGCCCCGTGGTGCACGCCCGACGGTGGTGATCGCCCGCCTCTCCTCATAATTAGAGATGGAGTGGGAGTGGGAGAGACTTTTGCCAGAATTTTTTGAAACTTCAGATTTCCCCCTTGCATCGTCGAGAGCAGCTGCCGTCGATCGACGTTGTCTGCCGGAGCCTCATTATTTCATTCTTCTTTAGGTAAACTTTCGATCCCAGTGATGCCTTCATTTGCTTCTTCCGCAGCTTCTTCTTCTTCAAATGTCAGCACCGAACAACACTTCGGGGAGGTCGGCGGGAGTGATGCCGCTGAGTCGGATCCGATGATGTCGAAGATGTTGTCGATGTCGAGGCCGAAGGGAGACATGGCAGTTGAAAAAGCCTTCGCGTCATCATCGGTGATGATGAGGGACCCCAAGAAAGGGAAGGCGCCCAAGTCACCCGTCAAGGCCGCAAAAGCTATCATGGTCACATGCGACGGAGGAACACGGCTGCGGTCACTGCGAAAATCCTGGCCCAAATGTCTCAGCTGCTGCCCTCCGAGATCCCAAAGATCCGTGCCAAGTACATCTGGCCCCCTACACAGTCTGCCTCCCCGAGCTTGATGAGCAGGTATGCTCCCCACGGGACCACGAGGTCGGCGTGTACTACCTGACCTTCCCTTGGGTCTTTGCTTCCTGCTCCATCCCTTCCTCCTACTTATCCTCCACTTCCTCGAGCTCCCCCTCCTTTAATTTACGATGAAATCTATCAGCAAGATGGTCGGCTTCCTCGTTCTCAGCTCCGCCCACAGAATAAGCCTGACGTTGCCGCTCTTCCAGTACTTCTTTAAGGCAAATAAAATGGAGGACTACTACTATGTCAGCGCAAAGACAGGCAGGACGCTCGTCCTCGGGCTGCCGGACAAGGTGAGGGTTTGGAAGGAGAAATTTGCGTTCGTCTTAACTCTGACGGATCTGGCTCTGAGGTCGAACTGGGGAGCGCTGAATCCCACAGTGAATGTCGATGTTGCCCTAGAGGGGAGCGACCTGGAGAACGTCAGAATCCTGGAGGCGATCCCTAGGGAGAATATGATCTTCAAAGACCTGGTTGCGGACGAGATGGTCGCCCAGCACATCTGGTGTGATGGTACTCCGTGTGTCGTGAACAACATCTGAAAAGCTCACCCTAATCTGTTTTCTTTTTGCAGGAGCGGTCATATGCATGTCCATGGAGGAGGTGATGAGGAAGACGAGGGAGGTGTCATCGAAGCTACCGCCAAGCAAGGGCAGGGGCCAGAAGCGGAGTCTGGAGGAGTCCGCCACCGCTTAGGCCGAGAAAGGAGAATGGGTCAAGATATTGAGGAAGGAGGCTGTGGCCGCAGCTCCTCCATCCCACTTGAGCAAGGTGGCAGCTGGTGGAGTTGTCGACCTCGATCCGGAGGATCCCGCAGTCAGCCCTATGACCGCAGAGTGCCAGGGCCCGTCGGTCGGCACCGCTATCACTGTCTCCACTAGCTCGGCCGCTCTGCCAAGACCCACGACGGCACCAACCACCACCAGTCATCCTGAAATTGTGACCTGGCCCTACGGATGCCTGGAGTACGAGCTGGGGACATCGGGCCATCCGAGTTGCGAGGCCGCCCTTGCCACCTTCAAATCGACGAAGGAGGCTGTTCTCGCCATCCCGCCGAAGATGGTCGTCATGCCGCACTACTCGGTAGGGGCCCAGGAGTCAGTCTGCGACGAGGCTGGGGTGGCAGCCCACCTAGCGGAGAATAGCCTATTGCCAAGGGACTGAGAGGCCCAACAGGAGGTTGGTGTCAAACTCCTCTGCAACACGGCCGTCTGGCATAATATGCATGTATGTTGACCTTTGCCTAGGATGCCGAACTTCTTCTCTCTTTGGTATACTTATGCCCTGATCTTCTTTGTAGGCGGTCGCCGCTCTGGTGTCTCTTCAGCAGCACTCGTCGAAGGTTAACCAGCTTGAGGCAACGCGTGGGAGGAAGGTGGTCGCCCTCAAGGGCACCGAGGCGAAGTTGAAGGACGCCATGGAAAGGCTGACGAAGGTCTATGGATATTATCAGGCCTAGAAGGATGAGATCGCCAAGCTGGAGAAGGTTGTCAGGGAGATGCAAGAGAGGGCCCGCCAGGAAGATACCCGAAGAGCCACCGTCGAGGGGCTGCTGGCCTCAGAGAGAGAGGCGACTGGAGCGAAGATCGTCGAGCTGGAGCGACGAAATGCTGGACTGGCGAAGATCGACCTGGACCAAGTCAGGGCACATGCCGTCCTTCAATACCAGAACAACGAGCTTGTCCCCGCGCTGACAGCCATGAGGACAGAGGGCTTCGATGACGGTTTGGAGGCCGGCTTTGAGAGGGCGAAGGCGAGGTTGGGGAAGCTCTACCCCAGCATGGAAATCGACTTCGCCTGGCTGTCAGCGGTGTCTGATGACGAGGCGGAGGCTTCCACTACTTCAGAGACCGAGGTGGCAGAGACTCCATGTGACGACAATCAGGAAGGCGGCCAGGCAGACGCGCGGGCCCCAGAGGGTGGCGGTTAAGGGAGTGGCAACCGATCGGAGGCACCATAAACTAGGGCGAGATTGTATGGCCGGCCCTGGGGCCGAGCCTTGGAGTCTTGTGTTTGGTTTTGACCTTGAGATGTACAGAGTTACTATAAATAAAATTTGAAATTTTTTCCTTACTGTTGATGTTTGTTCAATATGTCCATTGTGCGAACTGTGCTTTTGTATGTGTATGCCCCTAACATTCTGCTACGTGACGAGGGCAAGGTTGAGTAGAAAGAGAATGTTGTGGAGTTGCATGTCCAATCCGGATCTGAAGGCTAGCTGCCAGGGAGGAGGGGCGATAGGGAGGATCCGACCCTGCGACTTCTGTTGGTGGCGCACTGCCCCGGAGTTGAGGATGGAGGGTGCAAGCCATCGCTCGTTCCTTAACTAATAGGCGACACTATCGAGGGTGAAGCCATCAGGCTTGCCCCGGAGTTGAGCGAGGGGAGGGTGCAAGCCGTAGCTCGTTCCTTAACCCACCGATAATTTATCGAGGGCGAAGCTCGTCAGCCTGCCCGGAGTTCATCAGTTCGGATCTGAAGGGTAGCTATCAGGAAGGAGGGGCGATAAGAAGGAGCCGACCCTGTGACCTCCGTTGGTGGCACACTATCCTGGAGTTGAGGGAGGGGAGGGTGCGAGTCGTCGCTCGATCCTTAACCCACCGGTGACACTATCGAGGGCGAAGCCGTCAGGCTTGCCCCGGTGTTGAGGGAAGAGAGGGTGCGAGCCGTACCTCGTTCCTCAACCCACCGATGATCTATTGAGGGTGAAGCTCGTCAGCCTACCCCGGAGTTCATCAGTCTGGATCTGAAGGCTAGCTACCAGGGAGGAGGGACGATAGGGAGGAGCCGACCCTGCAACCTCCATTGGTGGTGCACTGCCCCAGAGTTGAGGGAGGGGAGGGTGTGAGCTATCGCTCGTTCCTTAACCCACCAGCAACAATATCGAGGACGAAGCTATCAGGCTTGCCCTGGAGTTAAGAGAGGGGATGGTGCGAGCCGTAGCTCGTTCCTTAACTCACCAGTGATCTATCGAGGGCAAAGCTCGTCAGCCTGTCCTGGAGTTCATCAGTCTGGATCTGAAGGCTAGCTTCCAGGGAGGAGGGGCAATAGGGAGGAGCTGACCCTGCGACCTCCGTTGGTGGTGCACTGTCCCGGAGTTGAGGGAGGGGAGGGTGCGAGCCGTCACTCGTTCCTTAACCCACAGGCGACACTATCGAGGGCGAAGCCATCAGGCTTGCCCCAGAGTTGAGGGAGGGGAGGGTGTGAGCCGTAACTTGTTCCTTAACCCATCGGTGATCTATCGAGGGCGAAGCTCGTCAGCCTTCTCCAGAGTTGTGTGTTGCAAAGGCTTAGGCTCCGAGACGGATGGCTGACCTTCGTCGAATAGGGAGGGCTAAAATGCAAATTCAAACAACGCACTGAGTGTACAAACACAGTTGTTTATTAAAAGTATAACATTGACTGAATGTACAGGTGCATTTATTGAAAAAACTTGAGCAAGTTCTCATCATTCCAGGGATGGGTCAGCTCCTTGCCCTCCATGTTCGCCAGACTATACGTCGCCAGACCCACGACGTATGTTATGGTGTAAGAGCCTTCCCACTTTGCAGAGAGCTTGCCTCCTCGGCCGATCTCGGGCCTAAAAGTGGCGTCCTGTAGGACGAGATCGCTGACTCTGAAGCTTCGCTTTCTGACGCGGGAGTTGTAGTGTCTCGCCATCCTTTGGTTGTGCTTGATCAAACATGTTAGTGTGTGATCCCTTACCTCGTCGACGAGCACAAGATTGATGTCGAGACCCTCTTCATTTTTTTCTTCGTTGAAGTACTGGAGGCGTAGAGACTCCTCAACGACCTCCACTGGAGCGGCAGCCTCTGCCCTATAAGCCAGCATGAAGGGGCTCTCGCCTGTTGATGCTTTGTACGTTGTGTGGTATGACCAAAGGATGCCATGCATCTCGTTAAGCCAGGTCCGGGGGCGCTGTCGACCTTCTTCCTCAGCAGCTCAAGGATGCATTTGTTCGCTGCTTCGACGAGGCCGTTGGACTACAGATGCGCTAGGGAGGCAAAATGGAGGTTGATGCCCCAATCTGAGCAGAAGCTTCTAAAATCCACGGAGTCAAAATGCTTCCCATTGTCTATCACTATGGAGCGAGGTATCCCGAAGAGACATATAATTGACTTCCAAACGAAGTTCATGTCCACCCAGGTGATGTGTGCCAGCGACTCTGCCTCGATCCACTTTGTGAAATAGTCGACGACGGCGACCAGGTACTTCCTGCCTCCCGTGGCCATCGAGTGGAACGGTCCGAAGATGTCGAGGCCCCACTTGGCAAATAGGATCGGGCTTAGGATCGGAATCAGATCAGCTGGCGGGGCCATTGTATGTTTGAAGAATCACTGGCACTTCCCGCACCGCTTAACATAGTTGGTCACATCCTTCACCACGCATCATTCACCATAGTCGGCCAGTAATAGCCTTGTCAGATCGCCTTGTGTGCCAGGGTGCGTCCTCCATAGTGGTTCCCTGCAGAGCCCTTCATGGATCTCACGGATGACCTCCTCTGCCTTTCTGGGCCCAAGGTACTTCAGATAAGGCAAGACGTCGTATCTTGCACTGCGCTTCTGGTAGAACACGCCATCGAAGATTACAAATGTCAAGGCCTGCCACTCGATATTTCGTGCCTCCAGTCTGTCCTCTGACAGGGTTCCACTCTCCAGATTGGCAACGATCGGGCTCATCCACGACAGCTCCTGGTCGACGCATAGAAGTTCTCCCTCCCCGAGACTTGGTGTGAGCAGATTCTCGATGTAGATGGCCTTTCCAATCTTGGCTGGAGAAGAGGATGCTACTTTGGAGAGGGCATCGGTGCGGATGTTGGTCGACCTCGGGAGGTGCTGGACTACAACCTTCTTGAATTTGAGTAGCTCGATGCGGGCGCAAATATAGCTTCATAAGATCTTCCCTTGCTTCAAAGCTGCCTTCAATCTGCTGGACGACAAGCCTCGAGTCACTGATTAACAGCACATTCGTCACCCACAGCACCCTGCATAGCTTCAGCCCATTGATGGCAACCTCGTATTCCTTGACATTGTTGGTCGCCGGGAAGTTGAAGCGGAGGGTGTACTCCAGCAGACTTCCATCCGGTGTATCAATCACTATGTCGGCTCTGCAACCTGTCACTGTGGCCGGCCCATCGACATGGACGATCCAATGCTCGCCTCCATATCGCGCGGATGTAGATGGAAGATTCTCGTCGACAAGCTGGGATTGTGGTGTGTCCGGTTGGGCGTCAGGCATTGCACTGCCAATCTCTTCAATGGTGCACTCCACCAAGAAGTCTGCCAACACTTGGCCTTTGATCACTGCCCTGGGCTTGTAGACAATGTCGACCTCTTAGAGCTCGACACTTCAGTTCAGCATCTGCCTGATTTCTCCAACCTCCTCAAATTCTTATCAAGCGGCAAGTTGGTGTAGACAATGATAGAATGCGCTTGGAAGTAGGGCGGAGCTTCCTCACCGTCAGTATTAGGCCATATGCAATCTTCTCGATCGGGCTGCAACGAGTCTTCGCATCGCGGAGCACCGACTTGCATAGTAGATCGGCTGCTGAATCCCCCTTCTTCTTTGATCAGGACCGAACTAACAACTTCCTCGGTGGCAGCGAGATAGAGGCCGAGCTGCTCTCCTTCCTCCGGCTTGGCGAGCAATGACAGGCTCTGTAGATAGGCTTTAAGCTCGCCGAAGGCTTGGGTGCAGCTGTCATCCCATCTCACTGTTGGATCCTGCTGTTGGATCCTGCCAAAACAGAGTTAGGATCGATAAATGAAGTTGAGACTTACGCTTGCGTATGCGGCACGGTAGTCACAGAACTTCGCCTTCGGATTCGCCACGACGGATCGAGTCTTCTCACGAACGGAGTAAGGCTACTAAATCCACACTCTAAATCTCTACTTTTAGATTAAGAACTTGGATAAAGAGAGAGGAAGGATTTTGGCAGAGCTTTGCTAGAATGAAATGCATGCAAGAATGCCATGCAAAAGTGTAAGGAAATGGCTAACCCTTGGGTCTTATTTATAGCCCCCAAGGTAGTTATTTTAGGAGTAATTGTTCCTTTGGAACAATTTAACTAAGGTGTACCATCGTACATGGCATATTATAAGTTTAAGTTGTACCATATGCATGGTACAACATAAGCTTAAGATATTACCCCTTTATTAGCCATATGTCGCATGCACTTATGCACATATAATGCGACTTTCCCATCAATCTAGAGATCCTCTCCGCAAGGGAACATATTCCCTTTGCACACGACTTCGTGTACGCGACGTTTGAGGTCCGTATTCCCTCGTACATCCCCCACAAGGGTGTACAAACGTCTTCCATATCCAACATCTCCCACTCACACTTGAGGGGATTGTAAGAGAACGTCTTTCTCTTAGTTCTTTCATCTATCATACCGAGAAATAGACCGTGCGACCGTCATGCGCGTAGAGTCTGTTGTTGTGCACTTGTTAGAGATACACAACGACCTCGAAGGTGCAAAGTTGAGTAGTTCAACGCATGCTTTACCCTAGATTATTTCTTCACATTTCTTATACTTTATATTCAACAATTGAATCCCATCTGGATCACAATTGGCTGGCCATCTTTGAATCATTAAAGTCCAAATGTGAATATGAAATCAATCTTCCTCTTCTTGCGAACCTTCTGATCTTGACTTGATTCACTTTTCTAACGTGCCCGGCCGAGCCGAATTATCATAGCCCATTAGCAACACGCTAAGATAGCGATCATCTCGTCAAATCTAAAGGAACCAATTGGAGTCCTTGAGGGTAAGAGTTAAGGCCCATATGGCCTTTGAGTCTCACATAATAGCAAACACTATTGCTACTAACTCAGTGGTCGAAATGCATACGTGGTATGAACACGTATTACAACATCGCTCCTTTCCCAGGGAGTGTATGTCTCAATGATGTTGTAAGGATGATGATCAGACACCATAATGTCTGACTTTGAGTCCCTTATTCTACTCAAATAATCCTTTGGACTCACATCCCGCATTTAGACAGATAGGATTTCAAAAAAAAAATCCTCTTAGATCTTTTGTAAGCATCCATATGATGCAGATCTTTCATGCGACCATTTTGTTTAAGTCATGACTCTTAAATCATCCGTCTGATGATTTTGACTTCAAACAGGTCTCATCTCTATTCCATCTGTCTGATAGAATAAGGCGGTTGCTCATGTGAGAGAGCCAACCTCAATATGTCCGACATACTAGAATTCAGCTGAGATTTCAAAAATGTACACAAACATTTCTTAAGAAATTCATATGCAATGTTTGAAAAAGAACTTATTCTTTTATTAATTTTGATCATTTACAGACATGGGAATTTACATTGATACAACTCAGCTCTTACGCAATCCTTGAGATGATAAGTGTTTGTAAAACACATCTCTGGGGATAGCCTTCGTAAGCGGATCCGCTATCATCTCATGCGTAGATATGTACCTTATGTCTACCTTCTTGGTCTTATCATAGTCTTTTGCAAATTTGTAGCGGATATCTATGTGTTTGGTCTTACAATGGAATTTCGGATCTTTGACATAGGCTATAGATGCTTGACTGTCGCTGTGTATGGGTGCAGCACCTGAGTCACTTGCATTAATTAGCCTGTCTAAGAACTTCCTAAGCCAAACAACCTCTTGGACTGCCATGCTAAATGCTACAAACTCGGCTTCCATGGTTGAAAGTGCGATGCAGGATTGTTTCTTGCTACTCCAGGATATTGCACCAGATCCGAGTAGAAAAACATATCCTGAGGTCGATCGTCGCTCATCGAGATCACCCGCCCAATCAGCATCAGTGTAGCCTTCGAGCCTCAAGGCATCTCCTTGATAGCATAAAGCAAAGTCTGCAGTTCCTTTGAGATACCGCATTATCCTCTTAACCGCTTTCCAGTGTACTTGCCCTGGGTTGGATTGGTAACGACTTACCATTCCAACGGCAAAACAGATGTCCGGTCTTGTACACATCATAGCGTACATTAGACTACCAACTGCACTGGAATATGGAACTTTTTCCATAATCTCCTTCTCTTTTTGGTTCTTCGGACATGATTTCAGACATAAATTGTCGCACTTGCTTATTGGAGTATCAATGGACTTGCAGTCCTGCATATTAAAACGTTCTAGAACCTTCTTTATATAAGTCTCCTGTGAAAGAGAAAGAAGTTTCTTTGAACGATTCCTTGAAATCTTAACTCCAAGGATATATGCGGCTTCTCCCATGTCTTTCATCTCAAAAACTGATGAAAGCCAAGCCTTGATATCCATCACAAAGCCCTTGTCATTTCCGGCTATTAAAATGTCATCTACATATAGAGACATAATAACATACTTGTTCTTATTCCTCTTGATATATACACAGTTATCTTCATCAAGCATGGAAAATCCATTTGATAAGACAACCTCTTGAAATCGTATATACCATTGCCTCGAGTATTGTTTAAGACCATATATGGATTTAAGAAGTTTACAAACCTTATGTTCGTTTCCTTCTTTTACAAACCCTGTTGGTTGTTCCATATAGATCTCCTCGTCCAATTCTCCATTGAGAAAGGCAGTCTTTACATCCATTTGATGTAATTCGAGGTCTAAGCAAGCTACCATTGCCAGAATCAGGCGAATTGAGGTAAAACGAACAACGGGTGAGAAGGTCTCTTCGTAGTCTATCCCTTCCTGTTGCGTAAAACCTTTCGCGACAAGGCGAGCTTTATATCTGTCAATAGAGCCATCAGCCTTATGCTTGATCTTGAGAACCCATTTGTTCTCAATAGCTCTACGTCCTCTGGGTAAGTCAACTAAGTCCCAGACTTGGTTAACTTTCATGGATTCTAACTCCTCTTGCATCGCTTCCATCCATTTGTCTTTAGCAGGGCAAGATACGGCCTGTTTGAAAGTAGCAGGCTCGTCATCTTCTTGTAGTAAAGTCATAAAGGTTTGCGGAAATTCATCCTCAAATCTTAGAGGAGCCAACCTTGTACGACTACTACGTCGTATTTGAGATTCTTCAAGTCCTTGTTGACTTGAGTTTAGATCAATTCTAATATCACTCCCACTTGGAATGTCGTTAGAATTGCTCCCACTTGGATCATTATTCCCGTATGGAATAGGATAATCGTCATTCGTATAATCCATTGGTGAAGGCTGAAACGTATTTTCGTTTTCACCAATAATTCTCCCACTCGAATGAGGTAATCCTTCTTGATCATAAATCTCAAATAGAGATAAGTCCTGACTTATCTCGCCCTGTCTTGGAAACTCGTTTTCCAAGAAAGTGACATCCCTTGACTCAAACTCAATTAGCCCACCATTGTCTTCCTGACTAACAAAAACATAACCTTTGGAGTTTTCTGCGTATCGTATAAAGATACATTTCCTTCCCCTTGGCCCAAGTTTGCCATACTTATGGGAGGAAATATGTGCGTAGGATGCACAACCCCAAGGTTTCAAAATGTTTAAGTCAGGAGACCTTTGGTTCCACAACTCATAAGGAGTGGAGTTAACTGATTTCGAGGGTACGCGGTTTAAAATGAAAGCGGCCGTCAAATAATGCATCACCCCAAAAGGTGATTGGCAAGTTAGCTTGCGTCATCATTGAACGGACCATTTCCATTAAAGTCCTATTTCTCCTTTCTGCAACACCGTTTTGTTGAGGAGTATAAGGCATAGTTACCTGATGTACTATGCCTTTTTCATCACAAAGTTCCTTAAAACTTATTGATTGATATTCACCGCCCCTATCGGTTCACAAGACCTTAATCTTGCGATCTAATTGATTCTCCACTAAACTCATATAGTTTTTAAAGCAAGCCAAAGCTTCACTTTTATGGGATATCAAATAGATATGTCCGAATCGGGTGAAATAATCAATAAAAGTGATGAAATAGGACTTTCCGCGTCTTGTCTTGACATTCATCGGACCACATATGTCCGAATGGATAATCTGTAATGGAACCTCGGCCCTTGTGCCGGTTCCAAACGGCTTGCGACAAGATTTCCCCACAAGGCAATGTTCGCAGGTCGACATTTCAACCTTTGAAACATTGGATAGAAGGCCACGTTTGGCAAGTCTATCCATGCGCGTTGGTCCAATATGACCAAGCCTTGCGTGCCAACAAATCACATCAGACTCATAAGTCTTAGAATTTGCAATAAGGAAATTTTCATTACATGAGGAATCATACATTGTACTCATTACAATAAATCCTTTAAATACAAACCCAGTACCAATAAGAGTATTATTACAACTTAAGTCCACATTACAATCATGAAAAAACCAGTTATAGCCAAGACCCATTAATACGACCACAGAAATTATATTCCTTCGAATATCTGGAGCGAAGAGGACATCATGAAGTAGGAGAGTGCGGCCGTTGTCCAAGACTAGCTTGCAAGTCCCAACGCCTTTCACTTCAACACGTGTGTTGTTTCCTACATAGATCCACTTCGTTCCTTGGGGTATCCGGTGATACTCCACGAAGGACCGTCTGTCCCTTGCTATGTGGTCGGTGGCACCTGAATCAATTATCCAAAATGGATTAGATTCCACAAGAAATATTGAACTAGAAACACATATGTAACTAGTATATTTACAAGTTACCTCGTCGCCTCCACTCGTACACGAACGAGCATAGTGACCGAGCTTGTTGCACTTGAAGCACTTGATCCTCTTCAAGTCTTTTTTCTTGTGCCATTTCTTGTGCCCACCCTTATGTTTGGGTTTCTTGGTAGACTCGGGTTGCTTATTACGTTCATTAGTGAACTTCGAACGATCTTTCCGTTTCTTTCCCCTGTGTGAGGAACTAGCAACCATGTGCACTTCTGCACTTGGCTTGGCAGCCGTAAGCCGCTCTTCCTCTAATTTGAGGTGCTTGGAAACATCGCTGAAGGTCTTGATGCTCTCATTGTGAGTGAGATGCATCTTCATTTGATCTCACCTATTTGGTAGGGAACGTATAACTGCTTGGATTTGTTGCTCATTAGTGAGCACATGACCTGCGTCCTTTAACTCCGAGATAAGGTTCGCCATATGTCGCAGATGTTTCCCCATGGAATGATCTGGACGTTTCTTATATGTATCGAACCTTATAGTTAAGGCGCGAAGTTTGGACACCGATGTGCCACCAAACTTCTCCTCTAGCTTGGACCATATGTCCATGGCTAGGTCATGTTCTCGGAAGATGCGCATTATGTCATCAGCCATACTGCTTAATAACGTAATGCGTGCTATCTTGTTCTTCCGAGACCAAGCATCAAAAGCTTCCTTGTCTCGTCGGTGCTGGGCCGTAGTGCCCAACTCGGGTTCAATCATAACGTTCTTTAGAGTTTCGAGCACTTCTTGCTCCTCTAGAACGTATTGTATCTTGATGGACCAAAGTTTGTAATTATCGCCGTTGAGTTTTTCACCTCTGTTTAACTCAGCGATGATATTCTTTGAAGCGGAAGACATTTTACTTTTAAAATGCTGCAACAGACATAAAACCAAAGGTTTGATCAAAAAAATTGCATTGAAAATTCTTAAAATACAATTCCCATTTGAAGTGATTATAATTTGATAAGTTACTTTCAAAAAATATTGAAGATGTTACTCTAGAATCGGAAAGGTCACTATGTTTCCAATCACCATCTAGAGTAACTTTCAATATTTCTCCCTCACTTTATCAAATGTTAGTACTCTTATAGTACTTCGCAGCGGAAAAGCGTTTTTTGAAAACGTATTTTTCAAAACGTATGAAAACGTATTTTTCAAAAAAAATATATTCCATCTTAGTACCCTTATGATACTAGTGAAACGTTCGGCACTTCCTGACCATTTGTCGGGAATGAGCCGTATCCGTGCCAAGGTCGGATCCCCCTTTTGGGATTTTTTCTGCAAACTATCGTCGCCGGCTCCCGTATGGATCCAGGCGTTTCCCCCCGTATGAGAGAATTTTGATGCAGACGACTGTCGTTTGGCCCCGTATGGGCTAGACGGCACGTTCATATTCGACCAAGGCCTTTTGCCGAATTGGTCGACCAAAACACCCGAATTGGTCGACCAATGATAATGGTCTGAAATTTCTCCGGCCAGGGCCTCTGCCCTGGCCGAGGCCAGGGCGCCGGCCCTGGCCACTACCAGGGCCGGCCCTGGCCTCTGCCAGAGCCGGCCGGCCCTGGCAGTGGCCAGGGCGCCGGCCCTGGGCACTGCCAGGGCCGGCCAGGGCCGGCCCCTGGCCTTGGCCGGGGCCGGCCACTGCCGGCCTGGCCATGGCCGGCCATGGCCCTTTGGCCATGGCCGGCCTCCCCTTGTGTGGGGTGGCCGCACACCCCCGCCGGAGGGGGTTGTCGCGGTGGTTATTAGCCGTAGCCAACCCCCTCCGCATGGGGAGGGGGGTGCATGGCCTTCATAGCCCATTTGGCCATGGTGCACATGCACTAAAATTCATCTTCCCCGATGGGAATAACCACCACCTTCTTCTTCGGTGAAGCACCCGTTCGTCGAGGAAGTAGTTGTCCTCCAATGGCCGTGTGCCAAAAAATGAACCCACTTCAAAAATTCGTAAACTACGCGCTCCACATGAAGAGAGTTCACATTCCCTATGAATGGAGACTCAGCATCCATGAAGAGAGCGAGCTTGACGATATGAACGGTCGGTTCTTCCCGTCACGGAGAGTTCCTACCATATCTGTAATGATAGGAGACCCTAACGTGAAAAGAACAACCGCTGCGTTCTCTCCGTCACGAAGTGTTCCTACCATATCCATAATGGTAGGATGCCCATTCGTGAAAAAGACAACGACTCGTTCATAGTTTTGACGGGGCGACGGTCTGACCGGAGCGAATCCGTATGGCTCTGATACCAATGTTGGATCCTGCTGTTGGATCCTGCCAAAACAGAGTTAGGATCGATAAATGAAGTTGAGACTTACGCTTGCGTATGCGACACGGTAGTCACAGAACTTCGCCTTCGGATTCGCCATGACGGATCGAGTCTTCTCACGAACGGAGTAAGGCTACTAAATCCACAATCTAAATCTCTACTTTTAGATTAAGAACTTGGATAAAGAGAGAGGAAGGATTTCGGCAGAGCTTCGCTAGAATGAAATGCATGCAAAAATGCCATGCAAAAGTGTAAGGAAATGGCTAACCCTTGGGTCTTATTTATAGCCCCCCAAGATAGTTATTTTAGGAGTAATTGTTCCTTTGGAACAATTTAACTAAGGTGTACCATCGTACATGGCATATTATAAGCTTAAGTTGTACCATATGCATGGTACAACATAAGCTTAAGATATTACCCATTTATTAGCCATATGTCGCATGCACTTATGCACATATAATGCGACTTTCCCATCAATCTAGAGATCCTCTCCGCAAGGGAACATATTCCCTTTGCACACGACTTCGTGTACGCGACGTTCGAGGTCCGTATTCCCTCGTACATCCCCCACAAGGGTGTACAAACGTCTTCCATATCCAACACTCACCCCCTTCCTCTCGCCCTTCCTGACATCGAGGGCCTCCATCAAGACTTTGAAGAAGGGGGGTGACCTCTAAGTGGACTTTGATAAGAATCTCCCCAGTGCGGCGGTCCGACCATTTAGCTTCTGCAGGTCTATGATCGTTTTTTGGCTCACTCATGTTGATAAGGGCGGAGATCTTGTCAGGCTTAGCCTCGATTCCTTACTTCATGATCATGAAGCCGAGGAACTTCCCAGACTAGACGCCAAAGATGCACTTCATCGGGTTGAGCTGCAGATTGTAGCGTCGCACCTTCTGGAAAGTTTCCTCAAGATCGGCAAGATGGTCATCGGCCTTCTTCGACTTCACCAGCATATCATCGATGTAGACCTTCAGGTTCCTGCCGACTTGGTAGTGAAAGATCTTATCCACCATCTTCTAATAGGTCGCCCTAGCGTTCTTCAAATGGAAAAGTATCTTGATGTAGCAGAACGTCACCCGGTTAGTGATGAATGACGTGTAATGGCCATACTGTCCTATACGTAGGATGTATACAGTAATGTGTATGTGAATGGTAATTTTGTTGTGTGCATATTAATTTCCTACGTGAATGGCTATATGGTTAGATATGATATGATTTGGATATATATAAGTGAAAGCATGTATATTGGTGTAGTGATACTAATTCTTGTGTTATTGTTATTATGGTATGATTATTACTGATGTTTGGGTGCTCTTATGGGTGATGTTATTAGTATTATTATTGTAGGAGCCCTAAGTTAATTTTTATAGCTAGAGATGAACTTGGATTATTTTTAGTTAGTGTTGATTAGGCTTATTCTAGGGCTTG
This sequence comes from Scilla litardierei, assembly GCA_030789695.1. Taxonomy (NCBI): domain Eukaryota; kingdom Viridiplantae; phylum Streptophyta; class Magnoliopsida; order Asparagales; family Asparagaceae; genus Scilla; species Scilla litardierei. The sequence goes on along the minus strand of CM061139.1, from coordinate 129,665,810 downwards.
GATTTTTAGTATGAGATGGGAGGAGATATTTTTATTGGATGGCGAACTTGTAAATACCAAAAACCCTTCTCTTTTTCTTTATTTCTTTTTCTTTCTTCCCCTTCTTCTCCCTCAAGCATCAGCCGAAACCCAAACTCAGGCCGATCTCCCCCATGGCCGAATCCCCTTGCTTTGGTGCTGCCGAATGCTTCTAAGTCCAAGAAAAAAAAAGAGGAGGAATGCTCCTCTCCCCTTCTCACATCCCATGCCTACTGAAGTCCTTCTCCCCGATTTGAACTCCTCACCTGCCGAATTGCTCCAGCAAGGCTGAATTGATTGCCAGTCCAAGCAAAAGGAAAAGGGGCAAAAGAGAAAAAGAAATGGAGAAGAGTAGGAAGAGAGGAGAAATTGGAGGGCAGAAATTCAATCAGGATTTGGGGGAAGATGAAATTAGGGTTTGGGCTTGGAGCTTGTAGATGGTGGATTCCTCTTGGAATTTGGTGGAGATCTCCTTGATTGAGGTAGGATTCCAACCCTACTCATATGTTTCATTCATTTTCATCTTGAGTTCAAAGTTGCATTTTTAGGATTTGTGGCAAATTTATGATATGGTGCATTCTAATTTGAATTGGAATGATGTTTGAATTAATTGATGCTACAAATATGTCCCATGTTGATCTTGAATGTCGTGCTTCAATAAATTTGCAAAATTGCTCTCTATTTGAGTGTTGGCAGCCTTATTACTTAATTTCTTTGTATGGACATATGAATTATTTGATAATGAAATGCTTATGTGAAATTGGCTATGGTTAGTTGTATGTTATGGTGTAATGACTTATAATGCCACAATTTGCTATGTTTATGTTGATAATGCTCTTGAGTGATTGTTCGCTAATTATGAGAAGTTGCTTTCATTTTGAAATGTTGGAAGTTTATTTCTTGTTTTCTTTCCTTGTATGAACATTGTGAGATATGAGAACAATAAATTGAGATGTGTATTGGCTAGGGATATGTGATGAAATTGGGGGCTTGAGGCCACCCTTGAAATTCGGCCTAGGGTTTTGAAGAGCCCTAGTGCCATGATGGTGTTTTGGTGGAAGACAATTTGTGAACTGAGAATGAAATATGAAATATGAAATGGAATGGGAATTTTGGTATGAGATTAAAATGTTGATTTTAATTTCATGAAATGGAATGCCTTGCTTCATTATTATTGTGAAATTACCCTCATTTTGATGTGTGGAGTTATTGATAAAATGTAATTGTTCTCATTTTGGTTACATTGATTAAATGAAATAGTTCTCATCATGTTATATTGATTAAATGAAATTGTTTTCATTTCGTTACATTGATTAAATGAAATAGCTCTCATTTTGTTATATTGATTAAATAAAGTTGCTCTCATATTTCTTGTAAGAAAAATGTGAATTATGTGAAGATGAAATGATTATGTGAAAAGGGCTATCGATTGATGGTTATATGTGGAAAATGGAATGGGTGTAAAATGATGTGATTAGGACACGAGGTGGAGTACACAGGCATGGACAAATGCCGTGGTAGGAGGCGGGTGAATATGACGTTGGCCACCTCTTGATCCATTTGGTTGCTCCACGTTGATAACGGAGTAGAAGCTTTGCACATGCACGCCGGCTCATTCATGGGATCCCCTTGCATTGCATTGCATCTCATTACTTGTGCATCATATGCATCATGGCATCATTTAGCATTTTTGGGGTGATTTGTGGTTGTATGTATGTGATGGTTAACTTTCAAGAATGAATGTTGCCATGGATGTGTTTGGTGCTTGAATGATGGTATGTTGGAAAGTGTGGTTTGTTAGTTGTTGGCAAATATTGTTATTCTTGTTGTTATTGTTAGTAGTGATATTAATGTTATTGGTGTTGGTGTTGGTGATATTATTAATATCTCTTAAGAATGAGGTTATGTTGATGTTTGTAAGGATCGCCTTACCCTTGCAATACTAATAACACACACTAGTGGTGAATAGTGTAATGGCAATAAATTATCCAATTAAAATTAAACTTGCAAATGCAAAATAATAAATGCAAGAGGAAATAATTGACACAATCAATCCAAACGCAAACACAAGATTTTCCCTGGTTTCCTAAAACTTGGGTATGTACTGCCACACCAATATTCACTATATTCCCACAAAGAGAAGTGAATACAAATCCCACAAAGAGATGCCTCACCAAGAGGATTTTGCCCTACACAAGGACCCAACCAACCCTACACAGGGGGTCAAATACCCACCAAGAGAATTACTAACTCCCACTCAGAGAATTAGGGTTACCCCTACACTGGGACACTAAACTCCCACTAAGAGAGTTACTCCCACAAAGAGAGTTATTCCCACAAAGAGAATATCCTAATCCCACATAGAGAAAAAATCCCACAAAGAGAGAAAGACTAATTCCCACAAAGAGAATTAGTGTTACAAGAATCACAAAGTAAAATAAATACTCTTACATATGCCTTGAGATGCTTACTCATAGATGAATGCAAGGCATGGAAGAGGATCTCCAAGTGTTGAGATTGGCTTGAAAGCACTTGGATGATTTCCCTTGAGCTGGGCTTCAATGCATGAAGCAGAATGAGAGCTCAAAGAGGGAAATTGAGAGAGTTTAAGAGTGGCTTATAAAACTCTTATGATTTGCAATTGCATCAAGAAGTTCTAATGAACTCAGCATACTCATATATATAGAAGCCACAAAGAAACACTCAAAACACAAGAAAACAGCCAAAGGCACAAGACAGCAACGGCTAGAAACTGGGCGAAAACGACAGCGACAGTCGACTGATGATCAAAAGACAGTCGACTGATCAATGGCTAGAAAATATCAAACGGCTATAATCTGAGCCGGGACAGTCGACTGATGAAGTCGATACAGTCGACTGAGAACTGGATAGGCGCATGTAAAACCTTCAGTAGGCGACTGCTGCAGAGGATGGAATAAAACAGAGAGCTGCACTCTTTCTCCAGATAAGCATACAGGCGACTGAAGTGAATAATACAGTCGACTGTAAAATAGTCAGACAACTTTAAAACCATCATCATTCGTCTGCTGCAGAAGATGGAGAAAAACAGAAAGAGGTAGAGATTGCACTTACGCTACTCAGACGACTGTTGACCAATCTTCAGGCGACTGTAAATATACAGGTGACTGTAAACTGTGCAGCAGTCGACTGTTGCGTAAAGCTCAAGTAGAGTCAATGGAAATGTTGACTTGAGCAGTGCATATCAGTCGACTGTAGGAGGATCGACAGGCGACTGGAAATCACCCAATCGACTGTAAATCCCTCATCAGTCGACTGATGGAAAGCCAGAGACTCCAAGTAAATCTTTGATCAAGATGAACCTATTAGGTTGGATTCTATGATAATCCTAAGTCTCACTAAGATGGTTAAATGCATATGCATGTATGAGTAGACCATCTATCAAGGCATTACATTAACCTAGACTCAAAAGAGAGAGAAAGCAATAAAGTAAATATGACATGGATTACATTGCTTTCCTTAGAGTCTAAGTCTTCCATCTTGATGCCTTGATGCTCTCCATCATCTCCAAGCTTTGGCACCCCTTGAGTCCAAGCTTTGGCCCTTCTCCACTTGATGTTCATCCTTGCACCAAGGTTTAGTCTCCAAGAAAGATATTCTAGAACTGAAACTGTGAGACGAAAACATAAGAGTCAGTAGCAAAAACATAATGTTGTGATCTTCATCAAAATAAGATTGGTATGAAACACCAATACTCAACAATATCACCCCTTTTGATGATGACACACATTATGTAAAACATAAAGAAATAAAGCACAATGCTGATGAGCTCCCTCTACTTATATGCACCAATTATACAATGAGATACACAATAGTAAAAACTCATTATACCAAAAGAAATCATGGTGACATATAATAGGCATGGATTACATAAACCAATTGCAATAGACAATATTATGCAAACATGAATGGTTTATATAATCTTATATATCTCTCCCTATAGATATATTTCTCCCCAAATGCATATGTATGAAATACAAGAGTTACATTTACATCATGCATATATCTCTCCCCTTGACATCGTCAATAAGGTGGACATCAAAAATATCCCCCGTTGTCATCTTAGCCAAGATGTGACAACAGGCAAGAAATAAGGAGATGTATGATACCAAATTGAAAAAATTTAATGGGTATCAATCACTATCCCATGATCCCCCTAGATCATAGAAATGGTCAAATTTTGACTTCTAGAATCCAATACCAATTATAAAGAATGAGATTAACAATCTCTAACAATTGAGATAAATACCAATTGTAGAAAAAGAATCTTGGAAAATAATCCTCTTTACAAATTGATATACATATATTGGAGCCATGGGCCTAAAGTATATCAAAGCAATAGATATGGAAAAAAATCAAGCTTCAATGATACACAATGATATTGCCAAAAGGAATATAACATGAAACACCATGGCAATATCTAAGGGGTTTGGGTTGAGACCAAAAATAACCAATTGTAACAAATGATCTCAATCTCACCCCGAAATGAGAGTCAAAATATGTTTTAAAACATTTTAAACATACAACATATTAACTCCCCATTGACATACATATGGATCAACAAATGAATGCATGTCAATGTCTTCCCCAAGGTCCCCATTTTCATGAAAAAATAAATTTGAAAACATTTTCAAAATCATGAAACACACACAAATAATGGGTATGCTAGAAAACATTTAAGCACAATACCCATGCAATATGCATATGTGTGAGGAATCTAAACATTAGGAAACCAAACCCAAGAGGAGTTTGGTTTCCTAATGTATTCACATGAGGTGATCACATCCCTAACTAGAGAGTTGATGTAACTATCCCTCTCTTGCCCACTAACCTTAGTGGGAATCCATAAACTCAATGATTTCCTAGGCAAGGGTTTTACCGTAGCAAGAGGGATGGATGTGGCATGCTTAGGTGTAGAAATTAATTTCTTGGCATGCAAAAAATGAGGATTTTGCTTCTTAGTAAAAAATGTAGAGTCTTCATTCTTCATCATCACCATGTGATCTACATGCTTCTTGTTGATGTTATTGTTGTACTAGAAAGCATGGTGATTCTTCTTAGGTGCTTAAGCAATATTTTTTGTATTTGCACCGTAAGAGGAATTAGAGGTGGGTTTGGGTACCACATTTTGAATATACCACAAACCTCCTCTATGATTTGCCGGATGTTGTTTTTCCAACAAATCGTGGAGTGAATACCTAGAATACACAAAGCTTTTGAGCTTACGGGATTCCTATTCACATTTCAACGTAAGTTGTTGAATACGAGTTTCTAAGCTAAGGTTTTGAGCAACAAGATTATCATTAGTTAAACCCAATTCCTTAACTTGAGAGAGAAGTGTGTCTCTCTCACTAGTGTCACAATCATGCATTTCATCATGAATTACACTATCAATTTTCTAGTTCATGCAACCTACTCTTAGCAATCTTATATTTTGCTTTTAATTTATTGTATGAGTTGATTCACTTACTAGCCTTTTCGGAAACCATACCAAAACGATATTCGAGCTCCTCGTATGAGATCTTCTCCTCAATCTCATCATCAACTTCTTCCTTGCTAGAGCTTGATGAAGACTTCTCCTCAATAGCCATGAGGCATGATTCCTCATATGAGTTGTAAGAGTTGAGCCATGCTTCCAATTCATCTTCATTTAAGCCAGAGGGGATTGGTGTAGGAACAATAGTTGCTACAAAGCACGCATAGCATCGTCCGTTGCGTCCTCTTCTTCGTTACTTGATGTATCCTCACTCAAATCATCAAAAGTCCATACAAGTCCCTTCTTGTGATTTTTGGACTTGGACTTCCCTTTCCAATGCTTCTTCCCTTTACCCTTGTAAGTTTCTTTGATGGGTTTGGAAGGGCATTCGGTGGATAGGTGTCCTTTTCCACTGCAAGTGTAACAAGTAGGAACCTTGTTAGAATTGGAGGCAAACTTTGACAAAGACTTACCTTGCTTGCACTTGAGGAATGCCTTGAATTGTTCGGCAAGATCCTCAATTTCTTCCCCACTCTACTCTTCTAGCTCATCTTCTTCACTAGGAGTTTCTCGATGGAATTTCTTCCTCCATTTAATTGGTTCCTCCTTGGCATGGAATGCAATCCCCTTTTGCTTCTCCGGCTTCTCGGGCTTCGATGGTTGAATCTCCTTCTTGTGTTGAAGCTTCACTGCGTACGCTATGAGATTTCCAATGCACTCCTCAACGGTGTATTTGGACGTGTCATAGGACTCCAAAATTCCGTTGGCCTTTGACTCCTAATGAGGTGTGAGGGAGTCAATAATCTTCTCTACTCGATCATCTTGGGAAATCGTCTTCCCAAGTCCCTCCAAAGCGTTCACGATATCTGTGAACCTTGTGAACATCTCTGAAAAGCTTTCTCCTTCCTGCAAATTAAACATTTCATATTTAGATCTAAACACAGTTTGTTTAGATTTCTTTACCTTTGTAGTCCCTTCATGACATATCTCCAAAGTATGCCAAATTTCGTTGGCCGTTTTGCACATGGAGATGCGGTTGAACTCATTTACTGAGAGGGCGCAATGGAATGCATTCATAGCCCTCGCATTGAATTTGATCGAGTCCTTCTTTGCCCTTGTCCTTGAAGCTGCAAATGTAGTGGCCTTCTCAAATGGCACCTCCGTGATGTCCCATAGGTCTTGACCTTCCATGTAGATCATCATCCCGATCTTCCAACTTTGGTAGTTGGTTCCGTTGAAGAGCGGGGGTCAAACGGTTGAATGACCTTCTTCATGAGACGCGGATGAGGCGTTGAATGCCATCGTTGCAGTATGCTATAACCTCACTCCGATACCAATTGTAAGGATCGCCTTACCCTTGCCTAACAATACACACTAGAGGGGGTGAATAGTGTAATGGTAATAAATTGTCCAATTAAAATTAAACTTGCAAATGCGGAATAATAAATGCAAGAGGAAATAATTGACACAATCAATCCAAACTCAAACACAAGATTTTACCCTGGTTCCCCAAAACTTGGGTACGTACAGCCACACCAATATTCACTATATTCCCACAAAGAGAAGTGAATACAAATCCCACAAAGAGATACCTCACCAAGAGGATTTTGCCCTACACAAGGACCCAACCAACCCTACACAGGGGGTCAAACTCCCACCAAGAGAATTACTAACTCACACTCAGAGAATTAGGGTTAGCCCTAAACTGGGACACTAAACTCCCACTAAGAGAGTTACTCCCACAAAGAGAGCTATTCCCACAAAGATAATATCATAATCCCACAAAGAGAAAAACTCCCACAAAGAGAGACAGACTAATTCCCACAAAGAGAATTAGTGTTACAAGAATCACCAAGTAAAATAAATACTATTACTTATGCCTTGAGATGCTTACTCATAGATGAATGCAAGGCATGGAAGAGGATCTCCAAGTGTTGAGATTGGCTTGAAAGCACTTGGATGATTTCCCTTGAGCTGGACTTCAATGCATGAAGCGGAATGAGAGCTCAAAGAGGGAAATTGAGAGAGTTTAAGAATGGCTTATAAAGCTCTTATGATTTGCAATTGCATCAAGAAGTTCTAATGAACTCAGCATACTCATATATATAGAAGCCACAAAGCAACCCTCAAACCCCAAGAAAACAGCTAAAGGCACAAGACAGCAACGGCTAGAAACTGGGAGAAAACGATAGCGACAGTCGACTGATGATCAAAAGACAGTCAACTGATCAACGCTAGAAAATATCCAATGGCTATAATCTGAGCCAGTACATTCGATTGATGAAGTCGATACAGTCGACTGAGAAAAGGACAGGCGCCTGTAAAACCTTCAGCAGGCGACTGCTGCAGAGGATGGAATAAAACAGAGAGCTGCACTCTTTCTCCAGATAAGCATACAGGCGACTGAAGTGAATAATACAGTTGACTGTAAAATAGTCAGGCGACTGTAAAACCATCATCAGTCGTCTGCTGCAGAAGATGGAGAAAAACAGAAAGAGACAGAGATTGCACTTATGCTACTCAGACGACTGTTGACCAATCTTCAGGCGACTGTAAATATACAGGTGACTGTAAACTGTGCAGCAGTCGACTGTTGCGTTAAAGCTCAAGTAGAGTCAATGGAAATGTTGACTTGAGCAGTGCATATCAGTCGACTGTAGAAGGATCGACACGTGACTGGAAATCACCCAGTCGACTGTAAATCCCTCATCAGGCGACTGAAGGAAAGCCAGAGACTCCAAGTGAGTCTTTGGTCAAGATGAACCCATTAGGTTGGATTCTATGATAATCCTAAGTCTCACTAAGATGGTTAAATGCATATGCATGTATGAGTAGACCACCTATCAAGGCATTACATTAACCTAGACTCAAAAGAGAGAGAAAGTAATAAAGTAAATATGACATGGATTACATTGCTTTCCTTAGAGTCTAAGTCTTCCATCTTGATGCCTTGATGCTCATCATCATCTCCAAGATTTGGCACCCCTTGAGCCCAAGCTTTGGCCCTTCTCCACTTGATGTCCATCCTTGCACCAAGTGTTTAGTCTCCAAGAAAGATATTCTAGAACTGAAACTGTGAGACTAAAACATGAGAGTCAGTAGCAAAAACATATGTTGCGATCATCATCAAAATAAGATTGGTATGAAACACCAATACTCAACAGTTTATAGTTGTGTTGTTGGTGTTGTTGGTATTGTTGGTGTTGTTGGGATATTATGCATGTACCATGTTGGTAGTCTTCATTAAGCATGGTAAAACCATTTGATAAGACAACTTCTTGAAATCATATATACCATTGCCTCGAGGATTGTTTAAGACCATATATGGATTTAAGAAGTTTACAAACCTTATGTTCGTTTCCTTCTTTTACAAACCCTGTTGGTCGTTCCATATAGATCTCCTCGTCCAATTTTCCATTGAGAAATGCAGTCTTTACATCCATTTGATGTAATTCGAGGTCTAAGAAGCTACCATTGCCAGAATCAGGCGAATCGAGGTAAAACGAACAAGAGGTGAGAAGGTCTCTTCGTAGTCTATCCCTTCCTGTTGCGTAAAACCTTTCGCGACAAGGCGAGCTTTATATCTGTCAATAGAGCCATCAGCCTTATGCTTGATCTTGAGAACCCATTTGTTCCCAATAGCTCTACGTCCTCTGGGTAAGTAACTAAGTCCCAGACTTGGTTAACTTTCATGGATTCTAACTCCTCTTGCATCGCTTCCATCCATTTGTCTTTAGCAGGGCAACATACGGCCTGTTTGAAAGTAGCAGGCTCGTCATCTTCTTGTAGTAAAGTCATAAAGGTTTGCGGAAATTCATCCTCAAATCTTAGAGGAGCCAACCTTGTACGACTACTACGTCGTATTTGAGATTCTTCAAGTCCTTGTTGACTCGAATTTAGATCAATTCTAATATCACTCCCACTTGGAATGTCGTTAGAATTGCTCCCACTTGGATCATTATTCCCGTATGGAATAGGATAATCGTCATTCGTATAATTCATTGGTGAAGGTTGAAACGTATTTTTGTTTTCACCAAGAATTCTCCCACTCGAATGAGGTAATCCTTCTTGATCATAAATCTCAAATAGAGATAAGTCCTGACTTATCTCGCCCTGTCTTGGAAACTCGTTTTCCAAGAAAGTGACATCCCTCGACTCAAACTCAATTAGCACACCATTGTCTTCCTGACTAACAAAAACATAACCTTTGGAGTTTTCTGCGTATCGTATAAAGATACATTTCCTTCCCCTTGGCCCAAGTTTGCCATACTTATGGGAGGAAATATGTGCGTAGGATGCACAACCCCAAGGTTTCAAAATGTTTAAGTCAGGAGACCTTTGGTTCCACAACTCATAAGGAGTGGAGCTAACTGATTTCGAGGGTACGCGGTTTAAAATGAAAGCGGCCGTCAATAATGCATCACCCCAAAAGGTGATTGGCAAGTTAGCTTGCACCATCATTGAACGGACCATTTTCATTAAAGTCCTATTTCTCCTTTCTGCAACACCGTTTTGTTGAGGAGTATAAGACATAGTTACCTGATGTACTATGCCTTTTTCATCACAAAGTTCCTTAAAACTTGTTGATTGATATTCACCGCCCCTATCGGTTCGCAAGACCTTAATCTTGCGGTCTAATTGATTCTCCACTAAACTCATATAGTTTTTAAAGCAAGCCAATGCTTCACTTTTGTGGGATATCAAATAGATATGTCCGAATCGGGTGAAATCATCAATAAAAGTGATGAAATAGGACTTCCCACGTCTTGTCTTGACATTCATCGGACCACATATGTTTGAATGGATAAGCTGTAATGGAACCTCGGCTCTTGTGCCGGTTCCAAACGGCTTGCGACAAGATTTTCCCACTAGGCAATGTTCGCAGGTCGACATTTCAACCTTTGAAACATTGGATAGAAGGCCACGTTTGGCAAGTCTATCCATACGCGTTGGTCCAATATGACCAAGCCTTGCGTGCCAACAAATCACATCAGACTCATAAGTCTTAGAATTTGCAATAAGGAAATTTTCATTACACGAGGAATCATACATTGTACTCATTACAATAAATCCTTTAAATACAAACCTAGTACCAATAACAGTATTATTACAACTTAAGTCCATATTACAATCATGAAAAAACCAGTTATAGCCAAGACCCATTAACACGACCACAGATATTATATTCCTTCGAATATCTGGAGCGAAGAGAACATCATGAAGTAGGAGAGTGCGGCCGTTGTCCAAGACTAGCTTGCAAGTCCCAATGCCTTTCACTTCAACACGTGTGTTGTTTCCTACATAGATCCACTTCGTTCCTTGGGGTATCCGGTGATACTCCACGAAGAACCGTCTGTCCCTTGCTATGTGGTCGGTGGCACCTGAATCAATTATCCAAAATGGATTAGATTCCACAAGAAATATTGAACTAGAAACACATATGTAACTAGTATATTTACAAGTTACCTCGTCGCCTCCACTCGTACACGAACGAGCATAGTGACCGAGCTTGTTGCACTTGAAGCACTTGATCCTCTTCAAGTCTTTCTTCTTGTGCCATTTCTTGTGCCCACCCTTATGTTTGGGTTTCTTGGTAGACTCAGGTTGCTTATTACGTTCATTGGTAGACTTCGAACGATCTTTCCTTTTCTTTCCCCCGTGTGATGAACTAGCAACCATGTGCACTTCTGCACTTGGCTTGGCAGCCGCAAGCTGCTCTCCCTCTAATTCGAGGTGCTTGGAAACATCGCTGAAGGTCTTGATGCTCTCATTGTGAGTGAGATGCATTTTCATTTGGTCCCACCCATTTGGTAGAGAACGTATGACTGCTTGGATTTGTTGCTCATCAGTGAGCACATGACCTGCATCCTTTAACTCTGAGATAAGATTTGCCATATGTCGCAGATGTTTCCCTATGGAATGATCTGGACGTTTCTTGTATGAATCAAATCTTATAGTTAAGGCGCGAAGTTTGGACACCGATGTGCCACCAAACTTTTCCTCAAGCTTGGACCATATGTCCATGGCTAAGTCATGCTCTCGGAAGATGCGCATTATGTCATCAGCCATACTGCTTAATAACGTAATGCGAGCTATCTTGTTCTTCCGAGACCAAACATCAAAAGCTTCCGTGTCTCGTCTGTGTTGGGCCGTAGTGCCTAACTCGGGTTCAATCATGACGTTCTTTAGAGTCTCGGGCACTTCTTGCTCCTCCAGAACGTATTGTATCTTAATGGACCAAAGTTTGTAATTATCGCCGTTGAGTTTTTCACCTCTGTTTAACTCAGCGACGATATTCTTTGAAGCGGAAGACATTTTAATTTTAAAATGCTGCAAAAGACACAAAAAAACCGAAGGTTTGATCAAAAAACATTGCATTGAAAATTCTTAAAATAAATACAATTCCCACTTGAAATGAGAATAGAATATCCCATTTGGATAGTTCTAATTTCAACTCCCACTTGGAATGATATTTATAATTTGATAAGTTACTTTCGAAAAATATTGAAGATGTTACTCTAGAATCGGAAAGGTCACTATGTTTCCAACCACCATCTAGAGTAACTTTCAATATTTCCTCATCACTTTATCAAATAAAAGTACTCTTATAGTACTTTGCAGCGGAAAAGCGTTTTTTGAAAAACGTATTTTTCAAAACGTTAGAAAACATATTTTTCAAAAATTGTATATTTCAACTTAGTACCCTTATGATACTAGTGAAATATTCGGCACTTCCTGCCATTTGCCGGGATGAGTCGTAGCCGTGCCAAGGTTGGATCCCCCTTTTGGGGATTTTTCTGCAAACTATCGTCGCCGGCTCCCGTATGGATCCAGGCGTTTCCCCCTTATTGGAGAATTTTGCCGCAGACGACTGCCATCGGCCCCGTATGGGCTAGGCTTGTAGGTTGCCGGGGCCGAAACCATTATCAAGGCCTCTGGCTAAATTGGTCGACCAATAATCCTGAATTGGTCGACCAATACCGACCAATCAATTATTTGGCACCCCCTTGGCCAGGGCCTCTGCCCTGGCCGGGGCTGGCCACGGGCCGGCCAATGGCCTCTGCCCTGGCTGGCCACGGGCCGGCCAATGGCCTCTGCCCTGGCCGGCCAGGGGCCCTGGCCCCTCGGCCAGGGCCTCTGCCCTGGCCGAGGCCGGCCAGGGTCGGCCAGGGCCTGGCCCTGGCAGAGGCCGGCCAGGGCCTGGCCCTGGCAGAGGCCGGCCAGGGCCTGGCCCTGGCAGAGGCCGGCCAGGGTCGGCCAGGCCCTGGCCCCTGCCAGGGCCGGCCAGGCCGGCCCCTGGCCTTGGCCGAGGCCGGCCAGGGCCCCCTGGCCCTGGCCTGGTCTCGGCCAGGCCTGGCCTTGGCCACGGCCAGGGCCCCCTAGCCCTGGCCGTGGCCGGGCCATGGTCTTATTGCCTTGACCGGCCATGGCCCATATGGCCATGGCCGGCCACCCCCTTGCATGGGGTTGGCCGCACACCCCCGCCGGAGGGGTGGCCGTGGTGGTTATTGGCCGTAGCCAACCCCCTCCGCATGAGGAGGGGGGATGCGTTGCCTCCATAGCCCATTTGGCCATGGTGATCATGCACCAAAAGTTATCTTCCCCGATGGGAATAACTACCATCTTCTTCCTCGATGAAGCACCCGTTCGTCGATGAAGCACCCGTTCGTCGAGAAAGTAGTTATTCTCTAATGGCCGTGTGCCAAAATGAAAAATTAACATACTTTAAAATTCGTAAACTACGCGCTCCACATGAAGAGAGTTCACATTCCCTATGAATGGAGACTCAGCATCCATGAAGAGAGCGATCTTGACGATATGAACGGTCGATTCTTCCCGTCACGGAGAGTTCCTACCATATCCATAATGGTAGGAGACCCTAACGTGAAAAGAACAACCACTGCGTTCTCTCCGTCACGAAGCGTTCCTACCATATCCGTAATGGTATGATACCCATTCGTGAAAAAGACAACGGCTCGTTCATCGGTTCGACGGGGCGGTGGTTTGACCGGGGCGAACCCGTATGGCTCTGATACCAATGTAGGATCCTGTCAAAACAGTGTTGTTATGATCGTAATAAAGTAGAGACTTACGTTTGCGTATGCGGCACGGTAGTCTCTAAACTTTGCCTTTGGATTCGCCACAACGGTTGATACTTCGTCACGGAGGATCGAAGCAGAGTTTCACCGCCTAAATCTCTAACTAGAAGAGGATTTTAATGGAAGGGAGAAGAAGAACATAAGGATTCCTTATGCAAACTTATGGCATGGAAAGTGTGAATGAATGCCTTACCCTTGGGTCCTATTTATAGGCTTTAGGGGTAGTTATTGTAGGAAATAACTAAATATAAGCTTATTAGCCTATATTAGCACATTCATTTATCTTCTTCTTTATCCACTTATCAAGTGCCATTTTGCACTTATAAAGTGGTTTTTCCCCTTATCGAGTGGCTTTTTCCACTCATCGAGTGGTCCTTTTCACACGAGAAAAGGTTCCCTTCGCGCACGCCTTCGTGCACGCGACATCTGAGGTCCGTATACCCTCATACATCTCCTCATGGGTGTATTTATGTCGTCCATATCCAACACAACCTAACCCTAGAAATAAATCTATTCAATCATGGCAAACGAAATGAAATCAATAGCAAACATCACACACATATAAAGAAAAGCAATAGAATGAAGATTCAATAAGAGAAATACTTAGCTTTATAGAAGATCCGATACAAAATCATCTAGGAGGGTGTCTAGGGCATGGCCTAGCCTCCGAAAAATAGTTTCCTAACCCAAAAATGACTTCCCCCAGCCAAAGAGAGGATGCACTAACAATGGCGGCTCAATTCATATATATAGCCCCCAAAATACCCCCAAAATAACCCTAAACTAAGTTGGACTTGTTCTTGTTGCCCAGGTAGCTCGGGCTGGCTATGCAAAGCCGCTCGGTCGAGAGTATGCACAGTTTGTCCGAGCACAGATTCCAGCACAGATTCCAGCACATAATCGCCAACTTGTAGAAATTCTCTCGGGTTCATCTGACCTTCGATTGGCACGTTCTTGGTGGCGTTGGAATATTTATGAAGTATACTATCTAGAAAAAATATGAGAAAAATATTGTAAAATCATTAGTGATGGAAGAACTTGAAAGAGTGAAGGGCTGTCCTGAAATCTGCGCCATCGGCCATTTCTACTCCGCTCGACCAAGCAGCTTGGGTCGCTCGGTTGAGCGAGCCCTAGCGCTCGTTCGAGCACCTCTTGGGGTTGCAGAGCTTTGCCATAGTGGAATTTATGTCGCTCGGTCGAAAGAAGGGCCGCTAGGTCGAGCGGTGGGCGCTCGACCGAGTGCTTTAAGCTCCAAAATTCCAGAGAGTCGAAGGGCAAATTCTTGGGCTCTCCTGAAAACTGGCTCAGGCAAGAGACTTGGTTGCTCGGTCAAGCGGGTCAAGTCGCTCGGCCGAGCACCCCTTTGAGCTCTTGGCCTCTCATCTACGGGATCACAGCTCGGTCGAGCGGGGTAGCCGCTCGACCGAGCGATCTGGGAAAGCTCCTTGGCCTCTCCTTCACTTCTTCTCTTTCTTTATTCCTCCTTTTCTTCCTCTTCTTGCTCCTTTCCAACAGCATGAGCTCCTTGAATATGACGTCATTGACGCTCAGGCGTCCGATCATGTCCTCCTCTCCAACATGCTCCAAATCGCTCGAATTTCCCTGAAATGCAACCAAACGCTCTTAAAGTCAAATAGTTCCAGTTATTAGCATAAAAGCATATAAAATATGGATTAAAGCGATCATTTTGACGTGTAAACATATATACAAAATGTGAAATGTTATGACACATCAGACATCAAGATGAGAGGCCAAGAGCACAAAGGGGTGCTCGGGTGAGCGACTTAACCCGCTTGACCGAGCGACAAACTCGCTCGCCCGAGCCAGTTGTCAGGAGAGCCCAAGAATTTGCCTACAAACTCTCTGTTGGATTTGCACTTAATTCCCTCGATCGAGCAATATGTCTCTCGGTCGAACGATTTCTAGATCAACCGAGCGACATCAATTCCATTGAGGCGAAGTGCTGAAGCCCCAAGAGGCGCTCGACCGAGCGCTAGGGCACGCTCAACCGAGTGAACCAAGACACTCGGCCGAGCAGAGTAGAAATGGCCAAAAGTGCATATTTCATGACAGCCCTTCACTCGTTGAAGATATGCTATCATCCGGGATTTTACAGTAATTCTCTCATAATTTTTCCTAGGTAGTAAACTTCATAACGATTCCAACGCCATCAATAACACGCCAATCAAAGGTCAGTGAGCCCCATGTAATTTCTACAAGTTGGCAAATCTGTGCTAGAATCTGTGCTCGGGCAAACAGTGCACGTGCTCGACCGAGCGATCTGCAGAAGCTAGCCCGAGCTACTTGGGCATTAAGTGCAGGTCCAACTCAATTTAGGGTTATTTTGGGGGGTTTGGGGGCTATATATAGGGATTGAGCAACCATTGTTAGGGCGTCTCCTCTTTGGTTGGGAGAACTAGGTTTGGAGGTTTGGAGACTATCTTTCGGAGGTTAGGCTATGCATTGCCCCCCCACCTTGCTAATTTTTGATCATTATTATCTAAGCATTTCCCCTTTGATTGAATCTTCTTTGTTGTCTACCAATTGTTTTCGGCGTTGAATCTTTGATTGTTTTTCTTTGTGATATTGATTTCCATTGTTTTCATGTCTTTCCCCATGATTGAGTAGATCTATTGTTAGGATTGGAGAAGAACCCTAGGATTCAAGGGTTTGGATGATGTGTTAACTTTAATTGGACGAATCTAGGGTTGTCCTACGGTAGTTTGGATAAGGGGTTTTGGGGGATTAGCCCTATGATCGGAGGATCGTAAAAGCAACTCCGTATCCTAGGGAAAATCCCCACGAATTCGATTCGGGCTTAGTGGCCGTTTCCAGGGCTTGCGTTCACGAGAGTGACTCGAGAGCCAGGGGCGATCGCTAATCTTAAATCCGCTAGTCAGTGACTACGAGAGTAGCCCGATTGCCTGAACCAACCGTAGAGTGCTACCCCAGTCCGTAGATCATGAGAGTGAATACGGATTTGTGGTACGGGAACCAAGTGTCGAGCGTAATGCATGCGTCCTCGTTCAAAGCCAACTGTGAAAGCACGGCTACGCATGTGGAGTCATTAGACGAGTGTGACAACGAAAGTCAAGTGCACGTTCCCATCTCTGGATATGACACTCCTACCCACATTCGTCGTTCGATGAAGGGATCCTTAACCCATTATTCAAACCCAAAAGCCCCAGCGAGGATTCCCGACACCCTAGTGATATTTCACCTCATTCGTTTTCTCTTTGTTCTATTTGTTTTATTTTGTGTTTGGATGTGCCCCGCTGACCGTGACACCCTCGCGTTCCACATCCACCACCATCACGACACTCCATAGCCCATCTCCACCTAATAAAACACAATTCCAAGCCTAAGTCAGCCTAGGATAGATAGGTAGTGTGACAACCGCCTCCCTGTGGATACGATACCCGCTCGCCGATATATTTATATACCGTGTGCTTGCGATAAGACGACATTCGACCACTGTCCCGATTGCGAGAGCAACCCGACGACCGAACAAGTTTTTGGTGCCGTTGATGGGGAGGCGTTCCGCCATACTATCTATTTATCACAATTAGGTTGCTAGACTTCGAGTAAAAAGAAAATTTATAAAGAGAAATAAAAAGAGATATATCTTTCCCACCACCTGCTTTATTACTATCTCTATTTTCTTGTACCACCGATATCTTTTCCAGATTGTTGTTTTTGACTATTCAGGTACAATGGAACAATTTTGGGATTATTCAGGCAAATATTATTCAGCACAGTATGAGGTTCCCATGGAAGAATACGAATATTATCCAAAAGACCCATACTATTAGATGGAAGGATATGACCACTACTCAGGGTTCTACACCTACTACATGTCTTGTGCCGTGGAGGGACCCATGCCCTATGAAAGCTGTGCCTGCCTCTTGAGTTTCGATCATCCCATTAATTTGGCATTCATGCGGTTTGAGGAGAGCGTGGCATTTAGTATATCTCAGTAGAATGAAACCCTTAAGTTGCAACAAGATGTAGTGCCCTGGGAAGCTACTGCACATGTACTAGAGGGGGGGTGAATAGTACTTTTAAATAATATGGAGAGTTATTCCTAATTATCGTGCAATTAACAAACAACAATGCGGAATAACAACGATCAACAAGAATAAATGCAAACGCAAACAAATGGTTTAATGGGTTCGGATCCACCCAAGTCTCCCCGACTTGTTCCCGGTGATCCTACGTCCCAACCACCCGGATCCCTTCCGGATACTTGAGTTAGAAACCCTAACTCAAGATTTCCAATATGAACACTTGCGAAAACCTCACAAGTGCAATCGACCTACAATCGATGACCGTGACTCCCACAACCCGGGATCACGCAAAACTCTCACAACCGAGAGTATACAATTCAAATATAACTGAAATGAAATGCTTACCAACAAAATACATATGCCTTGAGATTTCTTACCAAATTAGGGCAAAGAGGATTTTGATGGAGGAAGATGGCACCAAACCCTAGCTTCAAGAAGATGACCAGCAATGGAAGCCTAGGGTGGAGATGGTGACCTAGAATCAAGCTTCTAGCTTGAATGGCTCACAATGGAGAGAATCTCTCTTGAGGATTTAGGACTCAAGAACTTGAGGGAGAGATTCTTGTGAGAAGAGAGAGCTTGGAAATAGAGTTGATAGCTCTTCTCTTTTGATCTGAAAATATCTCCAATATGTTGCTTAACCCCTTCAAGAAATGAATCAGGATTCTATTTATAGGGGCAAGGAAAAACGAGTTCAAAAATATCCCAACGGCTCTTTTCTGAACCAGACTAGTCGGTCAAAGAAGGATCACTGACCGACTAGTTCATCAACTAGTCGGTCGGTGATACAACGTAGACCGACTAAGAGGTGAACAGCCAAAAGGTGAAGTTCCAGGCAAAGACAACTAGTCGGTCTAAGAAGACTTGCCGACCGACTAGTTCCTAAACTAGTCGGTCGGTGAATGTTCTTGGACCGACTAACGTGGAAAAGGAATAGGTTGACTTCAAGATGACTTAGTCGGTTTAAGAACAAATGCTGACCGACTAGTTTCTCAACTAGTCGGTCGGTAAACGTTCTTTGACCGACTAACTCGAAACAGTAGCTCAGGCTGAAAATGAGTGAACACAACTAGTCGGTCTAAGAAGGATTACTGACCGACTAGATCGTCATCTAGTCGGTCGGTGACTCTTCTTTGACCGACTAACTGTAGTCATAGAAAGAGCTGAATTAGAGAATGCAAACTAGTCGGTTTAAGTAGAGTTTCCGACCGACTAGATCGTCATCTAGTCGGTTGGTGACTCTTCATGAACCAACTAACATGCACTCGAAGCCGAGGGAAAGAGCGATAGGCTTCGGGAAAGTTTCTAATGGCTTCTATGATAATCCTAGCTCTAAGATATGAGCGAAATGAAGTTTATAAGGTAAGTCCTACTCAAGGCTTAACATTCTAATCTATGAAGCTAGAAGACTATAAAATAAACCTTACGATCCGTCTTTCAAAGCTTCAATCTTCACTCCTCTTGACTTCAATATTGCTCCTTGAGCTTCAACGAAGCTCCAGGCACACGATCACGCATATTGAGAAGTCTTGAGACGTCGCTTTTGTTGTACGTGGTATTTTGGCGACGATCTCCATAACTGCGCTCACAAATTGTTAGTTCACGATTTATTTATGTTTGCTCATCATCCAAAACCAAATCCGGGGAGTCCAATACTCAACATTCTCCCCCTTTTTGGTGATGACAAACCAACATACATAATAATCAGAAATAATGAACTAAATGAAATATACTTACTCCCCCTGCATTGATGACACATTAGTTCCATATGAAATAATAAGCACATACATCAAGCAGACGAGGAAAGTAAAAATTCAAATCCAATATTTGAGATGTAGGATTTGTAATCCATTTTGTAATCCATTTTTATATCTTAACTCCCCCTGAATCTAACATATCAAATTAGATTCATGGTAAATTATCATTTAGCACATGCCATTATTATGCCATTATTATATCTCTCCCCCTTTGGCATAATCCAAAAAGAGCGGGAGGAAGCCAATGACAATAATTCATTAAGCATGGGAGTCTAAGAATACGACCACGTTTCATATGACATCAAAATAAAATTCGAATAACATTAAAGCGTGTCAAGGAGTCCATAGTCGAAAATCGAAAAAATTAAAATCATCAAAATAACAAATGTAAATTCACTTATTGATGAAAGGAATTTATTCTCCAATATCAACATTTATAGCTATTTTAGTGCATGGAAAACAATTCTATGTTTTCATATAACTAAAGCTATTGAATTAAAATAAATCGTCGAGCGACGAAATCAATATCAGAGACATACATAAAATGTGCACAAAGGAATGAACCATCAGAAGAGTGGTGCACATCAAAGAATATCAAATGTCACAATATCGATCGAAAATGAACATAAAGTAAGAGCACATCAAAACTAAGTGAAGTGCACGATGAGAAGTGACAAGGTGATAAAAGTAATACGAAAAACATCATAATAACTTTTAAAAACATGTCATGCCAAAAATAGATATGAATTTCAAAGTATTTATGGCATTCACAATTCTATCATGCTAGGAGAAACAAAATGATACCAATGTAAAGAAATAGATTCTAACCAAGCATGCATTCAACCCTCATGGATACCAAATGTAATATCATACTTACAACATTAAGCTCCCCCTACATTGGTGCAATACCTAAGCACCATCAACTCCGTTTGAATGAAAGTCTTCGCAAACCGAGGAGTTGGTAGGGTTGGTATCCCACGGTGGATTGAACCTAGATAACTTTATTTTGGTATCCAAAAATCCTTTTGGATCCAATGGGTTAGACCACTAATTTGAAATTCGAAATAAAAATTATTGTAACCCATAAATTAATATAATCAAAATCAATTTTATAAACATATGCCTTGGTACCCATAACATGATCATAAGCTCATGGTACCAAGCATTGAAGAGTTAAAGGAACTAACCCTTCGGAAACCAAGTCCAAGAGGAACTTGACTTTCCAACATAATCATCATTCAAAATAACATCATTAATATAGGATTGCACATAAACATTCATAGCATCATCGCTAGTGTTCTTGGGACCCCAAATAGTGTACATTTTGGGAATCCTCTTCCTAGTGGTTGCATGCACAAAAGTTTGATTTCTATGTGGTGCATGTGGCCTAGGAGCATGAGATCTAGCAATAGCATTATGATGAGCACGAGAATGATTATGAGAGAAGGCATTCACATGAGGATTAGATGTGTGAACATAAGCATTAGGATGTGCATGAGCATGATTACGTGCATGTGGGTGTCTCATATGAGTGTTCGCACGTGCTCGTGGATGCGGAGCATAAAAATCATCATTAATATTAGCATGCACCGGTGGAGTAGGATGTGTGTTCCTACGTGGCATAGCATGTGAGTACAAAAATGCATGACCCCTCTTTGGAGGTCTACCCAAAGTGGGTTTCTTTCCAATCGGGGGTGTGTACGAAGTGGAAGCACTATTGGTAGGAGAACTACCAATGGGGAGTTTGCTCCCACTTGTTGAGGCGTCGGAGGTAGGCCTAACAAAGGTTGTAGACGATTTGGATGAGTCTCCCATCTTATACCCCAAGCCAATGTGGTGTTTGGCCGGAAGTAAGTCATTTAGGATATTATCCAAATGGCCCTTACCTCTATTGAAATCATTGATACGGCCTAACGTGCACTCATACTTCTCTTTGAGAGAATGCAAAGAAGCATCCAAAGTGGATACTTGCGACGTGAGTGCATAAACACGTGATTTGAGATTCTTATTCTCAATACTCAAAGTTGAGTTTTGAGACGTCAAATCCGCTATCACATGTTCATCCGAATCCTCAACAAGAACATGCTCAAGTTGAGATTTGAGGGACTTCACCTCATTTCTCAACAAGCCATTATGAGTAAGCAAACTTGCTTTCTCATTGGCAAGTGTCTCAACAATGGTGTCATTGTTGGTGATGGTAGACTTGGGAGAGGTTTGGAGGCTAACAAGTTCATCTTTGGTCTTATTATATCTATCTACTAATTTAGTAAATTTAGACCAAATTTCTTGGTTTGCTAACCTCATTTCTTCAATAGTAGGTTCTCCGTTTTCATCCTCCCTACCATCCTCGCTTTCATCCTCGCTATCATCGAAGGAGGACTTTCGATCTTTTGCCTCATTTGCCATGAAGCAAAGTTTTGCTTTCTCCACTCTTCCATCATCCGACTCTCCACTTGAGGAATCCTCTTCGGAGTCGGTGAATGTGCCAACAAGTCCTTTCTTGTACTTTCTCGACTTGTCGTACTTCGATGCTTTCCCCTTCTCCTTGTGTTTGTAGAGAGGACAATCCGGTTTGATGTGTCCTGGCTTGTTGCATTTATAACACACGGGAGTAGAAGCATTAGTCGAACTAACTTTAGATTTATTCAAAGATATACCTTCTCGGAGGAATCGATCGAACTTCCTTGCCATACGGGCAATGGATTCCATGTCCAATTCGTCTTCCGATTCTTCATCATCGGTAGATGGAGCGGCCTTGAATGCAATTCCCTTTTTCTTTGGCTCGTCTTGCTTCAAGTACGCCTTCATCTTTTCCCTCATCCGGATCTTACTATCCTTGCGTACCTCGTAAGACAACAAGGTACCCATTAGTTGTACGACGGAATATTTATTCATGTCATTACCTTCCTCGATGGCGTAGGTACGCTTTTCCCAACATGATGGAAGACCGTCGATAATCTTCGCGACTTTCTCCTTTTGGGTATAGACCTTCCCAAGAGCTTCCAAGTCGTTTGATATATCCACGAAGCGAGCGTAATATTCCTTCATGGTTTCGCTCTGCTCCATATGAAACAACTCAAATTCTTTATTAGCAATGACGAGTTTAGAATCTTTTACCGTGCTCGATCCTTCGTGCAATATGAGGAGTTGGTTCCATATTTGATATGCACTCTTACATGTGCATATCTTGTTGAAGTCCTCAGGCTCCAACGCACAATTCAAAGCATTCATTGCCTTGGCATTGGCAACTTCCGCGGCGACCTCCGCGGGAGTCCACTTTGCGAAATCATTTTCGGAAGGCTCGATATACTCCGTCATGGTGGCTCTCCATAGTGAAGCGCTCCGGAGGAAAATTTGCATCCGGCATTTCCAGTACCCGTAGTTGGTACCGTTGAAGTGTGGAGGCCTGACGGAGGATAGTCCTTCCATAACTGAAGAAGCTCCATCGCGGTTCTTGAAGACGTTGTAGTCGTTGTTCGTCATAGCTTTGAACTTGTAGCTTTAACCTTGGCTCTGATACCAATTGTAGTGCCCTGGGAAGCTACTGCACATGTACTAGAGGGGGGTGAATAGTACTTTTAAATAATATGGAGAGTTATTCCTAATTATCGTGCAATTAACAAACAACAATGCGGAATAACAACGATCAACAAGAATAAATGCAAACGCAAACAAATGGTTTAATGGGTTCGGATCCACCCAAGTCTCCCCGACTTGTTCCCGATGATCCTACGTCCCAACCACCCGGATCCCTTCCGGATACTTGAGTTAGAACCCCTAACTCAAGATTTCCAATATGAACACTTGCGAAAACCTCACAAGTGCAATCGACCTACAATCGATGACCGTGACTCCCACAACCCGGGATCACGCAAAACTCTCACAACCGAGAGTATACAATTCAAATATAACTGAAATGAAATGCTTACCAACAAAATACCTATGCCTTGAGATTTCTTACCAAATTAGGGCAAAGAGGATTTTGATGGAGGAAGATGGCACCAAACCCTAGCTTCAAGAAGATGACCAGCAATGGAAGCCTAGGGTGGAGATGGTGACCTAGAATCAAGCTTCTAGCTTGAATGGCTCACAATGGAGAGAATCTCTCTTGAGGATTTAGGACTCAAGAACTTGAGGGAGAGATTCTTGTGAGAAGAGAGAGCTTGGAAATAGAGTTGATAGCTCTTCTCTTTTGATCTGAAAATATCTCCAATATGTTGCTTAACCCCTTCAAGAAATGAATCAGGATTCTATTTATAGGGGCAAGGAAAAACGAGTTCAAAAATATCCCAACGGCTCTTTTCTGAACCAGACTAGTCGGTCAAAGAAGGATCACTGACCGACTAGTTCATCAACTAGTCGGTCGGTGATACAACGTAGACCGACTAAGAGGTGAACAGCCAAAAGGTGAAGTTCCAGGCAAAGACAACTAGTCGGTCTAAGAAGACTTGCCGACCGACTAGTTCCTAAACTAATCGGTCGGTGAATGTTCTTGGACCGACTAACGTGGAAAAGGAATAGGTTGACTTCAAGATGACTTAGTCGGTTTAAGAACAAATGTTGACCGACTAGTTTCTCAACTAGTCGGTCGGTAAACGTTCTTTGACCGACTAACTCGAAACAGTAGCTCAGGCTGAAAATGAGTGAACACAACTAGTCGGTCTAAGAAGGATTACTGACCGACTAGATCGTCATCTAGTCGGTCGGTGACTCTTCTTTGACCGACTAACTGTAGTCATAGAAAGAGCTGAATTAGAGAATGCAAACTAGTCGGTTTAAGTAGAGTTTCCGACCGACTAGATCGTCATCTAGTCGGTTGGTGACTCTTCATGAACCAACTAACATGCACTCGAAGCCGAGGGAAAGAGCAATAGGCTTCGGGAAAGTTTCTAATGGCTTCTATGATAATCCTAGCTCTAAGATATGAGCGAAATGAAGTTTATAAGGTAAGTCCTACTCAAGGCTTAACATTCTAATCTATGAAGCTAGAAGACTATAAAATAAACCTTACGATCCGTCTTTCAAAGCTTCAATCTTCATTCCTCTTGACTTCAATATTGCTCCTTGAGCTTCAACGAAGCTCCAGGCACACGATCACGCATATTGAGAAGTCTTGAGACGTCGCTTTTGTTGTACGTGGTATTTTGGCGACGATCTCCATAACTGCGCTCACAAATTGTTAGTTCATGATTTATTTATGTTTGCTCATCATCCAAAACCAAATCCGGGGAGTCCAATACTCAACACAAGAGGTCGATGAACTCTGCAGGACTCTTGCGTCTCATGAGCACCCAACATCACAAGCACATGAATAACTCGTATTGGCTATGGAGAGTGATGAAGGCATTCAGCTTGGGTGAGTATTTGCATCATTACATCGAGGATGAGAGCTGCGAAGGCAATAATGACATTGTTTATGTTGTTGTGCCCGAGCCGTCTACCGTTCCTGAAGCATTCCCTCAGGTTGATAAAAATGGGGACACATTTCTGAGCCTATTGGGAAGCATCGTGGACGTAGTTCAATTCACCGGCACATTGACAATAACAGCATGTGATCCTTTTGAGCTTGGATTTCAAGATTTTATTACTCATCGCCTCTCTCCTGCAGGTAGAATCATTGAGGAAGTATTTGCTTTAGTTGAGGGTAACAAGACTCATTTCTACATCGTGGAGGAGATACCCGAGCCCACAGCGCCGCCTGCACCTACTATTGAGAAGGCTCCTGATGATACAACTGAGATGAGACACATGGAGAGTATCACTGCAGAGCCAGGAGTTGCTGTTCATAAGGAGGTCACAGGGAAGATTCTACCGCCTTTACCTTCCATCACCATGGATGATCATCTGGCAGAGGACCACCCACCAGAGCTCACTGCTCCTACTCATGGAGATATTTTTACCCATTCCATTTCTGAATCATGCATTCCATTTGATATTTGTTTTGATTCGGATCTTTTTGACACGTCGTACCTTTTGGAGAACACAGACGATTATGGACCAGAGGTATGCTTGGATGTGTCACTGCTTGGGGAACTTGCCGTGGAACACAGCTAGGAGTCGCCTGATGAGACCCACACTCATACGCCGGAGTTTTCTGAAGAACCCAAAACGAACGACGAGGAATTGCATGTCGTGTTACACGAGAGCAGAGATACATTTTCAGGGAAGTGTCATCAATCGTTTTTTATTTTACATATTTCATTTGATGACCTTCTTTGGAAAACTTTTATTATGGGGAAAAATTATCCACATCAGATTGATGTGGCGTATCTCTTTAAGGGTACAGGTGGAGTCCTTGGAGAGATGCTGGGACCCACATTGCTGGAATCTGATGGAGTCCGTGGAGACATGCAACTGGCGGAGTCACGGAAGGTGCAGTTGGAGCAGCTGCCTGCACCGACAAAGATACTGGATCTACCTTTTGCTACGGGTGGTTTCAATCCAGTAGTGTAGCTGTAGTGTAAATTTTTATGCTTTGAATAATCACGAATCCTTTTGATAGCGATAGGACCGTATATGACTTTTATGCTTTCATAGTTTAAGAAATCCACCCCATATGATGGTTGCTCAATTATCTTTTGCATCCCACCCTATTTTATAGTTTGATTGCCCACCCTTTTACTATGGTACTTACTTTCCTTCTCTCCCTAATTTTTATGCACATCTGTCCACACCGGGCACCGTCTGATATAGCTTGGGGGAGAGATATTATTATTGTGTTTTGTAGCTCCCTATTTTGACGTTGTCCTCTTTCCATATTATACACACATTGAGTGCAATGTGACATTTAAGTTTGGGGGAGTGCACAGTGCACGCACTTTGCTTCATCGTGAAATACACTTCAAAATTTTCAAATGAACCATATTCACTTCTCTATTTTTGTCTCATATTCTTCATTTTATCATGGAATATTGTGGATTTTTTATGAACTCTGATTTTTGTTAGATTAGAGTTCAACTCTTGATTAGAGTGTTATTGTTAATATGCTTTTTCATAGTAGAATCCATAGTTTCACAACCATATTCTCGAAACAGTTGAGCTAAAAATAAATGAATCAAAAATCTGAAAATTATTTGACTCTTGCGTGATTTGATTGATAATTCTATTGCTTCATGGATGTTTAGTAATTTAAGAGAGATAGGATAACCACACAACAACCAAAGTAGTGATAATTAGAATTCCTGAAACCGAGCCATGTCTATATTCTATACTTATTCCTTTTCTTTTGTCTATAGCTAAATAAATGATCTTTGATCATATTTTGTATCACATCGCGTTTATGTGAGTTGCAAAAATCCCAACAATACAAAAACCAAACAAATATCCTAAATAAAAGGCCCTAGGGGGTTTTTGTAACCCAATGCCCTAAGACCATCTGGTCTGGGATGCATAGGCCGCATCTTGTATATATTGAGTTATCTCGAGTATATAAAGAAAGAAAAATATGTATATAAGAAAATTATATAGCCAAAAACAATTGTAAAAAGAAAAATTCCATATCCTTACCCCACTTTCTATATAGAATAGAGATTTGGAAAAGTTGATGGGCTCTAGGAGTCATGAAACGGGCGTAGTGTGGTGACGCCTTAACTTAATTGAATTCACTAACTCATTCCGTGAAGCTTAACAAAATACCACACATGCTTGAAAATATTTGATCATGACATATTTATACTGCTTAGAGAATGAGTTGTGGGCGTTGGATTCATTTTTGTGAACTTAGCATATTTCATGATAAACTATGATAGGATATAGCTCTACTCTCATTTTTATCATTTATCGAGTTCATCACTTTTATTGAAATCCACAATATGATCATTTAAGCGAGACTTAAATATGTTATGTGTATGTGTGTTCTTTTTACATATTGATGTGTGTTCATGTAATCTTGTTTTTCTTTGGTTTATATTTTGTTGAGTTTAAGAATGAGCCCCTTGTCTCTATCACACATCATCGCCTCACCTCTCCATCGTATTCCTGTCCCGGGTTCGCTTCTTACTAGTCTTCCTCGAAGACAAGTAAGAAGTAAGCTTGGGGAATTTTGATGTGTCATAATATTCCACATTTTATCTATATGCTTACACGTCAAAATGATTGCTTAAATCGCGATTTTATATGCTTTTACGCTAATAACTAGAACTATTTGACTTTTAGAGCGTTTGGTTGCATTCCAGTGGATATCAAGCAATTCAGAGTATATTGGAGAGAATGACATGAACACCGATGCTGGAGTACCGGCGGTGCCGCATTTGACGACTCAAAGCCACTGGAGAGCAATGAAGGAAGAGAAGAGGGAAATAAGAAAGCAAAGGAGAAAGGAGAAGAGAAGAAAGGAGCCATAGGTTGCCAGATCACTCTGTCGAGCGCTTCACGCGCTCGACCGAGCTATGACACCAAGAAGAGAGGCCAAGAACTCAAATAGGTGCTCAGCGAGCGACTTGACCCGCTCGACCGAGCGACCAATTCGCTCACCCAAGACAGTTGTCAAGAGAGCCCAAGAATTTTCCTACAAACTCTCTATTGGATTTGCACTTAATTCGCTCAGTCGAGTGATATGTCGCTCGGTCGAATGGCTTCTCGATCAATCCAGCGACATCAATTCCATTGAGGCAAAGCGTTGAAGCCCCAAGAGGCGCTCGGCTGAGCGCTAGGGCACGCTCGACCGAGCAACCCAAGCCGCTCGGCTGAGCGGAGTAGAAATGGCCAAAAGTGCAGATTTCAGAACAGCCCTTTATTCTTTGAAGATATGCTCTCACCAGGAATTTTACAGTATTTTTCTCATATTTTTTCCAGGTAGTAGACTTCACAACGATTCTAAAGCCACTAAGAACACGCCAATTGGAGGTCGGATAAGCCCTAGGGAATTTCTACAAGTTGGCAAATATGAGGTAGAATCTGTGCTGGAATCTGTGCTCGTGCAAACTGTGCACGTGCTCGGTCGAGCGACCTGCAGAAGCTAGCCCGAGCTTCCTGGGTAGCAAGCACGGGTCCAACTCAATTTAGGGTTAATTTGGAGGTTTTAGGGGGCTATATATAGGGATTGAGAAGCCATTGTTAGGGCATCTCCTCTTTGGTTGGAAAAGCTAGGTTTGGAGGTTTGGAGACTATCTTTCGGAGGTTAGGCAATGCATTAGCCCCCACCTTGCTAATTTTGTATTGAATCGTTATTATCTAGGCATTTCTCCTTTAATTGAATCTTCTTTGTTGTCTCTCAATTTTTTTCGGTGTTGAATCTTTGATTGTTTTTCTTTGTGATGTTGATTTCCATTATTATCATATCTTTCCCCATGATGGAGTAGATCTATTGCTAGAATTAGGGAAGAACACTGAGATTCTAGGGTTTGGAGGACGGGTTAACTTTAGTTAGACGAATCTAAGGTTGCCCTACGGTAGTTTGGATAAGGGGTTTTGGGGGATTAGCCCTAGGATGGACGGATCGCGTAAGCAACTCCGTATCTTAGGAAAAATCCACACGAATCCGATTCGGGCTTAGGGGCTGTTTCCGGGGCTCGCGTTCACGAGAGTGACTCCAGAGACGGGGGCAATTGCTTATCCTAAATCTGCTAGTCAGTGACTACGAGAGTAACCCGACTGCCTGAACCAACCGTAGAGTGGTACCCCGGTCTGTAGATCATGAGAGTGAATACGGATTTGTGGTACTGGAACCAAGTGTCGATCGTAATGCACGCGTCCACGTGCAAAGCCAACTGCGAAAGCACGGCTACACATGGGGAGGCATTAGACGAGCGTGACAACGAAAGTCAAGTGCTCGTTCCCATCTCCGGATGTGATACTCCTACTCGCATTCGTCGTTCGACAAAGGGATCCTTGACCCGTTATCCAAACCTGAGAGCACTAGCGGTGATTCCCGACACCCTAGCGATATTTCCCCTCATTCGTTTTCTCTTTGTTCTATTTGTTTTCTTTTGTGTTTGGATGTGCCCCGCTGACAGTGACACCCTCGCGTTCCATATCCACCACCATCATGACACTCCATGGCCCATCTCCACCTAATAAAACACAATTCAAAACCTAAGTCAGCTTAGGATAGATAGGTAGTGTGACAACCGCCTCCATGTGGATACAATACCTGCTCGCTGATATATTTATATATCGTGCGCTTGCGGTAAGACGACATTCAACCACCGTCCCGATTACGAGAGCAACCGGATGGCCGAACAGAAATCTGCAAAGACATGAAGATTGGAAAGTTGAGGTTGAGCGAGGAGGGCAATATAAAGAACGTTCTAGCACACTATGTAATGGAGAAGACGAAGCCTGTCACAACACCGCTAGGAGCTCACTTCCAGATTTCTGCGAGATTATCACCTAGCACCGACGAGGAGGCCCACTACATGTCTACCATCCCCTATGCTAGCTCCATGGGAAGTCAGATATATGCCATGGTTTGTACACGTCCAGACTTAGGCCAGTCAGTTGGAGTCATCAGTAGATACATGGCAAATCCAGGAAAGGAACACTGGCACGCTGTGAAATGGATACTGAGATATCTGAAGGAAATGATCATCGTTGGTTGGTATGTCGGTAAGGGGGACAGGTTGGTGATATCTGGATTTTGTGATTCATATTATGCAGGTGACAGAGACAGAAGGAGATCTACGTATGGCTATGTGTTCACATTGGGCATTACTGCGATATCATGGAGATCGGTCCTTCAGTCCATTGTAGCATTGTCAACCACGAAGGCAGAACTGATAGCTGTTGTTCAGATGATCAAGGAAGGTCAATACCTAAAAAGTCTACTAAGAGACTTGGGTATACCGCAAGAAGTGACGAAGGTCTACTGCGATAGTCAGAGCGCAATTCACTTGGTGGAGCATCAGACCTTCAGTTTGAGGACCAAGCATATTGAAGTGGGGGACTTCTTTCTTCAAGAAGAGAAGAAGGTGATAGCACTGAAGAAGGTCTCGACGATTCACAATTCTGTAGACATGCTCACGAATATTGTTCCTACAGTCAAGCTCAGGCATTGATTGAGCTTGATCTATACATGGTGAGTGGTTGATGATTTCCCATTGTCATGCGAGTTTCGTAAATTCTAGATCTGGGTAGAGATGTTTGGTATTTGGGTAGATTTTCTGTGTATAGCTTGAATATACAGTAGTTGTTGAAGAAATTTGAAACAGTGTAGAGTTTGTTGATTAGTGTTTCTAACAGAAAATCTGGAAGGTGACAGGGCCGTGCAGATTTTAGCTCGGCCTTGCATGTCATAGCAATGTATCAGCTGACTTACACAGATTTGGACCCGGCCGTGCTATACCCAACACGGCCGTGCGGGTCCAACAGCACAGGCAGATAACTTTCTGTTTTATTTGGACACGGCTGTACTGATTGTTCTGGTGCTACAGGCAGATTACGCAGTTCTGCGCACGACCCTGCCACATATCAACACGGACGTGCCAATGCCCAGAACCCCTAAAACTCTCAGATTTCGGCTTCTAATCTGGACTGTTGGATCCGATTGGGTTTTAATCGGATGGACACGATCTAAAACCCTCTACTACCATATGAACGATTTATATGATATAAATGCCAAGGAATACACTTTTGACGACATGTGACGGTTATAAGACAGAGAATTGAGAAGATTTCATTGCGTCTTCAACAGCGAAGCGAATCTTTTGCCAACGAGAGAACTTCGAGGTGACTACGAGCCTTAGGAGAGGAGGTATTCCTTGTTCTACAGTCTCTGGTATGATCTCTCCATTGGGTGTGTGCACGAGACATTGTAATTGCCAGAGCGCTAGAGTTATTTTGTCGAGAAGGCATGCATTGGTTTCGAGGAGATTTGTAGTCGGTGTATTCTCTGTATTATCATCTCTGATCTAGTGGAAACCGTGACAACGGAAAACTGGGCGTAGGCCATACGTTGGACCGAACCAGTATAAATCCTTGTCTCTGTGTGTGATTGCTTGGTTTTGACTGTGTGTTGCTTTCTTGTGCTTCTTATGATTATTTCAAGATCCTAACTCTGCAGTTGGCGACACTTTATTTTCATATGTTCCGTTGTGCACACTTAGATGTTGTTCGATATTGTGTCAGATTCCCAACAATTTCCTCGTGTTATGATGCACATGTCGAAAAATAAAAATAAATTACGAAATTCAAAATGTTGGTGGGATCTGAGGGTGATAAAGTTTGTATGAGCCAGTTAAGCCCACGAATATCGATAATTTTGAGGTATAAATTAATTAATGATATTTTATAAGGGTGGCTATTTTTTGGACCGAAATGCAAGGAATCAATAATTAAACTTGTAATTAGCCCGAGGGCGGATTGAACTAAAACAGGGTAAGGCGCCGAACGTTGACCAAAGTCAACGCCATCCTCGAAAAAATCGTGGCATGAGAGGAACTGGACGGCAGCGACGCGGTACGAGCGAGTAGTAGGGGAGGGGGGTGTCTGGGGCCCACCAAGTGGCTCTTTTCCTTTTCATTTTAAAATCCCATCCCATACCCCCCTCGCTTTCTCGAGTCGCGCCACGTGACCGAAAAGGTGTTTAGGACGACACGTGTCAATCTTCGGGAATGCCGACCGCAGCAGCTCGATGGGTGGGGTCTGTGGGCCCGCAACCCGCGGCCCAACTTGCAGCGGTGGGCTACGTGTCCCGTTTCCGTGACGTCACCCGTCGGGATTCGGCGAGATCTTCCCGTAGCCTTCGGGACACGTCATCAGACGTCTGAGGCAACGGATGGTCGCCGCGTGTCGGCATAGTTGCGCGTTCTAGCTGGGGCCGGGTGGAGAACGGCACGTGTGTTAAGAGCCTCCACGTGTCTGTTCGTGGATAATTTAATGTGGGCCCCTGACCATATTCTCCACAAGTGAAGTTGAATGTGTAATCAAAAAATATCATAAAATTATAAAGGATTATTCTCATCGTGGACCTCCAAAAAAAGCCTTATTTGAAAAGAGTCCACAAAAAATTGCATTTACAACAAGGTCCTCCAAATTGTATAAGTCATACGAACAGAGTCCCTTTGGGGAACTTATTTGAAAAGAATATCTTTTCAAATAAGTCTCCCAAAAAGGACTCATGACTTGTGCAATTTGGGGACGCTGCTGTAAATGCAAATTTTTTTCTTTAATCGTGATATCGAGTACATGATGTTTCATTGCCAGTTAACAAGGAGAGAAGTTTGGGGGTCGGTCGAATACCATATCTTCATCCATCATTCAAATAATAATAATTTGTTTAGGAGAGAATTAGTTATGCTAATGATGTGGTTAGTCAGAGTACTCACACTGTCACAAATGTTAGAATAATCACACACAAAAAAGCGCAAGTTGTTGGCAAATTAATTAACCTGGGACCCGAAAATATCAGCAAGAAAAATGATGCATCAATTTGTTCGCGCCACCGTGCCACTTGCACTTTTAATGGACCTTTTATTTCTTTTTAATAAAAAAATACAGGTCTTCTAACGCAACTGCAACTTTAATGATGTCAAAGTGACACTGGGTTAAATAAATAAATAAATAATAATAATGCCACGTCATATGAGCCAATCACTTCACGTGCACATCAATGCAGACGGGTTTGCGCGCATGGAACGCGACCGGATTGTGTGTCCAAGTGGCTCGGATTCGGATTCGGATCACATCTAGACTTCAACTGGACCACATGAAGAATAAACCCCATGGCTATTATCATTGATTGGCATGCTCACTAGTGGAGTCGGGTTGGTTGTCGGCATCCTTAGCTGGATCTGTTGTATGCTAGGCGTACGCGGGATGGATCTAGCTTAGCTTTCTCTCGTTATCCGCCAGCTCGATCTAGACCCGGATCCACAAAGGCAACCCGAACTCCGTGTGATTCTCGGTAGGGGAAGGGAGTCAAAAATCACGGCAAGATGGTTCTTTTATTTGTTTATAATTGAGAGCCACCATTGCCACTTGTGTTGGGCACAGAAGTGGCGCACATGTGTGAGACGCGTGTATGTGGGATCAGAAGAGGCTCAATAAATCAACATGCATGCATGCACGCATGTGGGTCCACATGCAGCACCCCAAGTTGTTGCCTGTGGTAGGGACAGCAAGTTGATTGGTGGAGGAGGAGGAGGAGGAAGAGGAGAATGAGACCCATGAATGTGATTCTGAGATGATGGAAAGTGCTAAAACAGAAGCGTAGACCAAATCTAAGGTAGATATATGCTGACTCAGCCTTGGTCCACACAAAATTATGTTCCAAAAACCCAATATGACATTTGGATTTGGACTCGGCTCGGTCTAGGTTGAAGTATCTTTTTGCTTACCAGGTTACGATTGGATTCAATTTGACCCCCATGTCCAACTAAGAAGGCGGATGGTCCAAACCAAAGCATGTTAAACCCGGCATGACCCGGGTTCTCCCCTCGGTATGTCGCAGACAAGCTCAACCCATCACGAGTTTGCCCACGAACCAGGTTGGGCTGGGGTTTTAATGAAAGATGGCACATGAGCCGAAATAGATGTTTGGATTCTGACATGGCAAGGAGAAACACTAGAAGGGGAGTGAATAGTATTTATCAACTTTAACAAGATACTTTATCTATTTCTATCTAAAAAACCAATTTGTGTCACCATATTGTTTCTTAATCAATAAATATACCTTGCAGTAATATAAGCGGCGAAAGTACAAACAGAATGATGCACGATAAGAAATCAACACAGAAGAGAACAATCGCAAACTAGAGTATTTGTCCTGGTTCGGTCAACCCTTTGATCTACATCCAGTCCTAAGTCCCACTTGGCTTTCCACTATCCACCGTCCAATTGGAGGAAACTTACAACAACCTCTACATGACAACTTGATGCAAGGAACACCTCTCCAATGAGAGCAATACCACCACATATACGCTTTGAGGCCAACCACCACCAACCTTTTTTCTTGAGGCATACTCCTCACACTTGAGATTAGCTCAATGAATTTACAACTTTCCTAAGCCCTAAAGATGAGGCTTGTGTATTTTAGTGTGGCTAGGGAATTTGTTTTCTACTCTATAGGGTTAATCTTTGAACGAGTAGATAGAAAGCTCAAGAGATTACAGGAGTAGAGCTAGTATTTTAGAGGGATTTTGGGGGTTTATTTTATTTTATTTCTTTCCTTTTTCTTTTCTTTTCACCGTGGATCATACCCAAATGACCAGAGTTCTTCCTTATATATATATAGAGGTGAAATTCTGCATGTAATAGTCATTTTACATCTTACATCTGATTAGTTATCATTTTATAAGCATCATTTTGTAGGTAGTCATTTTACATCTGATTAGCTATCATGATGTTGGGTTTGGAAGAGATCATACCAAAATTCAGCCTGATAGGAAATTTGGGTTCAAATTTTCGACCCGACCCGAAATGTACCAAAACAGTTAGATGGGGTTCTTGGATACTTGAACCCCGTCGTTATCGGTGTCATCACAAAAAGCTGTTGATAATAAAAGAATAGGTGGGTACAAATTAGCCACTATTGTCGTTAATTAATTTATACACGTGCACAAACTATCAATATACATACGTGTACTTAACCAACGCCGAACAAAATACGGCACCATCAGATCTCGGCCAACTAAGCACAATAAAAAGTATTTGTGCCAGAAAAGAAAAAAGATTAAAGAAAGAACAACAATAACAACAAGAAAAGAACTGACCACACATCTATATCTCTATGCAGCATTGTTTTATGATAAGTGCAAGGAAAATAAAAACTGAGATAGGAAGTTAGAGATCTTGTGAGCAAAAAGCACCCAACTTCTAAGGAGCAAATTGAGATTATGTAATTAAAGTCTACATTAACGACAAACCGACATGCAAGAACCCAATATATGAAAGGATTCTGAACAAATCTTTTGTGCAGTAACAGGTTCAAGTGATGTATATACTGAATGATATTATATAAGACTAACCAGCATATATTAAATGCACGACTTGGAGACAAGTAAAAATTATAAGATCATGCAACAAAACATGCTACATCAAACTCAATTGCTCATTGTAGTGGAAGTCTTAAAAGGGGAAAAATCAGAAAGAAACAGGTAAAACAATTGTTCGCTACATGACTTGCAGCAATGCTTCCATAGCCCGGCTGCTACACTACCAAAACAAATCTAGATCACATCTACCTTCAAATAGCCATGAGGTCTCCAAAGCTACGCATAAAAAGTATGGAGCCAGCAAACAATCCAAATGCACGCAGCAACTTCTGTTTTAAAAAAATAAATGAATTGTGATTACCACTCAATAACTATTGCTGGATCAGGAACTACAGAATCAAGGATTATTATAAGCATGGCATTACTATATCCACCATCTAAAAGGGTAAGAAAATAAACAATCTCTCACCTTGCAGGCATGAGCAAATATGACTTAATTCAGCAATTGGATATTCCATAAATAACCCAGGAACGAGGCAGGTAAGAACAGAACTTTCATTCATTGCCCATTAAAGTTGCCAGTAAAAACTGTTTAGCTTGATAAAAAATGAGAATACAAGCTTTATCACATGGGAAATGCATATGCTTGTAACAGGTTTGAAATCTCGGTCGACACCGATAAATATCGCTCGTATCAGAATTCAAGCACGAAGATACAATCCTATGGAAACCGGTGGACACCACCGATACAATAACTAATAACTAATATAAGAGAATATTAAAGGGCAGAATTAGCAAGATTTAAAATTCTATAATATTTTATTTTGTGATCGGAAAAAATCATATTTAGAGGTCAATTATGGTTTGTAAATAGGTTGATATCACTGCATATTTACAATTTTGGTTCAGATTTGTAGGAAGGATAAAAACAGACCCCCTTTTCATTTGCACTAGGTGAAACGCTTTCAGTTTTATAAAACACAATGGATTGGGTTTTTTTTTCGACTTTAGTATGAAGTTAAGATATTGAACTCTGGAATACACAGATTGAACTTGAACCGATTGATTTGAATAACGATGAAAATGGTCCATTGATGGAATGGATACGGAAAAAAAAAGATGATACATCCTGGATGATTATTTAGATGATAATGGATAGATGAAAAAAATTTAATGCAGATGATAAATAGAAAATATTTATGCACCTATCAGTTGTGTTAAGCTATTCAAACCAATGAACCCATGCTTAAAGTCTAATACTTTCCATGAGTATTGCCCAATTCTTCTGATACAATTAATACTGACACTACAAACCGCCGGCTGATATTGAGACCGAAACCAAGATTAACCAAGATTTCAAATGGTGCATTTAACTAAATAGCACAGAGATCCCTATGAAAACACATAATGCATATGCCAATTGAACACTGTACATTGATACGCAAGATATGCTAGACAAAGGCAATGTATTAAAAAGATGTGAGCACTTCATAACATTGATGCACACATAAGGATAGTCCAATATATAGCTATGCTTCTTTCGTTTATAAAACACTAAGCACAAGTACTGTCAGGGACGGATCTACATTTGGTGGGGGGGGCACGTGTCCCCGTGGAAATTGAGAATAATTTTACTTTTATACCCATCGGGGGAAAAATTGCCATGACAAAATAGATATTTATATATAATTTATTGAACAGTACATGCAGGATGGCTTAGCGGTAAGAAACGCGCTTGCCAGGGCTGGAAATCTCGGTTCGAATCCCAGCACCTGGGATTGTATTTTTAAGGTTTTGAAATTTTTTCCAACTGGGCTGGAAAACAATACATGCTCTCTACCTTTTAATATCGTTGATTGTTGACGATGCCCCAAAAATTGAGCCGACGTTGCTCGTTAGATAAACCGAATCTCTCCACACACAAAAATCCCACCTTTGGACGGATCCGAGTAAAGATCCCGCAAGCTGTCTAAGCTTAGATCAAATCTTCAACAAAAAATCTCACCTTTGGACAACTTTCTCAAGGTAGTTATAGAATGTTACTTTTTTTGAAATTTATGTGAATCTCTTTCCAAAAAATGTTCTTTTTTCATTTCTAAGATTTTCTATTATTTGCATGTCTGGTCAATTGAATCATGTCTAGATTTTTTTCATGCACGCCTATTTCGTGGACAAATTTGATGAACTAACGTCTCTTGGCTCCTTTAATTTGTAGGTCCTTCGAACTTCTGGGATTTAATTGCTCATGCAATTTGATGCAATTTGATTGTGTACATTGAGAAGGATATTTTTGATAGCATCGACAATGAAGTTGTTATACAACGTTTTCAAAACATGAGAACTCGTCGAGTGCAACTATCTTGTCTAAGGAAGTGCTTGAGTCGATATAATTTTTCATTTTTGCTACAATTTTGCAATAAATAAAACAAACAAAAATTATTTCCAACAAAAAACTATCCCACCCCCCAATTTAATTTTTGAATCCGTCACTGAGTACTGTAGCATATACCAGTACCACAGTTGGAGCTTTCAAACTAACAGTTTACCTATTTTCAGAAGAATCTAAACAGGGGAGGGGGTAAGGGATATGAATAATTGTTTATCATCTGCACACTTGATAATTAATTCCTAAAAGGTTAAAGATAAGCATGAAAATTTATAGGAGAGCAGAGCATGATCCGCTAACCAACTAGTGACAAAGTTAAATATGCAAGAAAAAGTTCAATGGATGGCACAAGTCAAAATATAAATAAATAAATATTTTTTAAAAGGATATGTATTGCCTCATACTTGTTTAACATTCAATGCAAAAACATGCATTGCTTTTTTAAAACATCTTATTTTTCGGGCATATCGGTCTTGGAACTTGAGAAGCTACAGAATTTAGTTGCTATAAGCTTTCACATGCACGAGTTGTAATGCAAGGTTCGGCTCTTTCTTGCTAGACATTTCTTGTGCATGGAATTAGCAAAGGGTAACCGCTTGTTTCTTTGGATATAGGTCAAATGTCAATTGGGCATTTAGGCAAGGATGGGAGGGGAGCCCATGGTACTAACAGTCCCACATGACACTTTTAGGTGGGGGTTGAAAGTGGCACCATTATCCAAGTGTCTCTACTCATGCCTACAACTTACCATCTAGCAGATAATAGGATTGAAATTATAACATGGTTTGAGGTATCGGGCGATACCATTAGGTATCGGCCGTACCATATCGGTATCAGCAGTTTACGATAGAAACCAATCGGCCGTACCATATCGGTATCAGCAGTTTACGATACCGAAACCAATGGTTAGTTTCAGTACCGGTTGATACTGAACAATATCGTTCAGTTTCGACCGATACCGGCCGAAACTGACCGATACCGTTCAGTATCAGTCGAAGACGGATGAAGAAGAATGTGTAATTAAATAAAAATTCTCTAAAACCCCCAAAAAATTTCGTGAATCGATAGATTGCATAGAAAGCTCGGTTAAAAGAGAGGAGAAACCCATAGGGTTTTGGCTTGAAAATGATGAATAATTAGACGAAGAAGAGGGATAACCAAGAAAAAATTGATGAAAAAAGAAGAAAAGGGGCAAAAGAAAGATGATGGAAAAAATTGAACTCACCTCATCGCGTTGCTGCCTCGCCAAACCCGCCTTGACCATCTAGTGTGAGTGTGAGAGAGAGCAGAGAGAGAGAGAAAGATGTCCGAGTCGCCTTTCAGGAGATGATGCGTTCTTTAAAAAGGCAAACTTGTAAATAAATGGTATGTTCGTAAAGTAAAACAGTCGGTGTGCATATCAAGCGGATATTTTATGGCAACCCTGTAAATAAGTGGCATGTGTGCAAAGCAAAATGATGGGTGCGCTAAGCAACGCCCAGCGATTTTTTGACAAACGTGTAAATAAGTGGTATGTGCGCAAGGTAAAATGGTGGGTGCGCAAGGCAAGCTGTATGATCTATTCATTTATCTAATATTTAGTATTTAAGTACCAAACTTTAGGTATTTAGTATTTGATATGATTACGAACTCAAATTTAGTTTATCTATTTAGTATTTAGTATTTGATAGTATATGATTAATATTTTAGTTTGTTAAGTATTTAATAGCATTTGATAGGTTTAGATTTAAGAACCTCCGAAACCATCAGTGTGTGTATAGTATATTCATATTTAAAGTATCTTCGAAACCGATACCCAAAACGATACTGCCGAAATTAGCGATACGGACGAAACCGAAACTTACTTTCGAACCCGTCGAAACGGACGATACCGATACCGAAACCTAAATTTTGGGAAGAACAATACTCAGACCGAAACCGAGACCTAAAACCTTGAATTATAAGGTCTCGCATGCCTTCTTAAACGATGAAGCCAGGAGATTTAGAAGAAAAAAATTAGTGTTTTTTCTTTTAATATAAGTTTTTAACCATCATTAATTTCTAAAAATTGATGAGTTATTTACAAATATGTAATTTTAGAGTAGGTCAATTTTTTATACCTTACTGGGTATCCAATTGAAGTCTTCAAGATAAGCTGCAAAAAAATGTTAAAAAGAAAAAGAATAACTGATGGAATATATTTAGAACAGGAATGTGTGAAGCCACAATGAATAGCACCTAGATTAGCATGGCTATGGAAGAGGAAAGTTAATCCTACGTCTCATATTAATTCGCTTAATTTCCTATCTTGAGTTTTGATGGAGATCAAATTCAAGATGGACTCTTCTCAGCTTGAGTCCTGGGAGAATTCTAATTAGTTTGATTCGTTTTGATATTTTGAGAATTTTAGTTATTTGCATTGTTAGTTTCTTTGAGTCTTTTTTGTTATTTGAGTTTTAATTATTCTAAAAGTTCAAGTCCTATTAGCTTTTGAGAGTCAAATTGTAAACTTATTTAAAGGCAACAAACTTTTTTACTTTATTAAAAATTAATGAAGAATAGTTTTTGATGTAAACTTTTAGCTTCTTTATAAAATTAAATCTTTTGCATTGGTGTGTGAGATTGATTGTCGGGACGAGATGTCCGAAAAATCTACACGTGCAAGGTATGCGAGTCGGTGATTATAAGACTTCCGAGATGCGAGATTCGAAAAGTTATCAACGTCCACGTTTTCTTCTTCTCCAAATTCCCACCGCATGCCTTTCCGTCTCCATTCTGTGTCAAATTGGTATCAGAGTTAAATCTAATTTGTCTTTTTTTCTTCTTCATCCATAAAAAATGTTTTTGTATGTTTTAGAAACAAAAAAATTAAGTTAAATTCAAAAAAAACGGAGAGAGAAACAACAAAAAGTATTTTCAAAAAACAGTTTTGAAAAAAGGTGAGGAAGTAGAACAGAATTAAATAAACAAATCAGCAAAACCCCTACCCTAGCCCTCACACTTGTCGTTGCCGCCGCTTACAGCAGCCCCCACACCATCCGCCACCACCTCCACACGATTCCCCCCGCCCCCGATGTCACCCTCATCGTCCAAAACTTGCCACGCCATCGACTCAACCAAAGCCCTCCACCGCCGGCTCACACGGCCTTCACGACCGACACTGCCACACCCACGAAGTTTCCACGTCGTCGATGAACTCCTCAACAACCTAGTGCATCAATGACGTAGTTCAAAACCCCACTGAAGAGATGCCAAATTTGCGAAGCTCGCCGACGACGACCTGAGTCACCGACCCCGGAAGCTTCTCCAAACCAAGACGAATCCACATCATGAGATTGGCAGTGAACCGTCGTCAGATCTGTCGAAAACCATGGTCGGCACCAATCGCGTCGATCCTGCTACATTGTCGGCTTGATCGAGCCAACTAGACCGGAGCCAGCTCAGCCAAGTCGTCGACCCAACCAGCTCACTCACTCGAGTCGTTGACCATTACTGACCAACCCGCAGCTGCACTGTGGCTTGATAATTTTCGAGATTTTTAGCTGTATTTCAACTGTATTTTTAGTGTATTTTGGAAATTTCTCGATCTTTTCGTGCGAAAATTTCGGCCCTGATCGTCTAGATTAAAGCGCTACAAGTTATAGAGGCCTTGCACGATACTATAAAGCTGATTTGCATTATAGATAACCTGTAATATGGTCAATTCTCAATTGCTAAATCCAAGAAAATTCATCTATTTGATTTTGTTCTGATTAGTCCATATAATTGGTATTGCATATTTTCCTGGTCTCGATCAGGGTATCGTATTAGCATATTTAGAATTACATTCTGACATATAAATTTGGACTTTAGAATTTTATTTTATTAACATAATTAGTACATACATTTAGTTGGTGTTTAGGGTCATGCATCTACATGTGTGTGATTGGTTGGCATTGCATGTTATTGCATAGTGACAAAACTATAGGATCAGACATAGATGATAATGCAATTCAAAGGCTAAAAAGATCAACTTCAAAAAATATATCTAGAACTGAAAGCCGACATAAATCGAACAGGAGATCACCTAGAAGCCATAGAAAATAAACTGATCAAAGAACATAATTTTGAGGATGACGCAAAGAGCACATTTGATGAGGAACCTAGTATGATCAAACAAATGAATAATCGAAATAATATGTGACAAGATAAGAATTTTAATAATAACTTTGGACAAGATAATATTGCACGATGGATTAAAGTAGATGCTCCCAATTTTGATAGAACTTATAATCCTCGGACTTTCTCAAATTGGTTAGCAATGATAAAGCATTTGTATGAGTGGTGTCATTTATCAGATGAACGAAAAGTCTAATTTGCTAAAATAAAATTGTCGAAGTTTGCTAGAATTTTCTGAACATCCTTAGAGAGATAACAAGAGAGAGCATCTGAGACCTCTATGAAATTGGAATGAGATGAAGATCAAGCTTAAAGAAATGTATCTGCTTCTTACTTATACAGATCTCCTACTAAAAAACTAAACGACCTATGTCAAAGGAGCATGACTATTGAGGAATACATGACTAAGTTCAATGACATATTTGTTAAGATTGAGCTACAAGAAGACACACGATATTCACTTAATAAGTTTCGTTCTGAATTGAGAGCATGTATTAGGCGTGAGATGCTTCCCCACACTGTAGACAATGTGCCATAAGCATTTAATCAGCCTTAAATTTGAAATCCATGAGAGCCCTCATAAACAAAAAGCCTACTTTTAAAGCTGAAAAGCAATTTAAGCAGCCAAGTGAAAATATGACTAAATCAGAAACAAAAGCCGCTAAAGAGATGAATGAAAAGGCAAAACTTAGAGAACCATCACAACAAAAACTTAAAAGGATGCAATGTTGTAAATGTCATGGCTTTAGTCATTTTACTCGTTAGTGTCCCAATAAAAAATTTACTTGTGGGACAGATTAATAATGATGATGAAATTGGAGAAGAATATACTCCCGATGCTAATGATATTATAGATAATGATGAAGATGATTCTAGTGCACGATTACACGTCATTAGGTGTTTGGTTACTAACCTAAGAATGAGGTTGATTGGCGAAGAACTACTGTTTTCTTTACCTACGTCAAAATTAAGTATAGATTTTTCAAAATAATGATTGATGGAGGTAGTTGTACTAATTTAGTCGCAAACTCAGCTAATGAAAAGATGAGACTAAAAGCTGAACCTCATTCACAGCCTTATAAAATTACATAGGCTGATGGTCAATCATATTCTGTTACCCAAACATCGTTTAGTGCTTATCTATTTTTTTTTAGCTATCACGACGATATTTAGTATGATATCATACCTATTAATGCTTCTCATATTTTGTTAGGTATGCCTTGGTTGTATAACTTATATGTTGCATATTTTGAGAGATCTAACACATTCACATTTAAAGAAAAGAAAATTGTATTGACTCCTTACAGACCCAAGAACATAATTGAAAATTAAAAGAATGTGTTAGTCCTTAAAAAGCCATTAACTCAAATATCACAGTATAAAAATCTCAGTTCCTTAAAGTCTAGCTTTGACCCTATTCCTACTGCATTTCATGCGCATCTTGCATATGATCTGAGTGCCTTGCATATCAAGACTTATGAAATTTTTGCAATTAACAGTGCTACTCACCAGTATGTTGCGGAATCAAAGAGAAATTTTAAGAAATTTGCAGTTATAAATGACGAGAGGATTCAAATTTGTCGAGGGAAGTTCGTACTAAAACCAATAAGGATGATTTGCATGAGTCATGCAGGTTCTCAACGAGCTTTACTGAGTAATAATCCTGATGTGACTGAGTCATTTCACATAAGCTTGAAGAGAATGAGCACGTCGAGTTTAACATCCCAGATTCTCAATATCCTAAGTAGATTCTATATGCTTTCACCTCTTTTGCTCTTTGAGAGAATTTTATAGAAGATATTCATCTACAGATCTACATCCAATTATACTTCAAAGTTCATGGACATATCTCCTCCAGCTACAAAGAAGTACTGAATTCTGCTCAGCTATACTATGTCTATTGTTCACCAGGTGGTGAAGTTCTTAAGCTGAAAAGAATGATGGAGATCAAATTCGAGATGGACTCTTTTACTTTAAAGACTTTATATGTGATGGAGTTTGAGTCCTTAGAGAATTGTAATTATTGAGTCTTTTTGTTATTTTGAGAATTTTAGTTATTTGAGTCTTTTAGTTACTTTGAGTCTTTTTTATTTGAAATTCAGTTATTCTAAAAGTTCTAGTCTTTGAGAGTCAAGTTGTAAGCCTATTTAAAAAGCCACGAACTTTTTTGCTTTGTTAGAAATCAATGAAGAACTGTTTTTTTTGTGTGCAAACTTTTAGTTTCTCTACAAAATTAGATCTTTTACATTGGTATGCAAGAGTGTACTTGATTGCCTGGATTAGAGGCCTGAAGAATCTCCACATGCGAGACATACGAGTTGGTGATCGTAAGATTTCGGGGTGGAGATCCGAGAAGTTATCAACTTTCGTATTTTCTTCTTCCCTGAATCTCTTCCCACCTCTGCTCTGTGTCAAGTTTCCACTTCTGTATTCAAATAATTTAGATTATAAGATTCGGATTGGACACTAATTGATCCACATATGGATCCATTATAAATTCATATGATCCACTTGTGGATCAAAATCCACTCAGAAATCTAGATCCATTTGAGGTCAAAACATTAATTTATCATATCCAGATTCGGGTTTTGTATCCAAAGACATATATTACTACCTATTATACGACAAGTTCCATTCAGTGCCTAGTATACTTTGGCAAGATTCTAGC
Source organism: Scilla litardierei (assembly GCA_030789695.1). Taxonomy (NCBI): domain Eukaryota; kingdom Viridiplantae; phylum Streptophyta; class Magnoliopsida; order Asparagales; family Asparagaceae; genus Scilla; species Scilla litardierei. The sequence goes on along the minus strand of CM061139.1, from coordinate 129,621,294 downwards.
TCAAATGTATTGCTTTATTTCTATTTTTATAGTAATACAAACATAGAAATACTAGTTATATGTGAACATGTCCAACTAGTTTCATATGGATTATGTCTAGAAAGAAAAACATAACTTAGATTAAACCAAGTGAAGAAAAATAGAAAATATTAATCGGGTTACTAGGTGCTTCCAATCGGATCCACAAGACTTATTATCTATATCCACTAAGAAAACAATTCCCCTCTAGGATCCATAACCTACCTATCTGATATGATCTAAAAAATGGTTAGAAATAACTCGGAGAAATCTAAGATAATGGTGAATCTTTATCCTATATTGTCCCTAATTTATTAAACAACAAAGAATGAGTAACAAATCAAAGAAGTAAAGTTCAGAATCTAGCGGGTGCCAAATCATGTATACTCGGCCTTACAAAAGTTAAACCCTGCCTCTCATGTGGGTGCCAGTAAAAACTGTTTAGCTTACAAGCTTTATCACATGGGAAAATGCATATGCTTGTAACAGAGGTTTGAAATCTTGGACGATACCGATACATATCGATACACATCGCTCGCATCAGAATTCAAACATGACAATACAATCCTTCGGAAACCGGTTGACACCACCATATACTAACTAATAACTAATATAAGAGAATATTACAGTGTTGAATTAGCAAGATTTAAAATTCTATTATATTTTATTTTGTGATCGGAAAAAATCTCATTTAGATGTGAATTATGGTTTGAAAATCGGTTGATATCACTGCATATTTACAATTTTGGTTCAGATTTGTAGGCAGTATAAAAACAGCCCCTTTTTATTTGCACTAGGTGAAACGCTTAAGTTTTATAAAACACAAGGGATTGGGTTTTTTCGACTGTAGTATGAAGTTAAGATATTGAACTCTGGAATACACAGATTGAACTTGAACCGATTGATTTGAATAACTATGAAAATGGTCCATTGATGGAATGGATACAGAAAAAAAGACGATACATCCTGGATGATTATTTAGATGATATATAGATAGATGAAAAAAATTAATAAAGATGAAAAATTGAAAATATTTATGCACCTATCAGTTATGTGAAGCTATTCAAACCAATGAACCAATGCTTAAAGTCTAATACTTTCCATGCGTATTGCCCAATTCTTCTGATACAATTAATACCGACACTACAGCCCGTCAGCTGGTATTGAGACCGAAACCAAGATTTCAAACCGTGCATTTAACTAAATAGCACAGAGATCCCTAAGTAAACACATAATGCACATACCAATCGAACACTGTACATTGATATGTAAGATATGCTAGACAAAGGCAATGTATTATAAAGATGTGATCACTTCATAACATTGATGCACACATAAAGATGGTCCAATATATGCTTCTTTCTTTTAGAAAACACTAAGCACATGTACTGTCAGGGACGGATCTACATTTTTTTTGGGGGGGGGGCGGCACGTGTCCCCTGGAAATTGAGAATAATATTTACTTATATGCCCTTTGGGGAAAGAATTGCTATGACTAAATAGATATTTACATATAATTTATTGAACAGAACAAATAAATGCTGGTTGGCTTAGTGGTAAGTAACACGCTTGCCGTGGTTGGAAATCTCGGTTCGAATCCCAGTGCCCGCGCCTGGGATTGTTATTTTAAGGTTTTGTATTTTTTGCAACTGGGCTGGAAAATAATACCTGCTCTCTACCTTTTAATATAGTGGAATTTTTCGTTGCCGAAGCCACAAAAATTGAGCCGACGTTGCTCGTTTGATAAATCAAATCTCTCCGCACACAAAAATCCCACCTTTGGACGAATCCCAGTAAAGGTCCAGCAAGCTACTATCTAAGCTTAGATCAAATCTTCAAAAAAAAATCACACCTTTGGACAACTTTCTCAAGGTAGTTAAAGAATGTTACTTTTTTCGAAATTTATGTGAATCTCTTTCCAAAAAAATTGTTTTTTTTTTCATTTCTAAGGTTTTTTGTTATTTGCATGTCTGGTCAATTGAATCATGTCTGGATTTTTTTCCATGCTCGTCTATTTCGTTTAAGATTTTGGACAAATTTGATGAACTAACGTCTCTTTGCTCCTTTAACATATAGGTCCTTCGAACTTCTAGGATTTAATTTCTCATGCAATTTGATTGTGTACATTGAGAAGGATATTTTCGATAACATCGACATTGAAGTTGTTATACAACGTTTTTAAAACATGAGAACTCGTCGAGTGCAATTGTAATTTGTAAGTCGTTACAACTATCTTCTCTAAGGAAGCGCTTGAGTCAATGTAATTTTTCATTTTTGCTACAAATTTGCAATAAATAAAACAAACAAAACAAACGAAAATTATTTCCGGCCAAAAAAAATTATGCCCCCTTTAATTTAATTTTTGAGTCTATCACTGAGTACAGTTTACCTATTTTCAGAAGAATCTGAACCGGGGAAGGGGCAAGGGATATGAATAATTGTTTATCATCTGCACACTTGATAATTAATTCCTAAAAGGTTAAAGATAAGCACAAAAATTTATTGGAGAGCAGATCATGATCCGCCAACCAACTAGTGACAAAGTTAAATGGGCAAGAAAAAGTTTAACGGATGGCACAAGCCAAAATATAAATAAATAAATATTTTTTAAAAAGCATATTATTGCCTCACACTTGTTTAACATTCAATGCAAGAACATGCATTGCTTTTTAAAACATCATATTTTTCCGGGCATGAGAGGCTACAAAATTTAGTTGCTATAAGCTTCCACGTGCACGAGTTGCAATGCAAGGTTCGGCTCTTTCTTGCTAGACATTTCTTGTGCATGGAACTAGCAAGGGTAACCATTTGTTTCTTTGGATATAGGTCAAATGTCAATTGGGCATCTAGGCAAGGATGGGAGGTGTGCCCATGGTAATAACAGTCCCACATGACACTTTTAGGTGGGGGTTGGAAGTGCCAACATTGTCCCAAGTGTCTCTACTCTTGCCTTCAACTTACCATCTAGCAGATAATAGGATTGAAATTATAAGGTCTTGCATGCCTTCTTAAACGATGAAGCCAAGAGATTTAGAAGAAAAAAATTAGTGTTTTTTCTTTTAATATAAGTTTTTAACCGTCACTAATTTCTAATATTAGATGGGTTATTTACAAATATGTAATTTTAGAGGAGGTCGATTTTTTATGCCTGACTGGGTATCCAATTGAAGCCTTCAAGATAAGCTGCACAATTTTTTTGAAAAGAAAAAGAATAACTGATGGAATATATTTAGAACATGAATATGTGAAGCCACAATGAATATCACCTAGATTAGCATGGCTATGGAAGAGGAAAGATAATCCCATGTCTCATATAAATTCGCTTAATTTCCTATCATGAGTTTTGATGGAGATCAAATTTGAGATGGACTCTTAGAAGTTTGAGTCCTGGGAGAATTCTAATTAGTTCGAGTCTTTTTGATATTTTGAGAATTTTAGTTATTTGCATCGTTAGTTGCTTTGAATCTTTTTTGTAATTTGAGGTTTAGTTATTCTAAAAGTTCTAGTCCTATTAGCTTTTGAGAGTCAAGGTGTAAACTTATTTAAAGGTCACAAACTTATTTGCTTTAGTAGAAATTAATGAAGAATAGTTTTTGATATAAACATTTAGCTTCTTTACAAAATTAAATCTTTTGCATTGGTGTGTGAGCTTGATTATCGGGACGAGATGTCTGAAAAATCTCCACGTGCGAGGTATGCGAGTCAGTGATCATAAGACTTTCGGGATGCGAGATCCAAAAAGTTATCAACTTCCACGTTTTCTTCTCCTCCAAATTCCCACCACATACCTTTGTCTCTCCATTCTGCATCAAATTGGTATCACAGTTAAATCTAATTTGTTTTTTCTTCTTCATCCATAAAAAATCTTTTTGTAGGTTTTAGAAATAAAAAAGAAAACATTTTTAGTTAGGTTCAAAAAAAACGGAGAGAAAAACAACAAAACAAAGAATTTTCAAAAAACAAAAAAAATCTTTGAAAAAAGAGGGAGAGAGAGAGGAAGTAGAACAGAATTAAAAAACAAATCAGCAAATCCCCTACCCTAGCCCTCACACTCGTCACCACCGCCTACTACAACGGCCCCACGCCAGCCGCCGCCGCCTCCACACGATTCCCCCCGCTCCCGATATCACCCCCATTGTCCAAAACTTGCCACACCATCACCTCAACCAAAGCCCTCCACCGCCGCCTCACACGGCCTTCTCGACCGATGCTGTCACATCCACGAAGTTTCCACGTCGTCGACGAACTCCTCAACAACCTAGGACATCATTGACGTTCAAAACCCCACTGAAGAGACGTCGTCAAATTTGCGAAGCTCGCCGACGACGAACTGAGTCACCGACCCCCCGAAGCTTCCCCAAACCAAGACGAATCCACAGCACGAGATTGGCAGTGAACCGTCGTCAGATCTGTCTAAAAACACGGTCGGCACCAATCGCGTCGACCCTGCTATATAGTCAGCTTGATCGAGCCAACCAGACCAGAGCCGGCTTAGCCAACCCGCCGACCCAACCAAATCACCCGAGTCGTTGACCATTACTGACCAAACCATGGCTGCATTGTGGCTTGATAATTTTCGAGATTTTTAGCCGTATTTCAACAGTATTTTCAATGTATTTTAAAGATTTCTCGATCTTTTTGCGCAAAATTTGCAGCCCTGATCATCTAGATTAAAGCTCTACAAGTTATAGAAGCCTTGCATTATACTATAAAGCTGATTTACATTATAGATAACCTCAAATCTGATCAATTCTCAATTGCTAAATCCAAGAAAATTCATCTATTTGATTTTGTTCAGATTAGTCTGTATAATTGGTATTGCATATTTTCATGGTCTCGATCTAGCATCGTATTAGCATATTTAGAATTACATTTTGACATATAAATTTGGACTTTAGAATTTTATTTTATTAATATAATTGTACACACATTTAGTTGGTGTTTAGGGTCATACATTTACATTTGTGTGCTTAGTTGGCATTGCATGTTATTACGTAGTGGCAAAACTATAGGATCAGACAGATGATAATGCAATTCAAAGGCTAAAAGATCAACTTCAAAAGATATATCTACAATTGAAAGCCGACATAAATCAAACAGGAGATCGCCTAGAAGCCATAGAAATAAACTGATCAAAGAACATAATTTTGAGGATGACGCACAGAGCACATTTGATGAGGAACCTAGGATGATCAAACATGTGAATAATCGAAATAATAAGTGACAAGATAAGAATTTTAATAATAACTTTGGACAAGATAATATTGCATGATGGATTAAACTAGATGCTCCCAATTTTGATGGAACTTATAATCCTCAGACTTTCTCGGATTGGTTAGCAACTATAAAGCATTTGTATAAGTGGCATCATTTATCAGATGAACGAAATGTCTAATTTGCCAAAATAAAACTGGTGAGGTTTGCTAAAATTTTCTTAACATCCATAGAGAGACAACGTGAGAGAGCACTTGAGACCTATATGAAATTGGAATGAGATGAGGATCAAGCTCAAAGAAATGTATCTGCTTCCTACCTATGTAGATCGCATACTAGAAAAATTGAACGACTTACGACAAGGGAGCATAACTGTTGAGAAATACATGACTAAGTTCAGTGACATATTTGTTAAGATTGAGCTACAAGAAGACCCACGATATTCACCAAGTTTCATTCTGAATTGAAAGCATGTATTAGGCGTGAGATGCTTCCCCATAATGTAGACAATGTGCAAAATCATTTAATCTAGCCTTAAATTTGAAATCCATGAGCCCTCATAAACAAAAGGTCTACTTTTAAATCTAAAAAGCAATTTAAGAAACCAAGTGAAAACAAGACTAAATCAGAAACTAATGCCGCTAAAGAGATGAAAAAAGGCTAAGCTTAGAAAACCATCACAACAAAAACTTAAAAGGATGCAATGTTGTAAATGTCACGGCTTTAGTCATTTTGCTAGCTACTGTCCCAATAAAAAATTTACGTGTGGGATATATTAATAATGATGATGAAATTGAAGAAAAATATACTCCTGATGTTAATGATATTACAAATAATGATGAAGATGATTCTAGTGCATGGTTACAAGTCATTAGGTGTTTGGGTACTAACCTAAGAACGAGGTTGATTGGTGAAGAATTAATGTTTTCTTCACCTACGTCAAAATTGAGTATAGATTTTTCAAAGTAACGATTGACGGATGTAGTTGTACTAATTTAGTCGCCAACTCAGTTATTGAAAATATGAGACTAAAAGCTGAACCTCATTCACAGCCTTATAAAATTACATAGGCTGATGATCAATCATATTCTGTTACCCAACGTTGTTTAGTGCTTATCTATTTTTGAGCTATCACGACGATATTTAGTATGATATCGTACTTATGAATGCTTCACATATTTTATTAGGTAGGCCTTGGTTGTATTACTTATATGTTGCATATTTTGGGAAATCTAACACATTCATATTTAAAGAAAAGAAAATTATATTGACTCCTTACAGACCCAAGAACATAATTGAAAATTAAAAGAATGTGTTGATCCTTAAAAAGCCATTAACTCTAGCTTTGACCATATTCCTACTACATTTCATGAGCATCTTGCATATGATCTGAGTGCCTTGTGTATCGAGACTTATGAAATTTTTGCAATTAACAATGATACGCACTAGCTTGTTGCGGAATCAAAGAGAAATTTTCAGAAATTTGCAGTTATAGATGACGAGAGGATTCAAATTTGTCTAGAGAAGTTCATACTAAAACCAATAAGGATGCTTTGCATGCATCATGCAGGTTCTCAACGAGCTTTACTAAGTAATAATCCTGATGTGACGAAGTCAAGTATTTCACAGAAGCTTGAAGAGATTAAGCACGTCGAGTTTGTCATCCCAGATTCTCAATATCCTAAGAAGATTCTATACACTTTCACCTCTTTTGCTCTTTGAGAGAATTTTATAGAAGATATTCATCTACAGATCTACATCAATTATACTTCAAAGTTCATGAATATATCTCCTCCAGCTACAAAGGAGTACTGAATTCTGCTCACTTATATTATGTCTATTGTTGTTCACCAGGTGGTGAAGTTCTTAAGCTGAAAAGAATGATGGAGATCAAATTCGAGATGGACTCTTTTACCTTAAAAGATTCTATATGTGATGTAGTTTGAGTCCTTAGAGAATTCTAACTATTGAGTCTTTTTGTTATTTTGAGAATTTTAGTTATGCGAGTCTTTAAGTTACTTTTGAGTTTTTTATTTGAATTTCAGTTATTCTAAAACTAGTCTTTGAGAGTCGAATTGTAAGCCTATTTAAAAGCCACGAACTTATTTGCTTTGTTAGAAATCAATGAAGAATAGTTTTTTGCGTAAACTTTTAGTTTCTCTACAAAATTAAATCTTTACATTAGAATGCGAGAGTGGACTTGATTGCCTGGATTAGAGGTCCGAAGATTCTCCACATGCGAGACATACGAGTTGGTGATCGTAAGATTTTCGGAGTAGAGATCCAAAAAGTTATCAACTTTCATAGTTTCTTCTTCTCTGAATCTCCTCACATCTCCATTCTGGGTCAAGTTTCCATTTCTGTATTCAAATAATTTAGATTACAAAATTCGGATTAGACACTATTTGATCCACATATGTGTCCATTATAAATTCATATGATCTACATGTGGATCAAAACCACTCAGAAATCAAGATCCATTTGAGGTCAAAAACATTAATTTATCATATCCAGATTCGGGTTTTGTATCCAAAGACCTATATTTCTACCTAATATACGACAAGTTCCGTTCAGTGCCTAGTATAATTTGGCAAGATTCTAGCTCAAATGTATTGCTTTATTTCTATTTTTATAGAAATACTAGTTATATGTGAACATGTCCAACTAGTTGAATATGGATTATGTCTAGAAAGAAAAACATAACTTAGATTAGACCAAGTGAAGAAAAATAGAAAATATTAATCGGGTTATTAGGTGCTTCCAATCGTATTCGCAAGACTTATTATCTATATCCACTAAGAAAACAATTTCCCTCTAGGATCCATAACCTACCTATCTGATATGACCTAAAAATTGTTAGAAATAACTCGTAGAAATCTAAGAAGATAATGATGAACTTAGTCCAATATTGTCCCTTATTTATTAAACAACAAATAATGAGTAACAAATCAAAGTAAAGTTCAGAATCTAGCATGTGGGTGCCAAATCATGTATACTCGGCCTTGCAAAAGTTAAACTCTGCCTCTCATGTAGGCTCCCAAAATTTTAGTCCCAGTGCGGTAAGATGACCCAACGAGATAATCGAAACTTAGCATGCACACACTGCTAAGCTTAAAACCCTTTTGATTGCCAAACTATTAAATAAATATAATATAATTTTTGCAAAATAGAATGGCTTAGAGTGAGGAAGAATGGATAAGCTTGAAACTTCCGCATATAAGAGGTTAGTTGGTGTGCTCTTTAAATAGGAGAGAACCCAACTAAATTGAAGAGAGATACTCTAACAGCCTCAACCAGTTAAAGAGAAATTCTCTTCAAAATTGAAGAGATGTTCAACTTCAACATTCACCTTTCTCATTTTTCTTAAAACTTAACTAATGTGATTGTTGGATTTTATGTATTATTTATTATAGAAAATAGTTGGATATAATTTATCAAGAAACTTTTAAATATTAAAATTCCAGAAAAGTCCATTAAAAGGTTGAAGAAAGTTTATCTAGTTCGTTTGAGAATCTCTCTCCAATTGATTGAGTCAGTTAAAGAATATCCTTCCAATTCAATTGAGTTTTCTCTTATACAAGGAGAACACCGCGCGAGCTTTCATATATGAAAGTTACAATACTATCCTTTTTTTCTCTCTCAGCCATTTCCAGGTCTAAAAATTATATTATATTACTAGCTAGATAATTGAAGGCAAGATTCAGGTTTGAGGCTCAGAAATTCATGCATGCTGAGTTCCAACTGTCTCGAGGGTCATCACACAACTAAGAGAATGAAATTATAAAAGCCTGCACAAGAGTTAGAATTCAGCTTTCATAGACTATTAGATATAATTCATAGAAATCTTAGTCAATAAATATGATTCTTCATCCCATACTGTTGCTAATCTATTAAATAACAAATAATGAACAATAAATCAAAGAATTAAAGTTTAAGATCCGGCCTATGTGTATCAAACAGAGTATACTCGGCCTGTGGATGTCAAAAAGGTAAGATTCATAGCATTATCCATGATAAAACCCTAAAAATATTGATTGTTAATAAGTTCCAATTACAATCTTCTATTACATATCAATACAGATCTCTCATCTCCAAAATGGATTTGCAATGCTATGATGATGAGTATAGGCATAACCAACTAGTGAAAATAAACGGAGATCCCCAAAAGTACCAAGTGTCTTTGATTACAAATTAGTAGATAATGAAACTATTCAACGAATTAGTAGATAATGAAACTATTCCATGATAGACACCGATGTAACATAATCAAACAATGTTGTATAAAGAAAATCAACCCAACAATATAGTATATCAACAGCTACCATGAGTTAAATATACAAATATAATTCAAAAGAATATTCTACATATGAAAAGCAGGTCCGCGGAAAATTCCAAGTGTCTCACCTTAGGTTCTACGTTTTCAATCAGGACTCTAGAATGGCGCTAATATAATATAATGTCCAACAAGGCCAAAATAACCTTACATCCACACAAAACCACAACTGTAAATAAATAAATAAAATTTAGCGGCCTAAAAATTTTCCTGCAGATAGATGAGTAATAATACAAAGGGAGTTGCTTCACGCACTCACCGTTTTACTCTCTCGCAACCCCTTATTTACAAGTTTGCCATTTACTCCAGCACACTTACCACTTATTTACAAGTTTGCCACTCAAATTTATTCACCGCGCATAACCATTCAAAAATTCCAAAATATCTCGGTTATGCGCGGTGAGTAAAACAATCAATCGCCGACTGTCGACGGACGGCGACAATACCCCCTCCTCCGACCCTCTTCATCTTCCCCAGCCCCCTCCTCTGACCATCTTCATCTTCCCCCATCTTCCCTAGCCTACTCCTCCGCCTTCTCCCCCTCCTCCATCCCATCCTCCGACCTCCCAACCCCTCCGCCGTCCTCTCCTCCGACAACCCAGCCCCTCCTACGTCCACTCTCCCTCCCCAGCCAATTCCAAACACTAAAAATCTGTCAGGGGGCCTCCTCCGCCCCATCCTCCGACCTCCCCAGCCCTTTTGTTGTGCCCTCCTCCGACAGCCCAGCACCTCCGCCCACTCCCCCGCATTCCAAACCCTAAAATCCTGTCGCATTTTTTTCCTTTTGGGGGGGACGAGGTTAAAAGAGGCTAAAATTTAAATGGCAAACTTGTAAATGGCAGTTGTGCACGTGAGTAAAACGGCCGGTAAGCATAGCAATTCCCTGATACCAAATCTTAACAAAATCAATTCGTATATAACGAAAAATAAAAATCAAGGGGTATCATGATAGAACCCAAGCCAGGAGAGAGGTAGGAGATGCCATGGCAAGGGTCGAGGTGAGGGAAATTCAACTTGGAGCGGATCCTGGGAGGAACGAAGAAGGGGAGGCAACGGCTACGAAATTTAATCCAATTGAAGCTCGTCCGCCCGATGGAAAGTAGCCGTGTCAAAAGGAGCATCGCGTCCGCATGTTTGAGGGAAGATCTGCACCGTCCATTCTCAACCGCATTGAATCTCGACCCAACGATTGAGCATCTTATCCTCCAGCTTCCCTTGCTCGATGAAATGCCAGCAGAGCGCAACGGCTTCCTCAGCAGGCAGCAGCGAAGAAGTTGTTAGGAGTTTGTTATGGGTAACAAACCAATAAATACCAAGAATTGTAAGGGAATCATTGTCGATAAACAACAGAAGTTTTTTCTCTTTTTTCCTTTTTATTTTCCTTGCTCTGTAATTTTTACTCCTACTAATGAAATTCTGCTTATTCCACCATTGTTGGTGAAATCTCGATTGAGAGAACATTTGTGAACCTTGGGTATTCATCAATTTGGTATCAAAGCCATTACGCTTCCAAGGAAAAAAGAAGGCCGGAGGTTGCTGAAGGGGAACAAGGTCAGAGCTCCAACCTTGATCCTGTTACCCAAGGCGAGCATGTGGATGACCCAACTTCTGGAGAGTCCAATAGGACGACAGGCTTCGAGCAGTGGAGGCTCAAGCCCACGATTTGGAGTAAAGGCTGGGAGCTCAGTTCCAGCAACTATCATCCTTGATTCAATCTGAAGCTAGGAAGCTGATAGAGTCCCAAGGGCAGTCGCAAGAGTACCTGACGGCCCAAATTCAAATGCTATTGGCTCATCAGAACAAGGCAGATGAGAGGGTCAACACTCATGAAATCCAAATCCAACTAATGCGGAATCATCAGGAATCTAGGTCTCACAACAGAAGAGAGGAAGGGAGTGGTGATCCTAACTCTAATGGCGACAGGAGGGCAGCGCAAGGGAACGGTCCACCTCACATACAACCCAGTGTGCTCAAACCAGAATTTCCCACTTATCAAGGGTGATGAGGATGTCCTGCCTTGGCTAGGCCAGGTATAACAACTTTTCTCCTATTATTCTACCCCGTATGCTAGCTGGGTTACTATATGTTCCTTTTACCTAAGGGGGAATGCATTACATTGGGTTGAATGGTGTAAGGTTAATGTTGATAATTTCTTTAATTGGGAGAAGTTTAAGAATGAAATCGTAGTGAGGTTTGGTCCCACAGAATTACAGAAACCCTTTGCAGTTTTTTCTAACCTTAAGCAAACTAGCAGTGTGACGGAATACTTGGGTACGTATGAACAGATTGTGTGATTGTTGAGAAAATGCCAGAGGATTATGTGTTGGATAATTTCATTAATGGGTTAAATGATGAAATATGCCTGGATGTCATGGCAACCAACCCCAATTCTTATAGAAGGGCAGTTCAGCTAGAAAGAACCTTTGAAGGGAAATTAGCCCTAGCCAAAAAGAATAGGTTCCCTGTTGTGGCAACTCCCTATCATAAGTATCACCAATCACAACCCCCTGGAGTAAACAAGGAAATCTCCAAGGAGGTAGTCCCTTTTGTACCTAGGGGAAGGATGTTCACTCAAGAGGAGATACAATCTAGGAGGAGAAGCAGTTTGTGCCTTACTTGTAATGAGAAATGGGAGAGGGGCCATAAGTGTAAGAAGCAGTTGTACATCATGGATATAGAGGAAATACCTGAGCCTGTTGAAGAGGAGTCTTTAACAATCCCGGAAGAAGAAGTCCCAGGAATAGAAGCGCTAGCAGTAGAAGAATTTCCTTCCATTTCCATCCATGCCTTAACATGAGTACCCACAGCCCAGACACTCAGGTTGCAGGGTAGTATTAAGGGACATAACATCAGTATTCTTGTGGATACTGGTTCAACCCATAACTTTATCCATCCCAGGTTAGTGAAATCCTTGGGGTTAGAAGGGGAGCAATCTGAATCCTTTGATGTTGTAGTGGCCAATGGAGATAAGTTGCAGGGGTTTGGGATGTGCAAGAGTGTACACATACACTGTCAAGAGGTCCTAATAACCACCACATTGCTAATATTACCACTGGGGGGTCAGCAGGTTGTCTTGGGTACTCAATGGCTCAGGCAATTGGATGATGTTGTATTCAATTTTAAGAAATTACAAATGAAGTTTAATATACATGGAAGGGAATGTGTGTGGCAGGGTATCACTCATGCAGGGTCTCAAATGGTGAATGAAGAGGAGATACATAAGAGTGCCAGGCAACAAGGATGGGTGTATCTATTACAGCTGAATGTGCTTGAATTAGAAGGTCCTTCTGAGCAATATCAGACATATGAAGTCCAGCTGCATAATTTCCCTGAGAAACTGAAGGAAATTGTGGCCCAATTTCCCGAAGTATTCAATGAGCCCCAATGGTTGCCCCCAAGTAGAGCTTGTCATCACAAGATTCCCACTGAAGTTGATGCCAGGCCAGTCTGTATTAGACCTTATAAGCATGCTAATTTCCTCAAATCTGAGATAGAAAAGCAAGTGACAGGAATGTTGGAATCTGGAATCATACGACCAAGTTGTAGCCCATATGCTTCACCTGTGGTTATGGTGAGGAAGGCTGATTCAAGTTGGAGGTTATGTGTAGATTATAGAGCACGCAATCAACAAACCATTAAGGATAAATTTCCTGTTCCCATCATTGATGAGTTACTTGATGACTTGCATGGTGCAGAATTTTTCTCTAAGCTGGATTTGAGGTCAGGATACCACCAAATTTGTATGGTTGAAGATGACATTTATAAAACAGCTTTTAGAACACATGAAGGGCATTATGAATTTCTAGTGGTGCCATTTGGTTTAACAAATGCCCCCTCAACATTTCAGTCCTTGATGAATTTTGTTTTTAAGGCATACCGTAGAAGATTTGTGTTGGTCTTCTTTGATGATATACTGATATATAGTAAAGGGTGGGAGGCACATTTGGGCCATCTACACTGTGTATTGCAGATTCTAAAGGAACATAATCTGGTTGTCAAACTATCCAAGTGTTCATTTGGGCAACATTCAGTGGAATATTTGGGCCATATAATATCCCAACAAGGGGTAGCTGTGGAGCCTAAGAAGATTGAGGCAGTCAAGAGCTGGCCCACACCCAAGAATACCAAGGCAGTGAGAGGTTTTTTGGGTTTAGCTGGATATTACAGAAAATTCATTCGTGGCTTTGGGGGAATAACAGCTCCTCTTACAGACATATTAAAGGAGGGATTCAGTTGGAACCCTACAGCTCAGGAGTCATTTGAGAAGTTGAAGGAAGCTTTAATTACTGCCCCAGTCTTAGCTATGCCAAACTTCAATGAAGAGTTTGTGTTGGAGTGTGATGCCTCAGGTAGGTGTATTGGGACAGTATTGATGCAAAAAGGAGGACAACTGCCTACTTAAGTACTAAGCTCACAGGTAGGAACTTGTTACTATCAACCTATGAAAAGGAACTTTTAGCCATCATCCTTGTAGTGACTAAATGGGGACAATATCTATTGGGGAGATGATTTACCATACACACAGACCACCAGAGTTTAAGGCACTTGCTAGAGCAGAAATTGCAACATGGTATGCAGAGTAAGTGGCTAATGAAGTTGCAGACCTATAACTATAAGGTTGAGTATAAACCAGGAAAGTCCAATAGAGCTGCAGATAGCTTATCCATGGAGGTAGATCATAGCTCTGATACAATGGAGGACTATTGCTCTATCTTCCACCTCTCAGGTCCTCAATGTGATTGGATTGAAAATGTCAGACTAATGGTGAGTTGTGATCCCTATTACAGGCAAATAGATGAGAAATTGAGGCAGAATGCCAGGGGTTCAGGGAAATACACCAAGGTAGATGGAATTTACTACTACAAAGGCAGGATTTTGATCGGCTCTGATGCGAAGGATATTCAGACAACTGTAATCCAAGAGTTCCATAGCTCAGCTGTTGGGAGACACTCGTAATCCAGTCGTTCCATAGCTCAGTTGTTGGGAGACACTCGGATGCTGTAAGAACTCTTCACAGGATGAGGAAGTCAGTTCATTGGGTGGGAATGAAATCTGCAGTTAGACTTTTTGTTCGAGAATGTGAGGTGTGTCAAAGAAATAAAGCGGAAAATATTGCTTACCCGGGTTTCCTGCAACCTCTGCATGTACCCAATCTTGTGTGGGAAAGCATCTCTATGGATTTTATCCTTGGGCTACCACACTACAATGGCTATACTGTGATTTATGTGGTGGTAGATAGGCTAACAAAGTATGCTCATTTTTTCCCTCTCAAACACCCATTTACTGCCAAAGGAATAGCTCAAGTTTTTTTCGACGGAGTCTTTAAACACCATGGCCTTCCTGCTACCATAGTAAGTGATAGAGACGTCATCTTTACTAGTCAATTTCGGACTGAGCTCTTCAAGCTCCAGGGAACCTTCTTAGCCCATAGTTCTTCTTACCACCCAAAGCGACAGGTAGACCGAAGTCACAAATAGAAGCCTGGAGTGTTATCTCCGATGTTTCTGCAGTCATAAACCTAAGGAATGGGTTAATTGGTTATCCCTAACTGAGTTTTGGTACAACTCAACTTGGAAAAGCTCCAACCAGATGTCTCCCTTTAAAGCTTTGTATGGGAGAGAAGCTCCCACCTTGACTTCCTACATCCCTCACACCACTCAGGTGGCCGCAGTGGACGATGCCCCCTTCACCAGAGAAGTAACTATGCAGCTCCTGAAGGATAATTTGGACAAGGCTAGGGAGAGGATGCGACGTTATGCCGATGTGCATCGAACAGAGAGGACATTCCAGGTCGGATGTTGGGTATACTTAAAGCTTCAGCCTTATAGGCAAATCAGTGTAGCGGTGAGGAAAATTCACAAATTATCTCCTAAATACTACGGTCCTTACAAGATTCTGAGAAGGGTGGGAGAGGTAGCGTATGCTCTGGAGCTCCCCGAAGCTGCCTGTATTCACCCAGTGTTCCACGTCTCTCAGTTGAAGAGGAAGCTTGGAGCTCATTCTGTGCCACAAGTTGATCAGCCAAGCTATGTCGAAGAGATTATCGAGGAACCTGAAGCCATCTTAGATCGAAGGGTTGTGAAGGTGCGAAGGGCCTTGGTTTCACAGGTGCTCATTAAGTGGAAGCAGCGAACCCTGAAGGAATCAACATGGGAGTCTTACTGGGATCTAGTTCAAAGATTTCCCTCATTTGACCTTGAGGCAAGGTCAAAAAATGGAGGAGGGTTGATAGAACCCAAGCCAGGAGAGAGGTAGAAGATGCCATGGCAGGGGTCGAGCTGAGGGAAATTCAACTTGGAGCGGATCCTGGGAGGAACGAAGAAGGGGAGGCAAGGCTACGAAATTTAATCAAATTGAAGCTCGTCCGCCCGATGGAAAGTAGCCGTGTCAAAAGGAGCATCGCGTCCACTCATTTGAGGGAAGATCTGCACCGTCCATTCTCAACCATATTGAATCTCAACCCAACGATTGAGCATCTTATCCTCCGCCTTCCCTTGTTCGATGAAATGCCAGCAGAGCGCAACGGCTTCCTCAGCGGGCAGCAGCGAAGAAGTTGTTAGGAGTTTGTTATGGGTAACAACCCTATAAATACGAAGAATTGTAAGGGAATCATTATCGATAAACAACAGAAGTTTTTTCTCTCGTTTTTCCCTTTTAACTTTCCTTGCTCTGTAATTTTTACTCCTATTAATGCAATTCTGCTGATTCCACCATTGTTGGTGAAATCTCGATTGAGAGAACCCTGGTGAACCTTGGGTATTCATCATATCATCTAAAACCTAAAACAACAAATAAATCAAGGGACAATACAAAAATCAAATAAACAACAGATTGATAGTCTATCGATTAATTTGAGGCCAAATACTAATAATAATTACAAATTGAAAGACAAAGGGGAAGATTTGTTACCGAGTTGACATCCCAATTGGTGTCGTTGTTGACCTGCTCGTCCCAGAAACCCTTGATCGCCTCCATGGCAGCAGCAGGCTTCGATTTCGCCATTGCCAAACTTCAAACTCGAGAGCAGCTAGGGTTTTGAGACTCGCTGATTACCTTTTAAAGATCGCACCCCGTTTTCTTTTGTTACGGCGAAGCGGCGGGTGCTTCTATTCACATTACACTTTTTTCTAATCACACTACTTTTAATTACAAGCTTGCCATTACTTTTTAGGGATTTTCTCATACCCCCACTTAAAATATGTGTATTGTTATGAATAGGCCCATTAGGCCAATTGGGTATCCAACCCACTATTGAAAGCTATAAATACAAGGGTGGTGGTCTCTTAACCCTCTACACCTACTCTCCCTACTTTTCCCTTCACAACACGTTATCAGCACGATCACGCTCGTTGGAGGAGACGGCGGCTCGCGGGGAAGGAGATCCATCAATCGCTCAGATTCAAGAAGATCGTAATCTTCTCAACGGGGAGCGAAAAGGGCATCCTTCACCAACCGTTGACTAGATTCCCTTGTCGGATCTAGAGGTAAAAATCAAAACTTTTTAGATCTAAACTTGCTTTTCACGTTAGATCTACATGTTTTAGAATCAAAAAGTTTAAAAACACGGTAAAAATCAAATTTTTTTAGATCCGCATGCCTAAAAACAATAAAAATCTGTTTTTTAGCGATCTAAATACTTCAAAAATCCGTTTTTACCCCCCAACCTTTGATCCAAAAATCTGCACGCCCGTAGGGCGAAACGGCGGCGCTTCACAAGCGCCGCCGGCGGCGATTTTACGCCGCGGCCCCCCGTGCCGCGGCCCGCCGCCGCCACGGCGGACGCGTTCTGCGCGGCCAGCCGTCGCGGCGGCACGCCGCGGGCCCCCTAGGGTTTCTGGAACACTAACCCTTAACGGGCCAATTTTTCGGGGGAGGCCCAATTAACCCAAATGGGTTGTTTTCATGGCCCAAAAAAGGCCAGAAAATTAGCCCATTTACATAAATAATTTTTCTTCTTTTATTTTTGGCCCTAAAAGCCCAAAATAATTAAAAGAAACTTTAAAGCGTTTTAAAGCGGTAAACAAAACTTTAAAATATGGATCAAAGGTAAAAGTTTTTCAAAATAAACTTTTTTGCACGTCACACACACTTTAGATTATTTAAATTTATTATTACATGCCTGTGATTGATTATCTGCGTGGTTGTATGTTTCAAATATATTATCTGCGTTGATGTGCAAATTAGGCTATGTTTTTAGGGATCAGCCAGGTTTCCGACCCCTTTTAATTTCCTGCAATTTTTCTTTTTTTTTTTGAGAGAAATTTGTAAGTGAGGATATAAATGTAAAAAGAAGACCGAAGGACACCAAAAAGGAGCTGAAGGCGTACGCACAATGAAGATAGGGGGCTTCTCTCTGAAGTTCCCGAGTTGTATTTTATTCTTTCATGCAATTTTTAATGTAACTTCGGACTGTACTTCTTTTTCGGTGTCGGCTGGCTGATCCCCATAGTCCTAAGTCATTTTCTTTTTCATTGCTTATGCATTAATTGCGTGGATGTTAAATATTTTAATACCATGTCTAATGTTACAATGAAACTGCCTAACAGCATGCGTGAATGATAACCTTTGTTAATTATTCACATTATGAAACTGTAAAAAGCATGTATGTTAAATTTACTTTAAAAAGATCCATGCTATGAAAAATGTTTGAATTACATGCGTGGATGTCTATTTTACTCAGTTTAAATGATACATGCTGGTTTTTTTATTGCTAGATCATTTAATGGCCAGACTTGCAAATGTCGACTTCTCGGTCCTGAAGGCCGATGGGTCAAACTACCTGAGTTGGCAGTTGGACCTGAAGTTCCATCTGCGCTCTCATGGTTTCAATCTCACAAAGTCTGAGAAGGCAACAACAAGTACTGCCTCAGCCGAAAAGGATGCTTCAGTGGAAGCACCTCATACAGAGGAAGTTTCCGATATATTAAAGGCGAAAGCCATTATATATATCAGGAAACATTTAGACTCGACCCTGAAGGACGAGTACCTCACTGTAGAGGATCCTTACGAGCTGTGGGATGCACTGGAGGAGAGGTACAGACATCAGAGAGATGTCATACTCCCCCGTGCGCAGTACGAGTGGACTCATCTCCGCATACAGGATTACAAATCCGTAGCGGAGTATAACTCAGCTCTCTTCCGTATCACCTCACGCCTGAAGTTGTGCGGTGAAACGGTGACGGAGAAAATGTTGCTGGAAAAGACGTTCACATCTTTCCACGAGAAGGACATGATCCTTATGCAACAATACCGTGAGAGGAAGTTCACGAAGTACTCTGATCTGCTTTCATGCCTGCTTATGGCTGAACAGAACAGAGACCTGTTGGTTACCACTCACAACCTGCGCCCTCCTGGCTCCGCTCCACTGCCACCTCCTGCAGAGGCTCACTTCCAGTCTTCCCAGAAGAAGAAGATGGACAAAAAGGCGAAATTCCAGAAATGGAAAGAACAAAAGCAGCGGAAGAAGGCCACTCCCCCAGCTCCTCCTCAGAACCAGAAGTTCATGGACAAGAAGTAAAAGAGGGTGTCCAACAAAGGTGGCACTCCCAAGAAAGACTGGGAGGACAAGTGCTCCAAATGCGGAATGACGGGCCACTGGTCTAGAATCTGTCGCACGCCAAAATACCTCCAGGGCCTCTACCAGGCAAGCCTCAAGCCTCGAGCTAAGACAAACCTGATTGAGAGCGCAGCGTTGCCAGAGACCTCATGGACTCCTAAAGACTTCTTGGGAGATGACACTCTCTAGTTCTGGACCACTTTTATGTGCTAGCAATGTATCTTCTTTTTATGCATCGTATCTAGTTTTACTTCCATGTCAAAACAATATTTTGAGCATTTATCTTTATGAAAGTAGAATCTTTTCTTTTCATATCATTTACTGCTTGAATGTCTTGCTTTTTAGATATGGAATTAATCTGCCTAGTGGACAGTGCATCGACGCACTCGATCCTTCATGTTACGACCTAAAGATCGTGGGAGTCTGACTCCCGCCCAGATCCGTTGACATACCTCGTTGAATCACCCCTTTGCGAAAGGCCCGCCGTCCCGGAGGTCCGAGGCTACATGAGAATGGGCGCACCTCGCAGCACTCCCCCCTCCCGGTCGAGGCGTACAACCGCAGTCGCTCGGCCCGCCAGGGGCAGTGCGCCTGGGGAGTGCCCAGACAGTGCCGCCTGGGATGCTGACAGAGGCGTGCGCATATCCCTCCTTGCCAGCGGTCCACAACCCGTGACTGAAAAGGTGCGCGGCCGGGCCGGACAACCCTCGAACAGGTCGACCCGGCGGGTCCCCGCGAACCCCGCCGCCGGGGATAGCGTTGCCCGACCATTAGTTTGTCACGCACGACAAACAACCTAGTGTAAGGACATGACTGACACTAACGCCGCCCGACCATCTGACAAAGCACCCCCTGGCCGCTGAGCCCCCTGACACTCAATGCTTTCGGCCCTGACACCCTGACAAAAGTGCCCCTGGCCGTTGCGCCGTCTGACAAAAGTGGGTCAGACACTCCTGTTCCTGACATCCTCGTCCGAAGCTTCCGCTGACAGCCGAGCCAGCTCAGCACGTCGAGTCAGCATGCCAGGTCAGCCCCACCTAATCATCTCCCATCAGGTATAAATACCCCCTCACTTCTCACGGTGAGGGGGTTGGCAAATTCTCTCTCAATCCATTATTCACACACGAGAGCAAAGGTCATCCATATCTTTGTTCTCCCACATATAGCTCGTCACGTACGGTCGACACACCTTCAGTCCGACCTGTGTGCCTAGCACCCGCTTTAAGTCCAGTTACTAACTTAGGCATCGGAGGGGCTAAGGGTTGGACCCCAACCCAGCCCTTCTGACGAGTTGCTCGTGGTGCAGGGTAGCTCGCCCCTCGGCCGACGTCCGCCTTCGGTTCCCGCCGCCCGATCCTCCTTCGCCGCGTCCGGTGAGATTTGACCCCGTGGCCTCCCCCGGCGACAAGTTTAGCCTCTTCATCACTTGTTAAAAAGCCCACCTAAATCCTCTTATCAATATAACCACCGTGCCCTTGGTTCCCCCTCAATACAAATTCATTGTACGCGAGTTCCACCCCGCAACAATTGGCGTCGTCTGTGGGATCGAAGGGCCACACCCATGTTAGACTACATGCTGATCACTCGGAACCCTGACCACGGCAAGGATCCCGTGGGTCAGGAGCCACTCTCTTTACTAATCACCCCGGCGACCGACCCCCCTCCGGGGATAGACGCCGGGACGGTCCAAATCTCGGCCCGCGCAATCCAGAAGAGCTTCGAGGCCGTCACTCAGGCGATAGGAGGCTACGCGGCGGCGGGAGCGGAGCCACCGCCCGGCCCCTCGGAGCCCCCGAACATGAGACAGAATCTTCACCCTCAGTTCTAGGAGGAGGGGGAGACAGGGGGCTCGTCAAGGAGATTACGGCCCAGCAGAAGCTCTTGGAAGAGGAAATGGAGGTCGCGCGGCTGTGGAGACGCCGGGAGGAGGCGGTCGCCGCGCAAAAGCATTTGGACGAGGCGGCCGAGACCGCCCGGCGGGCCGACCAGGACGAAGAAACCGCCCGCCACCAGCTCCGCTTCATCATCGCGGAGCGCGAAAGGCTAAGGAGGGAGAACGAAGGCAACCGGGAAATCCCGGAGGTAACGGCGACGGGCCGGCGGCTCGGGGACGGGCGGGGCCCGTTGTTGTCCAGGTCCCCACCGAGAGGAGAGAGTCCACCTCACCAGCGCCACTCACCCGATCACCAGCACGAGGAAGCCGTTTGTCGACAACTACGCTTCCTCACCGCCGAGCGCGAAAGGCTTCTGCGGGAGAATCAGGAGCGGATGGTGATCCGGGGGGGAGGCGGCCGGAGGGCGATGGTACTAGGAGAACCGTAGCCCGCAACCCGTCGAATCCTCAACCCGGGGATGGAGTCCCGCCAGGCAACTGTTACGCTACTCCCCGGGGTGGGAGGACCGTCGGCAGCCGAGGCGCGACCGGAGCCAGACCCTCGAATGGCGAAGGGGGGATGCGCCCGAGCGCCCTACCTACCCGGAGGAAGCCACGCCGCTGGCACGGGGGATCACATCCGCCCCGAGGCCGGTAAGGTTCAAACCCCCCCCCCACCTGGCCATATACAACGGAAGAGGCGACCCCCTCACGCACGTGCAACAATACCGGGGGGCGATGGAGGCGCAGGATGTGGATGAGGCGTTCTTGTGCTGGCATTTCTCGCAAAGTCTGAGGGACACAGCGTTGGATTGGTACTTCGGCCTACCCGCAAGATCCATTGGGAGCTTTGGCGAGCTGTCCCATAAGTTCTGCCAAGAGTTTCGGGCCGGGCGGATGAAGAAGAAGCCCTTGGACTATCTCAGCACGATAGTCCAAGGAGAATGGGAGACGACGGGTAGATACCTGTGCCGCTTCTAGGATGAGAAACGGGCGGTGGTGACCTGCGGCGATGAGGTACTCATGCTGGCCTTCAAGACGGGATTGCGGACTCGAAGCCTCCACAAATCCCTGCTCCGAGATCCGCCGACCGACTATGAGGCGCTGGTTGCCATGGCGGAGAGGCATGCATTGGCCGAAGAGACTCTCGGCACAAAGGCCCTATTTCTCCCGGCGAAGCCGCTCCAAGGCGAGCCCCGGTCACACCCTCGGCCAAGGCAAGAAGAGGGGCATCAAGGGCGTGACCAGCTGGCCCAACCAAGGCGCGAACCGATGGGGCGACGCCCGCAAGATCGCCCTGGCCCGGCCCAAGAGTTCGCCCCGGCCCAAGGGCCCACCCGAGTCATCCCGAGACAAGAAGGCCCCCTGCGGGCGCATTACACACAGCTCAATGCCCCCCTGATAGAGGTGATGGCCGCGGCGACAAGAGCCGGACTGCTGCCGGAGCCGCCTCGGGAAATGAAGTCGGATCCGGCCCGGAGAGATTTCCGAAAATATTGCCGATACCACCGAGACCACGGCCATGACACCGACAACTACTTCATCCTCAAAAGGGAAATCGAGCGGCTGATCCAGGCGGGCCACCTAGGGGGCTTCGTCGGGGGCAGGAGACCAGACCGAGAGGAGGGGAACCCCCGGAGGGCACGAAGAGCAGACCCCCCAACGCATGGTGAGCAGGACGAACCTCTCCCCCCCGAAACCGGTCATGCGCATAAACACGATATGTGGCGGGCCATCCTCCGGAGGAGCGTCATTGTCAAGCAAAAAGGCGTACACGAGGCAAGTGATGACGGCGGGTTTCGGAGGGGATCCGAGGGGGAGAAGGATAACCTACCCTTACATTACTTTCAGCGACGAGGATCTGGAGGGAGTCGAGCTGCCCCATGATGACGCCATCATCATCGAGGCCCAAATAGGGATGGCCATCGTCAGCCGCCTCCTGATCGACACAGGGAGCTCTTGCGACATTCTGTTTATGTCCACAATCGAAAAGATGGGGTTAAGGCCGACGGACCTGAGACCCTGCACCGGGCCCCTCGTCGTCGTCACCGGTCACGCGACCCCTATTGTAGGAGTGATCACCTTACCAATAACTCTCGGAGAAGAACCGCAGGTCGTCACCCGAATGACTCTGTTCGTTGTGGTCAACATTGCGTCGGCGTACAACGGGATCATAGGACGACCCTACATAGCGGCCATCGGAGCGCTCCCCAGCCTGCTGCACCAGATGGTCAAGTTCCAAACCCCCCGAGGGGTTGGGTCAGTGCGGGGAAGCCAGAAGCTTTCCAGGAGCTGCTACGTGGGATCGACCAAACACAAGGGTCCAGAGCAAAACCTGGTGGTCGACCTACCCGGGGGGAGGGACGACTCCTACCATCAAAAGCCGGCTCCTGCTGACGGCACCGCAGAAGAGGACCAGACCTGTCGCGCCTGTCTCGGCCCCCCTTGACGGGGGCGGGCTAATCCCTCCGAAGAGCGCGGAACGCCAGTCGTGATGTAGTCGAAAACTGTAAGTCTCGAATGAAATATCCTTTTCCTTTTTGCATCTTCGAATTTCGCCATTTCCACCTGAAAATTTCAGCCCAAAAAACGCAAGACTCCGGGGCAGGACCAATACTCGCCACCCAAACCGGAGAGGGGCACGGGCCGAGCTACGCGCTCGCTCCCCCCACTAAAGAAGACCTCCGGGGCAAGCTTACAGAGCTTAGCCACCCAAACCGGGGCGCCATATGCGTGGTAGGTGACGGCCCAATACACGTCCGACTATAGAGGCTGCAGGGAGGCAACGGCCCAATACCCGCCCTCTCAAAGACTCCGGGACAGAACCAATCCTCGCCACCTAAACCGGAGAGGGGCACGGGCCGAGCTACGCGCTTGCTCCCCCCAGTAAAGAAGACCTCTGGGGCAAGCTTACTGAGCTTAGCCACCCAAACCGGAGCGCCATATGCAGGGTAGGCGACGGCCCAATACCCGTCCGACTATAGAGGCTGCGGGGAGGCGACGGCCCAATACCCGCCCTCTCAAAGACTCCGGTGCAGGACCAATCCTCGCCACCCAAACCGGAGAGGGGCACGGGCCGAGCTACGCGCTCGCTCCCCCCACTAAAGAAGACCTCCGGGGCAAGCTTACGGAGCTTAGCCACCCAAACCGGAGCGCCATATGTGGGGTAGGCGACGGCCCAATACCCGTCCGATTATATAGGCTGCGGGGAGGCGACGGCCCAATACCCGCCCTCTCAAAGACTCTGGGGCAGGACCAATCCTCGCCACCCAAACCGGAGAGGGGCACGGGCCGAGCTACGCGCTCGCTCCCCTACTAAAGAAGACCTCCGGGGCAAGCTTACGGAGCTTAGCCACCCAAACCGGAGCGCCATATGCGGGGTATGCAACGGCCCAATACCCGTCCGACTATAGAGGCTGCGGGGAGGCGACGGCCCAATACCCGCCCTCTCAAAGACTCCGGGGCAGGACCAATCCTCGCCACCCAAACCGGAGAGGGGCATGGGCCGAGCTATGCGCTCGCTCCCCCCCACTAAAGAAGACCTCCGAGGCAAGCTTACGGAGCTTAGCCACCCAAACCGGAGCGCCATATGCGGGATAGGCGACGGCCCAATACCCGTCCGACTATAGAGGCTGCGGGGAGGTGACGGCCCAATACCCGCCATCTCAAAGACTCCGGGGCAGGACCAATCCTTGCCACCCAAACCGGAGAGGGGCACGGGCCGAGCTACGCGCTCGCTCCCCCCACTAAAGAAGACCTCCGGGGCAAGCTTACGGAGCTTAGCCACCCAAACTGGAGCGCCATATGTGGGGTAGGCGACGGCCCAATACTCGTCCGACTATAGAGGCTGTGGGGAGGCGAAGGCCCAATACCCGCCCTCTCAAAGACTCCGGGGCAGGACCAATACTCGCCACCCAAACCGGAGAGGGGCACGGGCCGAGCTACGTGCTCGCTCCCCCCACTAAAGAAGACCTTCGGGGCAAGCTTACAGAGCTTAGCCACCCAAACCAGAGCGCCATATGCGGTGTAGGCGACGGCCCAATACCCGTCCGACTATAGAGGCTGCGGGAAGGCGACGGCCCAATACCCGCCCTCTCAAAGACTCCGGGGCAGGACTAATCCTCGCCACCCAAACCGGAGAGGGGCACGGGCCGAGCTACGCGCTCGCTCCCCCCACTAAAGAAGACCTCCGGGGCAAGCTTACAGAGCTTAGCCACCCAAACCGGAGCACCATATGCGGGGTAGGCGACGGCCCAATACCCGTCCGACTATAGAGGCTGCGGGGAGGCGACGGCCCAATACCCGCCCTCTCAAAGACTCCGGGGCAGGACCAATCCTCGCCACCCAAACCAGAGAGGGGCACGGGCCGAGCTACACGCTCGCTCCCCCCACTAAAGAAGACCTCTGGGGCAAGCTTACGGAGCTTAGCCACCCAAACCGGAGCGCCATATGCGGGGTAGGCGACGGCCCAATACCCGTCCGACTATAGAGGCTGCGGGGAGGCGATGGCCCAATACCTGCCCTCTCAAAGACTCTGGGACAGGACCAGTCCTCGCCACCCAAACCGGAGAGGGGCACGGGCCGAGCTACGCGCTCGCTCCCCCCACTAAAGAAGACCTCCGGGGCAAGCTTACGGAGCTTCGCCACCCAAACCGAAGCGCCATATGCGGGGTAGGCGACGGCCCAATACCCGTCCGACTATAGAGGCTGCAGGGAGGCGACGGCCCAATACCCGCCCTCTCAAAGACTCCGGGGCAGGACAAGTCCTCGCCACCCAAACCGGAGAGGGGCACGGGCCGAGCTACGCGCTCGCTCACCCCCACTAAAGAAGACCTCCAGGGCAGGCTTACGGAGCTTAGCCACCCAAACCGGAGCACCATATGCGGGATAGGCGACAGCCCAATACCCGCCCTCTCAAAGGCTCCTGGGCAGGACCAGTCTTCGCCACCCAAATCGGAGAGGGACACGGGCCGAGCTACGCGCTTGCTTCCCCCCACTAAAGAAGACCTCCGGGGCAAGCTTACGGAGCTTAGCCACCCAAACCGGAGCGCCGTATGCGGGGTAGGCGACGGCCCAATACCCGTCCGACTATAAAGGTGGCAAGGGCCTGGCTACCCACCCTCCCAAAGAGGGCATGCGGTCCCACTTCTCAAACATCAGGAAACAAATCAGGGCTCGCGGATTGAGGCAACCCTTGTGCAGGGCCATCACTGATGAGCAACACCTGACACCAATAAAGCCGACAACCGAAATGACCCGTCAAACCAAAAAGACGCTCGGGGAAAGCGCCACAGATAACAGCACGCCCGCTGAAAAACAAGAGTTGATGAGTCACATCGGACGCCACCCATCAGGAGCAGTTTCCAAGGGACACGGCTCCAAGCTGGCTCTAGCTCATCACGTTAAGGGGACGGGGAAGGCTAAAGATACACCATTATAAATACCCCCCTCAGACCCTTCAAAGGGAGGGGACGAAAGAGATAATTTAAGGGAAGGCCAATCCCTCCGCCACACTCTCCCCCAAGAAGGTGCGGAAATTCCGAGGACCGCCAACGGTTCGGGTAGGCTGTCTCCACCGACACGATGACCCCCGATAGGTTACTCCTCTTACACGAGGGGCACCCTACCAGCAGCTCCATGCCTTCCCTTAGACAACTTAAGGCACTGAAACTGGAGCTCCAATGGCATACCATGCCCCTCCACGGACGCCCCGCGAGCACAGGCGCGGCGGGCCGACAACCCGATGGACGGGGCAGACCTGCCAAATCACCCCATTGGGCACTCCAGCGCCCGCCAAAGTCACCCCAGCATCAGGTGGCTCGCCCCCCGGCACCGGAGCATGCCAATAGGCTATTCCGCTTACATCAGTAGCGCCCCGCCTTCCACCCCTCAACTTCTCCTGGACCACATATGCCTGGTAGAGGTACGGATCGGTGGCAGACCACCCCTTCCCACACCCGTCATACGGCGACTCCAGCCGACAGGTGGGACAAAGCCTCGCGGGATAGAGCAACCACCAAGGACTCCCTCTCCCCCCAATTCTGGAATGAGGGATAAAGCAGCCGCAACCGCCCCCGACGTCGACACGTCCATCCCCACCTCTCCCGGGCGTGGACCTCCGAAGTGACCATGCACCCCTTCAGGGGCACGACGACAGAGAGGGACGCGCCAAACGAAGCGAGGACATCCACCTAACTAGAACGACTCGACATTTCGCCTACGGGCATGTCCTGTTTATTAAATTTTGATAAAAGCTAATGAAAAGACTACTCACAGTAGACCACTAGCAATAACTTAGGCGCACTCAGGCACGGGAATAACCCCCGAATAGAGGGGGGACGAGCTCTACGCCACGCACCACACTGCCCCCCGCCACCCCGGAGCGGGCGGGGAAAGAAGACAGTCTAACTGGCTGAAAACTTTCTCGGGCGCACTACCCTAAATAAAGGGAATAAAGGCAGCTCGACCAACGCCGGGCTAGAGACAGCAGTACCACAGCATAACCATGAAAGGGAATTTCCCCACACTCAAAGTTTGAAGATTGCAAAAAAGTACGGGTATCAACCCCACAAAACTTAACTTTCTTTCTTTCTTTCTTAACACCTATAAAAAACTACTCGGTTACATTCTTCGCGCCTACAGCGCATCCGTCGATCGTGACATCCTTCCCGTCCCCTTCGGGGGAATCGCCCAACGCCCCGCCGGTCTCTGTCTCGACATCCTCCCCTCCATCGCCGATCACCCGCTCGCTGTCCCCCTCCTCCTCGTCGCTGCAAGCTACGAGACCGTCGAGGTCGAGCTCAACTGGCGGGGACAGGCCCGCCACCCTCTCCTTTATCCGGACCAAGCAGGCCTCCCACCCCTCCGCCCGGCCTGTCTCCATGCCCCGGGACATCGCATCCGCGAGGGCGGGAATGACGGTCGTGTCCTGGTACGAGAGAAATTCCTCGACCTTGCGCGCCAGCTCCTCCTCGGCGACCTTTGCACGACCTGCCAGACCCTCCGCACGCGCTTCCTCCCTCCTAAGGGCCTCCTCCAGCTCCTTTGACCTCTCTCTAGCCGCGGTCGCCTGCACCTCATGATCGGCCAGGACCGCCTTCAGGCGCTCTACCTCCGCCTCATACTGGCCGCACCGCTCCCTCTCCTTCGCCATTCCCTCACCAGCACTCTTACGAAAGGCGGCGAACTCGGCCGCCACTCTCGCTATGGCACCCTCGGCCTTATGTATGGCCGCCACGTGCCTCATCACTCCAAGCATCAAATTGATGGCCTGCACAAAAAAAGAGAGAACCTATTTAGGGTGTTCAATAAAATCCACTGGTAAACAACACCCGGCTTAGAAAACCTACATGGACGTCGTGCAACACCGCGGTTCCGCACAGACCCTCGGGCTCCACCGCCTCCAGCGCCACCCTATCGCGGGGCAAGAAAATATTCTCCGCCAGCCTCGTCGCCACACCACCATCCTCGAACACGGACTCATCATCCCTCACCTTGAACGGCGCCCGATGAAGAGCTTCGTCAGGATAACCCTCGACTTCGGTCCTCTTAGCCTTGAAACGGACGAGCGAGGCCTCACAGCTGGGTTCGGCGGGCCTCTCCAGACCGAACAATGGACAACCGTAGGGCCAACTATCCCAGCCGGCTGACTCAGCCGGGCCGCCCGACATCTCGGCCCTCCCCGGCCGATCGGTTACGGATACCCCCTCCACTTCAACAGGTACCCGGGGGCTAGATGACCACGTCTCGGGGGCCTCCGCCCCTCCCCCAGTCAACCCTTCGTCCCCGCCCTCCAGGTCGATGACGGGGGTTGCGATCCCCTCCCCAGACCCGCCCCCCTGTTGACCGGCTTTCCCCTGCCCCGGAGCTTCAGGGACAGACGACCTCACAGGCAGCTTCCTCCTCTTCGTGGACGCTTGCCCCCTCGTCAAACTCCCCACTCTGCCTTCCTCCCGCAACCGCTTGGGAACCGTTCCCTTCGACGTTCGCCCCGCCTGCTCCGCAGCTCGTTTCATCTTCTCCTCTACGGACAAACTCATTGTGCGACCTGCCAAAGAGAGAAAGTTCAGGGTAAGCACTTCAGATGCCCTAATACCAAAATCTATTGTACCCTCAGGCCAGATGTTCAACTCTATCATCTCAGCCCGGGCTAGCATCTGGTAATCTCGGCCCTCCACCGGTATCGCCATTAGCAGCTGTGCCACCTGTCTCTCCTCGTCCCCCAAATCAACCCCCTCCTTCGCCTCGGGATTCAGCTCCACCCAATCAGACCTCATCAGCACATCCTCCGGCACGCTGACAAACACATACTGCTTGCGCCACCCCTTAATCTTCTCAGGCAACCCCCTAAGGAGCGGATGGCTCCTCTTCGCGGAGAGATAATAGCAGGACCCCAACCTCTTCACCGTGAAGAAATAGCAAAATAAAGACAACGAGGGACGAACCTGGTTACGCACGCACAGCACAAGGAAACCCACAACAACACTAATGGCGTTGGGCATCAGACGATACAATGGCAGCCCCAGGAAATTCAACACGTCAAACACGAACAGGTGGGGGGGGGAACGCAACCCTTGCTCGAAGGAGGACACATACACTCCCACCTCGCGGTCGCCCGCGAAACATACCCTCTCATGTGCGCCCGGTTCGCGAACAGAATACGGTGGCCTGACGTACATCTCGAAGATCTCCGCGATGGACTTCTTCAGCACCGACTTCAGGCCCGCAATCTCGAGTGGCACCTCCCCAGTTTCTGCGGCAGAGCTCCCTTCCCCAACCGCCCTCGACCCCTGACCACGAAACGAAGACGTCGAGGAAGACATCGATAAAACGGACCTCTTACCTAAAGGGCTCCGACGATTCAGACGGCTACGTTACGTCGGTGACCGCTTCCACGAGGACGACTCCGACAATGATAATGAAATCTCCGACACACTCCAGCCGCTTGCAAATCCTTCGCCAACAATCAGCTTTGCTTCGCTCCCCCCAGAGATCTTTTTACGCGACTACGCAAAGCATCGTGACCGTCGACCTCGCGACACGTGTCCTCAATCCGTTCCCCCTCCCGCGTCGGTCCACGTGGTCTGACGCTTCGCGTAATGGCCGCCGTCACTTCTGTCACGTGTCAACCTTGGAGTGGTTGGGTCGCTTCGATTCCCGCCTGTTGTCGAATCGCCAGTATGACGTCTAGTCACGCGACCGCCAACAGGCACCTTCGATTCCCGCCCAAATCCCAGCGAAATGATTACCCCCATTCGAAACTACGCCACCCTTTGCCTCTTCTTTCTATGCGCCGCTCGCACCAAGGATGAGTACGACCTGCGTAGGGGCGGCCGAAACAAGAATGCGCCGCTCGTACCAAGGATGAGACCGACCACCGTTGGGGCGGCCGAAACAGGAATACGCCGCTTAATCAATTTCGGATCTCGATCTCAACGCTTCGCAAACGTTCGTACAGACTGCGCCACCTCGACCCGCCTCTGCGCTCCTCCGGGATTCACACTAAGTTTCCCAGCAAACCCCTGCTAAACGCGGTATATCTCAGCTTCCCTCTCCCGACGACCCGAATATCCTCGGCAGAGCGAAGTTGGGGGCAGTTACGTCCCTCACAAAACTGACAGTCTACGGACACAACAAGGAAGAAGACAGTTCGCCACAAGACCAATACAATGCATTTATCCAAATAGCAACGCTATACATTGAACCTTCCGCACACTACAACAAAACATTGGTTATAACCCTCACCCAAGAAAGTACATGATCCCCCGAACCCACTCTCTTAGCGGCGCCACCTCTCAGCCGACCGAGCCCTCACATCTCTCGCCACCTGGCGAACTCCCGCATCCCTTGCCTCTTGCAACATCGGCACAACATGCTCGTCATGGTAGCGGTGGATAGCGGCCTCGATCACTTCGCCTTCGACTTCCCGCTTTTCCTCCAGCCGCCGCGTCACGATACCCTTCTCCCTCTTCTCCGCCTCAAGGGCCTCCTTTAGGCCTGCTATTTGCCGCCTCTGTAACGCGATCACCGCCTCCTTGCTAGCCAACTCTGCGACGTGCTTCGACCGGATGTCATCCCTCTCCCGTGTCACTTCTAGGAGTTGGCTCTCGACCGTTGCTTTTGACAAATCAAAATACGCGGCCTGCCCCTTTTCTACCTCACAGGCCTTCCTAACCTTCTCCAGCTCCGCTTCTGTGTCCCTCAGCTTCACCTTGACCTCGCCGAGGTTCGCCCTCGCTACCTCAAGAGACGATCTGGCGGCGGCCACAGGAGTGCGACCCTGCAGGGTTACCAGGTCCGTAACCATCTACAAAAGACCCGAATTAGCGGGGCACGAATAAAGAAAGCCTAAGGGCGAGGTGAGAGAACCGGCTTACCTGCACGACGTGCCATACAGCAGAGCCGCACAACCGCTCCGGCCCCACGCGAGTCAAGGATTCGCGATCGCGCGGTAATACGCAATACTCGGCGAGGCACGCTGCCACCCCGGCGTCCCCGAATACCGACGCATCACAGCCTACTCGAAAAGGGAACTTATGGAGACGGTCATCTGGATACGCCTCGACCTCCTCTCGAGTCCTCTTGAAACGAATGAGGGCGCCCTCACAACTCGGGCTCGACGACCACCCCATATCCCACGGAGGGATCCCGTAAGGCCATTTCTGAACCAAACGCGCCTTGCGAGGCTCGACCACCTCCGATACCCTCGACGGGACGGAGGGACCGGCCTCCCGTGCGGACGAGCCCGCAGGAAGATCTTCGCCGGGTCCATCGGCAGAGATACCTGATTCAGACGCCCTCCGTCCCGGATGCGCCCTCTCCCCACGGGAGACCCCGCCTCCCCGTTCCCAGGATCCTACCTCGCGCGCCACCCCCTTGCCTTTCTCGCGAGGATCAGTGTCCTCCGAGACGGGGGCTCCGGCCGATCCCGACACCTCCTCCGGCCCTCGCATCACGTCTCCACCTACGAAGGAAAAAGAGATCAGGGTAAGCCTAGCTAAAGGTTTACCAAATATCAAAAATACCTAGGGGCCAAAAGTCCTGGGCGAGCCGACTGCTCCGCGTCAAACTCGCTAGCTGACGGTACGCCTCGGGCACTTCAATCAGAATCTGAGCTTTTGCAAGATCTTCCCCAGTCAGCTCCACCCTTTCATTCACTAGGGGATTTTGTGCCCCCCTCGACATCAACACCACGTCGCTTGGCATCATCATGAAGGCGAACTCCCTCATCCATTCGCCGACATCGTCAGGCACCCCACGGATAAGTTCTCGTCCTCTCCTAGCCCAAACACAGTGATACATTCCCCTCTTTCGGACTACGAAGAAATGCTGGAACAGCGCCAGTGAGGGACTCAAGGAGCAGGCAAGACACAAGACGACAAACTCCACCAACAAGCCCCAGGAACGGGGCACTAGGGAAAATATCGGTAACTCCAGGAAATTCAATAGATAAAGCAAATACGGTGGATCAGGAAACGGAGCCCCAACTCGAATGACCGGACATAAACCCCGACCTCATTAGCCCCAAGCGAACACACCGTTTCCTCTGACCCGGAGACCCGTACCTCATAGGGTTGTCGCACGAACCGCACGCGTATCTCCCTGATGTTAATCCTGTCCAACCTACATCGGAGGGATCCAATCGCTCTCGGGACAACGGTGCGCCATGACCCCCTCTCCCTAGACCACCGCATCCCCCGCGGCGACGCCCCCTCTGTAGTGCCCTGGGAAGCTACTGCACACGTACTAGAGGGGGGGTGAATAGTACTTAAAATAATCAAGATAGTTATTCCTAATTATTGTGCAAGAAACAAACGACAATGCGGAATTAAACAACTATCAACAAGAATTAAAACAAACGCAAACACAATGGTTTAATGGGTTCGGATCCACCCAAGTCTCCCCGACTTGTTCCCGGTGATCCTACGTCCCAACCACCCGGATCCCCTCCGGATACTTGAGTTAGCAACCCTAACTCAAGATTTCCACTATGAAATACTTGTGAAAAACCTTCACAAGTCAAATCATACAAAAGACATGTGACTCCCACAAACCGGGATCACAACCTCTCTCACAACCGAGAGACACAATTCAAATACGATTGAAATGAAATAAACTCTTACCTTACAAAATCCTATGCCTTGAGTATACTTACCAAATTAGGGCAATGATGGATTTTGAGGAAGAGGATGTCACCAAACCCTAGCTTCAAGTAGATGACCAGCAATGGAAGCCTAGGGATGAGATTGATGACCTAGAATCAAGCCCTTGGCTTGGAAGGCTCACAACCAATGAATCTCTCTTGAAGAATAAGAGTGAAGGAGAGATTCTTGAGAATGGGAGAGCTTGAAGATGAGAGTTGAAAGAACTTCTCTTTGAATCAATAGAGCTCTGGAATAGCAGCCTTGGATCCTATGAAATAACCCCTTCAGGTATTTAAAGGATCAAGGGAAAAGGGAGAGAGAAACGTCGCTTTCAAAACTCCAACGGATCTAAATCTGAAGCAGACTAGTCGGTCAAAGAACAACCACTGACCGACTAGTTCATCAACTAGTCGGGCGGTGAAACAACATGAACCGACTAAGAGGTGAACAGTGAACAGATGAAGATTTCAGACCTAGATAACTAGTCGGTCCAAGAAGACTTTCTGACCGACTAGTTTCACAACTAGTCGGTCGGTCAGTAAACTTAGACCGACTAAGAGTCAAAAACAAGTAGTCTGAATACAAATGATTTAGTCGGTCTAAGAACAAATGTTGACCGACTAGATCAACAACTAGTCGGTCGCCAAACGTTCTTAGACCGACTAAGCGATAAACAGTAGCTTAGGAGAAATTTAGTATGAACAGTAAGTTACAACTAGTCGGTCAAAGAAGCATCACTGACCGACTAGTTCACAAACTAGTCGGTCGGTGAGTCAACGTAGACCGACTAACTGTAAACAGTAAAGTCCAAGAAATTAGAGAATCAAACTAGTCGGTCCAAGAACAGTTGCCGACCGACTAGATCACCATCTAGTCGGTCAGTACTTGTTCTTGTACCAACTAACATGCACTAGAAGTCCGAATCGAAGCGCGATGCTTCGGGGAAGTTAGAATGGACTTCAACTAAGATCCTAGAGCTACGACATGAGCGTTATGAAGATAGAAATGTAAGAATTACTCAAGGCTTAACATTCTATAAATCAAAGCTAAAAGACTATGAAATAAACCTTAACGATCCGTCTTCAAAGCTTCAATTAATTCTTCATGACTTCCAAAACGGCGCAAGAGCTTCAACGAAGCTTTAGGCATGAATACGAGCTTTGTGAAGAGTTGAGATGTTGCTTTGAATGTTCTCGTGAATTTGGCGACGATCTCCAAAACTGCGCTCACAAATTGTCAGTTCATGATATATTTATGTTTGCTCATCATCCAAAACCAAATCCGGGGAGTCCAATACTCAACATTCTCCCCCTTTTTGGTGATGACAAACCAACATAAATAATAATCAAAAATAATGAACTAAATGGAATATACTTACTCCCCCTGCATTGATGACACATTAGTTCCATATGAAATAATAAGCACATACATCAAGCAGACGAGGAAAGTAAAAATTCAAATCCAATATTTGAGATTTAGGATTTGTAATCCATTTTTATATCTTAACTCCCCCTGAATCTAACATATCAAATTAGATTCATGGTAAATTATCATTTAGCACATGCCATTACCATTATTATATATCTCTCCCCCTTTGGCATAATCCAAAAAGAGCGGGAGGAAATCAAAAAGAATAGATCATGGCCAAATAATTCATTAAGCATGGGAGTCTAGGAATACGACCAAAGCCCAAAATAACACCAATGCAGAATATCAAATTCAAAATACCGAATAAATGCAAAGCGTGTCAAGGAGACCAAAGTCGAAAATCGGAAACCGAAATCATAAAATCATCGGTAAAAATCGGAAAACGAAATCACCAAGCCATAGGCGAAAATCGAAATACGAAATCATCAATCCATAGGCGAAATACGAAATCCGAAATCATAAACTCATCGGCGAAAATCGGAAAACGAAATCACCAAGCCATAGGCGAAAATCGAAATACGAAATCATCACTCCATAGGCGAAAAACGAAATCCGAAATCATCAAAACTCAAATCAATTTCACTTATTGAGTTTTGGAACATACTCTCCAAAATCAATAGAATGCATGGAAAACAATTCTATGTTTCCATAGAAAGAAATCTATTAAATCCATAAAATCGTCGAACGACGAAATCAACATCAGAGACAAAAATAATCCGATGTGCATACCAAGTGTAGCAAAATGATACCAAATGTAATATATTCTACCAATGGATACCAATATGAATCAAAAGTATGAACATACTTACAACATTAAGCTCCCCCTACTTTGGTGCATCACTTAAGCACCAACAACTCCATTTGAATGAAAATCCTTGCAAATCACGGAGTTGGTAGGGTTGGTATCCCATGGTGAAGTTAACCTAGAGAATTTTATTTTGGTATCCAAAAAAAATCTATTTGGATCCAATGGGTTAGGCAATAAATTTAGAGAACTAAATTCAAAATAAATGTAACCCATTCTTACCACAATTGCTTTGGTACCCAAAAAAAAATGAAATTAAACTTATGGTACCAAGCAATGAAGGGTCAAAGGAAACTAACCCTTCGGAAACCAAGTCCAAGAGGAACTTGATTTCCCAACATAATCATCATTCAAGATAACATCATTAATAAACGATTTCACATACAAATTCTTATTATGCATGCTTGTGTTCTTCGGACCCCAAATGGTGTATGTCTTGGGAGTCCTAATCCTATTGGGAACATGCATATGTTGTTGGTTTCTATGTGATGCATGTCGTGGGTAAGCATATGGAATTCGATGCAATGGTGCATGATGATAATTATTCATATGAGAATGAGGATGAACATATGAATGTGGAGGAACACGTGCATGAGTGTGTCTCACATGGTGTGCACGTGCTCGTGGGTGCGGAGCATAAAAATCATCATTTGTGCTAACATGTGGGGTAGGTTGTGTATTCCTACGTGGCATGGTATACATGTAAGCATGACCCTTCTTTGGAGGTCCACCCAAAGTGGGTTTCTTTCCAAAAGGGGGCGTGTTCCTAGCGGAAGCACCATTGGTAGAAGATCTACCCATGACGTGTTTACTTCCACTAGTAGAAGCATCGGAAGATGGCCTAACAAAGGTGGCGAACGATTTGGATGACTCTCCCATCTCATACCCCAAACCAATGTGATGATTGGCCGGAAGTAAGTCATTTAGGATATCATCCAACTTGCCCTTACCTTTGTTGAATTCATGAATTCGGCCTAATGTGCTCTCATGCTTCTCGGTGAGAGAATGCAAAGAAGCATCCAAAGTGGACACTTGCGATGCGAGAGCACAAACACGTGACTTGAGATTTTTATTCTCAATACTCAAAGTTGAGATTTGAGACGTCAAATCCGCTATCACATGTTCATCCGAATCCTCGATATGAACATGCTCAAGTTGAGACTTGAGATTTTCAATCTCATTTCTCAACCCATCAACAACGGTGTCGTTGTTGATGATGAAAGGCTTAGGCGAGTTTTTAAGACTATCTAATTCATTTTTAGTCTTCATAAGCTTAGTAGCCATATTAGAAAATTTATTCCAAAGTTGTTCATTGGCTATTCTAAGTTCATCATTGGTTACCTCTCCGCCTTCATCCTCGCTTCCATCCTCGCTTTCATCGGAGGATGTGTCTTCATCACGATCCTCTCTTCCCATGAAGCACGTGTGTGCTTTCTCCACACGTTCATCATCCGACTCTCCACTAGAGGAGTCCTCAGAGTCGGTGAATGTCCCGACAAGTCCTTTCTTGTGCTTTCTTGACTTGTCGTGCTTGGATGCCTTCCACTTCCCCTTGTGTTTGTAGAGAGGACAATCCGGCTTGATATGTCCTGGCTTGTTGCATTTGTAACACACGGGAGTAGAAACATTAGTCGAAATAAATTTAGATTTACGATTCAACTTACCTTGTCGGAAGAATCGGATGAATTTCTTTGCCATATTGGCCAATGCTTCCATGTCCAATTCTTCGTCCTCTTCTTCTTCTGAATCTTCATCATCGGTAGATGGAGCGGCCTTGAATGCAATTCCCTTTTTCTTTGGCTCGTCTTGCTTCAAGTACGTCTTCATCTTTTCCTTCATTCGGATCTTACTATCCTTGCGTACCTCGTAAGACAACAAGGTACCCATTAGTTGTACGACGGTATATTTATTCATGTCATTACCTTCCTCGATGGCGTAGGTACGCTTTTCCCAACATGATGGAAGACCGTCGATAATCTTCGCGACTTTCTCCTTTTGGGTATAGACCTTCCCAAGAGCTTCCAAGTCGTTTGATATATCCACGAAGCGAGCGTAATATTCCTTCATGGTTTCGCCCTGCTCCATATGAAACAACTCAAATTCTTTATTAGCAACGACGAGTTTAGAATCTTTTACCGTACTCGATCCTTCGTGCAATATGAGGAGTTGGTTCCATATTTGATATGCACTCTTACATGTGCATATCTTGTTGAAGTCCTCGGGCTCCAACGCACAATTCACGGCATTCATTGCCTTGGCATTTGCTACTTCCGCGGCGACCTCCGCGGGAGTCCACTTCGCGAAATCTTCTTGGGAAGGCTCGACATACTCCGTCATGGTGGCTCTCCATAGTGAAGCGCTCCGGAGGAAAATTTGCATCCGGCATTTCCAGTACCCATAGTTGGTACCGTTGAAGTGTGGAGGCCTGACGGAGGATAGTCCTTCCATAACTGAAGAAGCTCCATCGCGGTTCTTGAAGACGTTGTAGTCGTTGTTCGTCATAGCTTTGAACTCGTAGCTTTAACCTTGGCTCTGATACCAATTGTAGTGCCCTGGGAAGCTACTGCACACGTACTAGAGGGGGGGTGAATAGTACTTAAAATAATCAAGATAGTTATTCCTAATTATTGTGCAAGAAACAAACGACAATGCGGAATTAAACAACTATCAACAAGAATTAAAACAAACGCAAACACAATGGTTTAATGGGTTCGGATCCACCCAAGTCTCCCCGACTTGTTCCCGGTGATCCTACGTCCCAACCACCCGGATCCCCTCCGGATACTTGAGTTAGCAACCCTAACTCAAGATTTCCACTATGAAATACTTGTGAAAAACCTTCACAAGTCAAATCATACAAAAGACATGTGACTCCCACAAACCGGGATCACAACCTCTCTCACAACCGAGAGACACAATTCAAATACGATTGAAATGAAATAAACTCTTACCTTACAAAATCCTATGCCTTGAGTATACTTACCAAATTAGGGCAATGATGGATTTTGAGGAAGAGGATGTCACCAAACCCTAGCTTCAAGTAGATGACCAGCAATGGAAGCCTAGGGATGAGATTGATGACCTAGAATCAAGCCCTTGGCTTGGAAGGCTCACAACCAATGAATCTCTCTTGAAGAATAAGAGTGAAGGAGAGATTCTTGAGAATGGGAGAGCTTGAAGATGAGAGTTGAAAGAACTTCTCTTTGAATCAATAGAGCTCTGGAATAGCAGCCTTGGATCCTATGAAATAACCCCTTCAGGTATTTAAAGGATCAAGGGAAAAGGGAGAGAGAAACGTCGCTTTCAAAACTCCAACGGATCTAAATCTGAAGCAGACTAGTCGGTCAAAGAACAACCACTGACCGACTAGTTCATCAACTAGTCGGTCGGTGAAACAACATGAACCGACTAAGAGGTGAACAGTGAACAGATGAAGATTTCAGACCTAGATAACTAGTCGGTCCAAGAAGACTTTCTGACCGACTAGTTTCACAACTAGTCGGTCGGTCAGTAAACTTAGACCGACTAAGAGTCAAAAACAAGTAGTCTGAATACAAATGATTTAGTCGGTCCAAGAACAAATGTTGACCGACTAGATCAACAACTAGTCGGTCGCCAAACGTTCTTAGACCGACTAAGCGATAAACAGTAGCTTAGGAGAAATTTAGTATGAACAGTAAGTTACAACTAGTCGGTCAAAGAAGCATCACTGACCGACTAGTTCACAAACTAGTCGATCGGTGAGTCAACGTAGACCGACTAACTGTAAACAGTAAAGTCCAAGAAATTAGAGAATCAAACTAGTCGGTCCAAGAACAGTTGCCGACCGACTAGATCACCATCTAGTCGGTCAGTACTTGTTCTTGTACCAACTAACATGCACTAGAAGTCCGAATCGAAGCGCGATGCTTCGGGGAAGTTAGAATGGACTTCAACTAAGATCCTAGAGCTACGACATGAGCGTTATGAAGATAGAAATGTAAGAATTACTCAAGGCTTAACATTCTATAAATCAAAGCTAAAAGACTATGAAATAAACCTTAACGATCCGTCTTCAAAGCTTCAATTAATTCTTCATGACTTCCAAAACGGCGCAAGAGCTTCAACGAAGCTTTAGGCATGAATACGAGCTTTGTGAAGAGTTGAGATGTTGCTTTGAATGTTCTCGTGAATTTGGCGACGATCTCCAAAACTGCGCTCACAAATTGTTAGTTCATGATATATTTATGTTTGCTCATCATCCAAAACCAAATCCGGGGAGTCCAATACTCAACACCCTCTCCCACCAGCTCCTCCTCCCCCGCTCGGCTACCGCCTCCGACCTCTAAACGAGAAGCCATCGATCGGAAAGAAAAGAAATTATTATTATTACCTAGCTGATCCGTCAAATCGGGAAGACTTTCGGAAGAAGATGACCGGCGGCGGAAGTCGCAACCTAGCCAGCAGCGATAGACAGAAGTATT
This sequence comes from Scilla litardierei, assembly GCA_030789695.1. Classification (NCBI taxonomy): domain Eukaryota; kingdom Viridiplantae; phylum Streptophyta; class Magnoliopsida; order Asparagales; family Asparagaceae; genus Scilla; species Scilla litardierei. The sequence goes on along the minus strand of CM061139.1, from coordinate 129,581,461 downwards.
GAACACCGGAGAAGAATCGAAGATGGAAGAAAACTACCGCCGACCGCCTTCCAAACCTTTTTTATTTATAAAGTGGGCCATCGGGTCATCACGGCCGTCGGTCCTCCGCCACGCGGTGCCCATCGGGATGTCCTTGACGCCTCGACTGGCGTGAGTGTCACCTCATCCACGCGTCGCAAACCCAATCGTGGAGACGCTTCGTTTTTCTACCATCCTTTCGAATCGTAATAATGACCAGTAGGGTGGGAGTTCCGAAGCTAACGTCGCCACCCCCGGGCGTGGGCCGGGATCCTTGCCGACGGTCCAGAACGTCGGAGGTAGTTTGCCCTTCGAGCCGAGCCGGGCTCCCGCCTCAGGCTCGAAGGCCGGGGGCAATTGTTACGACCTAAAGATCGTGGGAGTCCGACTCCCGCCCAGATCCGTTGATATACCTCGTTGAATCACCCCTTTGCGAAAGGCCCGCCGTCCCGGAGGTCTGAGGCTACATGAGAATGGACGCACCTCGCAGCACCCCCCCTCCCGGTCGAGGCGTACAACCGCAGTCGCTCGACCTGCCAGGGGCAGTGCGCCTGGGGAGCGCCCAGACAGTGCCGCCTGGGATGCTGACAGAGGCGTGCGCATATCCCTCCTTGCCAGCGGTCCACAACCCGCGACCGAAAAGGTGCGCGGCCGGGCCGGACAACCCTCGAACAGGTCGACCCGACGGGTCCCCGCGAACCCCGCCGCCGGGGATAGCGTTGCCCGACCTTTAGTTCGTCACGCACGACAAACAACCTAGTGTAAGGACACGACTGACACTAACGCCGCCCGACCATCTGACAAAGCGCCCCCTGGCCGCTGAGCCCCCTGACACTCAATGCTTTCGGCCCTGACACCCTGATAAAAGTGCCCCTGGCCATTGCGCCGTCTGACAAAAGTCGGGCAGACACTCCTGTTCCTGACATCCTCGTCCGAAGCTTCCGCTGACAGCCGAGCCAGCTCAGCACGTCGAGTTAGCATGCCAGGTCAGCCCCACCTAATCATCTCCTATCAGGTATAAATACCCCCCTCACTTCTCACGGTGAGGGGGTTGGCAAATTCTCTCTCAATCCATTATTCACACACGAGAGCAAAGGTCATCCATATCTTTGTTCTCCCACATATAGCTCGTCACGTACGGTCGACACACCTTCAGTCCGACCTGCGTGCCTAGCCCCGCTTTAAGTCCAGTTACTAACTTAGGCATCAGAGGGGCTAAGAGTTGGACCCCAACCCAGCCCTTCTGACGAGTTGCTCGTGGTGCAGGGTAGCTCGCCCCTCGGCCGACGTCCGCCTTCGGTTCCCGCCGCCCGATCCTCCTCCGCCGCGTCCGGTGAGATTTGACCCCGTGGCCTCCCCGGCGGCAAGTTTAGCCTCTTCACCCCACTAATCACTTGTTAAAAAGCCCACCTAAATCCTCTTATCAATATAACCACCGTGCCCTTGGTTCCCCTCAATATAAATTCATTGTACGCGAGTTCCACCCCGCAACACTTCAAAACATAGACTACTTCACGAGCATAAGTAGCTATTCTGGTCCACTGAGAACAATCTCAGGACCAGCAAACATAATCGAAGGATCAGGGGAAGCAATTATATTGCTCCCCGGTAACACACAAATAACACTTAAAAATGTGTTATACTCCCCTAAATCTATCCGAAACCTCCTAAGCTTTAAAGATATCCGTTTAAACGGATATCATTTAGAGACGGTCGAGGAAGATAAAAGGGAATACTTGCTTGTAACGTCTCTTACAAATGGTTCAAAAACCATTGTGGAACGTTTCAAGGGACTCCCATCGGGACTCTACCAAACAAGTATACAAACTCCAGAAACATGCATGGCGGAGCACCTGCAGTGCCCCCAAACACCAGAATTCCAACTCTGGCACAGTAGACTGGGACACCCTGGCTCTGTTATGATGTACCGCATCATAAAGAACTCCAGGGGCATAGACCTGAAGATTCTTCAAAAAGGCAAATTCCCATGTCCACCCTGTTACAAGGGTAAGCTGATTACGAGACCCTCTCCACTGAAAGTGGACGTGGAGTCCCCTAGTTTTCTGGAAAGAATCCATGGAGACATTTGTGGGCCAATACACTCATCAAGTAATCCGTTCAGGTACTTTATGGTCCTGATAGACGCATCTACTAAGTGGTCACATGTGCGTCTACTGTCCACCCGTAACCTAGCACTATCTAAGCTTTTAGCTCAGATAATCAAGTTACGGGCTGGTGGGACCGGAAAGGTGCTCTCTCTCAAGCGCAAGAGTCCGTACAAGTAGTAAAATCTGGGAGTCCAGATGTCGAATCCAAGGGAAGAAATCTGTTGCAACCACAATTCAAATCAAATAGAAATCATACGAAAAGAAACTAACCACTTCAACAATGGTGACAGTGATGGTGATGTGAACACGTGAACAATATAAACAAAGAGAATACGTGAGAATAAATATCTATAAAAAGTATGCACATGGTATGGGTTCGTTAGGATCAACGATTCGTATTAATTTGGTTGATAGGTATAACGCAATGAATTCTCCTTTTGGGAGCAATTCACCGGAAAATACCCAATATAACTCAATGAATTCTCCTTTTGGGAGCAACTCATCGGAAGATGCCCTTTTGGGGGTTCAAACACGATATTCAAAAAGATCGTCGCTAAAGTTATAATACGATATGAAACTCTCTTTTGGAGAGATCAAAACTACGCTATGAAACTCCCTTTTGGGGAGATCAAAACTCACCCTTTTGGGGCGATCATCAACTTAATTAATTCTTTTGGAATCTGAAAAAGTCGATTTACGAACAAAGATTACAATTTTAACGACGTTTAACGATTTAGCACATGGAATACAACCAAACTAACACAAGTAATATCCCCTAACTACTCCATACCATGCACAACAGAGATTTAGCTACACATCATGCAAAAATAAACAAGTTTCATAGCCAAATACTTCAAGTTCATAGCAAAATACGGTAGAATAGCATCAAATAAGGAGTTTAAGTTAATAATTCATCACCAAATATCCTTGAAAAGACATCAAAACTCTCTGAAAATAAGAAAATAGCCTCTGAAATTTTACAGAATTTTTCAGAGGCGAAATACGGCTCCTAGAGCCTCCAATACGCCCAAAATACGCCCCAATCTCCTTGAATACGCCCAAAAAAACCCTAAATACGCTTATATAATAAGATTGCGGGTTTGGGGTTGCTAACGGGTCTAAACCCGCATCCATTTCGCGCCCGAATGCATCTGGGCCGCACATCTGGAGCGGAGCAATTATTGATCGTTGATCAAAAGCGGGATTGGATGACGGCTCGACACGTGTCCCATTAACGGGTCCGCATGCGACTTCTCTCTTTGAATCCGCATCGGGCTTGATATCGGCCGTTGGATCATCATCCAACGTCGGAGAGGAAGCCACGTCGCCATCATTTGATCTCGCTCTCCGCTGCTTTGCCTTCAAATCACGGGGATGCTCTTCGTCGTTCGATCTAAATCGAACGGCCTTCATCGTGCCACGTCGCCCCGTAACGCTGCCGCCTCGAGTTCAAATCGCGGGGTTGCTCTCCACCGTTCGATGGTGATCTCACGGTCGAGAATCAGCCGCTCTCGCAATCGCTAGCGTCCGTTCGATTTGGCGGGGGAAACTGGGATGAAGCCATGTGTCCTCGAGAAACTGCGATCCGCGTCGCTGATGGGGGCCGACTTCGACCGTCCGATTTGAGCTGGGTGCGCCAGATTATGCCACGTGGCCAGAGAATTGCCGCTGCAGCTTCGTTCGAGCGGGTGAGTTTCCGGCCGTTGGATAGAGCGGGGCTTCGTTTGATGGTCGCCACGTAATTGCTTTCGCCCGCTTCATGTTACTCGCGTACGGACCGTTGGATCCAGATCCAACGGTCAAGATCGTTCCCGCTCGTACGCTCAGCTTCATGCGCTACAACTTGCGTGTGGACCGTTGGATCCGTATCCAGCGGCCACGAATATTTCGCAGCGGTTCGCATACGATTACGCGTCTGATTTGATCGCGGCCGTTGGATTAAGTGCGGACGGTCGAGATGCTGCCACGTGGCGCATAGAATCGTATTTCTTTGCGTATTTCTCCAATTAATTGGTATTCTGCATTCAAAAATACATAGAAAGTAGCACAGATCTCAGAAAAATACAAATAAATATTCGTTGGAATCGTGAGATCGAGACGATGCTAAGAAAAATATAAAATGTGCAGAATTGCATCGTTAAATGCTGTTTTGTGCTCAAATAGTGTGTTTTCTCTAATAAATAAATGTGTAGAAAATACGTATGAATTAGAGAATAATGTAGTATCACATGAGCACAAAATAGGGCTAAATGGGGGGTTAAATATGTAATATTGAACCCGAATCACACCCCCCAACTAGCGATTTGCTAGCCTCTAGCAAAAATAGCGATTAATACGGATGATCAATAAAACAATAAATTCTTTCAAATTACTCATGGCATGGTTCAATAATACGTATTCCAACATGATCTTGACCATCAATATACACATCCATGAACAAAATCAATCACATGATATTTTCTCTAATTTAGTATGAATAAATAACATGCAAGCATCGTTTTGCGCAAACGAAAGTATAACACGTCGTTATATACTAGTTTTCGTGTTTCCAAGGAATTGGCCTATCAAAATAATCATTCAGGATATGGGTATTGAAGTTGCTTAGTATATTCACCATTTCTTTTTTTTCGTTCCGCGTAACGCGCATCAAGCAACATTCGCAGAAAAATGTATAACTTGGATCGCTCCATCAAATGAGTGAGGTTCCGGTCAATGGCTCCCAAATCAGACGATAATAGGGCATTAGGCCAAGAAGGACCCCTCGGACTGTACTACTCGAGCCAACCAAGTTATTTATTAGTGACATACTTATTCATTCATTTTTCATCATTCATTTTTCATTCATTTTTCTTTTCTTTTCTTTCTTTCTTTTCTTCATCTTTTTCTAAGCAACTCAAAACCCATCTTTGAATATAAACATTAGAATCAAAGGCCAAATTCCTATTCAACTTGAAGACTATTCTTAAAAATCGTGTATACTTAAGCTCTTTCATCACATTAGCATGCACGAAATAAATTCAAACTATTTCGAGATATTAATCATGACAATTGAAAATTTTTCTTGAATAGTATATTAATGGTAATTCCATGAAGAGAAAAATAATTAACTCAAGCCATAAAAAATTTTCAGAACTCAATTAATGCGTAATCATCCGTATTTGAGGCATAAGAATGAGTTTTAAAATGATGAGATTTGGTGATTTATTCTTCTCAAAAAAAAGTTCTCATACAGACCCCCCAACTAAAGATGGACATTGTCCTCAATGTCGGAAGAGGTACGAGTTTATTCAAGCAAGCAACCTAGAAAGCATATAAAAACTACACTACTGGAAAGAACACACCGTGTTCAAATGGCGGATCCCGAATCGTTGATGGTGGAGGAAGTTGTTCAATTTGCTCCTTGCGTTCCTCGGCGATTATTCTTCCTCCAACGACTAAACTGGATCCCAGCAACGTAACTCCCAGCATCTCTATAAGATGTCCACCTATATCCTGTAAGAGATGAGTCACGTCAATCCATTTTAGTTTAAAATTCTTCGAAATAAAATTATTCCAAATGTAGTCATCAAAATAAGTGAAAGAAATTAAAATAAGTTGACGACTACTCCCTGAAAGATATGCACTACTCTCTGTACGATGCTCGATCAATGGGGAGAGGGATAAATGATTTTGGGACAAAACTGGAGGAGGACATGGTTCTGACTCTATGTCGATAATCTCAAAACCCTTGTCCCTAGCTGTCTCCTCCTCTCGTTCATCCAAAATTGCTAGCTCGTCCTCTCTTTTGCACACACTTCCTGCCATGTGGATATTTATATTCGTGTCCTCGCTCGGTATTCCTGCAATAGAAGATGAACTCGTATTAGATTCTTGAAATCGAGTTTCAAAAGCATTACCTTCTTCTAAGCAAGCGGCAATTAAATTAAGATTTTCAATGGAATTTTGAATCTGCCGACTCCGAGCAAGGAAATTCTCCTGGAATTGAAGGGAAGTGGCCTCCTGTGTCTGAATAGTCTGGTAAGCCTCCTCTTTCAAGGATTGCAAAGGTACGTCTACGCTTTGCTCTTCTTGATCGAGTCACGAAGGCTCCGTTGAATCGCTCTCTGAAGTCTCTTCCACGGTTTCTTCGTTTTCTTGCAGAGACTCCATGTATTCCCACGCCACTGTCGGCGCTATACCTCCCAATAATTCCTGCAGCTGCGGTTGTAGTCCATCTAGGAAGAACGCCATAAGATCTTCATTTGTGTACCCATGCTGCAGATAGCTCGATATAATGTCTGTGAACCTCCTCCAGGCCTGAAAGAAAGTTTCACAGTCAGTTTGATTAAAGTTAACAATTTTGAGCTTCTCCATTCTATGTTTGTGTGCAGTAGCATATCGTGCATCATAAAGATTGTTTGTGCAATAGAAGTTCATATATTCCATTTCAAAAAAAAATTAAAATAAAATAAATAAAAAAAGTTTATGTACAGTAAAGTGGAAAGATCTCACAGAAGGTCCTCTAAATGAAATAAACCGTAGTCACAAACCATTCCTCCCCGGCAACGGCGCCAAAAACTTGGTGGGACCGGAAAGGTGCTCTCTCTCAAGCGCAAGAGTCCGTACAAGTAGTAAAATCTGGGAGTCCAGATGTCGAATCCAAGGGAAGAAATCTGTTGCAACCACAATTCAAATCAAATAGAAATCATACGAAAAGAAACTAACCACTTCAACAATGGTGACAGTGATGGTGATGTGAACACGTGAACAATATAAACAAAGAGAATACGTGAGAATAAATATCTATAAAAAGTATGCACATGGTATGGGTTCGTTAGGATCAACGATTCGTATTAATTTGGTTGATAGGTATAACGCAATGAATTCTCCTTTTGGGAGCAATTCACCGGAAAATACCCAATATAACTCAATGAATTCTCCTTTTGGGAGCAACTCATCGGAAGATGCCCTTTTGGGGGTTCAAACACGATATTCAAAAAGATCGTCGCTAAAGTTATAATACGATATGAAACTCTCTTTTGGAGAGATCAAAACTACGCTATGAAACTCCCTTTTGGGGAGATCAAAACTCACCCTTTTGGGGCGATCATCAACTTAATTAATTCTTTTGGAATCTGAAAAAGTCGATTTACGAACAAAGATTACAATTTTAACGACGTTTAACGATTTAGCACATGGAATACAACCAAACTAACACAAGTAATATCCCCTAACTACTCCATACCATGCACAACAGAGATTTAGCTACACATCATGCAAAAATAAACAAGTTTCATAGCCAAATACTTCAAGTTCATAGCAAAATACGGTAGAAAAGCATCAAATAAGGAGTTTAAGTTAAGAATTCATCACCAAATATCCTTGAAAAGACATCAAAACTCTCTGAAAATAAGAAAATAGCCTCTGGAATTTTACAGAATTTTTCAGAGGCGAAATACGGCTCCTAGAGCCTCCAATACGCCCAAAATACGCCCCAATCTCCTTGGATACGCCCAAAAAACCCTAAATACGCTTATATAATAAGATTGCGGGTTTGGGGTTGCTAACGGGTCTAAACCCGCATCCATTTCGCGCCCGAATGCATCTGGGCCGCACATCTGGAGCGGAGCAATTATTGACCGTTGATCAAAAGCGGGATTGGATGACGGCTCGACACGTGTCCCATTAACGGGTCCGCATCCGACTTCTCTCTTTGAATCCGCATCGGACTTGATATCGGCCGTTGGATCATCATCCAACGTCGGAGAGGAAGCCACGTCGCCATCATTTGATCTCGCTCTCCGCTGCTTTGCCTTCAAATCACGGGGATGCTCTTCGTCGTTCGATCTAAATCGAACGGCCTTCATCGTGCCACGTCGCCCCGTAACGCTGCCGCCTCGAGTTCAAATCGCGGGGTTGCTCTCCACCGTTCGATGGTGATCTCACGGTCGAGAATCAGCCGCTCTCGCAATCGCTAGCGTCCGTTCGATTTGGCGGGGGAAACTGGGATGAAGCCATGTGTCCTCGAGAAACTGCGATCCGCGTCGCTGATGGGGGCCGACTTCGACCGTCCGATTTGAGCTGGGTGCGCCAGATTATGCCACGTGGCCAGAGAATTGCCGCTGCAGCTTCGTTCGAGCGGGTGAGTTTCCGGCCGTTGGATAGAGCGGGGCTTCGTTTGATGGTCGCCACGTAATTGCTTTCGCCCGCTTCATGTTACTCGCGTACGGACCGTTGGATCCAGATCCAACGGTCAAGATCGTTCCCGCTCGTACGCTCAGCTTCATGCGCTACAGCTTGCGTGTGGACCGTTGGATCCGTATCCAGCGGCCACGAATATTTCGCAGCGGTTCACATACGATTACGCGTCTGATTTGATCGCGGCCGTTGGATTAAGTGCGGACGGTCGAGATGCTGCTACGTGGCGCATAGAATCGTATTTCTTTGCGTATTTCTCCAATTAATTGGTATTCTGCATTCAAAAATACATAGAAATTAGCACAGATCTCAGAAAAATACAACTAAATATTCGTTGGAATCGTGAGATCGAGACGATGCTAAGAAAAATATAAAATGTGCAGAATTGCATCGTTAAATGCTGTTTTGTGCTCAAATAGTGTGTTTTCTCTAATAAATAAATGTGTAGAAAATACGTATGAATTAGAGAACGATGTAGCATCACATGAGCACAAAATAGGGCTAAATGGGGGGTTAAATATGTAATATTGAACCCGAATCACGGGCCCACTTCCCCGACCACCAGATAAAGAAACTTCGTCTGGATAATGCGGGGGAGTTTACGTCACAAGTCTTTCTAGACTACTGCCAAGCTCAGGGAATTGAAGTCGAACATCCTGTAGCACATGTTCACACCCAAAACTGGTTAGCAGAATCTCTAATCAAGAGACTGCAATGGATTGCTCGTCCATTATTACTTCAATCCCATATGCCAGTGAATGCATGGGGTCATGCAATTTTGCATGCTGCATCTTTAATAAAATTAAGACCTTCTGAAGGTCAGTCATCTTCTCCAATGCAACTAGCACTTGGAGCCCCACAAATTGTCTCACACTTGAGAATATTTGGTTGTGCAGTATACGTCCCCATAGCACCACCACAAAGGACAAAGATGGGTCCATAACGTCGCCTAGGCATTTATGTTGGGTTTGACACCCCCTCCATAATTAGATTCCTAGAACCCCTTACAGGATACGTTTTCAAGGCACGTTTAGAAGACTGTGAATTCGATGAAACATCGTTTCCAAGACTAGGCTCACAGATAAAGAAGCCTGAAGCTTCAGAACGTATCACTTGGGATACAAAGACATTATGTCACTTTGATCCGCCCACAAGCCAGTGTGAGGAGGAGGTCCTGAAGATTCTCCACATCCAAAACACTGTCCATCTCTTGCCGGACAAATTTACTGACAATCAGAAGATTGTCAAATCACACGTCCCTGCTGCTAACACTCCAGCTCGGATTGACATACCGTAAAATGGATGCAATCCGCCTGCAGCAGAAATGGTTGGACCTCTCAAAAAGAGAGGGCGACCATCGGGATCCAAGGACCAAGTCCCTCAAAAGAGTAGGACCCTTGGCAATGGTAAACAAATACCACCACAGGATGATACTATAAGCCCTGCTACCCCATCTCTCCCAAACTCTCATGAAGATGAAAAACCGGGAGAAAATGAAGTTTCGATACACTATGTACGAACTGGGGAGTATTGGGACAGAAAGAGCACAACCATAGACACATTTGCGTGTAATATTGCCATCAACGTCGCGTACTGCGACGATGATATTGAACCTCGCTCTCTGACAGAATGTCAAAGCAGAGATGATTGGCCAAAGTGGAAAGCGGCAATAGGAGTGGAGTTGGATTCACTCACAAAACGCAAGGTCTTCGGACCCATAGTCCAGACACCAAAAGGTGTAAAACCTGTGGGTTATAAATGGGTATTTGTTAGAAAATGAAATAAATAGAATGAGATCGTTCGCTACAAAGCAAGGCTTGTAGCACATGGTTTTACCCAACGTCCAGGGGTGGATTTTGAAGCCACATACTCCCCGATCATGGACGCGATCACCTTCCGATTCCTCATTGGCTTAACAGCCCAAGAGGGTTTAGATATGCAGCTTATGGACGTGGTCACTGCATACCTATATGGCAACCTAGACCGAGACATCTATATGAGATTGCTTGACGGTTATTCTTTGCCTGCATCACTAAAAGAGAGAGAACGTGACATCTACTCAGTGAAACTGCAAAGATCATTATATGGTCTAAAACAATCTGGAAGGATGTGGTATAACAGACAGAGTGATTTCCTTGGAAAACAAGGATTCACAAATGACCCAGTCTGTCCTTGCATCTTTATAAGAGCAAAGGCAACATGATTTGTAATCATAGCCGTCTATGTGGACGACTTGAACCTCATCGGATCTCCTGAAGAGATCACAGAGATTTCTAGAAGCTTGACAGCAACCTTCGAGATGAAAGACCTCGGAAAGTCAAAATTCTGTCTAGGTCTTCAAATAGAGCATCTTAACGATGGGATCCTGTTACATCAGTCAACTTACACATCGAACTTATTGAAAAAGTTTCAGATGGATAAGTGCCACCCCCTCAGCACTCCATGGTCGTTAGATCATTGGATGTACATAAAGACCCCTTCCGGCCGCTGGAAGAGGGGGAGGAAGCACTAGGCCCTGAAGTGCCTTATCTAAGTGCTATCGGTGCACTCCTTTACCTGGCTAACTGCACTCGCCCTGACGTAGCATTTGCAGTCAACTTACTAGCCAGATATAGTGTTGCACCTACACAGCGGCACTGGGCCGGAGTAAAGCATCTTCTGCGCTACCTCCAAGGGTCCATAGACTTAGGTCTATTCTACAGGAAAGGGGCATCAATTGATTTAGTTGGTTATGCTGATGCAGGATACAGGTCCGATCCTCATACAGAGAAATCTCAGATAGGATACATGTTCACTTATGGCGGCACAGCCATATCCTGGAGATCTGTGAAGCAGACCATGACGACCGTCTCATCCACTCACTCAGAGCTCCTAGCCATCTTCGAAGCACGCAAGGAAAGTTTTTGGCTACGCTCTGTGATCTAGCACATCCTCACCGCCACCGGCCTGATGACCGGCGTTCTTGCGCCTACTCCACTTCATGAAGACAATGCAGCATGTATAGGACAGCTACATAAAAGGAAACAAGACGAAGCATATCTCTCCCAAGTTCTTCTGGATGCACGACCTTAAGAAGCAAAAGCAGATTGAGGTACAGAAGATCCAATCATGTAATAACTTGGCGGATTTGCTTACCAAATCCCTGCCTACTAGTATCTTTGAGAAACTTGTATATGGGATTGGGATGAGGAGAGTGAGTAAATGTAAACTGGGTCAGGATGAGAGGACTATGAATTCATAGATACATAGGAAACTGATGTATAGATTCATAGGAAATCTGCAAGCCTGAAGCTTGGTCAGATGAGGGGGAGTCAACCGCAGAATTGTACTCTTTTCCCTTGGCTACATGTTTTTCCCACAGGGTTTTTCGTAGTCAAGGTTTTGACGAGGCAACCTCGTTGACTCTGGATCCTGAAGTATCCACCCCTAGACACATCCCCAAAACAGGGGAAGTTATGGATTAACTGTTCTTTATTTAACAAGGCAGTTATCCTAACTCGGATCCTGAAGAATCCACCTCTTATTCAATGTTGGTTGGATAAGGGGAAGTGTTATGAATAGGCCCATTGGGCCAATTGGGTATCCAACCCACTATTGAAAGATATAAATACAAGGGTAGGGGGCTCTTAACCCTCTACACCTATTCTCCATACTTTTCCCTTCACAACATGTATTTTGATATCTATCACTTAAATATGCGCATTTTCTCTCAAGTTTCTCAAATCTTAAACTTTAAACTTAATAGTCACACTCTCTAATTTTCTGTTAAAATCTAACAGAATAGGGAATATTCCATTAATGCTTGGGGGTCTTTTCATTAGGGGGTCTGTGCAGCTCACGGTGAGGAGGGGAGGCAGTGCTGCCTTCTCCCATTCATTTTTTGGGGCGGAGGCTGCAGCATCACTGCCTCCTCCCCCTCCTAAACAATGGAGGAGGGGGAGGCGATGTTGCTGCTGTCGCCGCCGCCCAAAAGAATGACGATGGTGAGGAGGCCGCACTCCTCCAACCTCCTCCTCGGTTTTTGAAAGAGGAGGCGGCCTCATCCACGTCATTTTTTGGGGGCAGCGGCGAAGGCAGCACCGCCCCCTCCCCCTCCTAAACAATGGAGGAGGGGGGTCGGTGCTGCCGATGTCGCCGCCCCAAAAAATGACGAGGGGGGAGGGAGGAGGCAGTGCGGACGCCGCCTTCGACCTCCTCGTCATTTTTGCAGGCGGATGAGGAGGCTCATCCTCTGCCCAAAACGAATGAGGGGATGATTTGGGGGTTGGTTAATTGTTAATTAATGTTTAATTCTTAATAAATTAACTCTAATCATTATTTAAGTGTTAATTAATCTAAGTTCGGTTAACTCTTTAACTGAATATATGATTGTAATGGCCCTAGTGTCAATTACGGTAGGGTATGTATTTTGTTGGTATTGTGTACGATAAATGGGTAGTGTGTTTAGTAATTGTCCTGGTTGAGTGTTGTATTAATTATAATGGTGATGCCCTAGCTAATTTGCGACTAAAGTTTGATGTTATTGTTAATGTTGATTATTGTTATTGTTCTTCGCAATATTGTTATTGTTATACTATTGTTGTCATTGTTGATGTTGGTATTACTATTATTGTTGTTGTTGTTGTTGTTGTTTGGGCCTGAGTAGCTAGAGAAAGTTTGTTGGGCTTTTGCATTGGGTTGGCTTAGTATTAGATGAGATGAGAATATAGGAGAGACTTTCATTTAGAATGGCAAACTTGTAAATAATAGGGTTTCACCTTTATTTCATTTCTTTTCTACAAACTTCCCCTTTCTTCTCTCTTTCCCAGCCGAACCCCACCCTCCCATGGCCACAGGTTGCCAGCAAGCATCAAAGGAAAAAAACAAAGAGAGAAGAAATAAGAGGAATGGAAAGCGATTGAAGAAGAGAGGAAGGCTCATATCCCTTGTTCTCATTTCCCCTAAACTGTCGAATTTTCCCTACTTCCACATGGCTGCCGAAATCCCCATGGCCACCAGGCCGAAAATTTGAGCCCCTTGCTGCCGAATTTTGGGGAGGATGGTGGAGAAAAAGAAGAAGGAAAGAAGAGGAAGAAGAGAAGAAGAAAGCCCTAGCCCATCTCCTCCTTCTCCCCTTCATCTTCTCCAAGTTCTTTCAACTCCATGGCTAAAAATTTCTTCCCCAAAACCCCAAATCAGGTCTGGCCGAAATTTCTGAGTTTGATTTCTTTATTTTCCAACCTCAAACCCCATATCTCATTCTCCTTTAGAACCCTAGGGATGAGCTTGTAGTTGTGGGAGGTTGGGATCAATAGGAGTTAGGGTTTGGAGCTTGAGAGGGTGATCAATGGTGGAATTCATCAAATTGGGAGAGGATTTGAGTTTCTACAAGCGGTAGGAGTCTAATCTTTACTCATATGGTTGATTTCATTGCATTTTAGTTCAAAGCTTGCATGTTTAGGGGTTTTGGTGAGATTGCTTGACATGGATAATTCGGTTTGATTTCATATGTTGGATGGAGTAATTTGATGCCATGAATATGTTGAAGATGCACATGAATGAATTATTTCACTAATTGCGTGAAATTGCCCTCATATGAAAATGTTCCTCTTGGGGATGTTGGAAAATTAGCTTTCCAATTCATTTAGAAAATGTTAGGATGGTTATAATGGTAGAGAATTACTTTCATTTGGGAATTGCCTCACTTGAAGATTCGGAATTGCCTTGGTTAATCATGAAATTAATAATTACTTATGTCAAATTACCTTGATTGCCAACTTGAACTAATTAACCATCAATTATTTAACTATTGATTGCTAACATGAAATTGTCTCGCATTGGAATGTAACTACATTAAGAAGAGAGTATGCTTTGCCTTTGGGTCGCTACATCAATTTTGTGAAATTAATTACTCATGGTGCATCTTGTTGATTTTATATGATGTGTGGAACTTGATGATGCCATAATTTAGTCTCATGATGCTCTTGATTGCCTTGTCTCCACAATTGTGTGAAATTGCTCCCTTTTGAAAGTTGGAAGCCTCATGATGCAATTTGACGCTTGTTACATTAATTTGGAGAAGTTGTTTTCTTCTTAGTGTGTCGGAAGCCTTATTACTCAATTCCTTGGTTTGGAACATATGAACTAATTGATACTGAACAATTTTGTAAAGTTGGATATGTATAGTTGCTACATGCATGATGCAATGAATTCTATAATATCCTTGAATGATTTGTGCCGCTAATTATGTGGAATAACTCTCATTTAGCATGTCGGAGTTATAATTGCCCGCATTTTCGTGAAATTATCTTCAATTGTGTAAATACTCTCTTTTATGAAATGGCCCTCATTTGGTTATAATGAGTAAATGAAATTGTTCTCCTTTGTTTCATTATTTAAATGGAATGGCTCTCATTTTGGAATTTGGGCATTATCCTTCCATTTGTCTTGTTTCATAATTTATATAAATTGCACTCCATGGAAAGTTGAAAACCTTATTATATAATTTCTATTGTAAGAAAATGAGCATAATGTGAAAAGGACTTGTGATGTGAAAATGGCTAAATGTGTTGTGGGATATATGCGCAATAAGGAATGCGCGAAAGGATGTGATTAGGACACGAGGTAGAGTGCACGGGCATGGACAAAGTGCCGCGGTAGGAGGCGGGTGAATACGCCGTTGGCCACCTCTTGATCCATTAGGTGACTCCACGTTGATAACGGAGTAGAAGCTCTTGCACGTGCATGCCGGCTCATTCATGGGATCCTCTTGCATTGCATTGCATTGCATTACTTGTGCATCATATGCATCATGGCATCATTTAGCATTTTTGGGTGATTTGTGGTAGTATGAATGAGATGGTTAACTTTTAAGAATGAATGTTGTCGTGGATGTGTTTGGTGCTTGAATGAAGGTATGTTGGAAAGTGTGGTTGTTAGTTGCTAGCAAATATTGTTATTTTTGTTGTTATTGTTAGCCGTGATACTTGAGATCTCAATGTGGGTTCTTCATGGAGGTTGGAACCCAACTTCACTAGGGTGGGATTTCTTTACTCCTTATAAGGATTTGTGTAATATTTGTAGTAGGATCTCCCCTCGCTTGAAACATGGACAAAGAGAGAGAGAGGAAGGATTTCCAAGGTTATTGTTAGGAAATTTTAGTGGTAGCATATGTTCATGAGGTGGATCTCCCTAATACCCAAGCTTGTTATAAAAAGGGTTAACTTTGATCATGGATGTTAAGGATGTTTAATAAAGATGCTATCTTTGGGAGCCCTTGAGTAAAGCCTGTGACTTTATAAATGGAAGTTATGTTTGAGTTAAAGCTTGGAACTTTCCTTCACAAAAATGATGAAACCCCATTTTGTGAAAGTCTAACATGAAGTTGATAGCTTCCATGTAGACCTCCTTGTGAACGTTCTATAGTTGCACCCTTGGGTGGAAATCCTACATAGCTTGCTCTTACAAGCACTTAAGAAGTTGTTACGGTTGCATTTTGGTTACTAAAATTATTGAAATGTGTATCTTAGTTTGAATACCTAGGCGGTTGCCAAATGTGTATATTAGAATGTCACAATTGCTTGTTTTAACATGTGAACATGCTATAAAGGCCTACTTAGTAAGGAAACATGCTTAAAGCTACATTCTTATCGCTTGGTTGGGGAAGTCTGCTTACGTTGTGACAATTTGACTCGATGCGTAGAGAAATGTGGAAACCTTCTTTTCGGGTAGCTTTATAAAGTATTGATGTTCGTACTTGTTTTGCTTGCATGTTGGTATTGGTGATATCCTTATTGCTCCTTAAGAATGAGGTTGTGTTGATGGTTATAGTGGTGATGTTGGTGATGTTGGTGATATTGGTGATGTTAAGATTATATCATGTTCTCTTTTAATAATACCCATGTTGTACTTGGAAAATTTTGACAAATACAAAGGAAACTCTGCCGAAATTTTCGTAAGTTTTTCCCTTAACATTCCAAGCA
This sequence comes from Scilla litardierei, assembly GCA_030789695.1. Classification (NCBI taxonomy): domain Eukaryota; kingdom Viridiplantae; phylum Streptophyta; class Magnoliopsida; order Asparagales; family Asparagaceae; genus Scilla; species Scilla litardierei. Next base: position 129,565,197 of record CM061139.1, on the reverse strand, counting down.
TTAGAACCTTAGCTAGGAATGCTACGCAAAAATCACGTGCTAGCTTCCTTCAATTCCCACATGTATAAGAACACCCATTTGAAACAAATTAGTACAAAAGGAAAGTTAGCAAGAGGGTCTTGTTAGCTTTCAAGTGGGAAGCTTTAGAGAGTTAATACCTGAAGGATGTTACATTGTATAGCTATAGTTACTCCATGTCTGTGAGGTTGTGAAGTAAATGGTGTGACTTGGTTTCTTTTGATGGAAGTAATATCAGATGTCGTTATCAGTAATTGTATTTGGAATGTTATTATAACGCTAGGTTTCAGTTTCTAGATATTACAGTTCACTTCTTTATATGTTATTCTGACACGACCCGCTTCCCTAAAATGGAGGCGAGACGTGAAAAGGTCCGCGCGAGAGTGGAGCTGTGAAGCCCCAAACCCGATAAGCGTCAATAAAACATAAACAGGTCCCTGTAACCACAACGGAACGACCATAATAATACAAAGAGAGACTGAAATAAAATCTCACATCTCATAAATTGTCCAACATGAAAAATAAGTCCAACATCCAGAAAAGCCACCAGGCTAAAAGAAAGAGTCTAAAGGCCCAAAACAAGGCCAACAAAAGCATCAACATAACAAGGTATGTGTGCTACGCACCGATAACAAAACAACTGTCTAACAAAAGTAAAACACAACGAAGACACTATGACTGGTCCCCGGTGTCCACATACTCCCCGTCAAACACAAGCTCGGGCTCGGCGTCAGCAAACACCTCGTCCTCAACAAGGTACTCAGGCTCAGGATCTAACATGTGTCACCCAAAAGAGTAAAGGGGCACATGTCAGCAAGTCTAAAAGACTTGGGCAAGGAAACTGAAAGTAAGGCAACTAGCAACCTAGCAGTTATAGTATGTATGACATGGCAGTTATAACGTGTGTGCACAAATAAGACATGGCAAGACAATTTGTACAAGAGAACAATCATCGGGACAAGACAAGAGTGGCCAAGCTACTATCAATCTCAATCAATTCACTATTCACGTTGTTTGTAGATGTTTACGCCTTACAGCTGAATGGTTTCACATTCGCTGATTGGCCGCTTAACAACTACCCCAAACCCAGAGTTTACGCCTTACCACTGCAGTTGCTGATCGGGCAGACTCCCAGTTGATTGGCCGCTTAACTCTTACCCCCAATACCCACTTGAAATGGAGCCAGGGTCCCCGCACATGAGCTCAGCAAGTGAGCCGGGGTTGCCCCACACATGAGCTCGCATTCTAAACATTTGGCGTAGGGGTGCACCTAGCCGGAAACAAGCAATTCGGGCATTGGCTATCAACCAACACATGGCCCGCTTCTGGAACACGAGCCAGGAACACAAGCATTTGTAGCGAAGCTACGCAATCACAGAATCACTTCAAGGATGCAATGACATGACAATTAATTTGCGTACCGTTAATGGAAAGTAAACATGACATGGTAATTGTGCAACATGATATATGTCGGAACTAGCTTCGTTGTCAAGCTAGTTCCCCAATTTGCGCCTAGGAGAGTATCATTTCGTCGCCTAGCCTCTTTTACGCGTACAACAAGCAAATGACCTAAAACATGGCCTAAACCCTAAGTGGCAAGTTTCACTTGCCTAGCACCGAGGATGACGACCACTTCGTCACACGGATGCTAATCTACGGGGAATTCGCTGTTATGGGGGAACAATCAACAAACAACATGAAATTTTATTAGGGTTTCATAAAAATACAAATAGGTTATGAAAACATAGAGGAAACGATTTCTTACCGAGAGGAGGCGGAAGAAACACTCCGGAGAACCCTAGGATCAGATCTGGAAAAGATTGGAGAAGTTTGGAGAAACTAGGGTTTTGGGGGATTTTGGGGATTTTTGGGATTTGATGGAGATTTGGGGAAGATGAGAGGTAGATAGAGTGAATGGATGGTTTGGATGATGGATTTAGGGCTTGGAATGAAGGAATGAAGCTTGGAGGAAGATGGGGGCTCAATGGGGGAGATTTTGGGGTTTAGGGTCGAGTGGAGGAAGATGAAATCGTTTGGGATGTGTTTAAATAGGATGGGCTGGCGACTGCCCAGAAATTAGGGTTTTAACACAGGTTAGTCGGTCAAAGAGCAACCACTGACCGACTAGTTTGGCAACTAGTCGGTCGGTCGACCAACACAGACCGACTAAGTGTAAACAGTAACTCCTGAACGAAAATAGGATTTAGAATTAGTCGGTCCATGAACAAAAACTGACCGACTAGTTTAGCATCTAGTCGGTCGATGAACGTTCTTAGACCGACTAAGAGTGAACAGTATTGATACTAAAATTTAGATGATGTGTTAGTCGGTTAAAGAAGCATTGCTGACCGACTAGTTTGCAACCTAGTCGGTCAACCAACGTTCTTAGACCGACTAACGATAAACAGTAACTCCTGAGAAATTTAGAAAGCCAACTAGTCGGTCCAAGAAGGATTGCCGACCGACTGGATCGTCATCTAGTCGGTCGGTGCCCCTTCTTATACCGGCTAATGAGCACAAAAAGTTCCGATACGGAGCGCGGGGCCCCGGGATCGATTCCTAAGACTTCTAGGCTTGATCTAATAGTAAGATACGACCGTTATGAAGTCCGTCATGAATGACATACTTCGAAATCGACGATCCTAAGGAAGAAACGAGAAAATACGACGAATCGATCGAAAATGAAAACTACGGAGACGAAAACCACACATGAGGAGAAAATCCACAAAAACATATATTATATTATAATAAATCCAGATACAAGGAAAGCAGTCGTTACATCCTCCCCAACTTAAGAAAAATTCCGTCCTCAGAATTTTCAAATACTCACGAGTCCGGAAACAAAAGTGGGAAACACTCTCGCATCTCATCCTCATTCTCCCAAGTAGACTCTCCAGGTGAGCCGTGTCGTCACATCACCCTCACAAGATTGACAATCTTGTTCCGAAGAGATTTCTGACGCCTGTCCAGAATCTGCACTGGATGCTGGTCATACGTCATATCGGGGCGAACGGTAATCTCCGAAAAATCCACAGCATGAGATGGATCGCTAATGTATCGACGAAGCTGCGACACATGGAAAACATTGTGAACTCCTTCCAAAGATGGCGGCAAGGCCAAGCGATACGCTACCTCGCCAACCCTCACCAAAATGTCAAACGGTCCAATGTATCACGGGCTTAACTTCCCTCGCTTCCCAAAACGAATCACACCACGATTCGGGGAAATCTTCAAGAACACATGGTCGCCCGGTTGAAACTCCAAAGGACGACGTTTAGCATCCGCCCAATGCTTAAAACAGTCCTGAGCAATCCTCAACCTCTCCCGAATATTCCTGACGATATCCACGGCCTCCACGATCATCTCAGGTCCCAACAACTCCCGATCACCAACGTCATCCCAACTCAATGGCGATCGACATTTCCTCCCATAAAGAGCGGCGAAAGGCGCCATGCCAATACTCGCCTGGAAGCTGTTGTTGTAAGAGAACTCCACCAAATGTAGATGGTCCTCCCACGAACCCTTGAAATCCAACATGCACGCCCTCAGCATGTCTTTCAAAATCTGAATCGTCCTCTCGGACTGGCCATCCGTCTGTGGATGGTACGCAGTGCTGAAACTCAGACGCGTACCCAAGCTCTTCTACAAACTCTGCCAGAACTGAGATGTGAACCTCGTGTCTCTTTCAGACACGATACTCACGGGGACTCCATGAAGTCGCACAACCTCCTCCATATATCTCCTCGCTAGCGCCTCAGTGGACTGTCCCACTCGGAACGGAATAAAGTGCGCAGATTTGGTCAATCGATCTACGATCACCCAAATCGCGTCATTCTGCTTCGGACTCCGAGGTAGTCCAGTCACGAAATCCATAGTGATGTGTTGCCATTTCCACTCCGGAATCGGAAGCGGTTGTAGTAACCCGGCCGTACGCTGATGCTCCGCCTTCACTTGCTGGCAAACCAAGCACTTGGCTACGCTCCGAGCCACACTCCTCTTCATACCATGCCACCAATAATTCAGATGAAGATCCTGATACATCTTGGTGCCACCAGGATGCACAGAATACGGCGAACTGTGTGCCTCCACCATCAACTCCTCTCTGATATCCCCAGCTGGCACACACAACCTGGCTCCAAACCTCAGCGAGCCATCCTCATGAATCAAAAAGTCAGCCCGCAGACCGGCTTCCACCTGCTCCCGAATCTTCACCAGCTTCGGATCCTCAGCCTGGCCAGCCTTAATCCGATCCACGATCGTCGACTGTACCTGCATGTACATCAACGACGAAGCCTCCCCAGGAAGAACAACCTCCACGCCAGACTCACAAAAATCCTGCTGCAATCTCCACTGCGAGGTCAAAATCATCACCGCTGGAAGCCTACTCAAAGCATCTGGAACCACATTCACCTTGCCAGGGTGAAACTGCAAATCAATCTCATAATCTGCCATAAGCTCCAACCATCGACGCTGTCGCATGTTGAGCTCCTTCTGAGTGAAAATATACTTCAAGCTTTTGTGATCGGTGAAAATCTTCACTTTCTCACTCAGCAGGAAGTGCCTCCAAATCTTAAGAGCAAACACAACGGTAGCCAACTCCAAATCATGCGTCGGGTAATTCTTCTCATGAACCTTAAGCTGACGGGACGCATACACCATAACATGCCCATGCTGATGCAACACACAACCGAGACCCTTGCCAGAAGCATCGCAAAAGATCTCAAATCCACCGCTGCGATCAGGCACAACAAGAATAGGGGCAGTCGTCAACCTCTCCTTCAGAATACCAAAAGCACTCTCACAATCACCCGACCAAACAAAAGCAACATCCTTCCGCGTCAACCTGGTCATCGGCTCAACAATACGAGAAAAGTCCTTAATGAATCGCTGATAATAACCAGCAAGTCCAAGGAAACTCCGAATCTCAGACGCAGACGACGGAACAAGCCACTCCCTGATGGCCCGAATCTTCTCAGGATCCACTGAAATACCATCTCCAGTCACCACATGCCCAAGAAAAGCAACTCTATCCAGCCAAAACTCGCACTTCGAAAACTTAGCATACAAACGATGCTTCCTCAAGATCTCCAACACCGTCCTTAAGTGCGAGGCATGCTCTTCCTCCGACTTCGAATAGATCAGAATGTCGTCGATAAAGATAACGACAAACTTATCCAAAAAGTCATAGAAAATCAGGTTCATCAGATTCATGAAAACTGCGGGCGTGTTAGTTACGCCGAAAGGCATAACCACAAACTCATAGTGTCCATACTTCGTCCTGAACGCTGTCTTCGGAACATCATCCTTCTTCACCTTCAACTGATGGTAACCACTCCTCAAATCCAATTTAGAAAACACCCTCGAACCTCCAAGCTGATCAAAAATATCATCGATGCGAGGCAACGGGTATTTATTCTTAATGGTCACCGCATTCAACTCCCGATAGTCCACGCACATGCGACGCGAACCATCCTTCTTCTTAACCAGCAACACCGGTGCTCCCCACGGAGACACGCTAGGATTAATATAACCCTTCTGCAAAAGCTCATCCAACTGCTTCCGCAACTCCTCCAATTCTGCAGGTGCCATACGATACGGCGCCTTCGAAATCGGCTGCGCACCTGGAATGAGATCGATAGAAAATTCTAAAGCTCGACCAGGTGGCAAACCAAACATCTACTCGGGGAAGACGTCGCCAAAATCTCGCACCACAGCTGGCCACTCCAGCTCCATCTGCATAGCCACAACCTCCACCGGCCTGGCCCGAAATCTGACAGGACCAAGCGAACTGCTACCACGACTGAACTCAAATACTGGATGTCCGGGAATCTCGAACACCACCTTCTTCCTCCGACAGTCGATCGTAGCATAGAAGCTCGCAAGCCAGTCCATCCCAAGAACTGCATCATAGTTGATGATGTCGTGGACAACGAAATCAGCAAAAAGCTCATGTCCACAGACCACCAACGAGCAAGAATTGCAACCACGATGCACCGAGACCACGCCATTCCTTGTAACGATATTCCAACTCTTGGAATGAGGGGACGTCGACAAGGAATGCCTCTCCACGAAGCTCCGAGAAATAATGCACATCGATGCACCAGAGTCAAAGAGGACTCGCGCAGGAAATGTGCAAACCAACACCACACCTAATCAATCAATTAACAATCAAACCCTAGTCTAGCAAACAACCATGTTCAAGCAAACAACACAAACTAACAATCAAACCCAGCTAGGAAAGTAACAGCTAGATTGAGGATTACCTGCGATAACCTCATCCACAGCCTCGCTCTCCGCAACGGTCATCAGAAAAGCCTGCCTCCTCGGCGGAACAGCCTGCCGAAAAGCCTGTCCCTGTAGAACAAGAGCTGCTCCACGTCCAGCAGGAACAGACGCTCGCTGCTGCAACGGCTGTGCTGCAACAGGTGCCCTCCGCAGCTGATTCGCATGCCGACAATCCTTCGCGACATGGGAAGCATCACCGCAAACCAGACACTGGCCCAAAAACTTCCGACACTGATCCTTGACGTGGCCAGGCTTACCGCAGAAATGGCAAGACTTCAGAATAGGCCCTCCTGGCCTCTTAAACTGAGCAGACTGATTAGGCCTGAATCCAGGTCTAACCACAGCTCTCGCCTGTTCCACAGGCCTCTTCCCAGCACCAACAATAGACCCCCTCCTCTGGTTCACGAGCAGCTCCTGCCTCTTGGCTGCTACCAGAACCTTCTGATAAGACTCCCGGTCAGAAGAGGTCACAAAACTCTGGAGCTCCGAAGCAAGTCCCTGCAGGAACCTCTGAGCTCTCTCCTCAGCGTCCTGCACCATCTTCGGTGCAAACCGACTCAGCCTCATGAACTCTTGGTGATACATGTCCACCGACGAGTTCCCTTGCTTCAAATCGATAAAACGTTGCAGCATCTCTTCCTTGGCAGCTTTCGGGAAGAACTCACCCTCAAATCTGGCCTTGAAGGTAGCCCAAGCTATCGGCTCCACCAACATCTTCTCTTCCGCATCCCACCAATTCCGAGCATTATCCTTGAGTTGCCTCTTCGCCAAATCAACCCATCCAGCCGGGGTGATCTTGGCCATCTTCAGATTGTCCTCAATGTTCTGAATCCACTCATCGGCAGCCAGAGGACCCTCAGAACCATCAAAATATGCGGGTCCCAGCTCCCGAAATTGCTTCGCTCCTGGCTCAGAGCGAGGGGCATCCGAAAGAGCCCGGGCAGCTCGAGCAAGTGGAGCATTCTGGACTTGCAGAAGCACGCCCTGCTGCACTTGCATCATCTGGAGCATCATCCGCATCATCTCACCGCTGGTGGGTTCCCGCTCAGGCTCCTCATCATGAGGGAGCGCACCACTGCCCCCACCACGGGTGAAACGCCTTCCTGCCATCTAATGACACAGAGAACGAATCAGATTAAACTCATAGCTTGCGACTCGGACGTCGAACTTAATTTATTGGACATTCTAATATTATTATCGTCATTGCAAAAATCGAAGTTACAGAAGGACCTGCATGGGCCACCAACAAAACCTGTCACGACCCGCTTCCCTAAAATGGAGGCGAGACGTGAAAAGGTCCGCACGAGAGTGGAGCTGTGAAGCCCCAAACCCGATAAGCGTCAATAAAACATAAGCAGGTCCCTGTAACCACAACGGAACGACCATAATAATACAAAGAGAGACTGAAATAAAATCTCACATCTCATAAATTGTCCAACATGAAAAATAAGTCCAACATCCAGAAAAGCCACCAGGCTAAAAGAAAGAGTCTAAAGGCCCAGAACAAGGCCAACAAAAGCATCAACATAACAAGGTATGGGTGCTACGCACCGATAACAAAACAACTGTCTAACAAAAGTAAAACACAACGAAGACACTAGGACTGGTCCCCGGTGTCCACATACTCCTCGTCAAACACAAGCTCGGGCTCGGCGTCAGCAAACATCTCGTCCTCAACAAGGTACTCAGGCTCAGGATCTAACATGTGTCACCCAAAAGAGTAAAGGGACACATGTCAGCAAGTCTAAAAGACTTGGGCAAGGAAACTGAAAGTAAGGCAACGAGCAACCTAGCAGTTATAGTATGCATGACATGGCAGTTATAACGTGTGTGCACAAATAAGACATGGCAAGACAATTTGTACAAGAGAACAATCATCGAGACAAGACAAGAGTGGCCAAGCTACTATCAATCTCAATCAATTCACTATTCACGTTGTTTGTAGATGTTTACGCCTTACAGCTGAATGGTTTCACATTCGCTGATTGGCCGCTTAACAACTACCCCAAACCCAGAGTTTACGCCTTACCACTGCAGTTGCTGATCGGGCAGACTCCCAGTTGATTGGCCGCTTAACTCTTACCCCCAATACCCACTTGAAATGGAACCAGGGTCCCCGCACATGAGCTCAGCAAGTGAGCCGGGGTTGCCCCGCACATGAGCTCGCATTCTAAACATTTGGCGTAGGGGTGCACCTAGCCGGAAACAAGCAATTCGGGCATTGGCTATCAACCAACACATGGCCCGCTTCTGGAACACGAGCCAGGAACACAAGCATTTGTAGTGAAGCTACGCAATCACAGAATCACTTCAAGGATGCAATGACATGACAATTAATTTGCGTACCGTTAATGGAAAGTAAACATGACATGGTAATTGTACAACATGATATATGTCGGAACTAGCTTCGTTGTCAAGCTAGTTCCCCAATTTGCGCCTAGGCGAGTATCATTTCGTCGCCTAGCCTCTTTTACGCCTACAACAAGCAAATGGCCTAAAACATGGCGTAAACCCTAAGTGGCAAGTTTCACTTGCCTAGCACCGAGGATGACGACCACTTCGTCACACGGATGCTAATCTACGGGAAATTCGCTGTTATGGGGGAACAATCAACAAACAACATGAAATTTTATTAGGGTTTCATAAAAATACAAATAGGTTATGAAAACATAGAGGAAACGATTTCTTACCGAGAGGAGGCGGAAGAAACACTCCGGAGAACCCTAGGATCAGATCTGGAAAAGATTGGAGAAGTTTGGAGAAACTAGGGTTTTGGGGGATTTTGGGGATTTGATGGAGATTTGGGGAAGATGAGAGGTAGATAGAGTGAATGGATGGTTTGGATGATGGATTTAGGGCTTGGAATGAAGGAATGAAGCTTGGAGGAAGATGGGGGCTCAATGGGGGAGATTTTGGGGTTTAGGGTCGAGTGGAGGAAGATGAAATCGTTTGGGATGGGTTTAAATAGGATGGGCTGGCGGCTGCCCAGAAATTAGGGTTTTAACACAGGTTAGTCGATCAAAGAGCAACCACTGACCGACTAGTTTGGCAACTAGTCGGTCGGTCGACCAACACAGACCGACTAAGTGTAAACAGTAACTCCTGAACGAAAATAGGATTTAGAATTAGTCGGTCCATGAACAAAAACTGACCGACTAGTTTAGCATCTAGTCGGTCGATGAACGTTCTTAGACCGACTAAGAGTGAACAGTATTGATACTAAAATTTAGATGATGTGTTAGTCGGTTAAAGAAGCATTGCTGACCGACTAGTTTGCAACCTAGTCGGTCAACCAACGTTCTTAGACCGACTAACGATAAACAGTAACTCCTGAGAAATTTAGAAAGCCAACTAGTCGGTCCAAGAAGGATTGCCGACCGACTAGATCGTCATCTAGTCGGTCGGTGCCCCTTCTTATACCGGCTAATGAGCACAAAAAGTTCCGATACGGAGCGCGGGGCCCCAGGATCGATTCCTAAGACTTCTAGGCTTGATCTAATAGTAAGATACGACCGTTATGAAGTCCGTCATGAATGACATACTTCGAAATCGACGATCCTAAGGAAGAAACGAGAAAATACGACGAATCGATCGAAAATGAAAACTACGGAGATGAAAACCACACATGAGGAGAAAATCCACCAAAACATATATTATATTATAATAAATCCAGGTACAAGGAAAGCAGTCGTTACACATACTCACTTTGTTTTGCAGGCTATCCTCTTGCCGCAGGTATGTGTTTTGTTAATGAAACCAATTACATTTTCGTATGCCTTTGTCGTGTCATGCCATGAGTTAGCTTCCAGTTTGTTACTTAAGGCATTGCATTTTGTGCACCATGTGAGTTGGGTTTGGACATCCTACTGGGTCACGTTGTGACGTGTCGCGTTGATATTTTTCAAGTGTTGGCTCGTGGAGTTGGAGACCCACTAGTCCAGTTGGCTGGAGTTGGTTGAAGTTGAGGTCACTAGAGAGTGAGAGAGTTTTGGGCGGTGTTATTGTACTTTAGCAATTTGTGGGATCATGTTGTATATATGAGATTTGTATTAATGATGTTAACTTTGGTTAGTCGTGTGTTTATATGTATTAGTGGTTTAATTATATATAAGTTGAGCTGTTGTCCCTTTTGTGTCCTGTGTTGTTATCTGAAATGCTACATGTACTATCCCAGCAGTGCGCAGTGGGCCTGCCTGCTTTTTGAAATTTTGCATTTCCTTCGTAACAACCTCCTCTTCAGGAATACCTGATACTGATTCGTACTTATCGGGTATCCCGTGGAGCGGGGCGTTACAATGATGGATGAGTTTAATATTTGAGGGAATTGAGAGCAAATACACATATTTAAGGAATAAATATCAAAATACACATTTTGGAAAACCCTATTTTTATACATATTCTACATTTTCCTCACTGTTCGCCACTTTTCTCTCCTCCAATGCCTCTTCCTCTTCCTCCCTTAATCGCTGCCGCCTCTACTCCCCCTCCATGCCGATGCCACCGCATCTTCTCCGCCCACGCATGGTCTCTTACTCCTCCCTCAAAAGCGAAAAAAGAATTTGACTAAATAATTTGTTAGGGTTCTTAAACCTGAGCAACCAAAATGGTGCTATGCCTGAGCACATATCTGTTTGTCCGGGCCTTTGTAACAAGTAATAATTTTTTGAAAATCTTTTATTAATGCTTGGGCCTATACGTGCATTTGATGCTTGTGTATATATGCCGAAGCACAACAAATGACTCTGACCCTGAAAGCTTGAGTAGGTTGAGTTAAATGATTTTACTTGATTTTACTTGGGTTTTATGTTCGTTGAGTCTAACTGATTTTTAAGATTTTTTTTTGTTCAAGTAAACTTGTTGTGTTTAATTAATTTTTTAGATTTTTTGTGTTTAATTGCAAGAGGAGATGGAAAAGGTGGTGGTGGAGACGACGACACCATGTGAGGAATTTTTGAAAGAAAATTAACATTTAAAAGTGTAGTGTGCTTATCAACTGTAATATATTTAGCAAAAGTTATTATGGACTTGCCATACAAACATACCAAATTGCTTTACACACATCCCATTTATTTACACGGTTGACATTCAAAATTTACAAGTTTCCCATTCAAAATAATTCCTTTTCAACCTCACACATTATCCCTATAGGCAAAGGCCTCCCCTCCATCGACCGACATGCTAGCGAGCACAGTGGAGGCTGATCCAGCTACCCCTGCCCCTAATGACCGAGGATCCCCCAACCCTCCTCCGACCGCCACCAGCCCATGAAGGCCACACCCTGCTTCTCATCTGTCTGTGTGGACCGCTTCTACAGGACCTACACCTCTTGCTCCGTCGTCGCTATGCTATACCCCTAGCTGTTTCTAGACCTTGAGCACGACTCATTCATCCTTATGTAGCCACCGTGGAAGTGGTGACTAGAGCTGGGGGGTTTCCCGATAGAAAGAGGAAGAGAATAGGATGGTATTTTGTGGATATATGGGTTGGGGAAATTTTTTTTTTTGGGGGGGGGCATGTAAAGTAAAAATGGAGTTCTAAAAATATTAGGTGTTTAAAGCAATCGAGGTCTGTATATGTAGATTTTCCCAAAGTGTAGTGTGAATTAAGCATACATGTCATTGGGATAATATATGGTTTACACACACACCTAAAAAAATTAATAATCAATTTTTTACTTTACACAAACCCAATATCTCCACATTACCTATCTCAGCTTCTCCCTCCTCCCCTACTTTGTCACCGCTGTCGTCGCAAACTGCCGCACCCCACACTCCACACCCCACACCCTGCACGCACACGTGCACGCGCACACCCCCACCCCCACCCCCACCCCCCAAACGCACGCTCACACCCTTGTGCTGCCAACTTCTTCCATTCCTCATCCCCTAACCTCTCCCTTCTTTATACTCATCCTCCTCCCCTCCCCTCTTCCACCGCAGTTATCGGAGGAGGCAACGACAGTCGCACAAATAGTGGCGGAAGAGGGGATGTGAGTAGAAAGGAATAGTGAGGGTAGAAGATGAGAAACGAGAGAGGTCTGCTGCATTGGGGGATGCGATCATGCGATTGGGGGTTGAGGGATGCTGCGAATGCGATGTGGTTGGGGGTTGCAGGGATGCTGCGAATGTAGATGTGGCGGAGAAGACGAGGAAGAGGAGTGAGGATGAATAGAGGAGGAGGGGAAAAGAGTTAGAAAATTTGACAATGGCAAACATGTAAATTTTGAATGGTAAACTTGTCAACAAATTGCATGTGTACTGAGCAATTAGCTCTGTGCGTATAGCAAGCCCCATGGCCTTGCGCAGAAAGAAAAGGCGAATGAGGTGCAAGCATTAAAAAAGTGAAAATGTCATTAACTCAAATCGTATCTCATCCACAATTAACTGCACAGAATTTTACATTGTAGCAATGGCCAAAGAAAATAGAAAAAGACGTATAGGACGTGTGGATGGGAATAATTTCATAAATGCCGCTACTTGGGAGATGAGCTTGGGTCCGGATTCCGGAATTCCTCCAACTACAATGGGCTTTTGAACCCGAGTGCAAAGGGGCAATGAGAATACAGACCCGAACCCATTAAACCGTTAACCCGTTAGCCATATAGATTATGTGCTCACCTCTCGACCCATCAAACCAAATCTCCACACACACAAATTGAGAGAGAGAGAGGGAGGGAGAGAGAGAGGGAGAGAGAGAGAGAGGGCTATGGGGATTTACAGCATCAACAACAGCAGCAGGCCATTTCTCATCAAATCAATGGCTACCCAGAAGCCTGCAACTACGAAAAAGGTAGCATCCTCTTCTTCAACATGTTTATACTTGCCTTATCTTATTAGTTCAATTAAAAATTCTATCCAAGACTGTTTCTGTTGGGATTCTAGCTTGAACCAGTTGTTAATCTTTTCTCATTCTTAATTGTGTGTAAAATGTTTGATGCTCTAACCCACGTCAATTGATTCAACACGAGCAATGATTAGTGAAAGTTCTTTCTCTTCGTTTTAGTACATATACGTGGCCTTGAATTGTTCTATACGAAAAAATAGAGAGGAGAGAAAACTACATTAATCTTGTGTAAATTCATGACAAAATGATATATACAGGGGTCGGTGGTGTTCCCGGTGGGGGAGCCAGGCCCGCTGGCAGCAAGCAACGGGGCAGCACGGCCGGTGAAGCTATTGTCCAACGTGGAGAAGCTGAGGCTGCTGACCAAGGCCGAGAAGGCTGGGCTGCTGTCCGCCGCCGAGAAGTTTGGCCTCTCGCTGTCCGCCGTGGAGCGGCTGGGGCTCCTCTCGAAGGCAGAGGAGCTCGGCGTGCTGTCGGCAGCCACGGATCCCGGCACCCCCGGCGCACTCCTGAGCATCAGCCTCGTGCTGCTGGCGCTGGGCCCTGCGTGCGCGTACATCGTGCCCGACGAGAATGCGGCGGAGGTCGCGCTGCAGGTTGCGGTCGCTTTGGCCTGTGTAGTCGGAGGATCGGCTGCATTCGCTGCGTCGAGGTTTGTATCAAACTTGCAGGGGTCAAGCTGAGCTTGTTGCGCACATCATGTTGCTCTAGCAAATGCCGATATTGCATATGAAAGAGCATTGGTGTATCACGTTTTGTATCGAATTAATTATTACCAGTATCAAGCATTGCATCAGCAAAACAAGCAGTTGTATCTCAAAATTTCATTGGAAAAAGGTTTCACAGATTATAACAACCACAGTTCATTTGTTGCGTTATCACACAGCAAAAAGAATGAATCGTTACAAACTTGCCATCTCTACGTCGCGTAGCTCGTCTACTCTAGCTGGATGCTGTTGGCCGACCGGGCAAAGAACCAAAGACGACCAAAACAAATAAAGAAGTACAAGAGAGCCTGAAACAAATAAATAAAGGATGTTAATGTGAATTTTCGTCAATGGTAGGGATCAAAAGAAATTTTTTCCCCAAAATCTATAACTTTCTCTAATAATATGAGTTTAGTCTTGGAAATTGAAGGACTACAAGAGGGACAAAACAAAATAAATGAAGGATGTTAATGGAAATTTTAACTAAAGTTGGATATCAATAGGAATTTTTAAAATAAATAGAACGAGGTTCGATACAATGACCACATGCATTGGAATCAAAGGCTCAACCAACATGGCTACTTTGTTATACGCATTATAAGAGGTTTTTTATAAAGTTACCCGAGCTATAGCACACCTCAGCCCTAACATAGCTCCGCCCTTGGCTTATAGGTTGAAGAAGACGCTGGCTGCTAAGATACGACCTACTTTTGATGTATCTTAACGAAAGAAGAAGCTGGGATCACATGTGGTGGAGTAGGACTCGCAGCTGGGCTATATTGAGGAAATCGTAGATGAACTGGAGCGAATTTTGGATAGACGACAGTCCGAGTTAAAAACTCTTTGGTGTCTCAAGTATTGGTGAAATGGAAGCTGTGTGAATTGGGGGAGTCCACTTTAATGTCGAAGATGCCGAGATTATCATAAGCCTATATTACGAGCTTTTCAGTTGGTTTCTCAACAATAACCTATAATATTGAGCGGTCCAGCCGATGGATATATCATCAAATCTAACACGCGAGTTTCGAGCAGATCCATTGTTATCTACATTGGAACTCAACTTGGGGATCAAATGCTTACTTTTAAAGCTCGAGGTTGATCAAAATTGAGTCTAAGGGGATCGTTAAGAAATACAGCTTAACTAGAAGTATATGCGTTTGGGAATTGCTACACACACATATCTTTTTGCTCGTGCGCACAACCAACATTCCGTTCATTTACAAGTTTGCTACTCGGAATTTCTCACCGTGCGTAACCGTTGGAAAATGACAAAAACACTCCCGATTGAACTCGGTGAGTAAAATGCACGATCGCCGATGGGCGACGCGCCACCGTCACCGCAGATCTCCCCACCCGTGCCCCCCTCCTCCGCAACCTCTGCCGATCTCCCCAGCCACTCTGCCGCCCCCTTATCCAATAACCTCGTCTCTCTCTCTCTCTATACTGGAGATTTAAGCGGCGATTTTGTAATCAATGAGCCCGGGAACGCCAGGAAAAATGGTGCACGACTGTTACCCTAGGCGTCGGATCGAGGAGCGGAGGCCCCTTGACCGTCGATCAAAGGGCATTTGGCATAGGGCCCGACAACAAGAATGGAAAGAGGAAGCCCAAGTCTGTCTCCATCAAGAACCAGATCCGATCAACCCGACGGATGCTTCGTTAGGTGTTGTTACTGCCGGGAAAAACATCCCCATTCATCTCTACTTGAGATTTAACATGCGATTTTGTAATCAATCGAGCTCGGGATTGCCGGGAAAAATTGGCGCACATCAGTTACCCAAAAAAAACTCCTCGTCGTCGTCGGGCGGAGGGAGGCGACGAGGGTAGAAGATGTCTAAATTTTGAATGGAAAACTTGTAAATAGTGGTAGTGCGCGCTGAACAAAACCGGTCGTGCACCCGTAGGAATCCCCGCGAGCTTTTATTTCTTGGAGTTTAAGAAACACATGGTAAGGTTCCGATTCCAAGGCGTTTCTTCTACTTTAATTCACATTTTATACAAATACATAAATACTAACGAAGAGAGAGCATTTCTCCCATTTTGTTTTGTTTTGATCTGTACGATGACATTGTAAACTCCCAAAGGGAACACAGCCTTGGTACGAAAAAGTTCTCAGTTATCAAGGGAAGCATGAGGGAGATTGAAGAATAGCCAAGCTACTGGCCATGGCTCCTGAGGAGGAACATGTGAAATAGAGTGGTCCATGAAGATACACATGCACCCAATAGCTCTGCATGGGACCGCAGTACCCTACCCTGACTGTCTTGCAACAGGAGTAGCCTTAAAAACATCTGCAGCTCTTCATCCCACTTTGAGATTGAACCCCACCCCCTCCAAATCCTGCCTCCCTTTTAAGTTATGCAAGAAGCAAACAATTCCCCTTGCATTATGGGTCAAAAATCAAGGAGAATACAGAAAATGAGCATTATGAGGACTGAAAGTACCCAAAAGAAATTTGTGATGCGTATATATGCAACCTCTAGCTCGCATTGAGAAACTCAAGTAGAATACAGAAAATGAGCACTCCCTTCTCTCCTTCTGCTCAATATTTCTCCTTCGACTCAGCCCAATTCGCTGATTACAATTCGGATGGCATCCTCAACCAAGACACGTCCATTCGGAAATATCTTGGTAATACAACCTAAAATATGGAATTTATTTTGAAAAATTTAGGGGGCTTGTGCGCCGCCGCCAGGGGCGACGACGCTCCGCCACTTTAGCGGCAGTATAGAGGGGAGAGGGGTGCGCCCGGCGGCGTACCGCCGTCCTATCGTCGGTAGTGGGTTTCGTTGGCCTAGGGCCACCGGCCGGGGATAAAAAAAAAATTTGGGGGGTAAAACCCTAGTTTTTAGGGTATTGCCGCCGCTAAGGGCGGCGGCATGCCTCCACCGCTATGGCAGCGGCGGGCTAGCGCAGTTAGGGTGGAGTTGGGGTGGTGGGGATTGCCGGCGGCGGTTGGGCCGCCGGCTGGCCGAAATATATTGTTATCTATTTTAAAAGGGTTTTCAGCCGTGGGGGTTTGGCGGCCATAGGTTGCCGCCCTCTCCCCTTGGGGGTGGGGTGACAGCCGGTGGCCGCCCCCAATGGTTGGCGGAAAAACGTCGCCGCCCTTACCAAATCATGATTTATGTGTTCGATCTATAGGTACGTATTTCAATACCGTAGGCATCATGACCATGAAATAAAAGTGCGGCGTTTTAGATATACCTCAAAATCGAAGAGGAAGATGAAATTGTAAGGATGGTCAACGTTCGTGCGTGAGATCTATCGTACTTCCTTAGCTTTCACAACGAACGGGCCTCTAATCTCAGGATGATCGTGCTGATAACGTGTTGTGAATGTACTTTTTGGGGGAGACCCAAGGCCTTTATTTATAGAAGATGTGTTGAGTTCAAACATGGATATGATACAATCTTTGAATCAGTTACAGACTCCTTATCTCTACGAAATACTCCAGATCTATACAACATACTGTATTCATAACAAAAAAGATATTTTTCTTATGTGTTTGCACAGGGGAGTATTTGCACACGATCATATGCCTATACGCAGAGGGAAAAACATGGGTGTGCACGTCTGTATATTTATACATATGTGTACACACACATGAATACATGTGTGTACATGAGTTGAACTACAAAATTTCCATTTATTTTTTGAACAAAACCTTAACACCCAAATAAAAAAAATTGTGAAGGCAAATAAAAATCAATTCTATTGTATGTGATTTAACACTTTTAAATTATATACAAACAAAATTTCAAATATTTTTTTTTTATATATACATCCTATTAAGTGGCAACAAACTCAATGTTCCAAAACGTTAAAAGTGACTAATTATCATCTTCTCGATACATGTATATATATAAATTATTTGAAAGTTTTGTTATATAGTTTAAAAGGGTTAGGTCGCATACAAAGAAATTGATTTTTGATTTGTATTCATAATTTTTTATTCCGAATGTTATATAATCGTTTAAAAAGAAATAAAAATTTGTAATCCAGCTCATACATATGGACTTACAAAATTATAAATACAAATCACGTACATTTAAATATTTGCTAGGCCCCTCACTTACGACTAATTGGCCTGGGTTGGCAACCCCGGCTAAATGGAAAAACTGTCCCGACAACGTAGCCCCTTAGTCGTTGAGGTGGTGAAAGTTTGGTCATTTCGCTAAATATTTTTTAAGTCCATTTCGCTAATTAATTTTAATTTTGTGTTTTTTCTCAATAATTGTCCTTTTTCATGAGATTCCTATATTAAATTGCAAGTTCAAAACAATCAAAATTACATTTCGTGATGTAATTTTTGACAGTCAACTCACAATGGGCAGCAACATAAATATCAAACAAACATTAAAGTATTAACTTTCAAAGTTTTAAAACGTTAACTATTTAGTTAAAATAGGGTGCAACAGTAAGGTATTTGTGTGTAATTTCAGCTACCTTCTATGACTTTGGATCTTAGGCATGCATATTTCATCAATTATGAACTAGTCCTCAACAAACAAATAATTACAACAGTTGAAAACTTTTGGGGTCAACTCCTACCCTTTAGGCAGTCCTTCAGAATAAGATAAAGAAAAACCTATGCAGTTGCAATTTTCTAGAAGGAATTAAAAGAGAAGCAAGAGATAGCTTTAGTTTCATTTTAAAATATACAACAATAATACTAAGTTACAATCTAGCTAACAAATATCGAGAAAGAACACTGCACTCCTACTTGGAGGGGAATGGTTAAAGAGACATTTGTAACCGAATGTCTTTTTAGGTTCTTTTTGTGTATGAGGTTTGGACAAAAGCTACTTAACTATACTAGGAGTGCTAAGATATCTTTCCTTAGAAATGTATCCACATGAATTAACATACACCATATACAAGAAGAATCAAATAAATGGCACCTGAGGAGTTTCCTCATGTATAATTGATGTGGGGGTCTCTCGTTACTTGGATGGAGTAATAGGAAAGAAAGATACATGGTATTTGCCTTTTTAATTTGTCTAATGGGAGATCGTCACATTAGTTACACCAGAGTAAACTCCTCGAGTGCCATTTGATACACTACACACGATTATCTGTGTATGCTCGTAGAATAATGAAAAACATATGATATATGTGGCTAAGCCATATATGCGCAACTCTATACTATTTTTTTTCAATTATCTAGAAAACCCTTGATTTTGATCTTAGTTTTCTAAAACTTCAACATATATAAATATCTAAGAAACACAAGGTGTTTTGCTTGTTTATCCACTCGTTGCAAATTTAACAGTTTCGTAGTAGTTGAACCTTTTGCAACAGCTAGATCAACATGCAAAACATTTTGGGTTCACTATGATACATCATCAATATCTCAGCCCAGTAAGGCGCACAACTCCGGCCCAACAACCTGGAAGCACACACTCATCAAACCGGCCGTCATCTCATTTAAAATGCCAGCTCAGCTGACCGTTGGCCTTCCTCACTTAAAGCTTCGACTCATAACTGAAGCATTAATTGTCGATCATCAATGACGACGACTCCAGCAAGAAAGCACCATAAAGACCCGGACGTTACCCTCTAAACGTCCCGCCTATAAGTACTCTCTTGGACAATGGGAGAAGGACAAGGTTTTGAGGACTTTTTTGGAGACAACTCAAGTTAAGACAACTTTTCCCACCATAATCTCTCTGACAATCTCCGGTCAGGTAATCCTAAACTCAGGTCTGCTCTGACCTAGCTTTCTACATTTCCTCCATAGTTCGGCATGATAACTATTGATCAATCTCCCAACAAATTGGCCATAGTTGCCACGAGCCTCATTTGAGTCATCATCTGAATTCAGCATTGGAGGGGGTTAGGTCAGACCCCAGATCTGACCCTTCCTAACGAGCTTGTGGTGCAAGAAGCCGAAGAAAGCCTAGAAACAGATCAGACTACAGCCTAAGCAGTTCGGATTCTGCTGCGAAAGCTCAGACCATAGCGTAGACCGTTTGGACATGGTAGAAATAGCTTGTGCTTGGCTTCAACAGCTAGGACTGAGAACCACTCAGCCAGGGATATCGACTTGCTCAGTACATAGGATGCTGAAGGTGGCCGAGAATAGCTCGGACCTAGCAGACACAGCTTGAACCAGCGAATATAACTCGGACTCAGCTATAATAACTCATACCAAGGTCCATTTGTCCCGAGGTCAGCTCAATTAGTACCTAGTGAACTGTCGGTAGCTCGGGTTGGTGCCTGTTCAGCCCTAGGCTAGCTCATCCGGCGTCTAAGCCAATACAACGTCAACCCCACGGGGGTCGACCATCATCCATCAACAGACCGAGGCTAGCTCGTCTCTGGGTCAGCTCGCCCAGAGTCTAATCAGTCGTCAAAGTCATCCTACGACTAGCTACTGTAACTGTACACTTATGTAATAGTATACGTGGTGAGAAAACATCCGTAAACACGCTAGATATTCAATATATTAGCATTTTAGACTATAAAGATCAAAACCAGGGAAACAATCATTAAAAAATGATGGGAGTGAACTTTTGAGGGATCATATATGGCTTATCCACATATGTCATATGTTATCATTATTCTCATACTGTGTGTTTGTGTGTGTGTGTTCTTGTGCAAAAACATCACTTATGGTGCGAAAACTTTAATTTTAAATATTTAATCTGTAAATACATATATCCTAATTAAAAATATGGATGAATCCAATATGGATTTGACCCTCGATCAATCCATTACAAATATTATGTTCTGAAAATAATTAAACAACTTATACCTGTCCGATCAAGGGCAAATAATGTGAACTTTTTTTGCTTTTTTGGTTTGAGGGCATTAGGAGGTGTGATAAAATCCAATAATCTAGATTTAGTAAAAACATCAAAAAGATCTTTTTCTCACGTGGTTTGCACAGGAGAGTTTTTGCATATGATCATATGCCTCTACACAGAGAGAGATATGTGTGTGCATGTCTATATATACATATATACATATACATACATACATGTACACACACAGATAGATGTATACATGTGTGTACATGAATTGAACTACAAATTTTTCATTTATTTTTTGAACAAAACCCATTCCCACAAAAAATAAAATAATTGTGAATGCAAATAAAAATCAATTCTATAGGAGGTGATCTAACACTTGTAAATTATGTACCAACAAAATTTCAAATGATTTCGATATATACACATTTATTAAGTGGCAACAAACTCAATGTTCCAAAATGTCAAAAGTGACTAATTTATAAAAAAAATTCGAAATTTTTGTTACATAGTTTAGAAGGGTTGGATTACATACAAAGAAACTAATTTTTCGATTTGTATTTATAATTTTTTTATTCGGAACGTTATATAGTCGTTTAATGAGAGATTAAAATTTGTAAATCCAACTCACATATAGACTTACAAAATTTTCCATTTGAGAATCAAACGTAAACTTAACATTCCTAACGTAAAAATCGTGAACACGAATTAAAAATCCATTCCATTAGGTACGATCGAAACACATATTAACTATCTACAAATAAAATCTCATTTGCTTTGGATATGTTTTTCTATCAATATGCATAGATATGTATTCCAGTTTCAATCACAGAGAGAGAGAGAGAGAGAGAGAGAGAGGAGAGAGAGAGAGAGAGAGAGAGACTCACGCACACCATTTTCATGGTATATATATCAACCTTCAATGGAGACTTGTTCACTTTCAAATCAAGATATGGATAAAAATTCATTTCAGCTTTAACACACAATGCGTACTTCAAATATCCAGGTAGATGATCACATACATAGGACATGTATGTCCCAAGATCAGCAATACAAAACTAAATAAAAATAATTTATTCCATATATATCAAGCCATCTGATGTAGATTGCTCAGGTACACCTTGGAGCAAATGGGTATAATGTCACTGCAATCTACAACACAAAAGCCTCTTTATTTCCCATACAAAGCAAAACATAATTTGTTGTCACCCCCATTTACCAAAAGAAAGAAAACAACAAAGTTGATGCATCACTACTATGTGTATGGAAGCTCCCATGAACTTTGAAATTAAAGATTAATTAATAATCCTTACCATAGTCATAATTCATTGGAAAGGTCTTGCTGATGGGTTGCTCCCCAACTGAAGAGAATTTATCTCCAAATCAGACTGTGGAGCTTGCAACTGGCCATACGTCTGGTTGGCAATTATGTTGGATTGAAACATCGGTGCCATGATGCCCGGTGGGCAGAAAACGATCGGAGAATCGAATGCCGGAGGCCGTGACGAGGGGACCGGCATAGCCGGAGCTTGATCGGACGTCGACTGAGACGGACGGATTCCAAACTGAGACAAATACGCGTTCGCTGCCTCCCATTGGTAGTAGGAAGCATATGGCATTGACACTGAACTGACCAGCACATCATCGGTGTCTTTAACGGCATTGCCCTTCTCCCTCGGGCTTTCGCCGTTGGCCCGGGGCTGATCAGGCGGGTCATGAGGGAACTGAAGGAAGCCGGTGGGGGGGATTTGAAGTGGGGGGAGCTTGTCGATTTCGTGCTGGGCGGCGTTGAGCAGCCAGTCCACGACCTTGCTTGGCTGGTTCAGGCCCAGCCTCTCTTGGAGATCATACAACTGGATGGCAGTCGGGACGGAGAGCCTCACCCTTCGGTCCCTCAGCCCCCTGACGGTGGTCACCTTGCTGTGCCGGTCCTTCCCGCCGAATGCGCGCGAGACGCGGACGATTCTTGGATTCTTTAGACCCGACCACATCCTTGAGCTTGTTGGGGTGGCTAATTTGTGATGATCTCCTTCTTGCTTCGTTGGGAGATCTTTGTCCCTTTGATTCCTTATCATCTTACTTTTATTGCCAATTCTCGTCTTCTGATTCATAAAATATATATTAGAAAGTAGAACAATATGTATAGTAAGTGTTTTTTAATTATAATAGGATAAAGATAGAAGAATCAAAGAAAAATTTCATTTTAAAAAAGGCTAAATTCATTCATTCAGCAATTCACTCAAAGAATTTTGTACATTCCACAAGAAATTGAGTTGGAATATTGATGCAGGTACAGAAAATCAAGAAAAACATAGCGGATAAAAACAAATGAAGAATGAAAATCATATATTAATTATATCAGCTACAGTTCTATTATTCAGTTAAAAGTCATAAATAGGCGGCGCAAACAAAGCAGAAGATCTTCGATGAATGATATTTACATAGGTAGTCAAGATGCCCAAATGAATCAAGAATGAAACTGAACTATATATACAATATACCTAATCCTAGCAATCCAGAAAACTGCGTGCTTGAGAAGAGAAAAATAATCAACAAGAAGCTAACAAGTTCTTGATCATAATCAACTTACATGTAAACACACAAGAATTCTGCCCACCACTCGAACGCGAAGATGGAGAAATTTTTGACATAAACTGAATAAGTAAGCTCGAGAGTTGATGGGTGCAGGCCCAGCTCAGTGAGATCTTGTCATCCCGAGAGCCAACCTTAATCCTACCCCAATTTGTATCCTCCAAAAAATATACACGTTCTATATAAGAAAGGAAAGATGCTCAATCTTTAGAAACCCTAGAAAAGATAAAAGGCTAGGCACAGTACAATTTGCAACATATTGTGGCATTGACAAGCAGACGTCAATTTTAGAGTAAATTCAGTTTTTTACCCCCTAAATTTTACACGCTATCAAACTTCACCTATTAAAGAATCTTCATATCCCCCCACACAAAAAAAAAAATCTATGGCAGCCATTATTGTCAAGGTGTGGATGCAGGAGAATCACTAGCGCAAAGGGAATGAAGATATGCTTGCTTCCTTATCCCATTCAGAGTCACAATCACAATTTATGAACCCAATGTATGCAAGTTTACTCACTAATCAACCAATGATTAATAACAAAATATTGACATGCATGAATTCAAATCTTTTTGATATATACTTGCAACAGTGGAGCTTAATGATCATCTGCACATATTCATGTGGTCCTCTCCTGTATACATATATTGTAAAGTATAAGCATTTAGGATGAGCCATAGCTAGCTTTGTTGCAGTGCTGAGAAAACCTAGAGGCCTATGTTATAGGCCAGGGACCAACATATCCTCTTTAAGATATCCACCAGTGGGCATTGGACCACACAACTTGCTATTGCTTTTTTTTGGGGTAGGGCAGACATTTTCACACCCAAAAAAATCAGATTATAGCTGGGTTATATTGTTCATGGGTACATCACAATCTTTTATTTCTTACTAAATGGAGAACGATTTACTTAATATAGAACAAAGGTGTTCTATACTCCACAAAAACATCCAATAACAGAAACCCTAAACTGCAAAAGAGGACAAGCATGCCTAGATCTGCATCCTTCAAATAAACCAATCATACATATACTCTATTGTGTGTGAGTGTGTGATGCTAATACCAACAAAAATATCTGCACATGATACTTTTGTGTGCTGAACAGTATAACAACATAACCATAAATTTACATTACAGGGAAATCATGGTATAATCCATTTTGCTTTGGGTTACACATCAGTTTAGGACTTTATTTATTTATTTTCTTTTTTACTCCCTAGGGTTCCACTTGAAAGGTAGCTGGCTTGGCGCCGAAAACATAGAGATGGTCCCTGGCTAGCATGATTCAGTTGCAGATTCAGCACTCAACTTTATTATCTACAGTGTATGAACTTGGCAGAGCACAGATATAATTAGTTAAATATGGTCAGCTTAATTAACACTCTACTGTCTCTACTTTTAAGGACCGAAAGGCGATTAGCGAATGCCATTTGCGGTACCAAGAGACAGGCGTGCCCTTGATCGGATTGCGATTATTTGCTTTGAGAGGGATTAATTAGGGCGCGATATTTCGCTTGTCAAATCCGAGTTCTTGATCAGTTGATGTGTCGATGTCATATGGCAAAGATTTATGTAGATAGTGTGTAACATCAAGATATATGGTAACAAGAACACACCAACCTCACATGGCATCAAACCAAAAAAGGAGCAGTCCATGACACCAAGTAGATCATAAGTTGATCTTCCCATGATAGCTCAGGGATGTGCATCATCATCCACATGGTCTCCAACTTTTTTGTCATTTGAGTTCAACTTGGTTAAAGCCTAGCTAGTAGTTAAATAACTAAAATGCTGAGGGAGTAATATATATCATGCAGGCTAATGAAACTGCAATGCAATTGACTCAACATGTGTACAACCCTGCTGCATGTTTGCTTTCAATTGGTTTGCCGTTTGGCATGACTCATTGTGTTGAAGGCCTTTCAGTAGGTACTATTAAGAGAAGGTACGATAAAGACAAGGCAAGTCCTTGCACTATTATTTGTGAGTGCAGTGTGCCCATTAACTCCCCCATTCTGGAATCGTGCATGCATGGCATTCACTGCCATTGCAGTGTCCTTGGCCTGCTTTAAACCCTATTCACTTTGCGTTTTCCAACCTGCCAGCCACCCATATATACAGCAACAAAAATTAGGACAATAATAATGATAATGATCTGTTACGAATGTATTATAATATGGATACGACCAAAAAGGTTATTGGAGCACTTAAGGGACACACATGACATTAGGCTCAACAATGTAACAATGCTAACCTAAACGGTTCATGCCTTGATCATATATATGTGGGTCCAAGCCACACCTAATTCAAACTTTCATATATATATCCTACATTTTTAATGTTCTCTTCATGCAAGCAAGATATGTTTATATGATTTACATGGGTGAATTACAATCTCACACTCATAGGGGCACATTAGGGCCTTCTTTCGATTTGAAAATAAATGATATTAGGCTTTGCACATAATCTTATTAATCCTTCCCTTCATTTGTACATGCGTTCATAGGATTTTATATATAAGGCCAACTTTTTGGTTCCGATATTGCTCCTTCTGTTGCTCCGGTCTTGCTTCGGCCCTTGCACCACCCTTGTCGTCCGATTTATTTTTCGGTAGCCATTGTATCCCGGATGAGTTCGGATTCCTGGCTCCGTCCTTGTATATCGCCCACACTCCCGTATTAGGGTGCGCCGGAACATAAATGTCAGTAAACTTTCATTAACAATCCATCAGATGGGGTAGTACAAGTTGTTAATGGTTCAAGCCTTCACCAATCTAGTACAAACCATCTACGCCAACAATCCCTCGGATAAGCTGTGCAAGGGGGTTAACTTGATTAGGACAATACACGAGGGATAACACAAACGGTTCAAGCCTCCATCACAAGTGGAAACAAACGGATCATGTCGGATTGTATATCTAACTCCAGATCTCCACTTGGGCCATACTTCGGCTCTAACATTGATTTGGTGCAATGGATCGGGTATATAATCTCCGTTGAAACTTATTGTAAACAAAAAAAAAATTCAAGTAGATAGGTACCTGTCCTATTTTCAATACATACCCTTCACCTTTTGAAATTGAAGCACGTTAATGTTTCTGCTAATATGATAGGAAATTGCATGACCCTTTATTCAAATTATAATTTTTTTTCATTTCTAACTTTTGTGTGCATGGATTTTAAATGCAAATCCAAGATTAATATCCTTCTTCTGGAAGTTAAAGAATAATCCGATTCATAACCCTTGATCCAAATTGCGATTAACCAATCCTTTGAACCTGACATTTCTTTTATGTCCACACTAAGGAAAAATATATTATGTTTGTTGCATGTTCGCAATCTTCCATGTTAAATGTGGTACAACAATTATGGCATGTCTTCATGGCCATTGATTCAACAATTATGGCTTGCATTCATGGTGACCGTTTTCTTCATCAATGATGACAGTTACTCCAATCATTGGCCCCCTCATCAATGCATTCTCACCAATGTCAGTAAAAAAGCAACTTTATTACCCCGGACGTTACCATGCAACGACCCGCCTATAAGAACTCCTAGAGATAGCAGGAGAAGGGGAAAATCTCTGAGAACATATACTAAGGTATTCTTATACTTTACATCTAATCCACATTGCTTACATTTCATCCAAATATAGCTTGGTCTGAGAACTAGCGAACGACCTCCCAACAAGTCGGACATAGTTCCACCGAGTCTCTGCAAGTCATCTACTGACTTAAGCATTAGAGGGGATTAGGTCGGAACCCAGATCTGACCACCTATGAGCTTCTTATGTTTCAGACAGCTGGAAGATAGTGCAGACCCGATTCCCATGACTTGGATCAAGGTCCAGTCACATTGGGATCAACTCACCCAATCGCCCTCAGCAGGTACTGCTACCGGAGATCTCAGCGACATATATACTCTCACCTCTGATGTGCGTATTTATTCCGAAACATTTGGCACCGATGTCTGGGGAAATCGAGTCGACATCCACGTCATCAACCACATTGACGATGACTCGACCCACCAACTCCCAGACTTCCTTTAGACCATGAGGCTTCATGTAATGGGTGATTTGACCTTTTGGTAGTGATAGGCGTATCCTCCAGTCTTCATTTCCTGAAGGACACGAAGGAGGTGGTTGTTGTTTTTTGTGATTCAAATCCCATGGTGAAGGTTTTCCAAGTGACTCGGTCGAGTAGCCCTCTACTCGATCGCAGCAGCAGCACAGCAGAGACCGAGCAGACAGAAAGTTTGGAGAAGTTTTCCCTTGGCTCGGATGACTCCTACTCGGTCGAGTAGGAGGCTACTCGGTTGAGCAGCAAGCTCCTCGACCGAGCAGCAGGAAGACTCTGTCTGCCCGAGCAAACAGAGAGTTTTGGCTACTGTAACGGCACGTCCCCAAGGCCCAAGCCCACACGGGCCTCCCCTTATCCCCCGCGAGCCCTCCCCCTTTCCCCTGCTCTCTCTCTCCCTCTCGATTCAGTGCCGTCGTGGGCTTTCGAACCTCGCACGCCCCCTCTCTCTAACTCTCATCTCGCAGCAGCCCCGTGGGCTTCGACGTCACCCCTCTCTCTTCGTCGATGGCTCGCGTGTGATGTGGGTCCCTCGCTGGGTCCTTCGACGCGTCACGCTCACGGCGTCACCCTCGTCTCCCTCGCGCGTGGTGTGGGTCCCTCGACGAGGCTCTCATCGCCTTGTCCCTTCGCTGCGAGTGCGACTGTGGCGGTTTGCCTCTCTATTTCACCCCTCTTCTCATCCTTCCTGCTGCAGGCTCGGTGAGTGTTTTTCCTTTATTTTTCGAAGCTGATTTCGACTGATTTCCTCGGCTTCGTCGATGCCGGCTTTGAGTTCGGTTTCAGGTAGACCCAATCCTCTTTCCTTCTACGTTGATTTCGATTTCTTTTGGGGAAAGGATGAATTGGGGGTAGGATTAGGGTTTTATTGTCCCTATTGCTATTTCGTGGGGTTGGACGCCCTCGCCTACTTGTGTGGGGTCCCGGGGTTGCTGTTGGGGCTTTTTAGGGGGTTCGATGGCTCCCCCTCGCTGGTTTGGTTTCCGTTGACGCTTTGCTTGCTGGTCGGGGTTCCTCTACTTGCTGTTTGGGCTTCCCCTTGCTGCGGCTTGGTTCTTGCTTGCTGACTTGGCTTTGTGGGCTGCTGTTTGTGCTCGGCTGGTTCCTTCTACTTGTTGTTTGGGTTCAGTTGGGTCCCTTGCTTGTGTTTTGAGCTTCGGTGTGGTACTACTTGGGTTGTGAGTCCCGTTCCCCAACGGTTTTGGTTGTTAGCCCCTAGTTCCTTACTAAGAACCCCGTGGACTTTGCCGTAGGCACGGGTACCCCCCACTGCGTGATGAGAAGACCCCCAATCTGATCCCTCTGGCCTAGTCTCTCTAGCGCCATCCGGGTTGTCTCTTGGTCCTTCATTATTTAATGCAATTGTGTTGTTTTCTTGTTACTTGTACGTACCAAGATTCAGTTAGTATTGTTTCTTTTATATATCAGCACGTTCTTTCTTACTTGCTTGCAGGCTTCTTTCGTCCTTTCTCTATTGCTTGCAGGTTTTGGGCTTCTTGTTGCTGATTGTTGCGGTGTAAGCTTTCTGCAGATGCTGGTCTTCGGTTCTTAATTATCTTGGTTCTTCGGCTTCGGTTTCAGGTAGACTCTATCCCCCATACTCCAATTTAGATTCCTTTGCTTGTGTTGGGGTTTGGGTTTCCCTTGCTTGTGGTTCAAGCTTCCCTTGTTGGTAATTGAGTTGGGTGGCTCCTTTTGCTTGTTGGGTTTGATAGCTTCCTTTGATTGTTGCCTTGGGTTTCCTTGTTGTTCTTGGGTTGGTGATGCTTCCTTTCTACTCAGTTTGGAATATCTTGCCATAAGGAACATCCATGCTACCTGTCACTTGCTAGTTTGTTGCTCTTGTTGTTTCATAAGCTTATTGGTACCTTGCTAGTTTAATATTATTAAATTGCGTATCCTTGGGATGTTCTTATGATGGCACATTACTATGTTAGTACTGGATGACTGGTGGACTATCCTGAGGTTGGCTCTTGACTTGACAGGTTGCTATTACCGGTACGGTAATAGATTCCCCTTGGCTACGTAGTTTAATCAATATTGAACCTCACGACACTAATAACTAATAAAATGGTTACTTTCTGCTTGACTCACCGGGTTTGGGGAAACTTATGATTGGGGAGTACGTGGGCGACTGGGACCTGATCTTTAGCAACCAATCATTTTTGGTTGTTATTTTCCCCGAGTTAGGGGGGACTCCATCAGTTGATGGGTCCTGAGTCCTAGGGGCAGACAGGGACGGCCATCTTGATGGGTCCTGGAGCCCCACCGCAGGCCACATCGCCTCAGTTCTTACAGGTTTTGCAGCTTACAGTACAGTACTTTACACTTTTGGACTCTGCCCGGGGTCGCACCCTCGCGGTCAAGGTAGCTCTCAGATGCTTATTGTACTCCCCCTCATAAGTCACGGCCTAGGATTGGTTCACTTTAGTTAGTACCCTCATTACAGTACTTTTGCTCGTTTTCGACATGTCTCTCTTCTGTACCCTTTCTGCTACTGTCACATCGTCCTTTGTACTCCCTTACTCTTCAGTGGCGC
Source organism: Scilla litardierei (assembly GCA_030789695.1). Taxonomy (NCBI): domain Eukaryota; kingdom Viridiplantae; phylum Streptophyta; class Magnoliopsida; order Asparagales; family Asparagaceae; genus Scilla; species Scilla litardierei. The sequence continues at coordinate 129,535,382 of CM061139.1, read as the reverse complement.
GTGCTCGTGGATTACCAGGTCAGGTTACTTCTTTGGGTAGTGCCATCATATCTGTGGTCGTCTTGCTTCCTTTTGTGCACACTTACCTTCCTTGTCTCTTGTTTAGATATTGTCTACTCTATTGAGCGCGGTGCGCCCTTTGTTGCCCACCAGGTACGAAGCACACGATCATCCAGAGGTGTCTGAGCACGAGGAGTTGGAGCTTCAGTACAGGACTTGAGAGGAGTCAAAACTTCCAGAGCAGAACGGTTTGAGCGTTGACATAGCGGAGGTACGAGTTCCCTTTACGTTTCAGCAGTAGTACAGCTTTTTACTTGTCTCTTTTCTTTTCAGTTTGTGTTACTTATCTTACTGTCTTTTCCTCATTTAGAACTGTGTAGCTGGTCATGTCTAGAGTGTCCCCTTACTTTCTGCACTGCTCCACATTGACTTCACTGGCACCTGTGGGACCTGCAACCTCTCGTTTCACAAGTAACGGCGCCCGCCGGGAGGCGGGGCGTTACAAAGTGGTGGCCCACGCAGGTCCGCGCAAACGCCTCGTGAACAGTGTAGAGCAGACAGGAAGTGTGATGCTCGATTGACTCAATCTTGCTTGTGGATGTAGGTGTGTTTACGTGAGACTTGGACCATCTGGTTTGTTAAGGACGCAGTGTCTACCCCTCAGGCCCGGGCCAAGAGATTTCGGCAGGGCTTGGACATCGACATCCGCGACAAGCTGGTAGGACTCGGGTTGACGACGCATGCTGAGATGCTCTCCACAGCCCGAGAGTACAAGTACTTGCAGCGGGAGCGAGTACGACGAGAGCAAGCAGGAGTTCCTTCCAGACGGCCACCATCACCTCAGAGGAGCCAGACTTTCACCATGGAGGCGATGGAGACAGACGCTCCCGACTTTTAGCTTGTATTATCAGTTGTTGAACTGGTCTTTATTTTGTTGTATCCCGTTGTTGGATATCTTTTGTGTTATATATATATATATTATCTTGTTCTAGAATTCCGAGGACGGAATTTTTTCTAAGGTGTGTAGAATGTAACGGCACGTCCCCAAGGCCCAAGCCCACACGGGCCTCCCCTTATCCCCCGCGAGCCCTCCCCCTTTCCCCTGCTCTCTCTCTCCCTCTCGATTCAGTGCCGTCGTGGGCTTTCGAACCTCGCACGCCCCCTCTCTCTAACTCTCATCTCGCAGCAGCCCCGTGGGCTTCGACGTCACCCCTCTCTCTTCGTCGATGGCTCGCGTGTGATGTGGGTCCCTCGCTGGGTCCTTCGACGCGTCACGCTCACGGCGTCACCCTCGTCTCCCTCGCGCGTGGTGTGGGTCCCTCGACGAGGCTCTCATCGCCTTGTCCCTTCGCTGCGAGTGCGACTGTGGCGGTTTGCCTCTCTATTTCACCCCTCTTCTCATCCTTCCTGCTGCAGGCTCGGTGAGTGTTTTTCCTTTATTTTTCGAAGCTGATTTCGACTGATTTCCTCGGCTTCGTCGATGCCGGCTTTGAGTTCGGTTTCAGGTAGACCCAATCCTCTTTCCTTCTACGTTGATTTCGATTTCTTTTGGGGAAAGGATGAATTGGGGGTAGGATTAGGGTTTTATTGTCCCTATTGCTATTTCGTGGGGTTGGACGCCCTCGCCTACTTGTGTGGGGTCCCGGGGTTGCTGTTGGGGCTTTTTAGGGGGTTCGATGGCTCCCCCTCGCTGGTTTGGTTTCCGTTGACGCTTTGCTTGCTGGTCGGGGTTCCTCTACTTGCTGTTTGGGCTTCCCCTTGCTGCGGCTTGGTTCTTGCTTGCTGACTTGGCTTTGTGGGCTGCTGTTTGTGCTCGGCTGGTTCCTTCTACTTGCTGTTTGGGTTCAGTTGGGTCCCTTGCTTGTGTTTTGAGCTTCGGTGTGGTACTACTTGGGTTGTGAGTCCCGTTCCCCAACGGTTTTGGTTGTTAGCCCCTAGTTCCTTACTAAGAACCCCGTGGACTTTGCCGTAGGCACGGGTACCCCCCACTGCGTGATGAGAAGACCCCCAATCTGATCCCTCTGGCCTAGACTCTCTAGCGCCATCCGGGTTGTCTCTTGGTCCTTCATTATTTAATGCAATTGTGTTGTTTTCTTGTTACTTGTACGTACCAAGATTCAGTTAGTATTGTTTCTTTTATATATCAGCACGTTCTTTCTTACTTGCTTGCAGGTTTCTTTCGTCCTTTCTCTATTGCTTGCAGGTTTTGGGCTTCTTGTTGCTGATTGTTGCGGTGTAAGCTTTCTGCAGATGCTGGTCTTCGGTTCTTAATTATCTTGGTTCTTCGGCTTCGGTTTCAGGTAGACTCTATCCCCCATACTCCAATTTAGATTCCTTTGCTTGTGTTGGGGTTTGGGTTTCCCTTGCTTGTGGTTCAAGCTTCCCTTGTTGGTAATTGAGTTGGGTGGCTCCTTTTGCTTGTTGGGTTTGATAGCTTCCTTTGATTGCTGCCTTGGGTTTCCTTGTTGTTCTTGGGTTGGTGATGCTTCCTTTCTACTCAGTTTGGAATATCTTGCCATAAGGAACATCCATGCTACCTGTCACTTGCTAGTTTGTTGCTCTTGTTGTTTCATAAGCTTATTGGTACCTTGCTAGTTTAATATTATTAAATTGCGTATCCTTGGGATGTTCTTATGATGGCACATTACTATGTTGGTACTGGATGACTGGTGGACTATCCTGAGGTTGGCTCTTGACTTGACAGGTTGCTATTACCGGTACGGTAATAGATTCCCCTTGGCTACGTAGTTTAATCAATATTGAACCTCACGACACTAATAACTAATAAAATGGTTACTTTCTGCTTGACTCACCGGGTTTGGGGAAACTTATGATTGGGGAGTACGTGGGCGACTGGGACCTGATCTTTAGCAACCAATCGTTTTTGGTTGTTATTTTCCCCGAGTTAGGGGGGACTCCATCAGTTGATGGGTCCTGAGTCCTAGGGGCAGACAGGGACGGCCATCTTGATGGGTCCTGGAGCCCCACCGCAGGCCACATCGCCTCAGTTCTTACAGGTTTTGCAGCTTACAGTACAGTACTTTACACTTTTGGACTCTGCCCGGGGTCGCACCCTCGCGGTCAAGGTAGCTCTCAGATGCTTATTGTACTCCCCCTCATAAGTCACGGCCTAGGATTGGTTCACTTTAGTTAGTACCCTCATTACAGTACTTTTGCTCGTTTTCGACATGTCTCTCTTCTGTACCCTTTCTGCTACTGTCACATCGTCCTTTGTACTCCCTTACTCTTCAGTGGCGCGTGCTCGTGGATTACCAGGTCAGGTTACTTCTTTGGGTAGTGCCATCATATCTGTGGTCGTCTTGCTTCCTTTTGTGCACACTTACCTTCCTTGTCTCTTGTTTAGATATTGTCTACTCTATTGAGCGCGGTGCGCCCTTTGTTGCCCACCAGGTACGAAGCACACGATCATCCAGAGGTGTCTGAGCACGAGGAGTTGGAGCTTCAGTACAGGACTTGAGAGGAGTCAAAACTTCCAGAGCAGAACGGTTTGAGCGTTGACATAGCGGAGGTACGAGTTCCCTTTACGTTTCAGCAGTAGTACAGCTTTTTACTTGTCTCTTTTCTTTTCAGTTTGTGTTACTTATCTTACTGTCTTTTCCTCATTTAGAACTGTGTAGCTGGTCATGTCTAGAGTGTCCCCTTACTTTCTGCACTGCTCCACATTGACTTCACTGGCACCTGTGGGACCTGCAACCTCTCGTTTCACAAGTAACGGCGCCCGCCGGGAGGCGGGGCGTTACAGCTACATCAGAGGGAAGACCAACTCGGGCCGAGTAGCTATGCTACTCGACCGAGTCAACAGCTGTCTCCAGCGATTATTTTAGGATGTGTCAGCTAGACCAAGTAGGCCAAGCTTACAACGGACTCGGGCCGAGCAGCGCGCGGGGCCAGCCAGGAAACCAACGGCCTAGATGTGTTTTCTCCTATTGTTTTGGGTTTCTATTTAAACCTAACTATTGTTTTAGATTATGTTGAAGCCTCTTTTAGATAGAGAGAGTTTTGGAGAGCCGCTTGCTACGACATTGGAGATTGGAGAGAGTTTTAGGGTATGTGTTCTTGAGAGAAAGGTTTGGTTTTTCATTCTCTTCTTCTTCCATTGATTTCTTCCTCTTGTGTGGATTCGTGAGGGCGTGTTCCGTTTTACAAGTTATTACTCATGTGTGAGGAAGCGAGTTTGTAACCCTAATTGTTTGGATCTCTCTACTAGTGGAATCGTCTCGGATCGGATTGCTGGATGTAGGTTATTGATAACCAAACCAGGGTAAATTCTCTTGTGTCTGCCATTGATTTATTCGTTGTTGTGATTTGTTTGCTACTTTCTATTGCAAGGTAATTTGGAAATTTTGTTGGGTCTTTGGGATTAGATTTTGCTAGCTTTATATTCCTGATCATTTTATTAGAGTTGGTTTCCGCATTGATCCCAAGGCGATTTGGATTTTATCCCAATAACTGGTATCAGAACTTGTGGTTTTATTGCAAAGGAAGTTAATGGCGAAGGAAAGATGGTTTCTTTAGCAACATTGAACAATGAGAAGTTCACCAGCCGTAATGATTTTCGGATTTGGCAGACGAAGGTGAAGAATGTTCTTATGCAGACGGGGTATTACCAGATCGTATTCGATTCTCGAATATCGATAAGGAGGTGACTGCATCCGTTAGGACGGAGATGGAGAGGAAGGCGTATATCACGATTCAGTTGTCGTTATCAGATAATGTTCTGAGGGAAGTCCTAGATGAGGCTACACATCTGATATGTGGAAGAAGCTTGACGGACTATATATGAAGAAATCCTTCACGAGTCGCCTATATTTGCTTCAGCAGCTGTATACTCTCAAGATGAAGTCTGGTTCAGCGGTGAAGGATCACATGGATGAGTTGAACAGGATTGTGCTAGAGTTGCGTGGTATGGATGTGAAGTTGAAAATGAGCAGCAAGTGGTTATCTTGTTATGCTCATTGCCTGAAGAGTATAATCAGTTTGTTCGGTTGATGATTTACAACCGGACTACTCTCACCGTGGAAGAGGTGAAGGCGGCGCTTCACACGGAGCAACTATGTGGCAAGGTTCAAGGGAGAGAGCATGTGAGTAACCGCGAGGAGGCATTGCATGTGAGGGGTCGACAAGAAAGGAGAAGAGGATTCAAGAAGAACAATGACCGCTCCAAGTCGAGACACTCGCAGGATAGGTTTGTGAGCATCACATGCTACAATTGCCACAAGAAGGGTCTTTATTAGAACCATTGTCCTATCAAGAATAGGAAGAAAGGAAAGGAAACCGAGAAGAATTTCGGTTCGGCATCTTTAGGGATTGATGGTGAGCAGGTCCATGATGAAGGTAGAGCTACCGATATTTTTGCTGCAGGGATTGCAGGTGATGCCAATATGGCATGGCTCATGGACAGTGAATGCTCGTATCATATGACTCCTTATAAGGTTGGTTCGCAACATACCATTCCAAGCAAGATGAAGGCTCAATCCTCATGGGGAACAATGCAGTGTGTAGAACTGTGGGTATTGGAACCGTTCGAATAAAGATGCATGACGGCATAGTGCGTGCACTTGCCGATGTGAGGCATGTCCCAGATTTGCGGAAGAGCCTAATTTCCATAGGCGTGTTGGACAATGTCGGATGTAAGTCGGTCTTTGAAAAAGACCAACTTCGAGTTTCGAAAGGATCCATGGTTGTGATGAAGGGAAAGAAGGTTGGAAACTTATATGCCCTTTAAGGTACCACGGTTGAAGGTGAAGCAGACGTAAGCACTACGAGCGCAGTTTTCAAAGATTCAGCCAATTTATGGCATTATCGTTTGGATCATCCATGTGACAAAACGCTTGATGTACTCCGAAGAAGAAAACTAATTGAAGCCTGAATGAGAGTGTAGAATTCTGTGAATCCTGTGTGTATGGTAAGAAGACAAAGCTGCAGTTTAACACGGGGAAGCATACTAGCTAAGGACCACTTGACTATGTACACATAGATGTGTGGGGACCGTGTCCAGAGCCGTCAAGAGAGGGAGCTAAGTATTTTTGTCTTGTTTATTGATGACTACGCACGTAAAGTCTGGATGTACTTAATGAAGTCAAAGGACCATACTTTTGATATGTTTCGAGAGTGGAAGACCGTGGTGGAGAAGCAAACCGGAAGGCATGTGAAGGTGCTTAGATCTGACAATGGAGGTGAGTTTACCTCGAAGAAGTTTAGAAATTTCTGCAAACTCCATAGGATTCGCACACTTTAGCACACCTGTTGATCCACAGTCGAATGGTGTAGTAGAGCAGATGAATCAGACATTGTTGGAGAGAGTGCGGTGTTTAAGGCACTTAGCCGGTTTGGGGAAGGAATTCTGGGGTGAGATACTCTCGACTGTTGTGCACATTGTGAACGGAGTTCCTTCAGTAGCGATTGGTTACAAGATCCCTGAGGAGATGTGGAGTGGTGAAGTTGGAGATTACTCGTACTTGCGCATTGTGGGTTGTCCGGCATACGTGCACGAGAGGGGCGACAAGTTGGATCCAAGAGCAAAGAAGTGTATCTTTCTTGGATATGGCCATGGCATCAAGGAATATCGTTTGTGGGATCCAGAGGGTCAGAAAGCGACAGTGAGCCTGTGAGAGATGATGCCCTCGAGGCAATTTATCTCTGTGTGAATAGCACACACATCTTGTTCGAAATAAGAGTAAGCTGTTTTGTATAGTTTTATCTAAGTTAATCAATAATGTAGTAAACATTAGATATTAACTTAGGTAAAGTCCTGAGACTTTATGCAAGGTCAAACATGTATCGAGATGAGTATCTCGATCATGGAGAAATGTTTGACCGTCTGTAGTAAAGTCTAAAACGGTTCGTGGTCGTAGATGTTTCTAGACAAGGATATTGAAATATCAGATAGATCATTGTGTCTTAGTCTTCACCGTATAGCGGTGACGATGATCTCATGGTCATTTTGACTTGACAAAGTCGAAGACGAGACACAGGGTGCTCATTAGAGAATGAGTTCACTGAATGATCCACAAGAGTTATCATATGGTTATATTGACCACTTTGTCAATGATAACTCTTAGTGATGATAGGCAAGGTGGTCTTTTGACTTGAGGTCATTTTACGAACATGTGCATAAACGGTGCCACTTAGATCACTGACTTAGATTCGAGGCTAGGCCTGTCGAAAGGTCTTTGATTGTGTGTCACTTGAAGCATACGCGGAGAGTAATGACCAAGAGAGGATTCGTCTCTCCCGGTTAACGGGAGTTAGTGTCGTAGAGTTAGTTCGGTCTTTAGTAAAATCTCTGATCCGAGTATGTTGGAAGAAGTCCAACATTAGTTGACTAAAGATAGATGGAAACTAACCGGAATCAAGTTATTGGGGTTGACAGTTTGACCGCACCCTAGACTTGATTTACATGACATAGTTTAGACGAAGAGACTAAAACTACGGAACTCATCACAGACACAGTCAGGATGGTCCCGATAATTCTCATGTCGATGAGTCAACCACATAATTATGATTCTGAAACAGGGACAGTAACCACTGCTCGTGGTCACTATCGTATATGGCTTCGAGACCAACCTGTAGTAAGGGTCAGGCTGTATGGTCCCACACAGAGTGCGACATTCGTCTAGTAATAGGTAGAATCATTAGGGAGAATAATTTGTATTTGATGCAAGGGATGGAATATTGCATTTGATGCAATATAATAAATTAAGCTTACATAGGGACTATTTTGCATTTGATGCAAACCAGATTAAATGTGTCGTAAATAGTTTACGACAATATTTAATGAAATTAATGTAAGGAAAAGTTTATGGTTAAGAGGGGAATGTCCCGGTCTAAACCCAGGTTCGAACGGCGTCCAAATCGGACGCCAAATGCCCAAGTTACGCCCAAAAACAGCTCATTGGGTCAGTCCAGACCAGAACAGACTGATCCAGGCCTGGTCTGGCCTGGGCGCCTGGCCAGCCAGGGGCCAGCCCTGGGCCTGGGCGCCTGGGCACCCAGGCGCCCTGGGCTCCTGCCCACGCACCCAGGGCGGGCGCCTGGGCGCCTAGGCACCCTGGGCCAGGTACCCTGGGCGCCAGGCGCCCAGTCAGCTGACTTTGAGCAGTGGGGCCCACATGCTGGGCCCCACAACTGGGTGCAGAACCCTAAGGCAGTGCAGTTTTTGTGACGGTTGATTTTGGACGAAAATCAAGCCTTGGGCTGATCTTTGGGCGATCAACTGGAGGGTCAAACGGACTCCGATTGACTCGCTGCTTTTAATATGTGTTCACCGTTGAACGTCCTTCGATTTGATAGGTTGTATAAATCATGAAGCTCAACGGTGAGGGAGTTAAAATTTACGGAAGTTTGGCCTTTGTGAAAGACAAACTAAATTGAATTTATTAAACTCCAAACTTTAGTCCCACATCGGTTGTGGAGAAAAGGGTAGAATCAGCCACCTATATAAATAGGGGCCTCCCCCCTTCCTCCAAACTTGTCCCAAGCTCAAGATCTGAGCGTCTCCCAAAAACGTTGGAGCACGCTCGGATCGATGCTTAAATTAATTCTTCTTCTCCCTATATTTCTGCCTTACTCCTGAAGGGCTCTTGCAAAGCCACGAAGGAGTTCGGATTCGGATCCGAAATCTTGGCAAAGGATTTCACTCGCGTGAAACTTTCTTCGGCGCGTGGTTGGCTCGGCGACACGAGGATTGCTCCCCTCGGGATGCGGAGCGGTTCGAGGAGCGGCTCGGCGTGGGACGGGGAGCGGCTCGGAAGACGGTGCGGTACACCTTGCCTGCCCCAGGGCATGGTTCTGTGTATGTGTTTTATAAGCATTAGTTTAATTTAATCGCAGTAGGTTAGATCCTTCTTGGGATGGTCAGATCCATCGCGAGTCGGCAAAGATCGTGGCTAAGGGTCTTGTACCGTAGGGCTAAGTTAAAATATTTAACTGCATGTTAATTAGATTAACCTGTTTATTTTTTAGCTGCATATTTTTGATTCCGTGTTCCGTCCGACCTAGGACGGGCATGGATTTTAGCCCTGAGGGTCTGCCAAAACCCTTTAGAGCCGACATGTCACTTTTGATGAGGATGCAATGCTCAGGACGGAGCATTCTCACTCAAAAGATGACATGTCCACAGAGGAGATTTCACCGGAGAGGGTTAATCTTCTGGTCCAGCCCACTCAGTGACCATGCAAAGAGTTGATGTTCGATGCTTCAGTTGAGGGAGATGATGAGGTCCATGCTGAGGACCATGTGCAAACACCCAGTACATCTCAGGTACGCGTTGACACCTATGCAGGTGATGATGGAACGCGGAGATCGAAGAGGGTGAAGAAAGCACCGGAAAGATTTGGAGCATGAGATTATGCAGGTTATTCTTTCGATGATATGGCGTCTTATGCACTTAACCTAGAGCACGAAGAGCCAGTGACATATGGTGGAGCCGTTGTCTTTGAAGATGCGGCACAATAGCAAGGAGCTATAGAGGAGGAGATGGAGTCTCTTCACCGGAACGACACTTGTGACTTGGTGCCGTTACCTAGCGAGAAGCATGCCATTGGTTGTCGGTAGATGTACAAGGTCAAAGAAAGTTCAACTCAAGATGTGAACAATGTCATGTACAAGGCAAGGTTGGTTGCTAAGGGATTTGCACAACGAAAGGGTGAAGACTACAACGAGATATTCTCACCGGTTGTGCGACACACGACCATTGGAGGTACAGGCCGAAGGGTTTGAAAACGTCCCTGACTGAGGGTATGCTGAGCCACGGCAGCATTTTGTCTACAGCCCACATCCATTTGAGTAGGGCTCTCGCAAGTTTAGAGACCCCGGACACTCTAAGATGGAACACTTGTTTGCTGTTCCATATGGATGTGATCGCAAAGGAGGAAGGGAGACGAGTTGGGTCCCAGTGGACGTCCGAGGGGATCGCGAGGAAGGTGCCGATGGTGAGGGGATGCGAGAGGAGGGAGTCGATGTCGGGGGGGGGAAACTCGGAGTCGGCAAAGAGGGTGAAATAGAGGGGGAGGGAGAGTGAGGGGGGACTTGTAGGATGGTGGTTTTGGAGTGGGGAGGGAGCTTGAGGGGGTGGGAGTGGACGGGCTGGGTGAGGATCATCGAGGAGTAGAATGGGGCGTAGGCAAGGCAGTGGGTGAAAAGCCTGATCAACGGGGTGTTGGACCGGTCGGTGGCGACGTAGGTGTGCTCTGCTCCTCTACGGGCGCACCACGACTCGACCGCCCGCACTAGCTTCGTGCCGATGCCCAGTCGCCTGTGGACACACCGCATGCAAACAATGCAAGTCATAAAACCAAAACAAAGGGACGGCATCAGGTGCATGCAACTGTTGCATTAAGATCATCATCATCATCCAATCACAACTCAAGCCCACTCTCGTGCAAACTTGAGTTATGATCTAGACTGTGATAGCTCGTATTCATCCAATCTCTTGCAAACGAATATATGTATAGAGTTATAATAAAAATGCTAGCTTTGGTCCAATCTCTTGCAAACCAAACCTAATGAATCTCGATTATAAATCTAAATCGAATATCTAGACCTTCCCATTGATCAGAGCCCAATCTCTTGCAAGCTCTGGATCAATGGAAATTCCTAACTATCCGTAATAAATCAATCACAATCTAACCTTCTAGCAATTCTAGCAACACATCGATTCATTCATCACAAATCTGACATTAGATCCGTAGAGTTCAGCCCTTTGCCCTAGAACAACGGATCTACTCACAATTCATCGAAGCAATCATAAAATCAATGATAGAAAACATATCGAAATTCAGATCTAGAAGAAAACAATTCAAAAAAGTGCAAATATTCAAAAGGAATAGACAAACCAGATCTGAGTACTTCAATCTCCAAAGCGGAATTACAATTAGAATTAATTTAAAATCTCTATTTTGTTCTTCCTTGTAGAGGAATATGCCCTCGGATCATTTGTATTTGATGCAAATGATAATTTAAGCTTAGATATGGACTATTTTGCATTTGATGCAAAAGAGATTAAATGTGTTTTAAATAGTTTAAGACAATATTTAATAATATAAATGCAAGAAAAAGTTCACGGGTAAGACGGGAATGTCCCGGTCTAGACCCAGGTTCGAACGGCGTCCAAATCGGACACCAGATGCCCAAGTTACGCCCAAAACAGCCCAACGGGTCAGACCAGGCAGACCCAGACCAGACCAGGTCTGGTCTGGTCTGCTGGTCAAGACCAAGAAAGACCAGGGCCTGGGCAAGCCCAGGTGCAAGCCTGGGCTAAGCCCAGGCGCGCCTGGGCAGAGCCCAGGCGCGGGCCTGGGCTAATCTGCGCGCGCTGGACACGTGGGGCCCACCCGTGGGCCCCAGTTTTAGGGTTTTGACCCCTTGATAGGTGCAGAATTTTGACGGCTCAGTTTTTGCGAAAAACTAGCCGTGGGCTGATCTTTGGACACTCAATTGGAGGGTCAAACGAACTCCGATTGACGAACGGTTTTTTCTTATGCGTTCACCGTTGAACACCCTTCGAATTGATAGGTTGTATCAATCATGAAGCTCAACGGTGAGTGAGTTAAAATTCACGGAAGTTTGCACTTTGTGAAGTGCAAACTAACTTGATTTTAATTAACCCAATTAATAGTCCCACATCGGATTTTGAGAGAAGGGGAGCAGTCAGCCGCCTATATAAATAGGGGTCTGCTCTCTTCCTCAAAACTCGTCCCAAGCTCTAGATCTGAGCGGCTCTCGTAAATGTGCTCGGATCTAAGCTTAAATTAATATTTCTCCTCTCCCTATAAATTTTTGCCTTGCTCCTGAGGGCTCTAGCAAAACCGCAAAGGAGTTCGGATTCAGATCCGAAATCTAGGCGGAGGTTTCACTCGCGTGAAACTTTCTTCGGCGCGTGGTTGGCTCGACGACACGGGGATTGATCGCCTTGGGATGCGGAGCGGTTCGAGGAGCGGCTCGGCGTGGGACGGGAGCGGCTCGGAAGACGGCGTGGAACATCTCGCCTGCTCCAGGGTTGAGATTCCGGGTATGTGTTTAATTAAGCATTAGTTTAATTTAATCGATGTAGGCTAGATCCTTCTTGGGATGGTCAGATCCATCACAAGTCGGCATAGATCTTGGATTAGGGTCTTGGACCTTAGGGTTAAATGTTAATTAGATTAACATGTTTATTTTTCCGCTGCTTTTCTGTCTATGTTCCGTCCGACCTAGGACGGGCATAGAGTTTTGTGCCCTAAGGGTCCCTGAAAATCCTACAGTGGTATCAGAGCGTAGGTCTGCGTAACGATCTAGCCTGCGATTATTATTAAACTTTAAAATGCTTTTAAATGCTTTTAAAAATGTTTTTAAAGTTATGAGATAATTTTCAAAAATGTTTTAGATGTTCAAATATTCTATTTGATAAATTTTGAACATGGAAATGTTTAAATGACGTTTTAAAATTTATGTAATAATTTTTTTAACTAAATTTAAATCTTTTAAAATTTATGTGATAAGTTTAAAGTGCCTAAAATTTTATATGATTAATTTTTAAGCATGAAAGTTTTTTTAAAATGATGTTTTAATTTTATGAGATATTTTAAAACTGATTTTAAAGGTTAAAATTTTTATGCGATAAATTTTTTAAAGTAGCATGCAAATTTGTGATTTTAAAAACAAGTTTTTCTGAGATAAAAATAAAAGATTTTAAAATCATATTTTAAATTTAAATGTTAAATTTATGTATGCATGCTAAAATTGTTTATGCGATAAACTTAATCTATTTAATTGTTAAATAGTTGTGCACTATCTTTATGCGATAAATTAGTGTAGCTTTATTTTAATGGCTAGTTCTTCTTGTCCCTTATTTGATAACACAAGACAACCCTTTAGGTTAGCCATTAAAAATGATTAAAATTTATTACTTGAATTTTAATGGCATGCTATGTTTTAATAAAACTTTTAACAACCCTTTGAGACCTAATTCATGATTAGGGTAGTCCTTTTAATGAATCTTAATTCTAATTGTTATTATTAATTCTCATTAAAGGACTTCGCTTTTGACGTTGTTAATAAAGTTTATTAAAATCCTAATAACGATTAGGATAGCACGTGAACCTTATAGTTGATAAGGTCTTAATAAAAGTTATTAATGTTATGAATAGGACCCATTGGGCCTATTGGGTATCCACCCACATGAGTACCCATTATGAATACTATATAAAGGAGGCTAGGGGTTTCCTAGCCTCAACCCCTTCTCCAAATCTGTTTCTCATTCATAACACGTTATCAGCACGATCACGCTCGTAGGAGGAGACGGCGGCTCGCGGGGAAGGAGATCCATCAATCGCTCAGATTCAAGAAGATCGTAATCTTCTCAACGGGGAGCGAAAAGGGCATCCTTCACCAACCGTCGACTAGATTCCTTTGTCGAATCTAGAGGTAAAAATCAAAACTTTTTAGATCTAAACTTGCTTTTCACGTTAGATCTGCATGTTTTAGGATCAAAAAGTTTAAAAACACGGTAAAAATCAATTTTTTTTAGATCTGCATACCTAAAAACAATAAAAATCTGTTTTTTAGCGATCTAAATAGTTGAAAAATCCGTTTTTTTACCCCCAACCTTTGATCCAAAAATCTGCACGCCCATAGGGCGAAACGGCGGCGCTTTACAAGCGCCGCCGGCGCGATTTTCACGCCGCGGCCAGCAGCCGCGGCCTCAGGCCGCGGCCAGCAACCGCGGCCTGCAGGCCGCGGCCCTGTGCCGCGGCCTCAGGTCGCGGCGGCCGCGGCCCGAAGCCGCGGCCCCCGTGCCGCGGCCTGCAGGCCGCGGCCCGTCGCCGCCACGGCGGCCGCATTTCTGCGCGGTTAGCCGTCGCGGCGACACGCCGCGGGCCCCCCTAGGGGTTTCCGAAACCCTAACCCTAAACGGGCCAACTTTTCGGGGGAGGCCCAATTAACCCTAATGGGTTGTTTTCATGGCCCAAAAGGCCAGAAAATTAGCCCATTTACATAAATAATTTTTCTTCTTTTATTTTTGGCCCTAAAAGCCCAAAATAATTAAAAAAAAATTTAAAGGGTTTTAAAGCGGTAAACAAAACATTAAAATATGGATCAAAGGAAAAAGTTTTTCAAAATAAATTTTTGCCCGTCACAATTTAGATTATTTAAATTAATCTTTACATGCCTGTGATTGATTATCTGCGTGGTTGTATGTTTCCAATATATTATCTGCGTGGATGTGCAAATTAGGCTATGTTTTAGGGATCAGCCAGGTTTCCGACACCTTTTAATTTCCTGCGATTTTTCTTTTTTGAGAGAAATTTGTAATTGAGGATATAAATGTAAAAAGAAGACCGAAGGACACCAAAAAGGAGCTGAAGGCGTACGCACAGTAAAGATAGGGGCTTCTCTCTGAAGTTCCCGAGTTGTATTTTATTCTTTCATGCTATTTTTGATGTAACTTCGGACTGTACTTCTTTTTATTTCGGTGTCGGCTGGCTGATCCCCATAGTCCTAAGTCATTTTAGTTTTCATTGCTTATGCATTAATTGCGTGGATGTTAATTATTTTAATACCATGTTAATGTTACAATGAAACTGTCAAAAAGCATGCTAAAATCACTTTGATATAGTTCAACGCCTATTGCTAGACTATATATCTGCGATAAGATTATTTAAATGCCAGCAGCATATAAATAGCATGTGTACATCATACTTGTTTCAATTCAGTTTAATTGAACAGAATCTTTAGTTTACAAGCTTTACATTATATGTATGATGAGCTCATGATATGACGATATTTATGACAATAAGACAATAATGATTTCAAAAAGTTTAATATCATATCCACTTTGACAAAATGAACCTGAAGTTCAAAAGTCAACACCATCTCTCCCTAATAAAATAAATATCAACAAATACGATGGTTTATGCGAAAATTATAATTGCTATCTTTTTAAAAGATGCACAATTTGCGGTAAACAGATATATAAGATCTATGATCTATATAATCCAATATGGACACCAGAAGTTTTCCATAATACCGCTAAACTCTTTAAAAGAGTACTCTCCTTTATTTTTACAAGGAAAGATTTTTTCTAGCCTTGAATATAAGCATACGCCTGAAGTCGTTGCTTAATGAATAAGTGAGAAATATATTACGCACCCACGTATTTGTTCCCCTCTGAGCATGGTAAACTATCCACATAAAATTTGAACGACTCAAGTAAAAGGCCTGAAGCTATACTCGAGCATTCAAATAGACTTTTTAAAAGTCTCTTATGAATTAGAAAAGTGGAAGTATAAATAATTTGCTCAAACCCCTGCTTGTGTCTCCTTAGCAAGACTAATTTTCATTGTCCTTTATAAATAAGGAATATTGAAATCAGTGGAAGTTCAGGATCAAACATGACCTGAAATAAAAATAAGGAAAACTCAAAACAGAGGAAGTCTTGGATTAAATGGGAAAGGGAAGATACGATATACCTCGACATGGAGTAAGTAATGGCAAGCCAAAATCAGACCGGAAGTTCTGATAAGAGCCATAATGTTTTTGCAAACATGAATGTGCATTAACTTATGCCATATAAAAATACATACATATCTAGTCAAAACGACGAAAGTCTAATTGACCTTATGTATATTTAGCTACTCCCCGAGGACAAATAAATTTTGAAATCAAATATAATCTGTTGTCATAACATAAGTCTTAAATGAGCATAATTATTGTTGTATGTTTTCAAGAGCACACATCACACTATGTCACTTGTTGACTTATCATCAGTATTATTCCCTTGTAGTTTTAATACATTTTATTTTAATGCGTATGTTTTGCTATCTTGAATACCCCTAAAAAATAAAACGAGGATGCCATATACTCTCTGAAACTTATACAGTTTCAAAAAGGATATTCGTCAAAACGAAATCCCTAATGACTCAAGAAATAAATGAAGCCTGAAGCTTTGTCCCAAAATGATCCGCACAATAGTCAAAGTGACACTACAACAAAACTAGTCATTTACAACTTTCATGAGACAACGTTTCTATTTTGGTAGTTGTAATAAATGTTTACCACAACTTTTTTTCTTCTGAAAGTTGTAAAAAATATTTATTACAACTTTTTTTCGTGGCTAGTTGTGAAAAATGGTTATTACAACTTTTTTCGTGAACAGTTGTAAATGTTAATTTTGATACTACAACTTTTTTTCTTTGAAAGTTGTAAAAAATGTTTATTACAACTTTTTCTCGTGAATAGTTGTAAATGTTATTATTTTGATACCACAACTTTTTTTCTTGAAAGTTGTAAAAAATGTTAATTACAACTTTTTTTCATGGATAATTGTAAAAAATGTTTATTACAACTTTTGTTCGTGAATAGTTGTAAATGTTAATTTTGATACCACAACTTTTTTTCTCAGAAAGTTGTAAAAAATGGTTATTTCCTTTTGGTGCCTTAATGAAATTTTCTCAATTACCAAAAAAAGTGTGTGCAGCTTTTGTTTGGTTCATTGGCTAAATTTGGTGGATTTTTGGATGGTGGTACTTGGACAAGTTGTTCCCCTTGTGTCCTCCTCATGTATATTTACGTACCTACTTCTAAAAAATTGACTTTTGTCGACGTTTTTTTGCCGACGTTTAAAAGAAACGTTGGTAAATGTCTATTAGTGTTGATTAACCTTGAGACGTTGTTTGGTTGGAGAGAAAAGGAAATAAAGAGAAATAAATCAAATGGAAAAATTGCATTGTTTGTAAAGAAAAGCAAAAAGGAAAAAACAGGAGGGCGAAAGTGGAGGAAAAAAAGCGATGAAAATTTTCTCATCCCTTTTCTTTCTAAAAACCAGAGGAAAACGACGGAAAAAAATAGGTCGGGGTGTTCGCACGCTCGCTCCCGATACTCATCTGATCATCATCCTTCTGGTCGTTAGATCTCCCTCCTCGCTTACTCAATCCTCCTCCGATCTTTGTAGCTCTCTCCTCATCCCTTCTCACCGCCCCCAATCCAAACCCTGATTCCTCTCTCTTCTCCAAATCTTGCTCCAAATTCCCCTCCTAGAACCCTAGAAGAAAACCACCCGAGCTCTGCGTAGCGTCCTACGCCCTTTAAAAGTGGCATCTCGTTAATTTCTCCCTCTTTTTCTTCCCCTATGGGCTTCCATCTCGTCCTCACCCCTGCTCTCAGCTTTCGTCGGCGATGGCAGAATCCAGACATTCGTCTTCATCCGTCCGTAGCGGATCGTCTCATCTGAGAGGAGATTCTCGGCGTCGTCGACGGAGGGTTGGTCATCGGGAGTCTCATGGATAGCTGGTACCCGAATAGGCGGCAGGGGACGAAACTCACCGGAAGAGGGCAAGCATCAGACCCCCCCAAGGTTTGAGAATGAGCCGTGCATTTTGTTGTTTTGTAGTAAAAAGTTAATCTTTTTATTGTATCTTCTGCTCCTTCCTTTCACTTCATCTATAATTTAAAATTTCAGTTTTGGTTATTACACTTAAAATATTTTGTTTAATCATCTTATGTATTGGATTCATCAGCTCGCTTTATTTCTGGAGAAATTGCTTACATTCATACTGAAATATGTTTGAATGTCGGTAAATGTGCAGCTTTTGGCCCAAATCTGATCATTTGCTTTGTTTTTAATTGAATTTCATAAACAATTTTGCTTTACTTATTGTAGTTGGTTGCTAATTTTCCTGAGTGTATGTTATGCTTCTTGATTGTTTGTGTGATTTTGCACATGTACGCAGTTGGCTCTTTTGTTTAAGATTTAGGAATTACCCCATAAATTATATATATTAATTGAAGGGTTTGCCCGATGCCCACCCCTAACTGTACGCAGCCTGGGATAGAGTTACGATTTTGTAATGACTGCCATATGCTACCGAGTACAATTCGAAAGGGGAGGGGTGGGAGATCAATCTTGGCGATGCGAGGAGGTTCCACTATTTTAGAGACTCTGGTTCTTATGGAGACTATTGGCGAGGGTTATGCTTGAACATGAGCGTAAGCAGACAATCCGCATAGGGGAGACTAAATGGTGTATGCAAAATCAGGATGGTCTTTACCATTTGTTCAAACTATCAGCAATTTGCTGGATAATTAGTCAAACCAAAAAGATATGGCTAACATGTGCAGAAAGGAAAATTTTGTTTCTTTCTCATTGGTGGAAGATTTCAATTGCTTGACGATCCAATGGTCATTCCTGCCACGTTCGTACTCAATACGTCAACATTTCTGAGCTCCACTCAAAGTTGATGGATCATATGCTTTGTTTTCACGATGGCATTATTGCTAACTCCACGTTACTCATGATGGATTTATGATGGGGTTCATCCCCTTTTTGCAGGAGATTGTACTGCCTACTTTATTCACTTTTTTCCTGATGGTTATACATGGTGTTCTTGCTTTCTTTGATGTGGTGGGTCTATCTAAGGTTTCTATTTGAATCTTCACCTATGCTTGTCATAAAATTAATACGTCAACTGTTCTTTTTCTATATATTGATTCCAATTGATCTTATTTGTAAAACTTATGATCATTTTGATATCTTAAACTTGGATCTTTCTTCAGATTTGTTTTGCTTGTGGTCTTCAAATTGAAAAGTCAGCAAAGCCACAAACATTATATACATGAAGGTCTGTTTCTATGCTTGAAATGCTTGTAAATTCACAAATATTTGGGAATTCTTGCTATAAAATTGATCAAAGTTCTCAATGTTATTATATCATCACAAATCACAATGTGTTACTTGTGACTCTATGAGATCACTGTTCTACATATATTAACTTTTCCTAAATATATCTATATCACAATGAAAGTACTACATGAGTCTTAAATGGTAATTGTGGATCACATATTCGACTTGGGGGACATATATTATCAATTTTCTGTAATGCATTGCAAAGAAATTCGTGATGTGTAGGAACTCTCACTTGCAAGGCTTTTGAATATTTTTCACCAAGCCATATGAGTCGGATGATGATCTTCTTACTTCCTGAAGCTGGGTTTGGAATGTTTTTGTTTTGGAGCTTAGGTATGAAATATAAACAGCCTTAGCTTAAGTTTGATATTGTGCATGTAGTTATGTTTATTTTTGTTTTTGAATTGCATTTATTTTGCAAAATGCTCAATTCCCAGGCATCACAATTTAAGCATGTATCTGATGTTGCTCAGATACATGGAGTAGAATGCAGTGGTGTTTCACTTTCAAAGAAATTCCATTGACAGATAAATTTGATAAGTATTAGTAATTGTTGGATGTTCTTTCATGTGTTCTTCTATTTGATGGCAAAGATGTTAGAATATGGAGGTGGGAGAGACAGAAAGGTGTTACTATTTAAGCATTCTATTCTTTTGGAGACTATTGACAGAGTGCAGTTTGTATGGCAGTAAAAATATGTTATTGTGATTTAGAATATGTAAGCTGTCTTTGGTTCTGCTGTTCCGTACTGATTGTTTACCCTTTTGTTCAAAACTTGGCAATATGATATAATAATGAAGGAATTTGCATAGGTTTAGTAAATAACTAATAGTTCATTCAATTATCTTATTCTCCGGCATTTTAGAGAATTTGTTTGTAAGAGTTTTCAAATATGAGATTTTATTGATCATGATTATAAATCCCACTTAGACCTGATGATAGCAGTCCTATTCAAAGTAAATTGACTTTTGACATGTGCAAGAGCATTTAAAGGTTTAGATCTGATGATGGCTAGTATAGGCTGTTGTATTACCATGACCTTTTGAATAACAGGGCCATGTAGTATTAATTCTTGTTAAGTTGCTCTTGTCCGTTTGCCATAACAAGTTCGGTGAGTACATGTGAAGTATGAACACTAGGAACCACAGAAGAAATAAATTAAATCTACTCTAGCTTCTTGATTTCCAGCACCTCCCATGACTTCAAGCTCTTGCAAATCTGTGTCTAATGTCATGTTATGCTATTTCAGGTGTGATTATAGACGTTTGCAAGGATGTTCCGGTCTGGCCAGGGCGGTATCTACTGGACGGCGGAGGGCATCGCTGCTACTTCGGACCGAGGATGGCAGAACTTCAGGTTATAGAATTTGAGTGCTGAAGCCAGAGGGGGCACGAGATATGGACTCGAGGGGTATCTCGGCTGTTGACCATAGTTAACAGCGAAAACGGTCTCAGGAAGAGTCCCATTTTATTTTTGAACAATTAAGTTGAACTTTTGGCAAGTTTAAGAACAGATATAGTATCACCTTGTAATGGAGGAAGTTAATGTTCACCTTGTATTGGAAGAAGTTAATTTTCAGGTGTAACTTTCTATTTTATGAATAAAGGGTTAGACGTATTTGTCTATGTTATTATGTGCGTGTGTTCATCAGGATGTGTACAACTACTATAGGGAGATTTGTAACAGCTGCAACCGCGTATGTTTTTTTTAATTTTATACCTTTTTTGCAACGTTTTATAACAGTTGTAATAAATGTTAGACATCGTTTTATAAACGTTGTAAAAGAGTTCTAAGCAACTATATAAACCAGTTGTAATAGAAGTTTACACAACCTTTTATAAACGTTGTAATAGAAGTTTACACAACTTTTAAAGAAAGTTGTATTATTGTTTTACACAACCTTTTATAAACGTTGTAATAAAAGTTTACACAACGTTTACTAAAAGTTGTAATATCTTTTTACACAACTTTTTATAAACGTTGTAATAGAAGTTTACACAACTTTTTAAAAAAGTTGTAATATACATCTATTACAACGTTTGTTTACAACATGCAGAAAAAGTGGTCTAATGAGCCGACCCTATTACAACTTCGCATATGACAACGTTTGTTAAAAAGTTGTCTGACCCATATTACAACTTTTTTTAGAAGTTGTCAATGACCATTTTTGTTGTAGTGTGAAGATGTAATCCTTCACAATTTGAACACAGTTCAACTATTACCGGACAAAATTAACTTGAGCATTTTAATGGACTTTTCAAAATTGCTACATAAATTCAAAAGAGGAATTATTTTGGAACACCAGAAGTGTCCAGAATCGACCAACTTTGGATCGATATCACCCTGGAGTGATGATGCAAGCCATCATCAACCAGACGAACCCGAAGATTCTTCAAAAAGGGTGAAACTTTCATTGTCCTATTCAAAAAGGAAAAATGATAATGAGATCATCTCCATTCACATGGACCTTGACTCTCCCCACTTCCTCAAATGAATTTAAGATGATATACCATCATCATTAAAGATAATGAAGACCTTTAGGTCTCTTGAGAGTATTTAAGGGATATAAATAGGCTTCGTCCACTCCCTTAACCGGACTGATGATGTACCCTTGGTGTACTCATCAATATATCCTCTAAATAAATGGTCATTATCCAACCACATTCTTTTATAAAATGGTGGTAACTTTGGATAACACTGGGAAATTTAAATGTTTTACAACTGGAAAAATAACGAACACCCTGAAGCTTGTGTTCACACCCAAGTATGGGTAATATAAATCATTAAAATGATTTAAATGGATTTCTTATCCATTAAAAATCCAGTTGTAGGTGACCACATGGGAACATGCAATTACATTGCAAACCATCAAAACGCCTCCTTAGAACCTATTTATATGAGTCCGATCACCTCATATAAACAGTTTCCGAAAACCCCTGACGGGGAAGCGTTTAGAGCACATCTTATAGATTGTGCCATGATGAGTAGACACCCCCATATCACCACTATAGACCATCAAAATGCAGAACTATTTATCGGAAGTAAATATCCCAGATAAATAGAGTCTGAGCACTCTGAACAGGGGAAGCATTCAAATTCACTTCTCCTAAGACGTGCATCGATGATCCTATTTTAAAGATTTGATGAGATCCTGAAGATCCCTCACAACTTTAATGTCCCAGAATCAGTTTCAACAGAAATACTACAATCATCCATGAGCCTGAAGCTCAAATGACCATTTAAATCATTAATACCTATGATCTGGTTATCATGAATTGTGATGAGATCCTGAAGATCCACACTTATGAAACTGTTAAAACAGTTATCAGACATAGTTACTGACAATATAGATATTGTCAAAACTTTCACATCCCTGCCACTAAAAATCCAGCTAGGATTGACATACCAAATATATTGGATGCAATCCACCAGTAGCAGAAGTGGATATCCTCAATGGATGAGAGGACATACCACTAGGCTCCAAAAAGAGAGATCTACTCCTGGAGACCGAAAAAACAATACCACCACATGAAAGTGAGCTCAAATCCAGAACCTTATTGCAACTTGGTTGCTAAGGACCAATTCTGGATCTGTCCATATTCTTTACCCGTCCCAGAACCTTCACTTCTTTAACGCGTCGTGAAGGAGACACCTCTGGGAGAAATCAAATGATTATAGTACGTACGGGGTGAGTTTTGGACAAGAAAGAACACATTTTGTCGACAAATTCTCTCATATTTCATTTTGCCAGTTAAATATAAAATATCATTTCCACAACTCTGCTTTGCCTGAAGCAAAGATAGAGATTTGGCCAAATTATAATAATGTGGAATGAGGCAATAATAAGGTGAGCTGGACTCACTTATGAAATATGAGGTGTTGGACCTGAAGTCCTGGTATCAAAAATGATATCAAATCCTGTGGGATAACTGAGTATTGAAGGAGAATTAAAATAAAATCGTTAGTTATAAGCATTTTAATTTGCTATAGTTTTTAGAGGTATAAATCGCTCAAACCAGGAAGTAATCAAGTAAGATGAGCTGAACTCACTTACAAGATGAATCTGATGCATCGACTGGTTTATGTCAAGGCGTAACCCAACGAATGGCAAAAAGAGGGAATTTTTGGTTGATGTTGCTATTGGATGTGACAACATCACCGATATAAAATTTCTTCAACTGCATGTACAAATTTTTTTCTTTACTTTCCTTTCTTTTTGGGACACATATTGATAATATGATTAAAGGAAAGACAACCTAGACAGAGATCCTTAAAGGACTCATACGAAAAGGTTGTTGTTTGCACCTCTTAAAAACAGTATTGTTCTTAAGAGAGCAAATTAAACGAATTGAGATTATTTTAATAACTCAAAATATTATCGGATCTCCTGAAGAGAAATTACCGAAATATCTGTTAAAGCCTATCTATCAGATATGATATGATATGAAAGCCCTAGCTAGGCATAAATTCTAGGCTTACAGAACATTAATCATCCTGAAGATGAACAATCATCCCGAAGATGAACTATTATCCTGGAAATGAACTATCATCCTGAAGATGACGTTAATTAATCATCCCGAAGATGAAAACTTCATAAAATGAAGATTGATGAAGAAACATTAAATTCATTCTCCACCAAATACACCTATTTGGTTGTATGGATATACATTAAAAGACCCCTTTCCGTTAGCTGGAAGAGGGGAAGAATATACATGGTCCAGAAGTACCTTAAGTGTCTTTGAAACACTCTTTTACCTGGCCAACTGCATGCGTCTCTTTTGAGCGTTAGCAGTATAGCTATTAGCCAGGTACAGTGCAACGCCTGCAGCGCGCCACTGGACCAGAGATATGTAGCTTCTGCGCTATCTCCAAGGGTCGAGGAAAAATTCTCTATGTTAAATGTATTTGCATATGCAGGTTACAGATCATCGCGATGAATGGCATAAAAGGGACGTCCACCTCCTGAAGATCTACACAGAATCCTTCCAAGTCTACATCCTTCCACCATTCCGAGAAGCCCATCACCCAAGGAGCAGTTCAAGAACATACAATGCCAGGTCCTGAAGTACCTCGCAGACAATGACGATTGAGACGTGGAGCTGTCTACCAAGTTTGCTAGCGCTCCTTTAGTTTCAGCTAATGCCTTATATGAGTGAAACTTGTATAGATGTGTGATGCTTGTACTTTACTTTTGCTTTCGGAATGTTGCAGATGAGATGGATGTATAGACACATAGGAGATAAATGTATAGATATATAGGAGATCTGCAAGCCTGAAGCTTGATCAGATTAGGGGGAGTCAACTGTAGAGTTGTACTCTTTTTCCTTGGCTAGTGGTTTTTCCCACAGGGTTTTCCATAGTCAAGGTTTTAATGAGGCAACCACATTGACTCTGGATCCAGAAGTATCCACCCCTCGACACATCCCCAAATCAGGGGAAGTATCCACCCCACGTTGTTTGGCTGACCGACTAGTTGATGAACTAGTCGGTCAGTGAGTGTTCTTTGACCGACTAATTCTCACAGATTTCTATCCGTTGATGAATGACCTAACTTGTGTTTTTGGGTTCCTATAAATACGAACCTAGGTCATTTCTATCTAGGTAAGAGCTTCTATTCAGATAGTCATTGAGTTCAAAAGAGATAGCCATTCTCCCTCAAATCTAAAGCTCTCTTCCTCACAAGAAACCCATTCTCTCTCATTTCTAGATCTAGAGAGAAGCTTGTTCTTGGTGAGCTTTTCAAGCTATTGCTTGATCCAAGTCTCGAACTCTTCCCTAGGCACCCATTGCTGCTCATTTCCTTGGTGCTAGGGCTTGGTGACTTCATCTTCCTCAAATCCTTCATTCCACCTATTGGGTAAGAAAAACTCAAGGTATAGGATTTTGTGGTAAGAGTATTTATTTCATCTAAACTCTTTTATATTGCTTATTGGCTCTCTCGGTTGTGAGAGAAGTTTGTGATCCCGGGTTGTGGGATTCACTTTGCCATTGCATGTATGATTTGATCTTGTGAAGGTTTTTCACAAGATATTCATAGTGGAAATCTTGAGTTAGGGTTTCTAACTCAAGTATCCGGAGGGGATCCGGGTGGTTGGGACGTAGGATCACCGGGAACAAGTCGGAGAGACTTGGGTGGATCCGAACCCATTAACATCGTTTGTTAGCATTGTTAATTTCATTGTTGTCATTCAATTTAAGCTTCCGCAAATTGATTTGGTAGTTGTGTGCAATTTAATTTGGAATTATACGCCTTATAATATTCACCCCCCCTCTAGTACTTGTGCAGTAGCTGGTAGGGCATTACATTTGGTATCAGAGCCAGATACTCAGCTATGTCTGCCAACGACAACAAGACCGTGCGTCCACCTTCCAACTATGACACCTTCAGGAACCGTGAAGGAGCATCTTCCGTGATGGAAGGACATTCCTCTACGAGGCCTCCATTCTTCAACGGTACCAACTACGGGTACTGGAAGTGTCGGATGGAAACCTTCCTCCGAAGTGAATCTTTATGGAGAACTACAATGAAGGAGTATATTGAACCCGAAGAAGAAGATTTTGAGAAATGGACTACCGCGGAGGTCGCCGCGGAGGTAAGCAATGCCAAGGCAATGAACGCCTTGCAATGTGCATTGGAGCCCGAGGATTTCAATAAGATATGCACATGTAAGAGTGCATATCAAATTTGGAACTCCCTCCTCATTCTACATGAAGGGACGAGTAGGGTAAGAGACTCTAAACTCGTAGTCGTAACCAAAGATTACGAAATGTTTCATATGCAACAGGGCGAGAAGATGAAAGAATATTACGCTCGCTTCGTTGACATAATAAACGAGTTAGAGGCCCTCGGCAAGACCCACACTCAAAAGGAGAAGTGCTTAAAGCTTATTGAAGGACTTCCCTCTTCTTGGGAAAAACGTACCTTCGCCATCGAGGAAGGTAATGACATGAACAAGTATACCGTAGTTCAACTAATGGGTACCTTGATGTCATACGAGGTACGCAAAGATAGCAAGGTGAAGCTACAAGAAAAGATGAAGTCATATTTGAACCTAGATGCGCCTAAGAAAAAGGCGATTACATTCAAGGCGGCTTCATCCACCTCTACCGATGATGAAGAATCGGAAAACGAGTTGGACTTGGAGTCCATGGCACTCATGGCCAAGAAGTTCAACCGTTTCTTCCGAAAAGGTAACTTCAAGAACAAAGCTAAATTTGGTTCTACTAACGCCTCTTCCTCTCCTTTGTGTTTCAAGTGTAATAAGCCGGGACACATGAAAGCGGAGTGTCCCCTCAATAAGCACAAGGAGAAGTGGAAGGCGCCAAAGTATGACAAGTCCAAGAAGTACACGAAAGGAAACAAGAAGGGACTTGTCGGAGCTACCTTCACCGACTCCGATGATTCTTCAAGCGGTGAGTCGGACGATAAGCAAGTGGAGCAAGCACACATGTGCTTCATGGCAAGAGAGGAGCACGCTCAAGGATCCTCCTCTTCCGATGATAGTGATGAAGAAAGCGATGAGGTAACGATGGATGATCTTAGAAATGCTAACTCTCAACTTTGGTCAAAATACACTAAGTTAGTAAATAGATATACTAAGGTAAAAGATGACCTAGCTAGCATTCAAACATCGCCTAAGAATATCATCACCAACAACGACACCGTTGTTGAAGAGTTAAGAAATGAGATTGTGAATCTCAAATCTAAACTTGAACATGCTAGCATTGAGGATGCGGAAGAACATGAGATAGCAGATTTAACTTCTCAAAACTCGACTTTGAGTATTGAGAACGAGAATCTTAAATCTCGTGTTTATGTGCTCACTTCGCAAATATCCACTTTGGATACTTCTTTGCGTTCTCTCAAAGAGAAATATGAGAACACATTGGGCCGAATCAACGAATTCAACAAGGGTAAAGGCCATTTGGATAATATCCTAAAAGATTTACTTCCGGCCAAACACCACATTGGCTTGGGGTATATGATGGGAAATTCATCCAAGTCGGTCACTACTTTTGTTAGGCCAACTTCCGAAGCCTCAACGAGTGGGAGCAAACACTCTATTGGAAGTTCATCTTCCAATGGTGCTTCCACCTCGTCCACACCCTCTTTCGGAAAGAAACCCACATTGGGTGGACCTCCAAAGAAGGGGCATGCTTACATGTACACCAATACCATGCCACGTAGGAACACACGTCCTACTCCACCGGCTCACACATATGATGATTATTATGCAACACATTCTCGGGCACGTGCACACCAAGTGAGAGACCCTCACGCACGTGTTTCCACACATGCATATGTACACCCACCTCATCATATGAATAATTCTCGTCGTGCACCATTCCATCATGTCCCGTATGCCTATCCACAACATGCATCACGTAGAAATCAACGTAGCATGCATGCACCCAATAGGATGATGGCTCCCAAAATTTTCACTATTTGGAGCCCAAAGGACACAAGCATGGACGAAAAACAAATGTATATGAATGCTTATTTTTCGGATGTTGTGCATAGTAAGAATTATGTGGGGAAGTCTAAGTCCACTTGGACTTGGCTTCCAAAGGTCTAATCCCTTGGACCCAATGACCTTGGGTACCATGATATGAAAGTGTCTATCTTTAGGTACTCAAGGAAAAGAAAAAGAAAAGGAGCAACAAATTTAAATTTAGCTCCAAAGGGAATTGGATACTCGATAGCGGGTGCTCCAAACACATGACGGGTGACGCTCGTTTGCTCTCCGGAGTGGTTCCCATTGCGAATGGAAACCGCGTCATATTTGGAGGCAACGAGAGCGGAACCATCATAGGTGTTGGTAAAGTCGGTAACCCTTCTAAACCATTAATTAGTGATGTTTATCTTGTTAGTGGTTTAAATCATAATCTTATTTCAATAAGTCAACTTTGTGACAAAGGTTACAAAGTTAGCTTTGCGAAAGGATTGTGCCATATTTTAAGAAAGGATAATGAAAAATTATTATTTTCCGGAACTCGTCGTAAAGACAGTTATATTTTGGATCTTCCTAAGTCATATGAACAATGTCTCGTTGCCAACACAAGTGAACAACACTTATGGCATCGACGCTTTGGACATGTGAACTTTGGAACACTATATAAGCTTTCAAAATTGAATTCTATTAAAGGTTTTCCGAAGCTTGTTTTTGAAAAGAAAAGTTTTTGTGATTGTTGTCAATGCGGCAAGCTTCCTAAATCTTCATTTAAACCTAAGAAAAGCATCTCTACTAAACGGCCACTAGAGCTATTACATCTAGATTTATTTGGGCCAACTAGAGTAGCTTCCTTAGGAAATGCAAGGTATGGACTTGTCATCGTAGATGACTATTCAAGATTTACTTGGGTATTTTCATTGTGTAATAAAAATGAAGCTTTTGAAAACTTCACAATTTTTGTTAAGAAAGTACAAAATCTCTTAGGAACCACCATTGTCACTATTCGTAGTGATCATGGAGGTGAATTTGAGAATGAGTCTTTTGAGACATTTTGTGATGAAGTTGGTATTACTCACACCTTCTCTTTCCCTCGTGCACCTCCTCAAAATGGTGTAGTTGAGAGAAAGAATAGGACGCTAGTGGAGTGTGATCGCACTATGCTTGATGATAGCCAACTTGGCCATCAATTTTGGGCGGAAGCGGTACACACCGCTTGCTATGTGTTTAATAGAATACTTTTGAGGCCCGGCACTAAACAAACTTGTTATGAATTGTTGTTTGGTAGGTTGCCTCAAGTTAAACATTTTCGTGTTTTTGGTTCGAAATGTTTTATTAAGAACACATATGGTAGTTTGGACAAATTCGATCCAAGATCCGATGAGGGGATTTTTGTCGGATATTCTTCGCGTAGCAAAGCCTACCGGATATTCAACAAACGAACCTCAACGATCGAGGAGTCGCTTCATGTCTCATTTAATGAAGGATTTGTTCCAACTCGAATTTCAAATGATAATGATTCTTTGGATGTTTTATGTGATTCATTTGATAATTCTAAGTCTAATGATTCTATTGATTCTATTGAGACTAACCCAACTAATAAAGTTGTTGAGAATGTTCCTAGTGATCAAGGTATTCCCAAACGGCTTCATACCGTTCGTGACCATCCCCATGAGCAAGTCATTGGCAATATTCAAGATAGTGTCAAGACGAGATCACAAGTCCACCACTTCACAAATTGTGCCTTTGCCTCATCGATAGAGCCAAAGAATATTAATGAAGCATGCGAAGATAGCGCTTGGATCTTAGCCATGGAGGAGGAGCTCATTCAATTCGAGAGGAATGAAGTTTGGGAGCTTGTTCCATTGCCATCGAAGAACCACACCGTCATAGGGACAAAGTGGATCTTCAAGAACAAAACCGACGAAAACCAAGTCGTCGTCCGGAACAAGGCTCAGTTAGTAGCTCAAGGCTATCGTCAAGAGGAAGGTATCGATTTCGAAGAATCTTTCGCTCCGGTAGCTAGATTAGAATCAATTAGATTACTTTTGTCTTTTGCATGCCATAAGAATTTTAAATTATTTCAAATGGATGTTAAAAGTGCATTTTTAAACGGAGATGTCGTTGAGGAAGTTTACGTTTCTCAACCTCCGGGCTTCATAAATGAAAAATTTCCAAATCACGTTTTTAAACTAAAGAAAGCTCTTTATGGTTTGAGACAAGCTCCTCGAGCTTGGTATGATCGCCTAAAGAATTTTCTTTTGGATTTGAATTTTAAAATGGGCGAAGCCGATTCAACACTTTTTATTAAGCATGCGAATAATGATATTTTATTAGTTCAAATTTATGTTGATGATATCATTTTCGGTGCTACTAACTTCGCTCTTTGCGAAGAGTTTTCTAATGTGATGAAGGAACAATTTGAGATGAGCCACATGGGCGAACTCAAATATTTCTTAGGTCTCCAAATTCGCCAATTGAACGATGCAATCTTCATCCACCAAACGAAGTACACGGTGGAGTTGCTAAAGCGATTTGGAATGGAGAATGCCTCCGGGAAAAAGACTCCAATGAGCACGACTACGCATCTTGATAAAGATACGGGCGGAAAAGATGTAGACATTCGTCTATATCGAGGTATGATAGGTAGCTTACTTTATCTTACCGTGAGTAGGCCCGATATTATGTTTGCCGTATGTATATGTGCTCGTTATCAGTCTCAACCTAAGGATTCTCACTTAGTAGCGGTTAAACGTATTTTTCGCTATCTAAGTTACACTTTAGATTTTGGATTACTTTATCCGAGATCTAGCACATATGAGTTAGTCTCATATAGTGACGCTGATTATGCGGGATGCAAATCCGACAGGAAAAGTACTAGTGGCACTTGCCATTTTCTAGGAAATTCTCTTGTCTCTTGGTTTTCCAAGAAGCAAAATTCGGTATCACTTTCAACCACCGAGGCGGAATACATTGCCGCCGGTGCCGGTTGTGCCCAGGTTCTTTGGATGAGACACACATTGAAGGATTTTGGTATTCATTGTGATACTAGCCCTATCATGGTGGATAACCAAAGTGCTATTTGTCTTTCAAAGAATCCGGTGCACCATTCCCGATCGAAACACATAGATGTCCGACACTATTTCTTAGATGATCATGTTGCTAAAAAGGACATCATTTTAGTGTACGTTGAAACCCAAAAGCAAATCGCCGATATTTTCACGAAACCCCTAAAGGAGGACTCCTTTGTGCGGTTGCGTCGAGAATTGGGGATTATGGGTGAATCCGAGATATAGGATTCATATTTAAATTCAATCATCTTGCATGCTAATATATTTCGCGATATTTCATTCATGCTAGATTAATTGAATTTTTGGGAATTTTATGTGATTTATTTGAATTTATGATCGAATTCGTATTTCAATGTCGTATTTAAGATTTCGACGTTTTATGGGGTAATTTAGATGACTAATGAGTGAGTTAGGATGTTCCATCCAAGTGGTTTGTGAAGAGAAATCAAATTTCTACTTTTGGACTCTTCTAGTCGGTTTCAGTACACTTGTCAACCGACTAGATGCTCATCTAGTCGGTCAGCAAATGAACTCAGACCGACTAGATCATGCAAATATCCATCTCCTATCATTTTCTTTCGTTAGTCGGTCATAGTACACTTTCCGACCGACTAGATTGAAAACTAGTCGGTCAGTAAGTATACTGCGACCGACTAAATCTAGCCTTAAAAATCACTCTGTGCCTCTGTTTCGACTTAGTCGGTTCAAGCTCATTGACCGACCGACTAGATCGTAATCTAGTCGGTCAGTGCTTGAACTGTGACCGACTAAGTGTGTTAGGGCAGTTATGTCTTTTTGATTCCAGACCGACTTATACTCTACTTCATCCGACTAATCTCTCTATTAGTCGGTCTTCTCTTTTGCTCCAGCCCGAAAACCCCAAACCCCCATCGAGCCCCTTCGCATTCTCGTCGTCTCCGGCCATATCTCCGGCCATCGCCGCCGTCCGCCGTCGTCGACTCCACCCCCTATGTATATTCATCCCTCTCCTAGGTCGATTTCTTGCCATAGGGTTCGATTTCTCCTCCTAGGTATTCTAGGGTTTCGGATTCTAGTTTTAACCTAGGGTTTGTGCTTTTCGATTTCATTTGGTATTCTAGGGTTTGTGCTAGCTTCTAGGGTTTGTGCTAGGATATTTGATCTTCGTTATCGATTGCTTGTGCTCGTAGAGCTATGGCTAAGACTAGAATTCCTATCGCCTCTTCCGGGGCCTCTCCTATGACCGTAGGGCCTTCCGACCCTAGGAATCCCCCGAAGCCTAAGCGTCGTGCCAAGTCTACCCCAGCCTCTCCATCTTCGCCTCCTCCTAAGAAGCCTAGGACTGCCATAGTCAAACCCCGTAAATCCAAGACCAAAAAGCCTATTCTTCACACTCCGGCTACTCCTCACGATTCCGACTCTGAATTTATCCCAGAGGATGAGCCTACTAGGGAACCTACTCCACCTCCGAAGACCCATAAGGCCAAGGGTAAAGCTCCTATGCCAGTTGGCGGTGTAGACATATCGTTGTACCGTGATGACCCTCAGTGTCTCGCAGCGTACAACCGTATAGAGCACTGTCCACTGTTGTTAGAGCATTACGTTCAGTTCTCTGATTTTCTCGGCCTTGCTGATCTTCTGTCTTATAGTGGCCTTCTAGATTATCTCCGATACGACCCCAAGGCCAATCCCAAACCGTACCCTCGCCTCGTGAAATTGTTCTATGCCAACCGTATTCGAGACCAGTACGACGCCAGCCACTCCATTGAGACGACTGTCTTGGGAACTCCAATAGTTCTCACGGCAGAAATCTTGGGGGAGATCCTTGGTTGTGCGTCGTGTGGTCTCCTCCCCTCGGACATTTCCGTAGACGACATTTCTTCCTTGGATCAGTCTATTCTTTCAGAGATTTTCCAGGTTATCCCCTCCGCATTCATTGGTGTTCCATCGAAATCTTTTAAGCCGAATGCGTGGGTTCTTAACCTGATTTTGAAGTCGTGTCTCCTCCCTAAGTATGGATCCTCTTGACTTCCCTCTCAGCCGTTTTTGAAGCTCATATACGCTCTTTTCTTGGGGTGCGAGATAAATTGGGCTCGTGTGATACTCGATAAGATGGATTCTTTCGAGTGTATACGCAAGACCAATAAGTCTGCGCACATTCCATACCCTTGCTTGTTGACTCTCGTATTCCGTCATTTCCGAGTCCCCCTCCCTCCTGACGATGAGCGTCCTTTGGGTACTCCTCTGAACGCGACGGCCGTGAAGAAATCTTTAGCGGCACTTCGTCACGTGCAGAGGTCTACCGCATCTGCTTCCCAGTCTACTCCGTCAGCTGCTGCAGCCTCGTCTTCCACTGCTACATTGGACGATGTCGTACGCCTACTTCGTCAGCACGACTCCCGTTTGGCTCGTACTGAGGAGGTAGTCTGCCGTATGGCTCGTATGATGGGGATTGAGCTTCCTCCTTCGGTGTCTGAGGCCGAGGAGATGGACGATGAGGAGCATGTCGAGCTTGCTACTTCTTTTGCCCGTGGCGATGAGGCCACTGCTGCTGCTGTTGCTGGTACTACCACTTCTGCTCCTGGAGTTGGCACCACTTCCGGTGCTCCAGAGCCTTCTGCTTCAGCACTTCAGTCTTCTGAGCCTGCTGTAGACCCTGTTGCTGAGCCTGCTGATATTCCTGCTGACACATCTGCTGTCGAGACCCATGCTGCTGTAGAGCTTGTTCCTGAGATCTCGACTCCTGCCCCGACGATTCCATCTGTTGAGACACCTCTACTCCCTGCAGATCCTGAGTCCACTCCGTCGACTGGACCCACGGACGCTGCAGATCCAGCCTCCTCCTCGTGATCGTTGTTCCGAGGACTCTCCATATACGCTTTGGATGATATATCTTAGCGAGAGTATTTTGGGTTAGGATTGAGTATGAGGGTTATGATGTTTTGATGTATTTTGGATGTTGTCGTTGTTGTAGTATTTATTTTGATGAGGATGATGATGATGATGTATTTCTTCTTGATGGGTATGTTGTATTTTGATGTATTGATATCTTCTTGGATGTACTCTTGATGTTATCATTTATATATATACATCGTCGTTGTCTTTATCTTAATTCGTCGTGCACATTTTAATATTCGTTGAATGTATATGAAATGTGATTTCGTCGCTCGTAGCATGCAAACTTGGTTAAATAGATTTAAATTCTATAATTGTATAGAATTGTTTTCCATGCACAAATTTAACCAAGAATATTGAATATTGAAGAGTATGTTTCTTTATTCAAGAAATGAATAAACATTTGGTATTTTTGATGATTTTGATTATCGTTGATTTTTTTTATAATGGAAAATTTGGCACACCTTGTTTTGATTTCCACAATTTTTTCCCTTGGTGTCAAGTTGGTCCATTGCCTTTGTCTACGACTCCCGATGTTGGATTTTACATTTCCTAATTGTTGTCGTTGTATGCCCCCCATTTTTGGGATTATGCCAAAGGGGGAGAGATAATGATAATAAATAGCGCAAATGAAAATTTAACTCAATTTCCAAGAATCTAGTTTGATATGTTAGATTCAGGGGGAGTTAAGATACATATAAGGATTTTCAAAATCCGATATTTCAAAAATCAATTCACTTTATTTATCTTACTCGTCTGCTTGATGCAATTCATTTATATTAAATTTGGAATTAACGTGTCATCAATGCAGGGGGAGTAAGTAATTTACATTTGAATTATTATTTTTGATTATTATTTATGTTGGTTTGTCATCACCAAAAAGGGGGAGAATGTTGAATATTGGACTCCCCGGATTTGGTTTTGGATGATGAGCAAACATAAATAATTCATGAACTAACAATTTGTGAGCGCAGTATTGGAGATCGTCGCCAATTTCACGAGAACATTCAAAGCGACATCTCAACACTTTCCAAAGCTCATATTCATGCCTAAAGCTTCGTTGAAGCTCTTGCGACGCTTTGGAAAATATGAAGATTCAATCGAAACTATCGAAGACAGTTTATTAAGGTTTTATTTATAGTCTTTTAGCTTCGATATATAGAATGTTAAGCCTTGAGTATATCTTACGTCTATATCTTCATTACGCTCATTTCGTAGCTCTAGGATCCTTGCACAAGTTCATTCTAACTTCCTCGAAGCGTCGCGCTTCGATTCGGACTTTATTGTGCATATTAGTTGGTACAAGAACAAGTACTGACCGACTAGATGGTGATCTAGTCGGTCGGCAACTGTTCTTGGACCGACTAGTTTGATTCCTTAATTTCTTGGACTTTACTGTTTACAGTTAGTCGGTCTACGTTGACTCACCGACCGACTAGTTTGTGAACTAGTCGGTCAGTGATGCTTCTTTGACCGACTAGTTGTGACTTACTGTTCACTCTAAATTTCTCCTGAGCTACTTTTACCGTTAGTCGGTCTAAGAACGTTTGATGACCGACTAGTTGACAATCTAGTCGGTCAACTTTTGTTCTTGGACCGACTAAGTCACTTTGCATTCAGACTAAGTTATTTTGCCTCTTAGTCGGTCTACGTTCATTGACTGACCGACTAGTTGTGAAACTAGTCGGTCAGAAAGTCTTCTTGGACCGACTAGATTTCTAGGTCTAAAATTCTATCTCTTCTCAGATCTACTCTTAGTCGGTCCACGTTGTTTGGCTGACCGACTAGTTGATGAACTAGTCGGTCAGTGATTGTTCTTTGACCGACTAATTCTCACAGATTTCTATCCGTTGATGAATGACCTAACTTGTGTTTTTGGGTTCCTATAAATACGAACCTAGGTCATTTCTATCTAGAAAAGAGCTTCCATTCAGAGATTCATTGAGATCAAAAGAGATAGCCATTCTCCCTCAAATCTAAAGCTCTCTTCCTCACAAGAAACCCATTCTCTCTCATTTCTAGATCTAGAGAGAAGCTTGTTCTTGGTGAGCTTTTCAAGCTATTGCTTGATCCAAGTCTCCAACTCTTCCCTAGGCACCCATTGCTGCTCATTTCCTTGGTGCTAGGGCTTGGTGACTTCATCTTCCTCAAATCCTTCATTCCACCTATTGGGTAAGAAAAACTCAAGGTATAGGATTTTGTGGTAAGAGTATTTATTTCATCTAAACTCTTTTATATTGCTTATTGGCTCTCTCGGTTGTGAGAGAAGTTTGTGATCCCGGGTTGTGGGATTCACTTTGCCATTGCATGTATGATTTGATCTTGTGAAGGTTTTTCACAAGATATTCATAGTGGAAATCTTGAGTTAGGGTTTCTAACTCAAGTATCCGGAGGG
This sequence comes from Scilla litardierei, assembly GCA_030789695.1. Taxonomy (NCBI): domain Eukaryota; kingdom Viridiplantae; phylum Streptophyta; class Magnoliopsida; order Asparagales; family Asparagaceae; genus Scilla; species Scilla litardierei. The sequence goes on along the minus strand of CM061139.1, from coordinate 129,499,910 downwards.
GATCCGGGTGGTTGGGACGTAGGATCACCGGGAACAAGTCGGGGAGACTTGGGTGGATCCGAACCCATTAACATCATTTGTTAGCATTGTTAATTTCATTGTTGTCATTCAATTTAAGCTTCTGCAAATTGATTTGGTAGTTGTGTGCAATTTAATTTGGAATTATACGCCTTATTATTTTAAAGTACTATTCACCCCCCCCCTCTAGTACTTGTGCAGTAGCTGGTAGGGCATTACACGGTTTTTTCCTATGCGTTCACCATTGAACACCCTTCGAATTGATAGGTTGTATCAATCATGAAGCTCAACGGTGAGTGAGTTAAAATTCACGGAAGTTTGCACTTTGTGAAGTGCAAACTAACTTGATTTTAATTAACTCAATTAATAGTCCCACATCGGATTTTGAGAGAAGGGGAGCAGTCAGCCACCTATATAAATAGGGGTCTACTCTCTTCCTCAAAACTCGTCCCAAGCTCTAGATCTGAGCGGCTCTCGTAAATGTTGGAGCACGCTCGGATCTAAGCTTAAATTAATATTTCTCCTCTCCCTATAAATTTCTGCCTTGCTCCTGAGGGCTCTAGCAAAGCCGCAAAGGAGTTCGGATTCAGATCCGAAATCTAGGCGGAGGTTTCACTCGCGTGAAACTTTCTTCGGCGCGTGGTTGGCTCGGCGACACGGGGATTGATCGCCTCGGGATGCGGAGCGGTTCGAGGAGCGGCTCAGCGTGGAACGGGAGCGGCTCGGAAGACGGTGCGGAACATCTCGCTTGCTCCAGGGTTGAGATTCCGGGTATGTGTTTAATTAAGTATTAGTTTAATTTAATCGTTGTAGGCTAGATCCTTCTTGGGATGGTCAGATCCATCCCAAGTCGGCATAGATCTTGGATTAGGGTCATGGACCTTAGGGTTAAATGTTAATTAGATTAACATGTTTATTTTTCCGTTGCTTTTCTGTCTATGTTCCGTCCGACCTAGGACGGGCATAGAGTTTTTGTGCCTTAAGGGTCCCTGAAAATCCTACATTCCTTTTAGCTGTGATAAAAACTGGGCTTAAATACATACCCAAAACGTCCAAAAAATCCTGACAGAACTGCCCCTGCGCAGCCCAAAACCCTAGTTTCTAACCCAGACTAGCGGTGCTACTCTGCCGAGTGGAAATCACACTCGGTCGAGTGCCAGATCCGAATAAAAAATAGAGAAGTTGGAGGGTTTGGGCACTCTGGCATTCTACGTCACTCGGCCGAGTGGAGTTCATCACTCGGGCGAGTGGACTTCCTAATCGGTCGAGTGGGTATTCTGCTGTGCTCCCGAGAATTCCAGAGAGTCTGCTTCGTTTCCTTCAGAAATTCTGACCCACTTGGGCGAGTGGAGTTCTCTACTCGGCCGAGTAGAGTGAACCACTCGGTCGAGTACATTGCGGCACAAGGTGTCTTCGTATCAGTCGTACTCGGCCGAGTACGCTTCTTCACTCGGGCGAGTGGGCTGTGTTACTCGGCCGAGTGTCCTGTTTCTGGTAGCAACTCTTCTCATCCTCGCCTCTTCGTCGATTCTATCGATCTTCTTCTTTTCCCGCTCATCATCCAGCGTCGTTAGCTCCTCAATAAGGCCATGAGCAATGCTCCGGCATGCGTGCAAATCTCTTAATCTCATTTATGCTTTCGATCGCTCCATATTTCCTGAAATCCGACAAAAATAAGAAATAGTGAAAAGTAACGCAATATAGTCGAATAATCGTGAAAAGCACGATATGGGCGATCAAAATGGTATGCAAATATGCAGAAAAAAGGTGTAAAATATGGACCGATCACCAACCTGTGTTTATTCTTCTTAATGTTTATTGCATCGCCCATCCTCAACCATTACAGTTGTTAAGCTCGAATGATGAGGGGTTTTTCAAATATGGCCTGACCCGTTTCACGGCCCATGACCCATTATTCTTGGATTTAATGAACACCTCCACTTCCCCCATTATGAGCATGAATGGAGGGCGATTACAACCTCATTAGAGCCCACTTGAATAACCTTGAATATGGCAATTGGTGGCTAGATTATTGGTGACGGTTACGCTTTATGATGACCATTTCAAAGCCACTAATGAAGTAATTAGGGGCAACAATTATGGAGGAAGTTACAAGCCATTGGATGAGGAGATAAATATTCTAAAGACCAACAAGGAAAGATGAGGTCAGATCTTCAACAAGGCTAGGTACCATGCTACACTCAATAAGACTCCAAAATCTTCCTCTTACATTTCCCTCTTTTACCTCGCTCAATATTTTTCATCCATTAGAAACTAACTTGAGCGTCGGAGGGAAATCGGTCAGGCCCCAACCCTGACCCCCTAACGATCTTCTTATGTTGTAGGATAATGGAGATGCTGTGAAGCTATGTCAACATCCATCTGTGGAGTCCAATCCTAGCTCACCCCGACCAAGAGATGCTCGTTCACGGGTCCCACTTCAACCGCTGACGAGGCTCCATCTCGACGAAGGAGCTATCTTCAGCCCAAATTATTGTTAAGCCAAAAGCGGATTTAACAACAGCTTTGACCGAGTTAAGGAGTGGCTGGCCTATTATCATGTTGTAGGTCGAGAAGACTTTCACAACTATGAACTTCATCATGCAGGTGATTACTTGTGGTTGCTCTCTGAGAGTAACAGTCAAAATGATCATACCTGCTATTGGGATGGCGTGCCCTGTAAAGCCAACTATGGGGCTAGAGCATACCGCCTAGTCAGACGAACTGAGACCAATAATGTTGACATAAATAGCACATCGCAAGAGATGCCAGTGTCAACAAGCAATCTTTGCACCTTGACCGAGCTAATGATGGTGTTTATAACGATCGTGTCATCATGTGGTAGTTCGACACCCTCCATATCCTCATCTGACAAATAGATAGGTAGTAAAGCATCCCTCATCCTCTTCAGACCTACATTCGTGGTCATCACCCTTCGGGCTTACAACCTTCGGGCTAACGAGGATAGCCCGCCCAACACAGGGCCACTGGAGATCATATCAATGATCCTAGTCACAGGTTGGACTCTGGCGATTGCTTTTTCACGGTCATATGCCCTTGAGGTACTGTAACGGTCGCTTTCCGACCTTATGAATTTCTACGTGTACGTACGTTTTTCGTACTCGTATTTTATTTGACTCTTTCTTGGATTCGGACTATACGATGTGATATGTCGTTGTGACCGTATGGAAGTATAGATTTTTATAGTAATTTTTAGGAACGTCATCTCATGGCTCGTTCTTTCACAAAACAGCTTTGAATGGAAGGGCGTTTTGGTCTTTTGGATTCAACGCTCAGTCTTCGATTTTATGATCTTTCTCGGTAGGTGTAGCACGCGGCCAGACCCCGTAGCCCCGTACTTCTCGTCTATGCGATCGTCCCGGTATTTTCGGAATATTTTTCCGATGCCGTAGTGGGACTTATCCCTTAATCAAATTTCAACCCTTAATTAGCCTTTGACCTTTTCAAATTCAAAATTTGAATTTCAAATCATGTAAAAGTCAAATGAGACTTACCATTTTTGGACCCATTTAAACCTATTGATTAGCTAATTTTCCCTTGATTACACCTATTAAATCCTATTAATCCTTTTCAAATTACTTCCTATTAAACCCTAGCCATTTTGGGAACCCTTTGGCCGAACCCAATGTAACACGCACCCAGTTAAACAACTCACGCACCCAACTGTGCACACAGTTTTTTGAGCAAGGCTTATACAAAAAAATATAATGAAGAGGAAACCCAAGACCTACCTTATCTCATTCACGTGTTGCCTCCACCCTACACTCTTATATATTATAAATCCTATTCCTATTATAACCTACTGTCCTTTATAAAACCCTAGGGTCATTTCTATTTCTCACCCTACAACTTTCACAGCCGCCTCTCACTTTCTCAAACCCTAGTCTCCCCCTCATCGCTGGCTCTCCTCCACGGCGATCCCTCGTCGACGGCCAGCAGCTTCGGACAGCAGCTCCGACCAGCGCATCCCCCCGGCTGCCCTCGACCGCCAGCGCAGCCCCCGCTCAGCCGTCTTCTCCGTGCGGCCAGCCAAGCAGCCGCCGACTGCTCCTCTTTTCGGCCGCCGCCCCGACCCAGTCAGCCACCGCCGACGTTCTGCACCTCCTAACGACTGACTCCGACGCGCCGGCAGCACGCCAGCGACAGCCCGCCAGCGGTCCATCTCCCCACGACGAGCAAACAGCCCTGCCGGCTGTCCACCCTCTCAGCAGCGAACCCCGCGCAGTCCTCGCTCCATCCTGAAGCTGATCAATGCCTCGGCAGCCCCTCGCTCACTGTTTTGCCTTCCCGCTAGCTGTCCGCTCCCTTCTGTCACCGTTAGACGCCTTTCTCGATGCCATCGCTTGTGGATCTGCTTCCCGCTCGCTGTCCAGCCTTTGCTTGATGTCCCCACCTTCCGTTCACTGCCAGGACGTGTCTTGCTATGTTAACCGTGGCCGAGATGCCGTAGACGACGAGAAGCGTCCACTGTTCATACTCTACGTCCATTCTACATCAAACGCTGAAGAGGTTGGTCTCCTAACGTGAAGTAGAACCCACACGTAGCAAAACGTAAAACCTAATCTAAAATTTGTCAACATGAACTAAAGTTATTTTCTGCATCTTTAAGATGTTGTCCACCGTAGGAAAAATCGACGAACGAACTGAATTTCTGTGCACATAGGATAGACGTCAATCTAGACTGAACAAATCATCAAAGACGTGACTTTTGACTGTTAGGGTAGTCCTGTCAAATTTAGAAACAAACCGTAATAGGATTGACGAAAAGCGCGATCTGACATCGCCATTGTCTTGTTTTAGACGGACCATCACCGACGCGACGCCTTGACGAGACGATCCGGACCGACGACTCACTCGCCTCCGCAGGCAAGTGTTACACTTGTACTTTCGGCCGCGTCTAGGCCATTGACTCTTAGAACTGTTAAAATGTAAATAAGGAGAACCAGATGCGAAATGATAGCGTCTGGGACGCCCCACTGTCACTTAGACTTAACGACGAAGTCTAGGCAAAACAACTGACACCTTAGGGTTATTTCCTGTGTGTGCGTGCGTGTGGACCCCCTAGAAGAACTTTCCTTATACGTGTCATGTCGTGACCTGCTACAAAAGCCTTCGGGCATCTCAGATGCTCCCCAAGCTAGAGGGAGTGATCTCTGTTACAGTTTCACCTACGGAAGGTTCGTCGCTCACCAAGGGAGTGAGCGATACGCTACGGACCGTGGGGTTAGAGGCACTCGCCAAGCTAGAGCGAGTGGACCTATGTTACAGCTTCACCTACGGAAGGTTCGTCGCCCACCAAGGGAGTGGGGGATATGCTACTGACCGTGGGTGTAACAACCCGCTTCCGGGGGCCCGTTACTTATTTGATATTTGCGCAGGTCCTGCAGGTTACCAGTGAAAACAAAATAGCCACGATGCAGAGATGTACAAAAATACTCAAATAGTGTCCAATTATTACAATCCATACTGTACAAGATGTCCAACAAATATACATGAAAGAAGAAAAGTACATAAGTGAAAATAACTCTGGAAGCTGCAGTCGATTCTGGCGCTATTAGCTCAGGAGCATCTACCTCCATATCTACGTCGTCTGGGGTGCCACGGAGATGGAACCGTAGGTAAGTCACAACAATTCTAAATATAGAAAAGAAGCAGTGCACAAGTATGACAAAAGTAACTACTTACGAGCAGACCATAGTGAAAAGTAAAGTACTGAGTAACAACTATACACAACTGAGTAGTAAAAGTAAACTGAACTGGAAAGGAGAACAACTGTACGGTGGTGGTGCGAGTGTAAAGCAGGCTGAGTAAGTGAAAAGCACTACTGCTGTAGCTAAAAGTACGACAGGTAAAGTACTGGTGACTGTACAAGTGTAGTAAGTAACGTGCATGGAATGTGTAAAGTAAAGGTGACTGACTGTAGTGCGTAAAGTAAAAGTGATTGTGCAAAAGTAACTACACTACGTGACTCAAGTCGGAGAGTACAATATGTGACCATCGAGTTCATCTCTTGCATGGGCGCTGATCACTCCTTATTTTACACCCTTTTTCCGCATGTTTGCATGCCATTTAGACCGCCCAAATCATGTTTTTCACGATATATCGACGATATTGCGATGCTTTTCACGATTTGTTGTTTTTGTCGCATTTCAGGTGATTTGGCGCGATTTGGAGTGATCTCAAGATGCGCTTACTCTAGACGGTCACCAACGACCTCCCCGAGGGGTATTTTGATGTTGGAGAGGAGCGGAAGAAGAACGGACGTCGCAGGAGCGACGAGGAGGTCAAAACAAGCAGATTGGGCATTTTTTGTGTCCCACTCGGCCGAGTGGAGGAGCCACTCGGCCGACCAGCGAGACACTGCTCGGCCGACCAGATCAGACACAACTTACCTGTGCACTCGGCCGAGCACCGAAGACCACATCGGCCGAGTGACGACATCACGTCCGCCCGAGTGGCGCCCAGACGAAGCCCTTCCAAAACATCCAAGTTACTGTTTTTCGGCTGCCTGAACTTCAGAAGACCCACTTGGCCGAGTGGTTAATCCCGTCCGCCCGAGTACTATGAAGTCATCGGCCGAGTGACGACAACTCACTCGGCCGAGCCGCCCCCGAAGTAGAGACCCCTGAAGGCCCCGACTTACTGGAAAATTACAGGGTTTTCACTCGGCCGAGCGACTTTTGTCACTCGGCCGAGTGCGATGCGCTGCCTGTAGCGAAAACTGCGGAAAACAGGCTGTGCAGGGGTATTTTGGTCACAGTTTTTGGACGATTTTGAGGGCTATTTAAACCTTGTTTTTACCCTAGTTAGAGAGGCTCTCTCTTAGATTTTTTGCAGCTTTTTAGATTAGTTTTTAGCTTTATTCTTGTGATTGGAAAGGAGAAAAAGATTGGAATTTTGTTGGATTCAATTGAAGAACTCCATTGGTTTGCATCTCTTCTCCTTAAAAATTCTATTTTTATTGATTATCTCAATATTGTGATGAATTCCATTGCTTATTTCAACGATTATTTTTGTGATCTTGCTATGATTTGTGAGTAGTCTCCACGTCTTGGGGCGTGGGGATGAACCCTACAAGCCCATCTTCATATTTGTGATGAATTAGTAGAAGTTGTGCTAGAATTGTTATTAGGGATTAGATTGGGATCAATTTACTACGGATGGCTATGTATTCATATCAATTGGGATTTGCAAGAGATTGGATCCCAATTTGATAGGAAACCCTAGAAATCCGAGTTGGGTTGGAGTCGGATTTTCGAAGTATCGGTTTGCAAGAGATTGGACCGATACTAGGATTTCCGGTTGCAATTCCATGCCGATACTCGTTTGCAAGAGATTGGACGGGTAGGAACTATCCCAATCTAGGTCGTGGACCGAGTTTGCAAGAGATTGGGCTCGGTGTGCGATTGGACGATGATGTTGATCCTAATGCTAGCTTTTCCTAGGCTAGGGTTTGCAAGAGATTGGACCCAAACCTAGGATAGCTATAGACCGGCAACAGCGCGAGAGCGTGAGCTTGGTTCTACATTCAGTTGCAACTAGTTCATCCAAATTCTCATTCAAGCAATTTTGATACCGATAAACCGCATTTATGAAATACGGCGAGTAGTGGGGATTCCCCATTCCCTAGACGTTCTTTATCTGATTTGATATTTCCACATTTTTGTCTGACGATTGTGACAGGATCGCCAAAGGCAAATTTCTCTCTTAAATAGCCAGGTTGATTGGAACAAGCACGGTCACTCGTCCTCCCTGTGTTCGATATCCCGCTCGCTGCTACACCGTGCACTTGCGGTAAAACTACAACCGTTCTTTTGGGTCACATCCCGGAGCTATCAAGTTTTTGGCGCCGTTGCCGGGGAGGCGATTGCGTTTGATTCTTCCTCACCCTAGCTATTTCCTTTTTTTTAATTATTATTATCATTGTTTTTATTTCTTATTTCTTACCTAACCCTTCCACGGTACTAATCATCTCTTTGAAACTCTGTTTTCCCTGTGCATGTACACGACATATACGGCGGACCCTGAAGCCTTATTATTTGATCCCGAGATCGAACGTACCGCGCGGAGACTTAGGGCGGAAAGGAGACAAAATCTGGAAGGGCGGTTTATGACCAACCCGGAAACTCCTGAACAATTGGCGGCAAGGATGGCAAGGCTAATTTCTATTCGCGATAGGCTTCGGCATAAGACCTCTTCTACTACCTCATCCATTGCCATGCCGGAGTTGGCGGCTGACAAGAACTTCAAGCTAAAGACTGGATTGGTGGTTTTGATGCAACAAGACCCATTTCATGGGAACGCCCATGAGAACCCCCACTACCACATCCAATTATTCTTGTCGAAGTGCGCCACATTTCAGATGCCGGGGGTCTCCATCGATGCCATCAGACTGCGTCTCTTCCCTTTCACGCTAAAGGACAAGGCACTATACTGGTTGAGGACGCAAGCTGAGGGTGTCTTCACCACTTGGGACGAGTTGGCAAGTGCATTTATTGATAAGTTCTATCCGCCATCCAAGACGGTGAAGATCCGAAGCACTCTCATGTCCTTCAAGCAAGGACCACAGGAGACGCTCTATGAAGCTTGGGAGCGTTTTAAGGATTTGCAGCATCAATGCCCGCACCACAGCATAGAAGATTGGGAGCTAGTTCATAGCTTCTACAACGGTCTCTAACCGGGGACTAAACAAATTATTGATGCCGCGGCGAATGGTGCTATCTTGTCAAAGACTCCCGAGGAAGCTACGGCCCTAATTGAGGAGATGGCCTCAAATAATCAATAATGGGGCGATGAGCGAGGACACTCTACGTCCTCCTTGAAGCCGACTAGCATCTACGAGGCGAAGGCCGTAGCGGAGCTTACGAGCAAGTTTGATTCTCTCCACAAGGTGGTGGAGAGATTGGAGAAGTTTATCACGGAGCCCCAAGGAGCCCCTTCTACCTCCGCTCCAACGAACCAAATGTGTGATTGGCAAGACCAATCTCAAGCCATGTACTCGGGAGGAGAGCAAGGAGAAGGATCCTTGGAGCAAGTACAATATGTTGCGAGGAACCAAGGATATTGGGCCAATCCGGCCACAAGAAATCATCCCGGATTCTCTTACGCCAACAATGAAGGATCTTTGAACCCGCCACAACCGCCACCTCAACAAGCCCGACCACCACCACCCCAACAACAAAACTATCCACCGAGGGGGCCTACTCAACAAAATTTTCAACCAAAGCAACAAATTCCACCATATAGGCCGCCCGGATACAACCAAGGGTGGAGGAATCAAAATCAAAACCCTCCTCAAGCTCAACAACGATCCGACTTCAAAGCTAGAGTGGAGGCGTTCATGGTCGAGCAAAATAAGGTAAATGCTACCTTGAAGGCGGGGCAAGACTCTCTTAATACCGTCGTGGCTTAAATATCGGAGCAATTGGCGTTACTCAATCGGAACACTCAACGATTACCGGCGCAACCCGAGCAAAACCCACGGAGCAACACCGGCCACATCAATGACGTAGTTGCCGTTACTACTAGAGGCGGGAAGGACACCACCCCCGCCATGATCCCTACCGAGGAGCCCGTGGAGGAAAGCTTGGAGCCAATTGAGCCAATAGTTGAAGTTGAAAAGGAGAAGGAGCCACAAGACAAGGAGAAATCTAGAGCGGAACAATTGATTGAGGAAAGGCGCTTCATGCCACCGGTCCCATTTTCCCAAAGGCTTGCTAGAGCGAAAATGGAGAAAAGGCTAGCGAAGTTTCTCGAGTATCTTAGAGGAGTTAGCCTTAACATTCCCTTCCTCGACGCCATCGTGGAGATCCCCACATATGCTAAATTCTTAAAGGATTTGATTTCGGGGAGAAAGAGGAAGGAGAAGATTATGCTAGCCGAGGAGGGCTCTTGGTTTACCAAGAGAGAAAAGGAGCCGGCCAAATTTAAAGATCCGGGGAGTTTTCGGATTCCTTGCACCTTGGGCGGCGTCCCTCTTCAAAAGGCGTTGGTTGATCTAGGGGCTAGTGTGAGCCTCATGCCTCTCTCCATGTTCTTAAGGCTAAACACCGGGACAAAGTTGAAACCTACCGACATGCGCATTCAATTGGCCGACGGGTGAATAACAAGGCCGGTAGGGATCGCCGAAGACATCCCGCTACAAGTCACGGGTGGAATATGCTTACCATGTGACTTTGTGATCATGGACGTTAATGAGGAGGGAGATACGTCATTGATACTTGGACGTCCGTTCCTCGCCACCGCCGGAGTAATTGTTGACGTACGCGAAGGTACCCTAACTTTAAACGTCGGCAACATCGAGGTGGAGCTCCACATTCCTAAGGCTATGAAGCACATGCCTTACCACGAGGAACTTGACTACATGGACCTCCTTGATGAGGTGATAGAGGAGGCGATCCCCCACTCAATTAGCGCTCTTTTCGATGAAGATTTAGAGGAAGGCCCGGATTTAGGCCAAAATGAGAAGATAGATGATTCCCCCGACCTCTCCGCTGAAAATGATGAAGGCGACGCTGATGTCGCAAGGATTCGAGAGCTCTGTAAGCTCTCGAAATTAAAGTCTCCAAAGAAAGCTCCTCCGGTACGGAGATCGGCGTCATCGGTAAAGCCGTCGACCGGAGCAAATGCTAGCTTGGGGGAGCCTCCCCCCAACACTATTCGAGACGGGAGACCACCGCGGGAGAACACGACGCCGCAACTTCCAAATCCAAGCGCGCTCCCGGGAAAGTTTGACGGGTGCATCTCATATGCGCCAAACATCCCGCATTGATTGAAAATCATAGGGGGTCGAGCTCACGACCTTAAACGAGCGCTTGTCGGGAGGCAACCCGACGGTTTTTGCCTTATTTTCACTTTTTCTTTATTTTCGTTTTAGAAATTTTTAGTGTTTTGAGTCATTCGCCCAAAAATTTTGTGATAACGGGTCCTATTTTTCTTGATAGGAGAGGAGATAGGTAGATCCATCATGAGGAGGATGAACGCGACGATGAGGAGCGCCCCAAGAAGTCGTTCGACGCTTAGGAGGAAGATGGAATCGACTGGAGGAAGAAAGACAGAGTTTAGAGCCCAAACGAAGACAAACTGCAGAACACAAGGCTCACTCGGCCGAGTATACTAGTCACTCGGCCGAGTACACAAGTTCGTCCGGCCGAGCCGCTCACGAACGAGGGAAGTCTGCTGTACCCAACTCTCTGTTTATTTTCTTGATTTCAATATAACTGCTACTCTGCCGAGTATATATATTCACTCGGCCAAGTAAAACGGATACCCTCCTAGGGCGAGTCTTGCCGAGTAGCTTGAGTCACTCGGCCGAATGGACTTACTCCACTCGGCCGAGGCTGGCAAGGCCACTCGGCCGATGCGTAAGCGGGGAGGAATTTTCTATTGACCATACTCGGCCGAGTGACCTAGTCACTCGGCCGAGTCGTAACTTCTGCTATATAAGGGTCGATGGGGACACGTTTTTCGAAACGCTGAAACCCGATCGCGCCCCCTGACCTTTCAGCTCCCCTCGCCCGCTCACACCCCCTACTCGCCCGACCGCCGTCGCCGCGCCGCCGCTCGGCCTGCCACCGCCGACCGACCCCCGCCGTGACTCGCCCGAGTCGCCGCCGGCGGCCGCCGCTCCGACCACCTCCGGGTATCGCCTTTATTGCCTTTTTCTCCTCTTTTTGAGTATATTTTGAGGATCCATGTGCTAAACGACCCCCAAACCCAAATCAATTCCTATATCTATCTATGATACCCCTAATGCCCCATACGTATTGATTGTTACCCGCTGATATCTCCATTTCACGCGCAGGTTGTTTTTGGGAGCTTAGGGGAGCCCAGTGGAGCTTCTCGGGACTGATTTGAGCTTCGTGGAGGCGCTGACTTCGCACGCTTCCATTGCTGAGCACTCACGGCGTGTCTGGGTATACTCCTTCCACTCTTTTACACGCACCGCACTTTTTTCACTTTTCGGCGCGCTCGGGGCCGATATGCCGCCCCGGACACGGCCGCGGTCGAAGAGAGCTTCCGCCAAGCGGAAGCGGTCGGATGATGCCGGCCCCTCCCACGAGTTAGAGGACTCTCCTCCACTGTCTCCCACACACGTCGTCCACCCAGCACAGCCTGCAGGCCCCGCACACCCCGCACAGCCTGCAGTGCACCCACAGCCCGCACAGCCTCTCCCTGCCGCTGCACAGCCACCACCTCCGGCTCCACTGGTCGGGCCGCTCGGGATCACGTTCCGAGACGACGCACACCGTGCCGTCTTCGACCGTATCTCCCAGCGCTCGATCGTACCCTCCAGGTTTGCACACCTCGCTGACCTAGGACGCCTGGGGGTACTAGAGGGGATGCTCACGTTGTACGACAACGTGGGCTGGCGAGACTTCTTCCAGGTGTCGGCGGATACGTTTACCCGCCCGACACTTGAGGTTCTGAGTTCGATCGCCCGGACCGACGAGGGATGCTCGTTTCGGTTCATGGATCGAGAGTGCCAGGTCACTCTCGATATGATGAGAGCGTTCTTCTCGTGGCCCGCTGTCCCCGGTGCCGATCGCGGTTACGGCCCCACCCATATTCCCCCACCTTCCTTCGACTCCGGTGCCTTCTGGGCCCGGATTACGGGTCTCCACGCTGCCTTTGACCCTAGTAGGGCCAAGGCCTCGGCCATTGTCCATCCCTGCCTCCGCATTGCTCAGCGCCTTATGGCGACGACCTTCTTGGCCAGATATGAGCCGGGCACGATGTCTACGCCAGAGCTCTACATGCTCTACGCGATGACACGTCCCAGAGCTCTATCTAGGGATGGCGATGAGCTTGTCCCCGCCATCATGATCGATATCGCGGCTTGGTTTTTGGACCGCATCATCGTATCGGTGGGCGCTCGCTCACCGATATGCTGCGGCGGCCTGATCACCTTGCTTGCTCTTATGACCGGCGAGGACTTCCCCGACGACTTGCGACGTGTCCCGGGCCCCACTTCTCTGTCGATAGATGTTATGGCCCGGATGAAGATGCTTCGTCCGCACGGTGAGCGTCACTGGGTCTGGTTGCACGGCCCTTACGGGGCCGATTACATGATTCTCCCGAGCCCTGCTCGGGCTCAGATTGCACCAGCCCACGTTGACTGGCTCCCTGCGATGGATGTTCTCATCCCCGCTGCCTACGTGCTCGAGGCTGAGGAGGCCGAGCAGGCCCACGCTGCCCCTGTAGACCCTGTTGCACACCCTGCCGAGCCTGCTGCCGAGCCTGTTGACCCAGTGGCCCCTCAGCCCATACCTGATGTTTCCGCTGCTCCTGACACTTCTGTCCCCACTTCTGTCAGTGTCACGAGCACCTCAGCTGAGCCCACTTCCACCACCACTTCCCAGCCAGTCACCTCACTTCGTTTCTTCAGAAGTGTGGCGCCTGTCGACCTTTGTTGAGAGTGGAGAGCCCTCGTTTGCCGCGGTCGTGGAGACCATGGCTAGCATGATCTCCTCTGGGGTTGCGCCTTTTGGTCCACACACTTCCACCCCAGCGGTAGTCACCTCTGTCTCCACCCCTGCTGTATTTTCCGAGAGCGTCATGGCGTCTGTCCACACTTCTGTGCCTCTGACCTCTCCGGCCACCTCGCTGCCATTTTTGCATTCTTCTTTCGCTGTTGCTGCCTCCACTTCCCACCAGCCGGTGCCCCGGCCTCACACTGAGGCCAGGCCCACATTCGCAGGCGCAGCACCTTTTGTTCCCTTCCCCGCTGAGCAAGTCACCTACGCGACCCGAGTTCGCCAGCCACGCCCTGCACAGTCCCGCCCGGTGCGTCCCTCGGCACCACCTCCCCCTGACACTGTACTTCAGAGCATTCATGCTCTAGAGGGGGCGGTGAGTGGCCTCCGAGGCGACCTTAGGACCCTGTCCTCCACCGTCTCTGCGATGGATGGACGCTTCGAGCTGATCCCCCAGATCCATTACTGTCTCACCCAGGTTCTGGAGCGTCTCCCGCGCGTACCCCCACCCACCCAGCAGGTTCCCGCCCACACTTCCACACACACCCGACCTGCTACCACTCCCACACCCGCTCAGCGGCCTGTCCAGCCACCCCCACCACCTCCGCCTCAGGACGGAGACGGTGCAGCACCACCTTCCTAGGCACCCTTGATGCCATTGATTCCTTTTACCGTCGTGCTGCCCGTTTCTGCTGGGTCCTGATGCCTTTTTGTCCACCCCCCTCCCCTCACTTATTTTGGGATTCTCTTTTTGATCATATCTTTAAATATCTTTTTTGGGAGAGAGGGAGAGTTTTTGGTGCCACTTATATATCTGTATCACTCCTATCTGTGCATGCATCATGTCCGCATCATATTTTTTTTTAATTTCTTTATTTTTCTTTTTTATTTTCATTTTTCATGCATGCATCCTCACCTGCCCCTCACATCGCTTGTCTCTCGGTGTGCCACTCTTTGCACATTAAGGACACTGTGCCATTTAGCTTGGGGGAGTGAGTTCTCACGTCCTTTTTCGATTTGCCACCTTTTTTTTAGTTTTTCACACCATTTTTCGCATTTGCACTTATTTTTCATCAATTTTCTTTTATTTTACCATGCATCACGTTTTTCTTATTTTTTCTGTGTGCCGCATTGTAAATAGTTCTATTTTCCCTTTATCTTTATTTCCGTTTTTTCCTCATCTCATGCTAGAGATGACTTTTCTATGATGATGATGACGTTGGATTTAGCTTACTCTATATGCATGCTATATTTGTCATGTCTTAGATTTTATTCCTGATATCATATGCTATGACTTGCCTTGCATTTAGAGATAGTAACCCACACTTTTTTTCCGCATGAAAATGGATGAAATTTTATTATTAGCTGAGTCTGAATATTCATATGTATGCTATCACAGAAAACACACCAAGATTCACGCATTGAATGCCTACATCTGGAGTACTGATTTCTTTTCATATATCACTTCTATATGCATGAATTGTACACTTCACTTCAGGATGATTGAATGATGTTAGCTATGATAAATCTGGATTAGTTAGCTTTTTTGTGATCGAAACTGAGTAGATTAGATTACCCTGCTGAAGTTGTCGTGCATGTCTTATAGAGTGAACCGAGAGATACATTTATTTCTTTCTCCACAAATCTTGAACATCATTTCTCTACTTTTAAAATCATTGGTGAATCTCCCCTTAGCGATTCTATTTTATGGCATTTTCCCCGCTATTAATTCCTAGCTCCAATTTTCTTATTCTATAAAAAATAATAATAATAATAATAATAAAAGAGAGAAGAATATTCTTGTATATCATTATCTCTCTTTGAGTTGGGATCGTTGTGTATATATGCTATATTGAAAAAAAGAGAGAAAAGAGGAAAAATCCTCAATAAAAGATCCCATCTCACTTTCTTCCTTTCTTCTTTCTTCTTATTACATTTGGAGCTATA
Organism: Scilla litardierei; assembly: GCA_030789695.1. NCBI lineage: Eukaryota > Viridiplantae > Streptophyta > Magnoliopsida > Asparagales > Asparagaceae > Scilla > Scilla litardierei. Next base: position 129,484,449 of record CM061139.1, on the reverse strand, counting down.
TATAAAAATGGGGATGTGAATATTTTTATGCCATCACGCTTATAGATAAGCTTGGGGGAGGGGATCCATTGATGTGTGAGAGAGTGACTACTTGACGTTGCACGACAACCTAGGCTAAGTAATATTCTATACTCGGTGAGATTATTTTTTCTAGCTTTACGAAATCCAGAAATCTAAGCCTAGCGTTCATTTCATGAAATCCATACTTTTCTATTCTCTCTATTCTATTGTGTGATACTCTTATACTCCTGATAGAAGGCATTCAATTGAAAAGTGTGTGATCTGTGATTCGTATACCGCTTTAAATGATTCAGACGATGTTAATTTTAAAATTATTCCGTTTTTCATGATTATATCGTTGTTCGTGGGTTTTCTATTTCTATTTGCACTATTATACTATGATATCAAAATAAAATCCTTTGACATGAGTTTTTCATTCGGTGCATGCTATATGAGTAAGTGAAACCCCCGTCCTGAGAAAATGATCTAGCAGCCTACCTCTTCGATTCTTTCTCTCTTCTTTATTTTCATTTCGTTTTCCATTCTTCTTTGTTTTTCATTTTTTTCGTTTTTCGCCGTTTTCGTTTTTCCGAATCAACCGGGTTCGCCATTTACTTATCTTCCTCGAGGACGAGTAAGAGGCAAGCTTGGGGGATTTTGATCACTCCTTATTTTACACCCTTTTTCCGCATGTTTGCATGCCATTTAGACTGCCCAAATCATGTTTTTCACGATATATCGACGATATTGCGATGCTTTTCACGATTTGTTGTTTTTGTCGCATTTCAGGTGATTTGGCGCGATTTGGAGTGATCTCGAGATGCGCTTACTCTAGACGGTCACCAACGACCTCCCCGAGGGGTATTTTGATGTTGGAGAGGAGCGGAAGAAGAACGGACGTCGCAGGAGCGACGAGGAGGTCAAAACAAGCAGATTGGGCATTTTTTGTGTCCCACTCGGCCGAGTGGAGGAGCCACTCGGCCGACCAGCGAGACACTGCTCGGCCGACCAGATCAGACACAACTTACCTGTGCACTCGGCCGAGCACCGAAGACCACATCGGCCGAGTGACGACATCACGTCCGCCCGAGTGGCGCCCAGACGAAGCCCTTCCAAAACATCCAAGTTACTGTTTTTCGGCTGCCTGAACTTCAGAAGACCCACTCGGCCGAGTGGTTAATCCCGTCCGCCCGAGTACTATGAAGTCATCGGCCAAGTGACGACAACTCACTCGGCCGAGCCGCCCCCGAAGTAGAGACCCCTGAAGGCCCCGACTTACTGGAAAATTACAGGGTTTTCACTCGGCCGAGCGACTTTTGTCACTCGGCCGAGTGCGATGCGCTGCCTGTAGCGAAAACTGCGGAAAACAGGCTGTGCAGGGGTATTTTGGTCACAGTTTTTGGACGATTTTGAGGGCTATTTAAACCTTGTTTTTACCCTAGTTAGAGAGGCTCTCTCTTAGATTTTTTGCAGCTTTTTAGATTAGTTTTTAGCTTTATTCTTGTGATTGGAAAGGAGAAAAAGATTGGAATTTTGTTGGATTCAATTGAAGAACTCCATTGGTTTGCATCTCTTCTCCTTAAAAATTCTATTTTTATTGCTTATCTCAATATTGTGATGAATTCCATTGCTTATTTCAACGATTATTTTTGTGATCTCGCTATGATTTGTGAGTAGTCTCCACGTCTTGGGGCGTGGGGATGAACCCTACAAGCCCATCTTCATATTTGTGATGAATTGGTAGAAGTTGTGCTAGAATTGTTATTAGGGATTAGATTGGGATCAATTTACTACGGATGGCTAGGTATTCATATTAATTGGGATTTGCAAGAGATTGGATCCCAATTTGATAGGAAACCCTAGAAATCCGAGTTGGGTTGGAGTCGGATTTTCGAAGTATCGGTTTGCAAGAGATTGGACCGATACTAGGATTTCCGGTTGCAATTCCATGCCGATACTCGTTTGCAAGAGATTGGACGGGTAGGAACTATCCCAATCTAGGTCATGGACCGAGTTTGCAAGAGATTGGGCTCGGTGTGCGATTGGACGATGATGTTGATCCTAATGATAGCTTTTCCTAGGCTAGGGTTTGCAAGAGATTGGACCCAAACCTAGGATAGCTATAGACCGGCAACAGCGCGAGAGCGTGAGCATGGTTCTACATTCAGTTGCAACTAGTTCATCCAAATTCTCATTTAAGCAATTTTGATACTGATAAACCGCATTTATGAAATACGGTGAGTAGCGGGGATTCCCCATTCCCTAGACTTTCTTTATCTGATTTGATATTTCCACATTTTTGTCTGACGATTGTGACAGGATCGCCAAAGGCAAATTTCTCTCTTAAATAGCCAGGTTGATTGGAACAAGCACGGTCACTCGTCCTCCCTGTGTTCGATATCCCGCTCGCTGCTACACCCGTGCACTTGCGGTAAAACTACAACCGTTCTTTTGGGTCACATCCCGGAGCGATCAGGCGCGACCCAGACAAATGCCGAAAACACAGGCAGCTAGACAGGATGCTGACACGGGCAGCATATTTTTGTTTGCCGAAACACAGGCAGCTAGACATGATTGCCAAAAACCCAGGCAGTTAGACATGATTGCCAAAACCCAGGCAGCTAGACATGTAGATTGAACTCCAGTCACTCCCGCACTCTCTCAAACTATGAGTTACCCCAAAACCCCAGTGAAGTGTCAAGTGTTCTATGTACATGTTTTATACGGGATGTTCCACAAGATATTCCACAAGATAATTCCACAAGATGTTCCACATGTTACTAGTCAAACCAAGACAACTGGTTGACTTTCTTATTGAAAACCAGAGAGTAGCAACTCATTCCAAAGCAGACTGTGCCAAAGCGAACTGAGGATAAAGACAAGTCCAACAATGGGGATACCGATTCCATGCTTCGAGCATGTAGTAGTGTTGTTTAGTACACAATTTACCCAAGTTGATGATTGTGTGCTACAACCACCAAAGTTGAAAGTTGGCAAAGTAATCTGAAGTTGATTACTTCCTGATCGCTCCGGAATGTAACCCAAAAGTGCGACCGTGTAGTTTTACCGCAAGCACACGGTGTAGCGGCGAGCGGGTTATCGAACACAGGGAGGACGAATGAAAGTGCTTGCTCCGAACAACCTGGCTATTAAGAACAGAAAAGAGGGAATTTGCCTTTGGCGATCCTGTCACAATCGTCAGACAAAGTACGAAGATATCAAATCAAATAAAGACGCCTAGGGAATGGGGAATCCCCGCTACTCACCGTATCTCGTCAATGTGATTCATTGGTATCAACATTGCTAGGGTAGAATTTCGGATGAACTAGTTGCAACTGAATGTAAAACCTAGCTCACGCTCTCGCGCTGTTGCCGGTCTATAGCTATCCTAGGTTTGGGTCCAATCTCTTGCAAACCCTAGCCTAGGTAAGCTAGCATTAGGATCAACATCATCGTTCAATCGCGCCCCGAGACCACTCTCGTGCAAACTCGGGCCGCGACCTAGGTTGGGATAGTTCCTACCCGTCCAATCTCTTGCAAACGTGTATCGGCACGGAATTGCAACCGAGAACCCTAGTATCGTCCAATCTCTTGCAAACCGATACTACGGAAACTCGATTTTAACCCGATTCGGATTTCTAGGGTTTCCTATCGGATTGGGATCCAATCTCTTGCAAATCCCAATCGGTATGAACTCCTAGCCATCCGTAATAAATCGATCCCAAACTAAACCTAATAGCAATTCTAGCAATATTTCTACCAAGTCATCACAAATCTGAAATTGGGCTCGTAGGGTTCATCCCCACGCCCCAAGGCGTATAGACTACTCACAATTCATAGCACAAATACAAAAATAATCAATGGAATTAACAAGAGAATTCATCACAATATCCAAATAAGCAATAAAAATAGTATTTTTAAAGGAGAGAGAGAGGCAAACCAATAGAGTTCTTCCAAGAATCCAACAAAAATCAACTTTTCTCTCCTCTCCAATCACAAAAATCTAAAGCTAAAAGTTTTATCTAAAAAGCTGCAAAAAGTCAAGAGAAAAGCTCTCCAACCTAGGGTAAAAACAGGGGTTAAATACCCCCCAAAATCGTCCAAAAAACTGTGACCAAAATGCCCCTGCGCAGCCTGAAAACCGCAATTTTCGCTACAGGCAGCGCGTCGCACTCGGCCGAGTGACAAAAGTCGCTCGGCCGAGTGACAAACCCTGAGAATTTCCAGTAAGTCTGGGTCTTCGGGGGTCTTCACTTCGGAGGTGGCTCGGCCGAGTGAGTTGTCGTCACTCGGCCGATGGCTTCTATGTACTCGGGCGGTCGGCATTTTCCACTCGGCCGAGTGGGTCTTCTGAAGCTCAGGCAGACGAAAAACAGTAAGTTGGCGATTTTTGATGGGCTTCGTCTGAGTGCCACTCGGGCGGACGGGGTCTCGTCACTCGGCCGATGTGGCTTCCGACGCTCGGCCGAGTGCACACATAAAACGTGTCCGATCTGGTCAGCCGAGCGGTGTCTCGCTGGTCGGCCGAGTGACTCCTTCACTCGGCCGAGTGAGACACCAAAAATGCCCAAACAGCTTGTTTTGGCCTCCTCGTCGCTCCTGCGACGTTCTTTCTTCTTCCGCTCCTCTCCAACAGCGAAATACCCCTCGGGGAGGTCGTCGGTGACACTCTGGAGTAGGCGTATCTCGAGATCACTCCAAATCGCTCCAAATCACCTGAAATACGACAAAAACAACAAATCGTGAAAAGCATCGCAATATCGTCGATATATCGTGAAAAACATGATTTGAGCGATCTAAATGGCATGCAAACATGCGGAAAAAAAGTGTAAAATATGGAGTGATCAAAATCCCCCAAGCTTACCTCTTACTCGTCCTCGAGGAAGATAAGTAAAAGGCAAACCCGGTGGATTCGGAAAAACGAAACGACGGAAAAACGAAAAACGAAATAAAAACAAAGGAGAAAGAAGAAAGCAAAGAGGGAAGCTGCTAGATCATTTTCTCAGGACGTGGGTTTTGCTTACTCATATAGCATGCACGGAATGTAAAACACATGTCAAAGAGTTTTATTTTGATATCATAGTATAATGGTGCAAATAGAAATAGAAAACCCAAGAATATTGATATATCATGAAAAACGGAATAATTTTAAAATTAACATCGTCTGAATCGTTTTAAAGCGGTATACAATATCGCAGACCACACACTTTTCAATTGAATGCTTTCTATGAGGAGTATAAGAATATCACGCAATAGAATAGAAAGAATAGAAAAGCATGGATTTCATGAAATGAGCGCTAGGCATTGATTTCTGGACTTCGTAAAGCTAAAAATAATCTCACCGAGTATAGAATATTACTTAGCCTAGGTTGTCGTGCAACGTCAAGTAGTCACTCTCTCACACATCATTGGATTCTCTCCCCCAAGCTTATCTATAAGCGTGGTGGCATAAAAATATTTACATCCCCATTTCTATAAAGCTCCAAAAGTGATAAAAATAAAAACAAAAGAGGGAAAGTAAGAGAGAACATGAGATGGGATCTTTTATTGATGTTCTTTGCTCTTTTCTTTTCTTTTTCATTTCTTTTTCTCTTTTTTTTTTGAATTCATATATACACAATGATCCCAATCAAAGAGAAATAAGGATATACAAGAAATTTTTTTTTCTTTTTCTTGTTTTTGGGGAGTTTGGGGCTAGGAATTAATAACGGGGGAAATGCCATATATTAGAATCGCTAAGGGGAGATTCACCAATGATTTTAAAATAGAGAAATGATGTTCAAGATATGTGGAGAAAGAAATAAATATGTCTCTCAGTTCACTCTATAGGACGTGCACGACAACTTCAGCAGGGCAATCTAATCTACTCAGTTTCGATCACAAAAAAGCTAATTAATCCAGATTTATCATAGCTAACGTCATTCAATCATCCTGAAGTGAAATGTACAAATCATGCATATAGAAGTGATATAGGAAAAGAAAACGGTACTCCAGATATAGGCATCCAATGCGTGAATCTTGGTGTGTTTTCTGCGATAGCATACATATGAATATTCAGACTCAGCTAATAATAAAATTTCATCCATTTTCATGCGGAAAAAGTGTGGGTTACTATCTCTAAATGCAAGGCAAGTCATAGCATATGATATCAGAAATAAAATCTAAGACATGTCAAATATAGCATGCATATAGAGAAAGCTAACGCCACGTAACCATCATCACAGAAAAGTCATCTCTAGCATGAGATGAAAAAGAAATAAAGATAAAGGGAAAATGAAACTAATCACAATGCAACACACAAAGAAAATAAGAAAAACGTGATGCATGGCAAAAAGAAGAAAAAATGATGAAAATGAGTGCAAATGTGGAAAATGGCGTGAAAAAACAAAAATAAAGGTGGTAAATCGAAAAGAACGTGAGAACTCACTCCCCCAAGCTAAAGTGCACAGTGTCCTCAATGTGCAAAGTGTGGCACACCGAGAGACGAGTAATGTGAGGGGAAGGTGAGGATGCATGCATGATGATGAAGAAACTAAAATAACAAAAGAAAAATAAGAAATAAAAACATGATGCGGCCATGATGCATACAGATATAGGAGTGAATACGATATAAAAGTGTGACACCAAAAACTCTCCCTCTCTCCCAAAAAATGATATATAAATATATGATCAAAATGTGTATCCATAACAGTGAGGGGAGGGGGTGGGCAAAATCGTCAGGACCCAGCAGAGACGGGTAGCACGACGGCAAAAAGTATCAATGGCATCAAGGGTGCCTAAGAAGGTGGGGCGGCGCCGTCTCCGTCCTGAGGCGGTGGTGGTGGTGGTGGTGGTGGTGGTGAAACAGACTGCTGAGTGGGTGTGGGTGTGGGTGTGGTAGCAGGCTGGGTGGGTGTAGGAGTAGGTGTGGGTACGCGTGTATGGGTAGGAACCTGCTGGGTGGGAGTGGGTGCGGTCAGTACGCGAGGGAGCTGCTCTAGGACCTGGGTGAGGTAGTAGTGAATATGCGGGAGCAGGTCGAAGCGGCGAGCCATATCAGTGACGGTGGCGGACAGGGTCCTAAGGTCACCTCTGAGGCCACTCACCGCCCCCTCGAGAGCACGAATGCTCTGAAGTTTAGTGTCGGGGGGAGGTGGTGCAGAGGGACGCACCAGTCTGTGCTGTGAAGGGCGGGGCTGGCGTACTCGGGTGGCGTAGGTGATGGGCTCAGCAGGTAAGTGGACGAAAGGTGCTGCGCTCGCAAGTGTGGGCCTAGCCTCAGTGTGAGGCCGGGGCGCAGGCTGGTAAGAAGTGGAGGCAGCAGCAGTGGAAGTGGCGTGTAAAAATGGCGACGAGGCGGCCAGAGATGTCGGTGACACAGACGTGTGGACAGACGCCACGACACTCTCAGAAAATACAGCAGCGGTGGGGACAGAGGTGGAGACCACGGTCTCCACGGCGGCAGAAAAAGAGGGCTCTCCACTCTCAACAAAGGTCGGTGGGCGCTCGGGAAGTGCAGAGCAAAGGGGCTCGACAGACAGAGGGCCAGCAGGAGTGGTGGTGGTGGTGGTGGTGGAGGTGGTCGTAGGCGTGGAAGCTGTGGATGTGGGCTCAGCGAGGGTAGTCCCGACACCGACAGAAGTGTGGACAGAGGTGTCGGGAGCAGCAGAAATATCAGGGATATGTTGAGGGGCCACGGGGTCAACAGGTGCAGCGGGCTCAGCAGGCGCAGCGGGGTCTGCGGGTGCAGGGTGGGCAGCGTGGGCCTGCTCGGCCTCCTCGGCCTCGAGCACGTATGCGGCGGGGATCATAAGATCCATCGCCGGGAGCCAGTCCACCTGGGCCGGTGCAATCTGTGTCTGAGCTGGGCTCGGAAGAATCATGTAATCGGCTCCGTAGGGGCCGTGCAGCCAGACCCAGTGTCGCTCACCGTGCGGACGAAGCATCTTCATCCGGGCCATGACATCTATGGATAGTGAAGTGGGGCCCAGTGCTCGTCGCAGGTCATCTGGAAAGTCCTCGCCGGTCATAAGGGCGAGCAGGGTGATCAGACTGCCGCAGCATATCGGTGAGCGAGCGCCCACCGATACGATGATGCGATCCAAAAACCAGCTCGCGATATCAATCACGACGGCGGGGACCAACTCATCGCCCTCCCTAGATAGAGCTCTGGGGCGTGTCATCGCGTAGAGCATATAAAGCTCCGGCGTGGACATCGTGCCCGGCTCATATCTCGCCAAAAAGGTAGTCGCCATAAGGCGCTGAGCTATACGGAGGCAAGAGTGGACGATGGCCGAGGCCTTGGCCCTACTAGGGTTGAAGGCAGCAAGTAGACCCGTGATCCGGGCCCACAAGGCGCCGGCATCGAAGGAAGGTGGGGGGATGTGAGTGGGGGCGTAACCACGGTCGGCCCCGGGGACATCAGGCCACGAGAAGAAGGCCCTCATCATACCGAGAGTGACCTGGCACTCTCGGTCCATGAACCGAAACGAGCATCCCTCGTCGGTCCGGGCGATCGAACTAAGCACCTCAAGTGTCAGACGGATAAACGTGTCCGCCGACACCTGAAAGAAATCTCGCCAGCCCACGTTGTCATACAACGTGAGCATCCCCTCGAGTACCCCCAGGCGTCCTAGGTCTGCAAGGTGTGTGAACCTGAAGGGTACGATCGAGCACTGGGAAATGCGCTCCAAGACGGCGCGGTGTGCGTCGTCTCGGAACGTAATCCCGAGCGGCCCGATAAGTGGCGCCGGTGGTGGTGGCTGTGGGGCGGCAGGGAGTGGCTGTGCGGGCTCTGTAGGTTGTGCGGGGTGTGCGGGGCCTGCAGGCTGTGCTGGGTGAACGGGGTGTGGTGGAGAAGGCGGAGGAGAGTCCTCCACCTCGTGGGAGGGGCCGGCATCATCCGACCGCTTCCGCTTGGCGGAAGCTCTCCTCGACCGCGGCCGTGTCCGGGGCGGCATATGGGCCCCGAGCGCTCACCAAAAAACGTGAAAAGTGCGGCGTGCGTAAAGTAAAGGAAAGAGTATACCGCGACACGCCACGAGAGCAAAGCTATGGAAGCGTGCGAAGATGACACCTCCATGTAGCCCAAAACAGTCCCTGGAAGCTCCCCTGGGCTCCCCTAAGCTCCCAAATACAACCTGCGCATGAAACGTAGATATCAGCGAGTAATATTCAAAACGTATGGGGCATTAGGGGTATAATAGATAGAAATTGAAATTAATTTGGGTTTGGGATTCGTTTAACGCATGGATCGTCGAAAAATACACAAAAGAGGAGGAAAAAGGCGAAAATCAGGTTACCGGAGCTCGGCCGGAGTTGTGGCCGCCGGCGGCAACTCGGGCGGAGGCGCGGCGGGCTCGGCCGGTGAAGGGTGGCCGAGCGGTGGCGGCGGACGAGCGGTCGGGCGAGTGGGCGAGGGTAGTGGGCGAGGGAGACGAGGGGTCGGGCGAAATTGGGTTTCGGTCGTTTCGAAAAACGCGCCCTCCCCCGCCCCCTTTTATAGAAAAAGTTACGACTCGGCCGAGTGACGAAGTCGCTCGGCTGAGTGAACTCAACGGAAAATTCCTCCCCGCTTACGCTTCAACCGAGTGGCCTTGCCACCCTCGGCCAAGTGGAATAAGTCCATTCGGCCGAGTGGCTCAAGCTACTCGGCAAGACTCGCCCTAGGAGCGTATCAGTTTTACTCGACCGAGTGAATATACATACTCGGCCGAGTAACAGTTATACTAAAATCAAGAAAAGAAACAGAGAGTTGGGTACAGCAGACTTCCCTCGTTCGTGAGCTGCTCGGCCGGACGAACTTGTGTGCTCGGCCGAGTGACTAGTATGCTCGGCCGAGTGAACCTTGTTTTCTGCTGTCTGTCTTCGTTTGGGCTCTAAACTCTGTTTTTCTTCCTCCAGTCGATTTCATCTTCCTCCTAGGCTTCGAGCGCATTCCTGGAGCGCTCCTCGTCGCCTTGTTCATCCTCCTAATGATGGGTACCTCGTTCTCCTCTCCTGTCAAGAAAAATAGGACCAGTTATCACAAAATTTTTGGGCGAACGACTCGAAACACTAATAATTTCTAAAACAAAAATAAAGGTAAAGTAAAAATAAAGCAATAACCGTCGGGTTGCCTCCCGACAAGCGCTCGTTTAAGGTCGTGAGCTCGACCCCCTTTGATTTTCAATTAATGCGGGATGTTTGGTGCATACGAGATGTACCCGTCAAATTTTCCGGGGAGAACGCTTGGATTCGGAAGTTGCGACGGCGTGTTCTCCCTCGGTGGTCTCTCGTCTCGAATAGTGTGGGGGGGTGGCTCCCCCAAGCTAGAGCTTTCTCCGGGCTTCGGCTTTACCGGTGACGCCGATTTCCGTATCGGCGGGGCTTTCTTCGGAGACCTCAATTTTGAGAGCTTGCAGAGCTCTCGAATCCTTGCGACATCAGCGTCGCCTTCATCAATTTCAGCGGAGAGGTCGGGGGAATCATTTATCTTCTCATCTTGGTCTAAATCCGGGCCTTCTTCGAAATCTTCTTTGAATAGAGCGCCGATCGAATGGGGGATCGCCTCCTCAATTGCCTCGTCAAGGAGGTATGAAAGATCATCCGGCCGTCCCTTAAGTAGATATATTCTATTGATTTCTCCCATTGGGACTCCTTCGGAATAATGCTTGAGCCTCTGACCATTTACCTTGAATGTGGCTCCGTCCTTGCTTTCCAACTCGAAGGCCCCTCCCGGTTGTATGTGCTTGATGGTGAAAGGTCCGGACCAACGTGACATCAACTTACCGGGAAATAGTCGGAGCAGGGAATTATAGAGCAAGACCTTGTCTCCTACTTTGAAGTCTGTGACGGTTATGCGGGCATCGTGGAGAATCTTGGTCCTTTCTTTGTAAATTCTCGAGCTCTCGTAGGCGTCTCTTCTTATCTCATCAAGCTCGTTTATGTCCAAGAGTCGCCTCACCGCCGCACTCTTGTAATCATAATTAAAGGTCTTGATGGCCCAATATGCACGGTGTTCCAACTCCACCGGCAAGTGGCAAGCTTTCCCATAAACAAGTCGGAACGGTGTGGTGCCGATGGGAGTGCGAAAGGCCGTGCGATATGCCCATAGAGCATCGTTTAGCTTCATTGACCAATCCTTTCTAGATCGATCCACAGTCTTCTCAAGAATTTGCTTGATTTCTCTATTTGAGACTTCCACTTGGCCGCTTGTCTGGGGGTGATATGCCATGCCAACTCTATGGTTTACCCCGTACTTCTTTAGCATGGCTTCAAACTTGTTTTCTATGAAATGGCTCCCCCGTCGCTTATCAAGGTACGAGGCACTCCGAAGCGTGGGAAGATATTCTGCTTGAAGAACTTAGAGACGACCCTTGCATCATTAGTAGGGGTGACGATTGCTTCCACCCATTTGGAGACATAGTCAACAGCCAATAGGATGTATTTGTTACCATTGCTCGACGGAAATGGCCCTATGAAGTCTATTCCCCAACAATCAAAAAGCTCAATTTCTTGGATGGGCCTCATTGGCATCTCATTGCGTTTGGAGATATTCACGGTCCGTTGGCATCTATCGCACCCCTTTACAAAGTCGTGGGTGTCTCTAAACATTGTTGGCCAGAAGAATCCGCTCTGCAAAATCTTAGCGGTTGTTTTAGAGGCGGCGTGATGTCCTCCGCATGGTAGACCGTGGCAATGCAAAATGATAGACGTTGCCTCCTCTTTAGAAACACACCTCCGAATGACACTATCTTTGCATATCTTGAAGAGGTATGGATCTTCCCAAAAATAGCTACGGACCTCATGCAGAAATCTCCTCTTTTGATGCGTGGGCATCCCATGCGGTTTAATTCCACAAGCCAAGTAGTTGACGAAGTCCGCGTACCAAGGTACTTCACCGGTCCTTATGGCATATAGCCTCTCATCCACGAACGTGTCGTCGATAGGTAAACTCTCATCCTCCTTGTCGCGAATGAGCCTAGACAAATGATCCGCCACGACATTGTTCGTACCTTTCTTGTCTCTGATCTCCAAATCGAATTCTTGCAACAAGAGTATCCACCTAATCAACCGAGGTTTGGCCTCCTTCTTGTTTAAAAGATACTTCAACGCCGCATGGTCGGTGTGGACAATCACCTTGGAACCAAGGAGGTAGGAGCGAAACTTCTCGATGGAATAGACGGCCGCTAGAAGCTCTTTTTCGGTAGTTGTGTAGTTTTTCTGCGCGTCATCCAACGTCTTGCTCGCATAGTATATCGCATGAAGCTTCCTATCTTTCCTTTGTCCCAATACCGCTCCAATGGCTTGGTCGCTAGCATCACACATTAGCTCAAAGGGAAGGCTCCAATCCGGTGGTTGTATGATGGGCGCGGAAACTAGTGCTTCCTTCAAGGTGTTGAAGGCTTGCAAGCATTCCCCTGAAAAAATAAAAGGAGTATCTTTAGCGAGCAAGGAAGTAAGCGGTCGGGCAATCGAGGCGAAATCCTTGATGAAGCGGCGGTAAAACCCCGCATGACCAAGAAAGCCTCTAATGCCCTTGACATTAATAGGAGGAGGCAGTTTCTCGATTACCTCAATCTTTGCTTTATCTACCTCAATTCCTCTCGAGGAGACAAGGTGCCCGAGAACTATACCTTCCGTGACCATGAAGTGACACTTCTCCCAATTTAGAGTGAGATTGTTTTGTTGGCACCTTTTAAGGACTTTAGTAAGATTGGCCAGACAAGAGTCAAACTCACTTCCATAAACCGAAAAATCATCCATAAAAACTTCCATAATATTTTCAATGTAATCGGAAAATATGGATGTCATACACCTCTGAAAGGTGGAGGGAGCATTACAAAGACCAAACGGCATTCTTCGGTAGGAATAGGTACCATAGGGACAAGTAAAAGTGGTCTTTTCTTGGTCATCTTCGTGCAAAGGGATTTGGAAGAATCCCGAATACCCATCTAGATAACAAAAGTATTTATGTTTAGCTAGGCGTTCAAGCATTTGATCAATGAAGGGCAATGGGTAATGGTCCTTTTGGGTAGCTTTATTTAGTTTCCTATAATCAATGCACATTCGCCATCCCGTGACGGTGCGCGTAGATATGGGCTCACCTTTTTCATTTTTTATGACTGTCATCCCCCCTTTCTTGGGGACGACATGAACGGGGCTAACCCATCTACTGTCAGAGATAGGATAAATTATACCGGCGTCGAGCAATTTTAGGATTTCCTTTTTAACCACCTCCTTCATATTCGGGTTTAACCGCCTTTGAGGCTCTATGGAGGTGGCGTCGGTATCCTCCAAATGGATCCTATGTGTGCAAAGCCTAGGGCTTATCCCTTTTAGATCGGAGATAGTGTAGCCAAGGACATCTTTGTGGCTCCTAAGAACGTCTAGGAGTTTTTCAAGTTGATCTTGCGTGAGGTGGGAGTTTACTATCACCGGGAAGGTTAATTTATTACCCAAAAAGGCATACCTTTAAGTTCTACCTCCAGAGGTGCTGCTCCTTCTACTTCATCAGCTCGCATGAGTTTGGCTTCTTCCTTGTCATCCGGGTTTAGCTCATGTTCAGGTGGCGCGCTCTCTTACGAAGACTCAGACTCACTACTTAGTGAGGACGATGCATCGAAATAGGCGCTCTCCGATTCTGTGCTAGCATCGTCAAAACCTTCACTCTGAAAGTCGGTTTGCTCGAAGGATTCTTCGGGAGTATAGTGTTCTTCGACATTTGTTTTACCGTCTTCGAAATATAACTTGTCGTCGATCACATCAACTCTGACATTGCCCCCGATAGTCCCATCCGGGGAGACTTGGTCCATCACAAAACTAGCAAACAGTTGTTAGTCGGGGTCCTTGATATCGATAGCAAAAGCTCCGGTAGCGTGGACCTCATCGACAAGCTCCTTAAGGAGGTCTGTGAAGGAGTAATAATCTTCCTGACTGAGTTCTGTTGTCGACATTGCATCCTCCATTCTCCCTGTTAAGATCTTATGCAAAATACAGGGAGAATATGCAAATAGGGCTGCGAACAGAGTTAGAACAAGATGTAGAAGAAAGTAAAGAAAGAAAGAAAAATAACCGGGTGGTCGATGCCGAACACCGTCAAAATGACCTCCCGGCAACGGCGCCAAAAAACTTGATCGCTCCGGAATGTAACCCAAAAGTGCGACCGTGTAGTTTTACCGCAAGCGCACGGTGTAGCGGCGAGCGGGTTATCGAACACAGGGAGGACGAATGGAAGTGCTTGCTCCAAACAACCTGGCTATTAAGAACAGAAAAGAGGGAATTTGCCTTTGGCGATCCTGTCACAATCGTCAGACAAAGTACGAAGATATCAAATCAAATAAAGACGCCTAGGGAATGGGGAATCCCCGCTACTCACCGTATCTCGTCAATGTGATTCATTGGTATCAACATTGCTAGGGTAGAATTTCGGATGAACTAGTTGCAACTGAATGTAAAACCTAGCTCACGCTCTCGCGTTGTTGTCGGTCTATAGCTATCCTAGGTTTGGGTCCAATCTCTTGCAAACCCTAGCCTAGGTAAGCTAGCATTAGGATCAACATCATCGTTCAATCGCGCCCCGAGCCCACTCTCGTGCAAACTCGGGCCGCGACCTAGGTTGGGATAGTTCCTACCTGTCCAATCTCTTGCAAACGGGTATCGGCACGGAATTGCAACCGAGAACCCTAGTATCGTCCAATCTCTTGCAAACCGATACTACGGAAACTCGATTTCAACCCGATTCGGATTTCTAGGGTTTCCTATCGGATTGGGATCCAATCTCTTGCAAATCCCAATCGGTATGAACTCCTAGCCATCCGTAATAAATCGATCCCAAACTAAACCTAATAGCAATTCTAGCAATATTTCTACCAAGTCATCACAAATCTGAAATTGGGCTCGTAGGGTTCATCCCCACGCCCCAAGGCGTATAGACTACTCACAATTCATAGCACAAATACAAAAATAATCAATGGAATTAACAAGAGAATTCATCACAATATCCAAATAAGCAATAAAAATAGTATTTTTAAAGGAGAGAGAGAGAGGCAAACCAATAGAGTTCTTCCAAGAATCCAACAAAAATCAACTTTTCTCTCCTCTCCAATCACAAAAATCTAAAGCTAAAAGTTTTATCTAAAAAGCTGCAAAAAGTCAAGAGAAAAGCTCTCCAACCTAGGGTAAAAACAGGGGTTAAATACCCCCCAAAATCGTCCAAAAACTGTGACCAAAATGCCCCTGCGCAGCCTGAAAACCGCAATTTTCGTTACAGGCAGCGCGTCGCACTCGGCCGAGTGACAAAAGTCGCTCGGCCGTGTGATAAACCCTGAGAATTTCCAGTAAGTCTGGGTCTTCGGGGGTCTTCACTTCGGGGGTGGCTCGGCCGAGTGAGTTGTCGTCACTCGGCCGATGGCTTCTATGTACTCGGGCGGTCGGCATTTTCCACTCGGCCGAGTGGGTCTTCTGAAGCTCAGGCAGACGAAAAACAGTAAGTTGGCGATTTTTGATGGGCTTCGTCTGAGTGCCACTCGGGCGGACGGGGTCTCGTCACTCGGCCGATGTGGCTTCCGACGCTCGGCCGAGTGCACACATAAAACGTGTCCGATCTGGTCGGCCGAGCGGTGTCTCGCTGGTCGGCTGAGTGACTCCTTCACTCGGCCGAGTGAGACACCAAAAATGCCCAAACAGCTTGTTTTGGCCTCCTCGTCGCTCCTGCGACGTTCTTTCTTATTCCGCTCCTCTCCAACAGCGAAATACCCCTCGGGGAGGTCGTCGGTGACACTCTGGAGTAGGCGTATCTCGAGATCACTCCAAATCGCTCCAAATCACCTGAAATACGATAAAAACAACAAATCGTGAAAAGCATCGCAATATCGTCGATATATCGTGAAAAACATGATTTGAGCGATCTAAATGGCATGCAAACATGCGGAAAAAAAGTGTAAAATATGGAGTGATCACTTCCCTATTAGATTAAGTTTCTAGTTCAGTTCAAGTCAAGTAGCAGTTCTGAGGTTGTAGTGATGTCCTAAGTTCATACGTGGACACTAATCTAATTTTCTAATTTTAGAATTAGTCGTGACTTACAAAATTCGGGGTCGTTGTAGCAAGCCGGAACTGAATCTAAGGCTTCCACGGAAGCTGGTGCACAAGAATTTGTACCTGCAAAACACAAGAACAATCGGTTACAGAACACCTATTTTCTACCTATTTAACCTGATCGCTTTGATTTTCTAAACTAGTTGAAACGTTACCGAAAAGCGTTCTAAATTTTTTCTATAAGCTATATATAACGAAAATAATTTTACTGCGAGACAAAATATTTTTCTGATGCTTATTGTAATTTTTATAATTTTTAAAAGCTCAAAATAGACTTAAAACTAATTTTTAATTAAGTACGTAATTATTCAATAATTTATTCCGGATGCAATCTGCATCGAAAAGTCGCAAATAAACTGTCAAAATGACCATCTCGAAGAGTACTCTAACATATATTTTTATCATATATTAGTTTATGTGAAAATAGCAAGTTACTGATTTTTGAATGAAAATATACTATTTAACTTTTAGGTTTAAAAATTAATTCTGGAAAAAATAAGCATCGGATTGAGATGAAACTAGCGCCATTGAGTCCAGAATGTCATTTCTGATTTTCTGCAGCTAGTCTCACATTTTTCTCGGGCTTATATAATTTGTTATCAATTATATATCAAAAACCCTTATAATCTAATTATGAAAATAACGTATAAATACGAAAATACGTTAGTAAAATTACGTATTAGAATACGCTCTCACCCCGTACCCACCTTCTTCCTCTTCTTACGCGTGCATGGGGGGGGCTGCTTCGTCGGAGGTGGAGCTAGGCACGGCGGCGGCGTCGAGCGAGGACGGCGACGGATCCAGGCGGCGGGGCGATGCGTCAGCAGCGGCGGGGAGTCGACGTCGGAACACGGAGAGGGCGGCACGCGAAGTAGCAGCAGCAGTGGCTGCTTGACGTCACAGCGGGCTCCGGCGAGGGCGCTGCTTGACGGCGAGGCGACGGAGGCCTCGGGGTGCGGTGGAGTCAACGGCGGCGTGCAGCGTCTCCACCGGAGGGGGAGCTCGAGTTCAGAATGACGTCGGAGGCTGGGTCGAGCTCAGAGAGCAGCGGGGCATGGTTTGGTGCTGCTACGAGGAGCTCCGGCGGCGAGCGTCGGGGCTGTGTGCGTAGCGAGCGGCGGAGGGAGGAGACGTCGGGGGAGGCGAGGCTGTTGGGTCGTGGTCGAAGGCCATGGCGACGGCAGACGGGAGCGAAGGGGATCGTGGCATTGCTTCGAGCTGCTGTGAGTCGGAGCGAGCTCCGGTGGAGCGAAGGTTGAGGAGCGAGAGCTCGTCGGAGCTCGGGGCGATGCCACGACGTCGACTAGAGGGCGTGCGGGGATGGGCAGTCGGAGCTTGCGGTGGAGCTGCTCCGGCGGAGTTCTACGGCGGGGTTCGGGGGTCAGATCGCTGGGGAGAAGAAGCGAGGTCGACGGAGCTGCTCTCGGAGCTCGGCGTCGGAGCAGGGAGATGGAGTGGCGGAGCTTGCCGTTCAGGTGGTGGGAGGTCGTCGTGGGTTGAGGGAAGGGCGTGGGTTCCGTGGTCGGTGGTCGAGCTGATCACGACGGCGGCGGGAGCGCGGCCTCGCTGACGAAGAGGGATATGTAAGGGGAGAACGAGAGAGAGTGAGGGTTGAGAGTGGGAGAGAGTCTGTGCGAGAGGGCTGAGTCTGATTTGAAAATCTTGAGAGAAATGGGTTCACTGGGCTGAGAGAGTATTGGAGAAGAGAGGGCCTGGGTTTGCCGTGGGTTAGTGGTGTTTATATAAGTTAATAAAATTAATTAAAAACTTTACCCTCATTAATACTTAGTCAATCTAATTAATGGGGTGGGTTAGGAATTTGACTAAATTTGGAAAATGTGTTAGTGTGTGAATCACATGGGTGCTTACGGGTATGTTAGGTAGGGTAATTAGGATAGGGTAAAATGTAATTAAGTTAAGTTAAAAAGTGATTTGTGAAGGTCATTAGTGAAATTATTTAGTAAATTACGAAAACGAAATTACGATTTTACCCCTGGAGTCAAACGTGTCCGAAAAATTACGAAAACATACCCACGGGTTCGTATCGTCGCGAGGATAGCGAATACGAAGTCCGTTTCAGGGTTTGGGCTACGGAGATACTAGTTTTAGGCCAAAACGTTTAGGAAGCGGGTTTGCGGGTTCTCTATTGATTTGACTTCAGAAAATTACGAAATTAATGTGGGAAGCCCTAAATGATCATTGAATGTTACTGTAAAAGTTTGAAAATGTTTTGAAGATGTTTGTATAGAAAATAAATTCATTAAGCCAAAACGGTAATAACTGAAAATGAATTTTTTATCAGAACTGTTTTAAGTATTTGATGAAATCCGATCTTACTAAAATACTCCATAACTAGTCTGGTACTTCAAAATATTTTTATAAGAAAATTTTGAAATCAGTAAAACTCCTGACAAACCATTATAAAATAGTTTAAAAAAAAAGTGAAAATACGTGAATAATTGAACTGAAAAATACGGACCGTTACATTCTACCCTCCTTAAAATAATTCCGTCCTCGGAATTTAAAAAATCTTTCTGAAACAAATACTTGATGTTATGAAGAAGCTCAAGCAAATAAACGTTAGAAAAGATAGTAATCTAATAAATCAGGTTGTAAATAACATGAAATATATTGTGATATTATAGCATCAAGAAAACAAGAGATGTTACATATCATAGCTTTCGTAACTATTCCTGAGACCAGTATCATCACAATAGTTACTCTGACTTCTCAGGTAGCCTAAAATTAACATGAGATGATAATATCACATGAAAATGAGGGCTATTACGATGACAACATCTGTTCGAACTTGGAACCTGAGGTGATAAGCCAGTAGCAAGCTATTTAAACCACTTAAACCGGAAGACCATAAAGTTTATTCGTGCTACTGGTGACTAACTGGGTCTAGCCACAGATGTCGTTCATAATATAGCATGTATCGACTAATCCACGGGTACCAACAACATCAATCTTCATAATGCCCAACCACATGCTAACGTCCAAATCAACGCCCAAAGATAAGTACAAGGCCAACACACAAAGTCAGTATTTACTGCCAGTATTCCTTCCATCAATCTCCATAATAGCCCACAATAAGGCAAGATCCAAGCTCTCATCCAGAGCCAAGCACAAGGCCTACATCCAACTTCAACTCCCAAGGCCAATATCATGCCAATAATCATCGCCATCACTCCTTCCGTAGACCAATACTTGACATTCGCAACACCCAACATCACCCAACAAATAAACAACCAAAAACACACATTCCAGCACACCATAAGGAGTAAACGCAAGAGGTAGCCTAGACGGGAGCTCAACTGGGTGAGATCCAGGGCAGAGTGCTCAAAAGAAGCCCAAGGATCACGGCTTTCCAAGATCTCAGCCACACAGTGGTAGTGAAGGTGGCGGCGAGGGTCGTCGCCAAGGCCAAAAATCCCAAAACATATCGTCGGAGGGCCATCGGTGGTTGTCGATTTATGGTGGCTTGTGACTGCTTGACGTGGCGGGTGTCACCGGAGTAGGGTGGGGTGGTGAAGCTTCAGGTGAGGCCGAAGGAACTGGAGGTGAGATGGGTCGAGCTCGCTTGGGGGAGAGGCCGGGAGGAGGAGAGGAAGTCGATACAGCGTAGGGGAAAATACGGGGTGGCTTGGTGAGGAAGGGTTTTATAAAAAGGGGGGCACCGAAAGTCGTTGGTAGGGTAGACTAGGTTAGGCGGGACCGGGGCTCGAGGAGAGGAAACAGACAAAAGAAATAAAGCGGGGAAGACGGTAGGTGGAAAAGGATTCAACCCATGGGGAAATCAGGTATAGAAAGAAGACTGCACGTTCAAGAAAGACACAGAAGATGTAGCTGCTCATGCTTGCACGTCTCGGTTTGGTTTGTCTCAAATTCTCTAGCACCATCCTACAATACTTCTGAGCGTCCTTCAATTCGCTACAGTTGTCGAAATCGAACTTCTGGTGATCGAAAAGTCGAATGCTACCCTCCTTAAAATAAACGTAGCTAGAGTTCAAGCTAACTAGAAATTGAAAGATTCTAAGAAGGTCAATCGAAAGGTCATCAAGCTAAAGGATGGGTGATAGTGATGAAAATCAATGGCGTTACATACTCATGATTCACGTCCTTGCGGTCCAGCGGAACACGGCCACGGAAGTGACTAAGCCAGGATCACTTACCCCAAGTCTAGCAAGGGTGATCCAACAAACTTAGCCAAGCACATTGACCGGATCATCGTCCATTGAAGGAAGCTCATCATTTATATGTGTGCCATCATCAACTGAAGGGAGGGTGATGATGATGAAGTGGGTAGATAGTTCAACCTATGATGGATCACTCTAACTGCTAGCAAAGGTGGTTACTAGTGAAGGTATATCCAAAGAATGGAACACAAATCCATAAGTAAGGGTTAAGAGTTCAAAGGAATTGACGAAGATCAAGGAAAACCTAATGAAGATGGTAATAGGGACGCTTCACCTGTATATCCAATATAGGTGAACACTCGAGACATCCCGTACTCGAGGTTAATTTGAGTATTTTATATTGTACACCCTGATCTTGCTATATTGTTCACGAGGTAGTTAGCGTGGACCTGCGTGGGCCACCAAACTTGTAACGACCCGCTTCCGGGGGCCCGTTACTTATTTGATATTTGCGCAGGTCCTGCAGGTTACCAGTGAAAACAAAATAGCCACGATGCAGAGATGTACAAAAATACTCAAATAGTGTCCAATTATTACAATTCATACTGTACAAGATGTACAACAAATATACATGAAAGAAGAAAAGTACATAAGTGAAAATAACTCTGGAAGCTGCGGTCGAATTCTGGCGCTATTAGCTCAGGAGCATCTACCTCCATATGTACGTCGTTTGCGGTGCCACGGAGATGGAACCGTAGGTAAGTCACAACAATTCTAAATATAGAAAAGAAGCAGTGCACAAGTATGACAAAAGTAACTACGTACGAGCAGACCAGAGTGAAAAGTAAAGTACTGAGTAACAACTGTACACAACTGAGTAGTAAAAGTAAACTGAACTGGAAAGGAGAACAACTGTACGGTGGTGGTGCGAGTGTAAAGCAGGCTGAGTAAGTGAAAAGCACTACTGCTGTAGCTAAAAGTACGACAGGTAAAGTACTAGTGACTGTACAAGTGTAGTAAGTAACGTGCATGGAATGTGTAAAGTAAAGGTGACTGACTGTAGTGCGTAAAGTAAAATTGACTGTGCAAAAGTAACTACACTACGTGACTCAAGTCAGAGAGTACAATATGTGACCATCAAGTTCATCTCTTGCCTGGTCGCGACCCAGACAAATGCCGAAAACACAGGCAGCTAGACAGGATGCTGACACGGGCAGCATATTTTTGTTTGCCGAAACACAGGCAGCTAGACATGATTGCCAAAACCCAGGCAGTTAGACATGATTGCCAAAACCCAGGCAGCTAGACATGTAGATTGAACTCCAGTCACTCCCGCACTCTCTCAAACTATGAGTTACCCCAAAACCCCAGTGAAGTGTCAAGTGTTCTATGTACATGTTTTATACGGGATGTTCCACAAGATATTCCACAAGATAATTCCACAAGATGTTCCACATGTTACTAGTCAAACCAAGACAACTGGTTGACTTTCTTATTGAAATCCAGAGAGTAGCAACTCATTCCAAAGCAGACTGTGCCAAAGCGAACTGAGGATAAAGATAAGTCCAACAATGGGGATACCGATTCCATGCTTCGAGCATGTAGTAGTGTTGTTTAGTACACAATTTACCCAAGTTGATGATTGTGTGCTACAACCACCAAAGTTGAAAGTTGGCAAAGTAATCTGAAGTTGATTACTTCCATATTAGATTAAGTTTCTAGTTCAGTTCAAGTCAAGTAGCAGTTCCGAGGTTGTAATGATGTCCTAAGTTCATACGTGGACACTAATCTAATTTTCTAATTTTAGAATTAGTCGTGACTTACAAAATTCGGGGTCGTTGTAGCAAGCCGGAACTGAATCTAAGACTTCCACGGAAGCTGGTGCACAAGAATTTGTACCTGCAAAACACAAGAACAATCGGTTACAGAACACCTATTTTCTACCTATTTAACCTGATCGTTTTGATTTTCTAAACTAGTTGAAACGTTACCGAAAAGCGTTCTAAATTTTTTCTATAAGCTATATATAACGAAAATAATTTTTCTGCGAGACAAAATATTTTTCTGATGCTTATTGTAATTTTTATAATTTTTAAAAGCTCAAAATAGACTTAAAACTAATTTTTAATTAAGTACGTAATTATTCAATAATTTATTCCGGATGCAATCTGCATCGAAAAGTCGCAAATAAACTGTCAAAATGACCGTCTCGAAGAGTACTCTAACATATATTTTTATCATATATTAGTTTACGTGAAAATAGCAAGTTACTGATTTTTGAATGAAAATATACTATTTAACTTTTAGGTTTAAAAATTAATTCTGGAAAAAATAAGCATCGGATTGAGATGAAACTAGCGCCATTGAGTCCAGAATGTCATTTCTGATTTTCTGCATCTAGTCTCACATTTTTCTGGGGCTTATATAATTTGTTATCAATTATATATCAAAAACCCTTATAATCTAATTATGAAAATAACGTATAAATACGAAAATACGTTAGTAAAATTACGTATTAGAATACGCTCTCACCCCGTACCCACCTTCTTCCTCTTCTTACGCGTGCATGGGGGGCTGCTTCGTCGGAGGTGGAGCTAGGCACGGTGGCGGCGTCGAGCGAGGACGACGGCGGATCCAGGCGGCGGGGCGATGCGTCAGCGGCGGTGGGGAGTCGACGTCGGGACACGGAGACGGCGGCACGCGAAGTAGCAGCAGCTGCTGCTGCTTGACGTCGCAGCGGGCTCCGGCGAGGGCGCTGCTTGACGGCGAGGCGACGGAGGCCTCGGGGTGTGACCGGCGCCCCGTTTACGGTATAGGCGCGGTGTCGTTTTACCGCAAGTGCACGGTTAGTGTAGGGTGCGGGTTTATCGAACTCAGTGAGGTGGATGGCTTGAATGACTACTAGCCTCGCCTAGGTCGTGTGCTAGCTACGCGGATAATATGGGTGGAAGTGTAGAAATAAAAGAAAGAAATGAAAAATACACGAAATGAATCCCCGCTAACACGGGCTAGAGCATTCATGACACTTGACATTTGACTTGACCCAGGGTGAGACATTGTCCCAAAAGGTGGTACCTAGCGTCCATGGCCCGATATTCTGGTCGGTGCCAAGCATGCTAGGCCTACTCGGTTCCGGACGGTGGGCATTCCCATGTCCATTAACACCTTCCGCAACCAGGAGCATTAAGGCCACAATGATATCTCCCAACACTTCGTCCAAGCCGTTCCCACGCGTGAGGACTCCATGTCTACACTAGGGGCGTGAGCTATGGCTAGGGAGTCAACCGCTAAGTTTATTCCCCCTTGGCCAGACGATCAAAGGCGGTCTTTCTCCCGCCAATGACAATGAAACACCCCCGCGTAACCCTAATGGCCAAATAGGTCAAATGTGATTTCTAGCAATACATCGAAGCGGATCTTGACTGGACAAGCACCGGACCCCAACCCCCAACACAACTAGTGTGTTGACGTACGAATTGGACCCAGATTGCTAGAAATCCCCATTGACACATTTCATCGAACACATGCCATGCAACCAAGCCAAATGTAAATTTCCAAGCATCAATCCTACCCTAACCCGTATTAGGGTTCATCAAACACTACTCGATGGGGAAGAACATGATAGAAAGCAATAATAATGACAAACAAACATTCACCATCAAGCAACAAAGAAAATAACACAAAACAATAGAAAAAGAGAGAAGAAAATACTTATCTTGAGTTTGAATCTTCAATCCAATACAAGATTTATTGAGCAAAGACCTAATCTAATCTACCCTAAGCCTCCCAAGAAAGGGGCTGAAAAAGCCCTAAAAACTAGAGAGCATCATCCTCAAGTCGGCCATCCTCGTGTATTTATTGCCCCACTTCGAAACCCTAATGGTTCGGGTCCAAGCCCGCAGAAAAACCGCCACCCGATCGGTTAATGAGTCAACCGATCGGGTGAGAGCTTCGAAAATCTTCAACCGTGCGCTGAGGCGAGCGGGTGGCTCTGTTGGTTCGCCAAATGAGGAATTGCAGCTACATATGAATCGATCGGGTGATATGTCACCCGATCGGTTGAAATTACGCTCCATTTGGCCGAGAGTTCCATCGGATTCAAACGGTCGACGAACCGGTCGGTTGAGCTGTCCGGGTCGTCTCTTGGAAAATTCCGCTACAGGTGAACCGATCGGGTGATAAGTCACCCGATCGGTTGGAATTCAACCCAAATGACAGAGGGCTCCGTCGGTTCACCCGATCGCTGAACCGATCGGGTGAGCTGCTATTCTTCTTCAACTGCCGCCCGGGTAGGATACGCGTGCATCAACCGATCGAGTGACTGATCCACCCGATCGGTTGAGGGCCGAGGAACATCAATCTTCATTGCTTTGACCCTCTGGATCACGCGTGACTCCTCCCGTTGCTCCGGGGACACATGATATCATCGTTTTACGCCCCAAATGCCAGCAAACTCCTGCAAAACACGGAAAATACGGAAAAGTGAAAGAAAACAAGAAAATACAAGAAAACACGAGAAAACAAATAAAAGACGGCGGTAAATACGGAAAAACACGGAAGAAAACGCGCGTAAATATATGAAATATAAACACACGTCAGGGTACGGCGGAGTCGACGGCGGCGTGCAGCATCTCCACCGGAGGGGGAGCTCGAGTTCGGAATGATGTCGGAGGCTGGGTCGAGCTCGGAGAGCAGCGGGGCACGGTTTGGCGCTGCTACGAGGAGCTCCGACGGCGAGCATCGGGGCTGTGTGCGTAGCGAGCGGCGGAGGGAGGAGACGTCGGGGGAGGCAAGGCTGTTGGGTCATGGTCAAAGGCCATGGCGACGGCAGACGGGAGCGAAGGGGATCGTGGCGTTGCTTCGAGCTGCTGTGAGGTGGAGCGAGCTCCGGTGGAGCGGAGGTTGAGGAGCGAGAGCTCACCGGAGCTCAGGGCAATGCCACGACGTCGACGAGAGGGCGTGCGGGGATGGGCAGTCGGAGCTTGCGGTGGAGCTGTTTCGGCGGAGTTCTACGGCGGGGTTCGGGGGTCAGATCGCTGGGGAGAAGAAGCGAGGTCGACGGAGCTGCTCTCGGAGCTCGGCGTCGGAGCAGGGAGATGGAGTGGCGGAGCTTGCCGTTCAGGTGGTGGGAGGTCGTCGTGGGTTGAGGGAAGGGCGTGGGTTCCGTGGGCGGTGGTCGAGCTGATCACGGCGGCGGCGGGAGGGCGGCCTCGCTGACGAAGAGGGATAGGTAGGGGGAGAACGAGAGAGAGTGAGGGTTGAGAGTGGGAGAGAGTCTGTGCGAGAGGGCTGAGTCTGATTCGAAAATCTTGAGAGAAATGGGTTCACTGGGCTGAGAGAGTATTGGAGAAGAGAGGGACTGGGTTTGCCGTGGGTTAGTGGTGTTTATATAAGTTAATAAAATTAATTAAAAACTTTACCCTCATTAATACTTAGTCAATCTAATTAATAGGGTAGGTTAGGAATTTGACTAAATTTGGAAAATGTGTTAGTGTGTGAATCACATGGGTGCTTACGGGTATGTTAGGTAGGGTAATTAGGATAGGGTAAAATGTAATTAAGTTAAGTTAAAAAGTGATTTGTGAAGGTCATTAGTGAAATTATTTAGTAAATTACGAAAACGAAATTACGATTTTGCCCCTGGAGTCAAACGTGTCCGAAAAATTACGAAAACATACCCACGGGTTCGTATCGTCACGAGGATGGCAAATACGAAGTCCGTTTTCAGGGTTTGGGCTACACGGATACTAGTTTTAGGCCAAAATGTTTAGGAAGCGGGTTTGCGGGTTCTCTAATGATTTGACTTCAGAAAATTACAAAATAAATATGGGAAGCCCTAAATGATCATTGAATGTTACTGTAAAAGTTTGAAATCGTTTTGATGATGTTTGTATAGAAAATAAATTCATTAAGTCAAAACGGTAATAACTGAAAATGAATTTTTTATCAAAACTATTTTGAGTATTTGATGAAACTCGAACTTACTAAAATACTTCATGACTAGTCTGCTATCTCAAAATATTTTTATAAGAAATTTTTGAAATCGTAAAACTCCTGACAAACCATTATAAAATAGTTTTAAAAATTGAAAATACGTGAATAGTTGAAATGAAAAATACGGACCGTTACAGTGGGGATAGAGGCACTCGCCAAGCTAGAGCGAGTGGTCCTACTTGTCTTGTCTTGAGCACTTGGGTTTGGGGTAGGGTTGAGCGGTCGCACGGAGAGAGGGTTTGATCCCCCTCGAACCGTAAGGCGTGAACCCTTCGTGACACACACGGTACGTCCATTCTCGTCTCGTCTTGTCCCGTTTAGGTTAGTCCCGTAGCCGGTAGCACACGCTACGGCTACTGCCTGACATGTTTACTTTTCCTGCACCGTCTTACTTTCTACCATGTCATAACCTCAGCATGTTAATCAACCAGTAAAATGTTGCTTTAAATTACATTTCACTTGCAGTAGAGTCTAACCCTTGTTTCTAGACTTTACCTGACGTACAGTTTCTTTTCTCTTGGGTGCTGTACGTCAGGTGTTGAGCCGGAGTACGTGGTCGAGCCGGACTTACCCAAGTCGTACTCGGAGCCAGAGGACGTCGTCCCAGAGTACGTGCCTGAGGAGGACCAGAGCTAGAGGTTCTTCACGTTGCCGTTCCAGAGTTTTACTGCTTTTTAGTTGGGTGCGTAGCACCGTTTACTTTTCTGTCTAGGTTGGGTGCTTGCACTAGTAGTTTCTTTCAGCTATTGTAGCCGTGTTGGGCTTTTGTTTAGACTCTCAGTACTTTCTGGATATCTGTTTGGAATAAAATGAATGCTTTCATTTTAGTACTTTTGTTGTTACATACTTTTCTGCAGGGACCTGTTCCTTCGTCTTGAAGTACCTCACCGACGCTTATTAGGTCCGAGCCTCGCAGCTCCGGCCCAAGCGGGCCTTAGTCACGCTTCGCCTCCGTAGTTTTGGGAAGCAGGGCGTGACAGGTACCCTCCTACTGTCTCGCTTGTGGGGCATCGATAAACTTCATTAGATGTCTGTGCTGAAAGAGATGCTCGATGTCCTTCTTCAGCTACCAACGGTCATTTGTATCATGACTGTGGTCTTGGTGCTATCTGCAGAACTTGTGTTCATCCCGCTTGCCTCCCTTCATCTTTGGAGGTGGTCGGTTGAAGTAGCCCTCGCCTTAGGCATACACCATTACCATGGCCTTAGGAGCATTGGGCTTCGTAAAGGGTATGTCTGCCCTGTCCCAGAGACTTTTGTCATGTCTTCTTTGGCCCCTTTGATCTGGCGGGTCATCTCCTTAGGTCGAGCTTCTTTCTTTGCTTCAATTGGGGCTTTGGAGATACCCCATCTCGGGCAGCCAGCACCAGGACTTGCCGAAGTATCGGCATCATAAATGGCCTCGCATCGAACCCCCTTCTTGAGTGCAGTGATGGTCACCTCATCACTGCAGCTCTTGACGTTCAGCCTCTCTGAATTAAAGTGCTTCAGGAAGCTTTGTAACGTCTTCCCCTCTCTCTGCACCAGGGTGAATAGGTGGTCCAATCCCTACTTCATCCGCCTTCTTGCCATGAATTGTTTACAGAAGGCTTGGGTCAGGATTTTAAACGACCCAATAGATCAGTTGGAAAGTACATTATACCACTCCTTTGCTGCCTTTCGTAGAGTGGCATGGAAAGCATAGCAGAGGAGGGAGTCGTTGGCCCCAGGTATCTCAATAACCCCGTTGTAGTCTTTGACATGTTCACGAGGGTCGTCCGAGCCATCATACTTGTCCAAGTTGAGCATATTGAATCTACGCGACATCTGGCTGGGATGATTCTCTTCTTTAGGGGGGTTTTCTCCTCATCCGAGCTCAAAGAGGAGTAACGAGGTCATCGCACATCACCTCGATGCCTGGATCACCTGAGACGGCTGTTGGAAGTGCTAAAGGAGTTGCATTGATCCTCATTTGAGCTGCTGGAGGAGCTCGGATGTCAGATGATGTCTCTTTGGGCCTTCCTTTTGAGGCCTATATGAATCCTACAATGAGGGTCATGAATTCTCTAACAATAGATATCATGATGTCGATCATCGACCAGAGTAAGGCAGCGGTCCTCAGATCCCCTGAGAGAGGGCCGCAGGCCCATGAGACCGGTTGTAGATGACAAGTGGCCCCTAGTCTCGTAGCCCTAAGCCCCGTGAGGACGAGGAGAGATGTGGCACTATTGTTGTTATAGTGGGAAAGAAGTTAGGATGAACAGTCGCTCTGGGTTAGGAGATACCGTTCCTTAGCCCACTGGCATAGCGGGTGGCACCTCCAGACGCGGCTGAGATGGAGTTGGGACGAATAGTGGGCTTGCGATTGTCTGGAGCTGCGAACCAGTCACTCGTTCTATTATGGCGGTTAGCGCTTAAATGCTGATGCTCACCTCCTGTGAGAATGCATGGAATTGCTCCAAAGTCACCAATTGTGATTCGGACATCCCACAAGTGGAAAAACTGGTATCCATGGGGGAAGCGTACCATCTGCCGCCCCTGCGGTAATTGGCCTTTCAGGCCCTTGATTAATGAGTCGAGTCATTGTCAGTGTGGTTGAGACGTGGATGTCGACTCTGTTTCCACAAACGGTGCCAAATGTTTATGGGTGTTTTCAAACAGACGGCGCCAAATAATTTTGGGTATTTTCTCACCAGTAATGTAGTCTGATGAAGTGACGGTTGCAATAACTGATGTGGGACGATGTAAGCAACTGACTGGATGCTGAGCGAACTAACTCCAGGATGGAAAACCCCTGGTCTGAGCTATTGGGGTCAAATTCGAGCTACCACTGAGCTACGTTCAGCTTTTTGCAATATGAGGAGCTCGTTAGGGAGGGTCGGATCTGTTGGATCCTGTGGATGGCAAACAACACTAGAAGGGGGGGTTGAATAGTGTTGTGTATATAGTAAACTTTTTCGCTCAACAATATTAACACAAATAAATTCCTTCTAATGTTGCCTAAGAAACCAAGTAGAGTGATCTACGCTTGGTTCTTAATCAACAAAACAATCTTAACAAGAATATGAAAGAGATTGGATTACGATCAGATAAATATAACTTTGACAAATAGATTTATACACAGCGGAAAATAAAGATACAATCTTTTCAATAAGTTAACAATGAATTACAAAGATGAACAAATAATAAGTAAAGAATGCTTGTACAAGAAAGATAACAAATCACAGAAAACAAACGCAGACAAAAGGATTTTTATCCTGGTTCCCCGCAACCCGGGTACGTCCAGTCCCCGACCAATCCGGTACGAGATTTCCACTATCTGCCTTGGCAAATACAAGCACCTAACTTCACTCGTTAGGATTTCCAACGACCTAGCCTTGACCAGGATTTCCGATCACAACAC
Source organism: Scilla litardierei (assembly GCA_030789695.1). NCBI lineage: Eukaryota > Viridiplantae > Streptophyta > Magnoliopsida > Asparagales > Asparagaceae > Scilla > Scilla litardierei. The sequence goes on along the minus strand of CM061139.1, from coordinate 129,454,875 downwards.
CTAGACTTGTCTAGGGTTTACCCTTGCCTCACAAACCGAGGACTTTCCAACTGGCAACAACTAGACTTGTCTAGTGTTCCAACAATCAACACAATGAGAATTTATCCAATACTCCACAATAATTGATAGAGATTGGTTTATACACCCGATTCTATAGCCAATCAAAGTTAAGACAATTTGTGTAGTGGCTTGATAGAATGATAGTCTAGATCACACAAAGATACGAGAGAAGTTCTTTGTGATCTAGAGCTTTTCAAAAAATCCTTTCAAATAAAATTAAAGAGAATAATAGTAAGGATTTTGAAAACGATTTAGCCAATAAAAAAGTAAGAGTATGATCTTCAAAAAATAAGAAAGTATTGCAAGATCAAATAAGAATTAAATTGGCTAGAGAGAAAAATTGAGAGCTTTGAATTCAAGAGAGTTTTCACAATAGATTTGATTTTCAATGTTGTGTTTTTCACAAAAGAATTCAGCTCTATTTATAGGGAAAAAACTGAGATTTGAATTTCAAATTTCGTTTGACTTTTGTCCCAAAAATTACGGAGTAAATTGCTCAAAGGATTTCAAAATTCAAATTCAAAAACGTCTGAAATTTACAGCTGGTAGTCGACTCCCTCATATAGGTAGTCGACTCCCAGAGAACTCTAGGAGTTTTCGATCTCTGACAAGTAGTCGACTCCCTACTTTTGGTAGTCGACTCCCAGAGGAGTTTTTCCTGTTGTTCTTCTAGTCAGACACATAGTTAGCTCCAGGGTGCGTGGAGTTTCACTACGAAAATTATGAAGTGACTAGAAAAGCTCTCGAAAACTATTTTGAAGATAATTAAAAATATTTTCGAAATTGTTTTGTGTGTGTGTTTTGTCTATTTGATATGGCTTTGACAAATACCCTAAAAGACACGACACACTCACTATGGACTCAGAACATGTCTTCGGAAGTTTGGTCAACTTGATGAAGTGAAAGCGAGCTTCTCTTTGTGCTTTTTGTTCTGTTTGAGCTTGAGCTTCATCACTTGAGTTTAGTCATGTTCGTCTTTGTCTTTGAGCGTTGAAGTGTGCTTCTTTGAGTAGGAGTAGAGCTTTGCAAATTCTGCATACTTGAGTGTAGTGTAGTTAGTACACAAAGCTTTCATTTGGTGTGCTCATCATCAAAATCACTTGGGGTGGAATTCAATTTCCATCACTCTCCCCCTTTTTGATGATGACACCCAAATGAAAAAAAATGAAGTAAGTTTAAAAATGAAAATATTTTAAGTATACTTACTCCCCCTGCTTTGATGCGGTTCTCCCCCTGCATCGAAGCTGTTTAGCAATACAATTCATATAATTTCATTTTTGCATTTCATATATTTTTCTCCCCCTTGTCATCAACAAAAAACAAAAGTAATTTCTACAGATCATAAAATAATTAGGAGAGGAATTCAATTTCATATGCCTGCAAGGGAGATGTTAGTTCATAGGAACAACTAAGTATTGCATAGTAGATAACTTCATAATAGCTAGCATCACACAATAAGAGTTATTACAAGCCATAGTTTTTAGAGAATCATTGTTTTGAAAGAGAACCATTGTTTATGAAGCTAAGTTCATGAAGCTAAGGATGACCGCTGTTCTTCTTCAGTTCCTTGATCTCTTCAAGGATCATAACAAGCGTCTCCTCAGTCATCTTGTTGCTTTTCACGACGATCTCCTTGAGGTCGTCCACCTTTTGATTGAGATCTTCAAATCCTTTCTCTTGTGAGATCTTCAATTTTCCAATCTTCTTCAGAAGCATTTCCTGAAGTTCAAGAATGTATGCCGGAACTTCTTCTTCTTCTTCTTCTCCGCTTCCTCTTTCTTCTTCTTCTTCTTCTTCGGAATCTGAAATAACAACTTTCTTACCTCTCCTTGAGGATGATGATCCTCCTTCGGCAGCAATTTGTTCTTCAGGGACATTTTCATCAAGATCATGGTGGAGATTCATTCTCCCAAGAGCATGTACATCAAAGACACGAGCAGGTTCTAGAATGGATGTTTCATGATCCAGTGGCACATTGTAGCTAATGAATAGTATAGTAAGATAGTGTCCATGAGAAAGGGTGGAGGAGGGTCTATCAGAAGAAGCTGAGGCTAGGATGGAATCCATAATCACTTTAGCCCAATTAACACGAATGTTACCTAGGATGGCATAGATGCATTTAGCTTGTTTCTCAGAAAGAATAGCATGGCTCCCGGATTTTTGAGTTATGTTATAAGACAGAATATTAGCCAAGATCCTCGCCGGATAGCGAAGATGGCTACATGGAAGTTTGGTTTGAAAGTGTTTACCGGGCAAATACATTCTTTCTAGAATGTTCTCATCAGACATTTCGATTTTGTCAAGAATCATACCGGAGTATGGGATTCCTAGGGCTTCTCCTAGGGATTTGACAGTTATAGCAAGTTTAGTATCAAGAACTTTTGTTATGAAACGACTTTTCACAAGATCATAGTCCATGTTTGCATAGAAAAGATGAACAAGCCTAGGATAACAAAGATACACATTTTCAGAAGAGAACAAGTTTGCTAAGTTTTGAAAATCTAACAGACTGTCAATGCCATAATTGATAACATCATTAAGTTTGACAAATCGTTCATGCAAGATTGGTTTCTTTGAGATCTTAACAAATTTCTCATAGGTAGTAGTTTTGAAAAGATAGGGTAAGATAATCTCTTTTTCAGAATCAATTTCTGTGGTAGTTTTCCTCTTCTTGGAGAACATCCCCTTGATAGGCATCTAGATAGAGTAAAAGAAGAAAAATAACATTTTTACACTACTAGATAACCAAGAGAGATGAAATAGTAAAAGATCATGGAGTAAAAAAAATTTTACCTTGAGTAACTTTGGAGGAAGATGAGAAATAGCTCTAAAAAGTCCAAGCACCAAGGTGAAAAATCAAGAGAAGAGGAGGAGGAAGAGGGGTAGTCGGCTACCTCTAGGGTTTTCTTGGGGTTTTGTTGTTTGGATGAAGAGATGTGAAGAAGAGAGGGCCTTTAGATCAAGATTTGGATGGCTAGGATGAGTTTTAGGCTTATTGGGTAAGTTGTCTTAACGGATCTTGACCCATCCACTCAATAGAACCCATTAGGAGTTAGTAAAAAAAAGAGCAACCCAGAAATTTACGCACTGGTAGTCGACTCCCTCCTGTAGGTAGTCGACTCCCTGCTGGGTTGAGTCGTTTTCTCATCCCGGGGAGATTTTGATCCAGGTTGAGTGTGCTTTCTGAACAAAAAATATTTTAAGAATAAAGCACAATCATATACACGTATTAACTCATTACAACATATTTAAATATATATATATATATAATTTTTAAAAAGAAACTTTTGTTCTGATTCAGCCGTTTTGACTTCTTGAAATTTCTTCATTGTTTTCCTCCTTTTAGAGTACCTGAAAAAAATAAGCGTTTTATGGTACTCTTTGATTTTGAGTCCGAGGAGTTAGTCTTTAGGAAGCCAAACCCAATACGGTTTAGTTCCTTCATGAACAACATATTTATAATTTTTGTTAAGATGAATTTGTTGAACAAAGTTAGTAGCGTACCTTTCTTTTCGCTGATTAGATAATCTCTTTGGTACCCAGATGCTCAAAACATTATTGTTAGCATGATGCATCCTAGTATGCTTAACCCGTTTCTTGGTATGATGTGAATCATAGCCGAGTCCGGTTTTGCTAGATGAAGCTTTTTGATTATCTATTATACTATCTAGCTTCCCTTTTCCTTTGTTAAAATTCTCAATAATTTTCATCGTAGCGTCGTATTTATCTTTGACAGATACGAGAAGATTATTTAGATTTTCAACTTTTTCATTTACTAGCAAAATATCTTTTTGTAGGAGATCATTCTTTTCTTTAAGAAGACTATTTTCTTTAATGGCTTCTTCTTTTTCTTTAGTCTCTCTTTTAATATTTCTAAGTGTCTTTCTATGTTCTTTAATGAGCTTTTCATGCATTTTGCATAGCTCCTTATATGCTCCCCTATAATCCAAGTCTTCATCATCGCTTGACGATGACTCATTGTCACTAGATGAATCATGATGCGAGCTTACCTTGGAGGATGTAGATGCCATGAAGCACATGTGTGCCGTCTCTCTTCTTTCATCATTATCTTCTTCTGAGGATTCATCGGATGAAGAGTCGTCGCTCTGGTCGAAGGCTGCATAAGCTTCTTTCTTTGGTCGTCGAAACTTGTTTCTTGTATTGTTTCGCCTCTCATTATTGTCTTTGTTCTTCCCACGATCTCTTGAGTCACGGTTGTTTCTTTCCAATGGACAGTCTCTTTTGACATGCCCTGGTTTATTGCAGCCAAAACAAATAATACCGTTAGTGGGTCTAAAAGATCGTTTTCCATACTTACTAGTGATGAACTCTTTAAAGTTCTTTGAGATGAACGCAATATGGTCTTCTTTGTCTGTGTAGTCGGAATCTTCCTCTTGAGCTTTGAATGCAAGATTCTTCTTCTTTGGTTTTTCTTCGATTTTCTTGTCTTCTTCAAGCTCAATCTCATATGCCATGAGATTTCCCATCAGTTCTTCGATGGTGAGATCCTTTACGTTATGCGCTTCTCGAATGGCCGTAGTCTTTCCCTTCCACTCGGGTCGGAGGGATCTTAGTATCTTCATTACCTGTTCATACTCAGAAAGTTTCTTTCCTAGTCCTGCAAGCTCATTCGTAATATTAGTAAAACGAGTATTCACATCGGTGATACTCTCTCCTTCTTCCATTTTAAAAGATTCGAACTTTGAATGTAAAACGTTTATGCGAGATTCTTTTACCTTTTCAGTACCTTCGTGACTTACCTGAAGAGTATGCCATATTTGATGTGCTGTCTCACATTGGGAGACTCGATTGAACTCATTTCCTGTAACAGCGCAAAACAGAGCATTCATTGCTTTTGCATTGAGATTAGCTCTCTTCTTGTCATCGACAGACCATTTTCCAAACTCAACGTCGGTGGGTGCGATGTACGGGACTTTGGTAATAGTCCAAGCTTCAATGTCCAATGACTCTAGGTGAGTCTTCATTCGGATCTTCCAGCTAGCGTAGTTGGTTCCGTTGAATAGAGGTGGTCGCATGGTATTCAGTCCTTCAGAGTGAAAAGATGTTGACGCCATCACTTTTGTAGCCTTGCTCTGATACCAAGTGTTGGATCCTGTGGATGGCAAACAACACTAGAAGGGGGGGTTGAATAGTGTTGTGTATATAGTAAACTTTTTCGCTCAACAATATTAACACAAATAAATTCCTTCTAATGTTGCCTAAGAAACCAAGTAGAGTGATCTACGCTTGGTTCTTAATCAACAAAACAATCTTAACAAGAATATGAAAGAGATTGGATTACGATCAGATAAATATAACTTTGACAAATAGATTTATACACAGCGGAAAATAAAGATACAATCTTTTCAATAAGTTAACAATGAATTACAAAGATGAACAAATAATAAGTAAAGAATGCTTGTACAAGAAAGATAACAAATCACAGAAAACAAACGCAGACAAAAGGATTTTTATCCTGGTTCCCCGCAACCCGGGTACGTCCAGTCCCCGACCAATCCGGTACGAGATTTCCACTATCTGCCTTGGCAAATACAAGCACCTAACTTCACTCGTTAGGATTTCCAACGACCTAGCCTTGACCAGGATTTCCGATCACAACACCTAGACTTGTCTAGGGTTTACCCTTGCCTCACAAACCGAGGACTTTCCAACTGGCAACAACTAGACTTGTCTAGTGTTCCAACAATCAACACAATGAGAATTTATCCAATACTCCACAATAATTGATAGAGATTGGTTTATACACCCGATTCTATAGCCAATCAAAGTTAAGACAATTTGTGTAGTGGCTTGATAGAATGATAGTCTAGATCACACAAAGATACGAGAGAAGTTCTTTGTGATCTAGAGCTTTTCAAAAAATCCTTTCAAATAAAATTAAAGAGAATAATAGTAAGGATTTTGAAAACGATTTAGCCAATAAAAAAGTAAGAGTATGATCTTCAAAAAATAAGAAAGTATTGCAAGATCAAATAAGAATTAAATTGGCTAGAGAGAAAAATTGAGAGCTTTGAATTCAAGAGAGTTTTCACAATAGATTTGATTTTCAATGTTGTGTTTTTCACAAAAGAATTCAGCTCTATTTATAGGGAAAAAACTGAGATTTGAATTTCAAATTTCGTTTGACTTTTGTCCCAAAAATTACGGAGTAAATTGCTCAAAGGATTTCAAAATTCAAATTCAAAAACGTCTGAAATTTACAGCTGGTAGTCGACTCCCTCATATAGGTAGTCGACTCCCAGAGAACTCTAGGAGTTTTCGATCTCTGACAAGTAGTCGACTCCCTACTTTTGGTAGTCGACTCCCAGAGGAGTTTTTCCTGTTGTTCTTCTAGTCAGACACATAGTTAGCTCCAGGGTGCGTGGAGTTTCACTACGAAAATTATGAAGTGACTAGAAAAGCTCTCGAAAACTATTTTGAAGATAATTAAAAATATTTTCGAAATTGTTTTGTGTGTGTGTTTTGTCTATTTGATATGGCTTTGACAAATACCCTAAAAGACACGACACACTCACTATGGACTCAGAACATGTCTTCGGAAGTTTGGTCAACTTGATGAAGTGAAAGCGAGCTTCTCTTTGTGCTTTTTGTTCTGTTTGAGCTTGAGCTTCATCACTTGAGTTTAGTCATGTTCGTCTTTGTCTTTGAGCGTTGAAGTGTGCTTCTTTGAGTATGAGTAGAGCTTTGCAAATTCTGCATACTTGAGTGTAGTGTAGTTAGTACACAAAGCTTTCATTTGGTGTGCTCATCATCAAAATCACTTGGGGTGGAATTCAATTTCCATCAGGATCTAGTGTCTGACCTAATCCCCTCCGATGCTTTAGTCAGACAATGACTCAAGGAGGCTCGGGATAACTATATCCGATCTGTTGGGAGATCCACCGATAGTTATCGCACCGAGGAAAATTGGACTTTAGGTGGAGCAGATACCGATGTAAGGAAATCTAGTTGGTGGAGAATGTCTCTGGAGTCGTTCTAAAAAAGTCCCTTCTCTCGTTGCCCGAGAGAATATTTATAGGCAATGGCCTTTTGGAGATGTTTGAGGGTAACGCCTGAGCTTTAATGCCGCTTTATTGCCTTTGGTCTGAGTTGTCGGCATTAATGACGAGCTAACAGTCGGTCATTGAATGCATGGGTTATGCATTAAGTGAGGGAGCCTAACAGTCAGTCAAGCTGTCGTTTTGAATGGGGACATGATCGGCCGCACGTGAGGGTCCAGGCTGCTGGGCCGAGGCTGTGTGCGGTACTGGGCTTTTGGGCATGCCTGCCCAAACAAATAACTGAGTGGTTGTTTGGCCAGCCCAGGGTTGTATCAATAGTTAGTGGTCAAGTATCATCTGATGAGACTTGATAAGAATTGTTGACAATGAAGAGAGAGTTAAGAATCTAAAATTTAGAAATAATTGGACAAAACTGGAATATATGGGATTAAGCTTCAGAGAAAACTGTGAGAAGGAACAAAGTTATGGCTTAGCTTGGTGGCAAATAAATTCCGAGAGTTGTTGTTTCTACCAAGGATTGATCCTTCATGGTAAAGATGAGTACAAGGATAATGCCCTAAATAAACACATGACCTTTAAATCACAGCGTGACTCAAGAATATCATTGACCATAAAGTAAGCCAAAAAAATTCGAGAAAAAATTTAGTGAAAAAAAATTCATCCTATCATTTTTTCATCATCTGGAATAAAACACAATATGAAGGCTGTATTTTTTGGATACATCGGAAAGCGATAAAGTGCGCGTCGGTTGGATCTCGATCCCACGCCTCCCATGCCTCCTAAGAGGGAGGATGGAGAGAATGTCATCTGAGCAATTGCTTGTTGGCAATGGCTGGACGTATTGTTTCACTCTCGCAATAAACACATTTTGTTTGCATCTTTAGTAGAGGATTGGAGTGATATTTGCTCGTAAATCTAGAAGTGAAAAACGTTCTATCGTTGAGTAATCCGTAAACGTTCAGCCATTTAATTCATTGCCACCCTGGATAAAAAAACATCCTGGTATATGCTAAAACGAAACGACCATATGATACCAGTGATACTTGGGATAGAAAGTTCGTTTTAATTAACATATTTAAATATTAAATTTAATTTATGTGATCAAAATTTATTAAATAACATAATGATGAAACTAACGGTTTATTATTACCAGTTGAATATCAACTATTCAAAATTTAATATATGAAGAGGTTAAGGACCTGTTTCTTTAGGTGGAAATGGTTTGGGATTTACTGTTTGCAATAGTAAATCCTTGTAGGAATCCTGGGGAGAGAGAAGAGAAGTAGTGTGTTTCTTTTGAAGGAAAGTGTATTGGAAAGTTGGTTTTAGTGTGTTTCTTTTGTTAAAGTGTGATTGGGAAAGTTGAAGGAGGGAAGTTGGAAGGGGGATAAATAGTAATAAACTAATATATTTAAAATAAAAATTAAATTGAAAAAACACAAACTAACAAAAAAAAGTGCAAATAGCACAAAAAGTAGCACCGGCTCACGCGATTTCCATTTTAAATAAATATCAAAAGGCCGCATGGGCCCCACAAAAATGGGATTTTAGATGAATTCCGCGCGAATTGCGGGGATTTTGCGAGCAGCTGGTTTCACTCCACGTCGGAGCAAACGACGGGTCCCACGTTTCCAAAGCAACGCAAGCCAAAGGAACATGCCGAAGAAAACGCGGACGGAAAACACATGAATAGTGTATGAATTGACCGGTAACAGTGTCAATTTTGAAGAATCTCAGCAGCTTCGAAACAGTCTCTAATGGGCAAAAGCTGCCAACTTATCACTTCGATCGGGTCCCAGTTGGCGCCTCCCCATTGGTCCACCTCAGCCCCTTCACATGGGCTCACTTAGAGAAATTTTTGTGGCTTTTTGCAAAAATTACGAACGTCCGTTTACACAAACCCCCCGCATTCGGGCGGCTGCGCCGCTCACACCTCGTTCCCATCTCTCTTCATCGCGATTCACCCCTCTCGCAGCTTCCGGGAAAAAAACTCGGAGGGGAGATCAATGGTCGCAGCTTCAGAACTCTGACCTCTTCATCGCGATTCCCCCCTCTCGCCGTCAAGTCCTCCTCCGAGCCTCACCCCTCCTCCGACTGCGCCGTCGACATCGTCCCCCTCTCGCCATCAATTCCTCCTCCGATCATCACCCCTCCTCCGACTGCGCCGCCGCCGCCCGTTGATCTCCCAAGCTGCCGAACCCCGCCGCATTGGAAGCGCGATCCCTCCTCCGTCGAGCTCATCTAGGGCTGAGCCTTGCTGAACACCCCGTCGCTGCCCATCTCTCCATCTCTTAGTACAGACAAACCCTAGGTGAGATTTTACCTCCATTACTATCAATTTTACGTCATTTACTTCATTTTTTAGGCTGAACACCCCCCGTCGGGTTTGGATTTGCCTGCTGCTAGACCCGAAGCTGAATGGTTAGTTCAACATGAGGCAGATCCTGTCCTATCAATATAATGGACGGCTGCGATAACAACCCAGAACCTATCATTAGCTTGCTCCATAGTGTATCCTGAACCTGACCTGTACGCCGCTTCATATTGGGTCGGGTCATCTCTTCAAGGTACAGCAACTAATATTCGTTGCTTTTTCCCCTCTACCCGCTCACTTCAGGCGGTTTAGGGGTTTTAGAAGATTTATAGAGAATATGTTGTGAAATTTCTAGGGTTTCGAATCGGATCGTGAGATGGAGAATTGGAGGGCGGAGCAATCGATCGCCGGCAGCAGCAGAGCCCTGGAAGCGTTGAGGGGGCTTATTATCTGGCCTTTTCTATACGCCAAAGAATCCCAAAAGCTTGGGCTCAAGAAGGTTTCTAATTAAAATTCTCGGTTAACCTCCATTCCATTTCTTCTTGATTTTGAACATAACAAAAAAAATCATTTTTTTGGGTTCTTTATTTGCAATTCAGTGGCCTACAGGGTTGCTTCTCTTCGGTCCCCCAGGCACTGGAAAGGTACTGATCAATTTTTTCTTAAGAACTTGACTCAAAAGATTGGATCTTTAATTGTAACTCTGTTTAATTTGATGTTGTTTGTGTCGCAGACGACCTTAGTTCAAGCTGTTGTTCGAGAGTGTGATGCTCATCTTACTATGATCAAGTAACATTTTAGACCTTCAAATATGAATTATTTTATTAAAAAAATTAGTTTTTAGATGCTTAATCGGGTTATTGGTGATATTTATTTTATCCTTTTGTAGCCCGCATTCTGTTTATAGAGCACATGCTGGAGAAAGTGAAAAATTTCTCAGAGAAAAGTTTTCTGAAGCGGCGTCCCATGCATCGAAGGGGAAGCCTTCGGTTGTCTTTATAGATGAAATTGATGCTATTTGTCCCCGTCCTAACAATAGGTGTAGTAGAGGATTCATGCTTCTTTATGACTGTGTGTGATTTTGCTGGTTATTGCAGTTTGCTGATAACTGAAACTGTAACTGAAACAACCAAATATGTCGTCAATTTTCAAATTTCTTTCATCCAGGAAGGAGCAGGAAGCTCGCATAGTTGACCAGCTTCTGACCCTGATGGATGGAAGTAGGTCTTCATCTAAATCTCGTCCTCACATTGTAGTTGTGGCATCAACTAACAGGTTGGTGTTTTATAGTACATCGTTGGCCGCTCATATGATTTTCCTTATTAAACAAGAGAAAGAAAGAATATCATAGTTGTACTCAAACATTGTTAGCTTAGATAAACTCTTGACTATGACTTGATAGGGTCAATGGGATTGATCCTGCACTTAGGAGGCCTGGGCGCTTTGACTATGAAATTGATGTTACGGTCCCCACAGTAGAGGAACGACGGCAAATTCTTGAGGTATACATAATTTTTTTCCTCTCTGGAAACTGATGTTGTTGCTATTGTTATGGTTCTTCACATGGCTTAAAACATGGAAGTTTTTATATTAGAAAACATAACTTACTAAAGATATGTTAATTGTTCTTGCATTTGTTCTTATTGTTTCGAATATTTTGACTTCCAGTTACACTCGAAGAATTTGCATTTGGATCATGATGTTGACCTGCAAGTTATCACAGCATCGTGCAATGGATACGTAGGGGCCGAATTGGAAGCCTTATGCTGTGAAGCTGCGAGGTTTGCAAATCGCAGGGTGTCGGCTAAGGATGGTAGGTTACTCACGTTAACAATGAAAGATTGGGAATGTGCAAGCAGTGAGGTTCGTCCAAACATAACGAAAGGTGTCACAAAGGAATTGAAAAAGGTGACATGGGATGATATTGGAGGACTTAAAGATTTGAAGGTAGGGTGGTATTATTCATGTAGATAAGCACATATAGACCATTGCATGATATTTTGCTAACAAGTCCTAATACTTGCAACAGAAAAAGCTCCAGCAGGCTGTTGAGTGGCCTATCAAGCAGGCTGATGCATTTGCTAGACTAGGGATTTCACCCGTACGCGGTGTTCTTCTATATGGACCACCAGGGTGCTCAAAAACAACCCTTGCTATGGCTGCAGCTCATGCTGCTAAAGCTTCTTTCTTTTCCTTGAGGTTATTTTCATTAACAGATATTCTTCTTGCACTGTACTTAAACATGTATACTGTTAGCAGCATCAAGGGTTTGGCCTTATACTATTGGGCTGTTTTTGGTAAATAATGTTGATCTTTTTTCTAAATTTTCTTTTAGTTGAGGTGTTCATTGTCAAATAGTAACGTGGTGGCTGGTGGCATGTATTGATCTTGTGGCATACTGAATGCTATTTTACCAAATTCTTGACTAATAGGGTTTCCATTGGTCAAAGAGGAGACTACTACTTATTTGCAACAATATTCTTAAAAGATATTTTCCCCCTAATTAGTAGTCAAAGTCAGAAATTGTGATTTCAAATTAGAGCATGTTTTGGTATAACTTACTCTTCGTGGCTAGTTTTCCACATGTTTCTTGACATCATGTACATAATGCATAATGCAGTGGTGCAGATTTGTACTCAAAATATGTTGGAGAAGGAGAAGAATTACTCCGTAGTACTTTTCTAAATGCACGTCTGGCAGCACCAAGCATTATATTCTTTGATGAGGCCGATGCAGTTGCTCCCAAACGGTATTGCTCCAACTTGCTCCAACTTCTGAATATTGCCTTTTGTAGGTGATAGACTGCAAATGACTTCCCAAACAGTATTGCTCCAACTTCTGAATATTGCCTTTTGTAGGTGATAGACTGCAAATGACTGGAGCAAATATCTTTTGTCTGAATGAATGATAACAAGATTTTTCATGTTAATCTAAATATATGCGGGAAACCATGCTGCAATTTTGATAACATATTCTTTGTCAAGATGCATTGCCATTACCTTATTTCAAGTTGTATAACAAAAGTGTTCTTATTAATACATCAGATGCATTCCTCGGTAATATTAACGGTGCTGCAATTGCTCGTAACATCATTCGCTGTTCTGCTCTACTTATGTGACAGTCATTAATATTTGTTATTTTGGCAACAGTGGTCACGGTGGGGATTCAGGTGGTAATATTACAGTTGGTGAAAGACTCCTTTCCACCCTGCTGACTGAAATGGATGGCCTAGAAGAGGCTAAGGTAATCCTTATTTCAATATGATCTAGATTGGAATGCAAGAACAATGGTGCACTCACTTTTCTTTGATTGACTTTTGTCTAAAAGCTAGAATTTCTCTCCTTTATAGGGAATTATTGTGTTGGCTGCTACAAATCGTCCTCAGTCAATTGATGCTGCACTTATGCGTCCAGGCCGCTTTGATTTGGTATGCATTTATCTTCATGGTAAACATAATAATAGTTGAATTGGATGATGTGTGTTGTAGTTCCAAAGTCCCGGCATATTCTGTTATTCTTATTTTCCTTGTACCGTATAAAAAAACAAGTTAATTGAACTCTTTTGGAGTAGTAATAGCTTAATGGCTTTTGGTAAGCAATGATCTTCATAATCTTTCGAAACCTGTTCTGTTTGATGATTCCAATCATATGATGGATCTAAAGGTAAATTAAACTTCTAAACACAAATTCAGTGGAAATAGTAATATATCTCTTCTCAGTCAATACATTTTCGCAAGGTTTCCTCAAAGTATATGGAAATAAGTACTAAGCCGATAAGCATGGTATCAAGGAGTCCTCATGGTTGCATATTTCATATATTTCACTTGGCATGTATCATCTATTGTGGTATTGCATGATCTGTGAATTTTAAGTTTATACCATGTCATCATCTTTGTCCTTTTTTTTCCATTTAAACGTGCCCTACTGTGGAATATGAATCTAATCCGAGGAGTGTCCATGGAAAGATTTACCAAATTGTATGCCCAGCTATCTAACATGGTGTGAACCCTTTGTAAGGTGGTTAGAAATTCTAGTCTGATGATATTTAAAATATTCGCAACATTTTGGCTGCTCATAAATTTTGAAAGCAATCCCGGTGATCTTTTTCCTTTCTAGATTCAGAATGCTAAGTCTCTCAAGCAGAGATAGTCATGGATGGAGCCATGATGTGCTCCTCTTATTCAAGTGCTCTTGGAAGCAGTACACCACACCAAATTCTGGCTTAGTTTCTTTGATTAGGAAATACAGCATCGGCATTTATCATGTAGCTGCTCCAAAGATTTAGGATGCTGGCTGTGTTGCCATTGTTGTTGGTGTTAATGAGCATGGACCATATCACTACCAAATTAGCATATATTGCATTTGGCTTTTTTAACCACACATCTGCAAGCAAAGTACTTCATCTACAACATGTATGAGACTTCCTCAACCAAAAATTGGATTTCCTATGTGGCTGAACATGACATATTCACACCTATCAGACTCAAAATGTGTAAAAGTTAATGCACGTCACACACACACACACACACACATAACATGAAATCTGTTCTACCCATTTTTTTCTTAAACCTAATTGGTTGTGTTATTTGTTTTACTACTGTTGGTTATGTAATGTATGCATAGCAATCAACTGCATGCATTTGTATGAGCTAAATGTTTATCTATTTTTAGTTTTTTTGGGGGTTTGTTTGTTTGTTTTTTGGGGTTTTTTTTGGGGGCACATGCATATTTAGTCATATGTCCTCTTCCTCTTGTATTGTACTATTCCTTGAACTTGTATTGCTTGGTGGAGAACTTTAAGCTCATCCACCAGGCTATCAAGGAAATGTTATATATAGCCATGTCATCATATCGAGTTCTGTTGGGATTTTTTTGCCCTACACCTTGTATTCATGTCAGATTATGACATCCATACACTTTTCTATTATAAATCATGTGCTTTGAATACTTTGAATCCTATATGAGATCCCACGGCTGATGGCTATGGACTTACAAGCATCGCATAGCTGTATGATATTTTCAATTCATTACAATACATATACGATCAGATTTCATTCTGTTTCACGAACAATCTGGGGGTGAGTGCTAAAGTTCTGATACACCCGATATCAGCAGACTGTAGTGCATCCATCATACTAATCAAACCAGCATGACATTCCATCGACTACATTCCTCTGAACAAAAGAGCCACAACTCAGGACTAAATGTAGGCAATAACCATATTAGGTAAAGTGAAGAGAAATAGGAGGAAGAACCAATCCATGTTGCATGATCGACCATGGCACAAACAGTGATGAAAACTGGATCAAATGATCCTTTGAAAGATCCAGCCAATAACTGATTTTCTCTCACATGAGCAACTTCTGCTCTCAGTGCCAGATATTCTACAATAGCAGAATCCAACATCTCAAGCACACAGGGTTTTCTGAATTTGCACTTTCAATGCAAGGGTAGGTTACTTTGCACTATATGCAATTGAGTTTAAAGAAAAATGAATTGAAAACATCAAGTGTTCATTCTAGCTAACATTGGCAGGCCTAATATGTACAAATATGTGTTTTTCTGCACAATGATGCTTAGTTCATCTCTTGTAACTACGTGTCCGTAACTATTTTTTTGGTTATTGGACAGGTATTGTATGTACCACCACCAGACACAGAAGGACGTTATGAGATATTACGGATCCTCACACGGAAAATGAGGTTGGGAGAGGACGTAGATCTGATGCGAGTAGCAGAGTGTACAGACCTCTTCACAGGAGCAGAACTAGAAGGTTTGTGTACGGAAGCAGGTTTGTTGGCCCTCAGGGAAGACATAACGGCCAACGTTGTCTTGGATCGTCACTTCCAAGTTGCTAGAGATTCATTGGCACCGTCATTAACGATGTCAAAAATCGAGGCGTACTCCTCAATGCAGTTTACTCGATGAGGTCATGGAAGCGATGACAGCATGATGTGTTTCCATGGACGAATCTTTGCATTGTTCTCTTTTTTTTGATCTTTTACGAAGGTCTGCATGTTCTTCCATCTGTTTGCATATTTTGCCATATTAATCTTCTTCATTTCTTTTCTCCGTTTGTTTTTGTCTCTGAGCTTCAGGTTTCGTTGCGGTGCCCAATAGAGAAGTGATTGGGTTCGAATAAGGGTGTTTTACGCGATGTTTTTAAACGGATCAGCATGATTTTGTTGGGAAACCTCAAGCAGACTCGCCAAGGGATTGCGTTATACAATGAGAGACTACAAATCTAACAAATATATATATATCCATAGAATACATATCCCGAATGTCTACCACATTTGTTTAACAATCACGAATGTTTTGTTTATGATCAAGATATCAACGCAATTGCTTGCTCACACGAAGGAAAATATTCGGAAAAAACATCTTTTAGGTTGTTAAGCAGACACACCAAATCTTCTGCTCTACCAGCCACACAGAAAAACTCCATGGAATTTCAAAAAAGAAATTTGCTCACGTTAATCAAAGGAATCCCAACAAAACTGACGCCTAGCAACGGATATCATTAGTATTTCAGGGGAGCCAGAATCTCTAGTTGAGGCCCCAGCTTCTCTTCAGCAACCTTCTCCGCCTTCAGGCGTAACTTGGTCAGCTGCTTCCTCCTCTCATATGCAACAAGTGCCCTCTGCTTCCTCTTCTCCTCCAACTCCTGTAGCAATATATCCAGGAGGTGAGTAAAAGAAATAATATTAAAAACTGATCAAAACCATAACACTGCTCAGCTGACACTATAAATCATCCAAAGCACAAGAAATTCGTTTATCGGATTCCATGAGTAACCATTTAATTTTACTGATCACAATAAGAAGTCATGTATCGGATACGCATGTGACACACATGAGTCAGTTTTGAATGCTGCCTGGCTAAAAAGTGTTCACTCAGAAGCCAACCAAACATTAAGCAAACAGTATTTAGAGACAACCCCTAGAACAGTTAACGGCTCTAAGATCTGCACAACTATGAAAGTTTTTTTAAAACCCAGCTCTTGGGTTCACCTACCCTTTAATTCAAATGCACAAAATAAGAATTGATAATTTAACAAGCTGAGATAATCTTAGTGTGCATCTTACATGGACACAGAGACGACTAATCATTAGGATTTATAGTTGCAGTTGAAGCATGAACTGATTATGGTTGAAAGAGATTTGACAAGCATGAACTGATTATGGTTGAAAGAGATTTGATACAGAGATATCACTAGAGTTAAGTGGGGAAAGAGTTTCATGCAGCCTTATTTTTCAAAGAATGTAATAAAAGTAGTAAGAATGGTTGTTGTTGAAGTATGGTTATCCGACAATTCAATTTTAATAAAAGAAAGAGTCTAGGCCCAAAACAAGGCCAACAAAAGCCAACACGGCACAAAGTATAGGTGATACGCACCGACAACTAAAACAGTCTAAAACAAAGAACACAAGCAGTCTCTACGACTGATCGCCCGTGTCCTCAAACTCCTCGATGAACGCGGGCTCTGACTCAGCGTCAGCAAACACCACGTCTGTAACGACCCGCTCTCGGGGCCCGTTACTGTTTGGAAATGCACAAGTCCTGCTAGGCACCAATGAGATCAATACAGGCTCTGTTGCAGAAATGCGCCAAAATACTTATACATGAAAATGGTGTAAACCTTATTACAAACCAGCAGCGTACATGAAAGGAAATACAACACGAGAATACAACTCGAGAATACAAATACACACCAAGCAAGCCACTCTGATACATATAATAAATAACACGCTCACACTCACACTTAGTAACCAGCGTCCCCCTGGTCAAATTCTACAGCAAACTCAGCGTCTGCAGTCCCTGGTGCAACTTCCTCAACCTGTGCTGTATCTGGCGAGACCACCACAAAAAGAAGGGTCGCCAGGATCAGACGTAACTCAAAGTAACTCTAGCATGATATTTAAACCAATAAACGAGCATGGCAAATCTAGCATTGCAAACTAAAAAGTAAAGTGCGATCATCAGAGCAGAAAAGTAACATAACAGTCTACTTCTATCAGCAATAACAATATTTACTAGTTGTGCCTGAGCCTACGTGACTTATAAAGGGAAGTACGATATGCAACCAAGAGTCCACCTGATATCCCGGGTTACAACAAAACGATACGGTACAATCAATACGATACAATCAAAACGGTACTTTTCAACAAAA
Source organism: Scilla litardierei (assembly GCA_030789695.1). Classification (NCBI taxonomy): domain Eukaryota; kingdom Viridiplantae; phylum Streptophyta; class Magnoliopsida; order Asparagales; family Asparagaceae; genus Scilla; species Scilla litardierei. The sequence goes on along the minus strand of CM061139.1, from coordinate 129,437,307 downwards.
CGATACTGTTCAGTCAATACGGTACTATCCACTGGAGATCAGACTAGTCGCTCCCGCACTTCCACAATTATAAGTTACCCCAAAAACCCAGTGTGTGTGTAGGTTACCATACTTACCAACTTACCATTTACGAGTCAATTACTATTCTCACTTTTCCAATTACATCTTCCGGTTAACGGTTAAGCATGTCACATAGACCAATTCAACTTACGGTACGGTGCAATTTATCAAGTTTAGCTAACTGTTCAAGTGAAACACTTTGTCAATAAAAGAAACTAATTTTGGCATGCATCAATATTGCTTTTAAACCCCATAGCTAGGGTACGATGAGTTACCGTTTCGTCCTGTAGTGAAAGACACGTTTTGAAAGGCGGTCGGTGTACCTGGTTCACATGCGTTACATAACAAGTTAGCTACACAAATAAAACTTTTATAGGATAATATATAATTACGTCATTAGCTTATATAATAAACTAATTTAACTTTTAACTTATTAATTAACTTAAATAATTAACTTAACCCTTATAAAAATATAAATTTACTTAACCATAACTTATTTAATAAGTTATCCAATAGGAGCTATGTATACAGGTGTGCCATTCATCAGCAGTATTGACAGTACTTGTAAATGCACAGACAGTACTTGCAATGCACAATAACTTAACTTACTTAATCAGGAACTTAACTTTATTATTTATAATAATATTAATTAAACTTATCATATAATAATATACTTAGGTTTAATAAAACCTTACCCAACTTCCCCCTTCTCTGTCTTTCTCTCTTCTCCTCTTCGTTCTTCCCTTCTGTCTCTCTTTCTCTCTGTTTTTTTTATGCTTGCAGGTGGAGGGGAGCCAAGGGGGCAGCGGCCAAGAGGCTCGCGGCGGCGCAAGGGGAGGCCGGATCGGGGGCGGGGCGGCCTGGAGCGGGGTCTGGCGGGCGGCGCGAGGCGGAGGGCGGCGGCGCGAGTCGGGTCGGGGCGGCTAGGGCGGCGCGGGGCTCGGCGCGGCGGTTCACGGCGAAAAGGCGGCGCGACGCGAGGGGTTCGGGGTGGCTGCGCAAGGGTCTCGGGGCAGCGTTCCGAGGGAGGGGGCACGGCCTTGGTGCATGGAGAAGAGAGGGGAGGGAGGAGAAGATCTGGACGGTTTTGTTGATTTTTTGTAGATCTGAAAATTGGGGTTTGATTGTTGTTTTCCTCTCACGATTTGATTTTCTGATTTCTGAATTTGGTGTATTGATGATGAGGATGGATTTTGATTCAGGCTTGTGTTGTTTTGGGAATGGCAGATTGATGAACGGGAGTGGGGGATTTGTCTGCAAACAAGGGGAAGGTTGGGGATGGAGTTTGGCTTGCTGGCATTGAAATGAAGGGGGGAGTTGATGATCGGGAGGGGGAGATGCAGGGCTATATCCGTGAAGGAGGAAGATGCAGGGAGACAGAGTTCATTAACTGAGGAAGTTTAGTCAAGAATTAGGTTTGGGATTAATGCAGTTTGGTAGGGCTTTTTGACTAAAAATTTTAGGGGGATGCATTGAACGTGTTTTGGGGAATGTAACGTGCTCGGAATGAGAAAAACATGGGTGGGTGAATTTAACCAATTAATTAGCTAATTGACTAACTACTTAAGTAACTAATAAGTAACCAAAGTAATTAGATTAAATAATATTGGTAATTAGTAAATACTTTAGTAATCGTAATTTTGTAATTAATAAAATAACTTAAGGTAATTAGCAAATTAAAATAACTACTATTAGACTACGGTGAAAAATTTAGACACGCTCTCGTTGATTCTACGGATAAAAACACTCGGACAATCGGAAGTAAAATACCTGAAAATACCGGCCGTTACATCCTACCCTCCTTAGAATAATTCCGTCCTCGGAATTCTCTACAGGGCATGGAAAAGGTAAGGGTAACGTTCTCGCATCTCATCCTCTCGCTCCCAGGTAGATTCACCAGGTGAGTCGCGACGCCACATCACCCTGACTAGATCAATAGTCCTGTTCATGAAGACCTTCTGACGTCGATCTAGGATCTCCACTGGTTGCTGCTCATACGTCAAGTCCGGACGAACTGCGATCTCCGAGTAGTCCACGACATGACTAGGGTCGCTCACATAGCGACGCAACTGCGAGATGTGGAACACATTGTGCACTCCCTCTAAGGCAGGGGGCAATGCAAGCTTGTAGGCCACTTCTCCTACTCGCTCCAAAATATCGAAAGGTCCAATGAATCGAGGGCTAAGCTTTCCTCTCCGTCCAAAACGAATCATCCCTCGGGTCGGCGAGATCTTCAGAAAAACATGATCTCCGGACTGAAACTCTAGATGTCGACGTTTCGCGTCTGCCCAATGCTTGTACCTATCCTGAGCCAATTGCAGCTTCTCTCTGATGGTTCGAACCACATCCACGGCTTCTGTGATTAACTCAGGACCAACCAACTCTCGATCTCCTACATCATCCCGGCTCAAGGGGGATCGGCACTTCCTCCCATACAGTGCCGCAAAAGGCGCCATACCGATGCTAGACTGATAGCTGTTGTTGTATGCAAATTCCACCAAATGGAGATGGTCTTCCCATGATCCTTTGAAGTCCAGCATACATGCCCGTAGCATGTCTTCAAGTATCTGAATGGTACGCTCTGACTGCCCATCTGTCTGCGGATGGTAAGCCGTACTAAAACTCAAGTGAGTCCCCAAGCTTTCCTGTAGGCTCCTCCAGAAATGAGAAGTGAATCTGGTGTCTCTGTCTGAGACAATGCTGATAGGAACCCCATGCAGCTTCACAATCTCATTCATGTACTTCTTGGCCAAAACTTCTGTAGACTGGCCCACTCGGAAAGGAATGAAGTGCGCTGTCTTGGTCAATCGGTCTACGATCACCCAGATAGCGTCATTCTGCTTTGTACTCTTGGGTAGTCCAGTCACGAAGTCCATCGTGATGTGCTGCCATTTCCACTCCAGAATGGGCAATGGCTGTAACAAGCCAGCAGTCCTCTGGTGTTCAGCCTTCACCTGTTGGCACACAATACACTTTGCTACGCTCCGTGCGACGCTTCTCTTCATGCCATGCCACCAGTAATGCTGTCGCAGATCCTGGTACATCTTGGTACCTCCAGGGTGTATGGAGTATGGAGAACTATGAGCTTCCTCCAATAGCTCCTCTCTGATGGCGCCAGACGGTACACAGATCCTATCTCCAAACCTTAAGGATCCATCTGCATGAATCTTAAACTCTGGCCTCTGGCCTGCTATCACCAAATCTTTGATCTTCCGCAGCTTCTCATCATCCATCTGAGCATTCTTGATCCTCTCTACCAAGGTCGACTGGATATGCATGCCCATCAAAGATGCAGTCATCCCTGGTAGAATCACTACTATACCCATGTCTCGTATCTCTTGTTGCAATCTCCACTGAGTCGTAAGGGTCATTACCGTTGGTAGATGACTCAATGCATCAGGTACGACATTGACTTTCCCAGGATGGTACTGAAGGTCAATGTCATAATCCGCCATGAGCTCTATCCATCGTCTTTGACGCATGTTGAGCTCCTTCTGAGTGAAGAGATACTTCAGACTCTTATGATCCGAGAACACCTTCACATGCTCTCCCAATAGGAAATGCCTCCAAATCTTCAATGCAAAAATTACTGCCGCCAACTCAAGATCATGGGTGGGGTAGTTCTTCTCATGGATCTTCAACTGCCTGGATGCATAGGCTACGACTCGACCGTGCTGATGTAGCACGCATCCGAGTCCTTTACCGGATGCATCACAGAAGACTTCGAATCCTCCTGATCGGTCTGGAATGATCAGAATAGGTGCAGTCGTCAATCTCTTCTTCAGCTCCTGGAAAGCATCCTCACATGCTTTTGACCAAACAAACACCACATCCTTTCTCATCAATCGCGTCAAGGCTCCTGCGATCTTCGAGAAGTCTTTGATAAACCTCCGGTAGTAGCCAGCAAGCCCCAAGAAACTTCGAATCTCGGTCACCGTTCGGGGGACTGGCCAGTTTTGAACAGCTGCTACTTTTTCAGGATCGACAGCAATCCCTTCTCCGGACACTATGTGGCCTAGAAACGCCACCTTGTTCAGCCAGAACTCGCATTTGCTAAGTTTGGCATAAAGCTGGTGTCTTCTCAGGGTCTCGAGAACCTTCCTGAGATGCTCAGCATGCTCCACTGCATTCTTCGAGTAAATGAGAATGTCGTCGATGTAGACTACTACGAACTTGTCCAAGTATTCATACAATACTTGGTTCATGAGACTCATAAATACCGCGGGTGCATTGGTTACACCAAACGGCATTACTAAGTACTCATAATGTCCGTATCTGGTTCTGAATGCAGTCTTGGGAATATCTTCGTCTTTCACCTTTACTTGATGGTATCCCGTCCTCAGATCCAGCTTCGAATAGATGCTTGACCCACCGAGCTGGTCGAAAAGATCGTCGATGCGCGGTAGAGGGTACTTGTTCTTCACAGTGACTTTGTTCAACTCACGGTAGTCAACGCACATACGAAGGGATCCATCTTTCTTCTTTACCAGCAATATAGGAGATCCCCAGGGAGATACACTGGGTCGTATCCATCCCTTCTTTAGAAGCTCATCTAGTTGGGTCCGCAATTCTTCTAGCTCAGATGGTGCTAAACGATATGGTGCCTTAGATATTGGTTGGGCCCCTGGTATTAGTTCAATGGCAAATTTGAGAGTGTGATCCGGAGGCAAACCTGTAAGGTCGTCTGGAAACACATCCAAGAACTCTCGAACCACTTCTGGTATCTCAGGCTCAGCTTCCATAGCAGCTGCCATTGCTTCGGTCGATTTGGCTCTGAACTCCACTGGGCCTACTGATCTGCTTCCACTAATGAACTCGAACTTTGGATGATCAGGAATCTCGAAGACTACCCTCCTTCGATTACAGTCGATGGTGGCATGGAAAGTCCCCAACCAATCCATCCCGAATACAGCATCAAAGTTTGGTATGTCTATCATCATAAAGTCAGCAAATAACGCTCGCCCACAAATAACCACTGGGCATTGTGGATACCCACGGGTCGTCTTTATCACTCCGCCACCCGTGTTGACGTTCCACCCAGATGCTAAAGGTTTGACCGGAACAGTGTGGGTGCGAACGAATCGACTCGCCAGAAAGCAATGTGATGCTCCTGAGTCGAACAAGGAGAGGGCGGGTTGCCCAGCTACTAGCACGACACCTAGGTCCAAACACTAATCTAAGCAACCAATGCTAATGAAAGAATGAATTACGAACTATGCAAGAAATATACCTGTGATCACTTCACCGGTAGCCTCAGCCTCTTCGACGGTTGTAACGACCCGCTCTCGGGGGCCCGTTACTTATTCGGTTTATTTGCAGGTTCCGCAGTTTACCAGTGAAATCAGCATAGTCACAACGCAGAGATGTACCAACAACACTCAAACCAGCTTACAGACATTATTACAGTTCAAATTAAAGTACAACAACAACCATCACTCTCTCACACCAATACATGAAAGGAAATACTGAAAGGAAATGCAGAAACGGAAATACATAGTACAATACACACTCCAACAGAAAAGTAACTAAAACTCTGTGGCCTCCGGGTCGTACACAGGCTCCTCGTACTCTGGGGCAATCTCCTCAACCAGATCTTCGTCTGTCGGTGCCACAAGTGGAACCGAAGGTAAGTCACAAAGATTCTAAACAAAGAAAAGGAGTACTGTACAAGTATGACAAGCAGAAGTAAAGTACGGTGTAGTGTCTGTACAAGTGCAGAAAGTAAAGTGCTACAAGTGCAGAAAGTAAAGTGCATGACTGTAAAGAAGTAACCGTGCAAGCTCTGCTAAAACTACGTGACTCAAGTCGGAGAGTACAATATGTGACCGTTCAGTTTGTCTCTTGCCTGGGTGCTACCCAGACGAATGCCGGTACCCAGGCAGCAGTATGGTTTGCCGAAACGCAGGCAGCAGGACAGGGCGCCGAAACACAGGCGACAGGACAGGTAGACCAAACTCTAGTCACTCCCGTACTCTCGCAAACTATGAGTTACCCCAAAACCCGGTGATGTGTCAAGTACAAGTTCTTTACATGATTGTTCCACGAAATGTTTCAAGTCAAGTCCAACACAAGTAAGTGGCGTATGTTTCCGTGCTTCGAGCACGTAGTAGTGCGGTGCTACAAGTTCGTACGAGCACAGTGGCTAGATTTCTAAGGTTAGAACCTATCGTGACTTACCAAAATTAATACCGTTGTAGTAAGCCGGAAGAGGATCTAGGGCTTCCTCAGAAGTTGGTACACCAGAGTTTGTACATGCAACACAAAATACTTATTTTAGAAAAAAAACACGACTTTTTCCTATTTAATAATTAGGTTAGTTTGATTTTTAAACTCGTTAAAACGGTGTCGGAAAATATTTAAAATTTTTATATAAACCTAAAATAATTATTTAGATTTTACTGCAAGAGGGGAGAATTTTCAGAAGCTTCTGTAATTTTTTATAATTTTTAAAAACTTAGAAATAGCTTAAAAACCCGGATTATTTAAGTTACGCGTATCTTCCGTAATTTCTTACGGGAGCAATACAAGTCGGAATGACTTGAGTGGACAGTCAAAATGACCGTCTCGAAGTCTATTATCACATATAATTTTATCAAATATTAGTGTACGTAAAATCAGCGAGTTACGATTTTTAGAAAGAATTATACCTATTAAATCTTTAAGTTCGAAAAATAATTCCGGAATAAGTAGGCGTCTGATCGCAGTGAGACTAGCGCCATTGGGTCCGAAATGTCGTTTCTGATTTTCTGGAGCTATCCGCACATTTTTCTGGCCCCTGTATAATTAGTTATGGATTAACAACCCTAAAACCTCATTTATAATTATTTAAATTACGAAAATTAAGAATTTCTTAGTATTTACAAGTTTGCCACTGTGCAAACTCACGCTGTCCGCTCAATCGACGCCGGCGGGGGGCGTTTCTCCGGCGATCAGCGAGCGAGGGGGGGCGGCGGCGTGCTTGGCGGGGACGACGGCGGAGCGGCGAAGGCGGGGCGGCGGTCACGGCGGCGCATGGTGGCAGGCGGCGGTGGAGACGACGGCGGCGAGGCTTCGGGGCGGTCGGATTGTGGAAGCTGTGCGGGGGGGCTGATTCGGTGCTGCGGTGGTCGACGGGGCGTCGTCGGGGCAGCGGGCTTCGGCGGAGGTCGGGGGCAGCGCACGGCGAGGGCTGCTCGGAGGAGGCGGGGCTAGCGGCGGCGAGACACGGGGAGCGGAAACGTGGGTTGCGGGCGATCGGAGAGGAAGAGGGAGCGGCGACGTTCGCTGTGGGTGGTGGGTGGCGAACAGAGCTCGGAGACGAGCTGAGCGGGGCTCGGACGCTGCTCTCGGCGGAGGATGGATCTCCGGTGGGCTTTGCAGTCGGGGAGGCACACCGGAGCGTGGTGAAGGTGGCGGTGTCGACTCCGAACGGAGAAGCCCGAGGGGTCGTCGGAGAGGGTAGCGGGTTACGGGCTTTGCATGGGCTTGGGTTTGAGCGAGAAAGAGAGGGGAATGGGTGTAGGGGTTAGAGAGAGGGGGAAAGATCTGTGTGTGTATGAGGAGACCGTGAGTTAATCTGAGAGGGTGGGGTTTAAATAATTAAATTTTTGTAGTATAACCCTACTTAATTAAATATTTAGTCAATATTATTAATGAGTTAGGTAGTTAGGTGTTTACTAAAGGGAGAATGAGGAACACATGTGGCTGCGAAGAGTTGAGTTACGTAAGTGGTTAGGTAATTAGATGGGGTAATTAGAATAGTTTAGGAAGGTAAAATGTAATTAGTAAAATACAGTTAAATAAAAATTACGAATTTGCCCCTACTAGTAAACGTGTCCAAAAAATTACGAAAACATACCCACGGGATCGTATCGTCACGAGGATCGCGAATACGAAGTCTGTTTCAGGGTTTGAGCTACGGGGATACTAGTTTTAGGCCAAAACGTTTAGGAAGCGGGTCTGCGGGTTCTCTATCGATTTGACTTCAGAAAATTACGAAATTAATGTGGGAAGCCCTAATTAATCATAGGATGCTATCGTAGAAGTTTGAAATCATTTTGATGATGTTTGTATGGAAAATAAATTCATTAAGTCAAAACGGTAATAACTGAAAATGAATTTTATCAGAAATGTTTTGAGTATTTGATGAAATCCGATCTCACCAAAATACTCCATAACTAGTCTGGTGTTTCAAAATATTTTTATAAGAAATTTTTGAAATCTTAAAACTCCTGACAAACCATTATAAATTAGTTTAAAATTTGAAATTACGTGAATAGTTGTATTGGAAAAATACTGACCGTTACAACGGTCATGGTGTAAGCCTGGCGTTTCGGTGGTGGCTGCTGCCTTGCTTGCTGAAACTGCCTCTGCTGTGGAGGTAGAGGTGGACGCTGTGGAGCGTTCCCAGTTGGGACAGCACGAGGAGCTGGGGCTGGAGCTGGAGCTGTAGCACGATGCGGACAATCCCTAGCCATGTGTCCTGACTCTCCACAAACCAGACAAAGGCCTAAAAGAATTCGACACTCAGACCTGATGTGTCCAGGCTTCCCACAATAGTGGCAGACCGGGAGGGCCTGCTGATGCTGCCCTGGTTTCTTAAACTGAACCTGCTGAATAGGGCGGTGTATCTGTGGCCGTCTGCTTGGCCCAGCTTGGGTCGGTGGAGGCCTTGCAGGTGCTGTCAGCCTTCGTTCTTCCTTTGCTTCTAATTCAACCATCTCATGGTTCCGAGCAATGGCTAAAACTTCAGCATGTGTGGTCGGACTAGCACCGACCATCATCCTCCGAATCTCAATGTTAAGCCCCTGCTGGAACTGCTGGGCCCGGGTCAATGGATCTACAACCATCTCCGGGGCAAACCTGCTGAGCCTGGAGAACTCAGCGTCATACTGATCCACGGTCATCGAACCCTGCTTTAGGTTAATGAACTTCTTCCTCATCAGGATCTTTGCCTGTGGGGGAAAGTACTGAGCATTGAATGTTTTGGTGAAGACATCCCATGAAATCGGCAATCCCAAACGGTCTTCTACCGCCTGCCACCAGTCTCGAGCACCATCAGTTAGTTGCCTTTTGGCGGTAGCCACCCATGCTTCTTCTCGAATCTGAGATGCTCTCAGATCATCAGTGATTCTCTTGAGCCATTCTTCCGCTTGGAGATGATTCTCGGTCCCAGCGAAAGTCTTCGGGTTCATCCCTCGAAAGTGATAAACACTCGGGTCAGCTTTCTGTTCTCTGCGCAAAGCCTGCTCCAAAGCCTGTCCAAGCTGCTGATGAAGGGCATACATGCCCCGCATGCAATCTTCTGCAGACAAAGGTGCGGTCGGAAATGCTGTCGCGTTCGGACCGGTGTTGGCTCCATTGCCAGCATCATTTTGGTTGGGACCCCCATTTAGGTGATTGATCCCGGATCCAAACGCACTGTCCTCGCTTCCAGAAGTGTTCCTTTCCATTGCTTTCCTGCGTTTTCATAAGGCTTGATCAGTTTCATTGAGTATTTTATACAGCACATTATGAACTTCATGTACTGCTCATGTGGTATTTAGCGTGGACCTGCATGGGCCACCAAACCTGTAATGACCCGCTCTCGGGGCCCGTTACTGTTTGAAAATGCACAAGTCCTGCTAGGCACCAATGAGATCAATACAGGCTCTGTTGCAGAAATGCGCCAAAATACTCATACATGAAAATGGTGTAAACCTTATTACAAACCAGCAGCGTACATGAAAGGAAATACATCACGAGAATACAACTCGAGAATACAAATACACACCAAGCAATCCACTCTGATACATATAATAAATAACACGCTCACACTCACACTTAGTAACCAGCATCCTCCTGGTCAAATTCTACAGCAAACTCAGCGTCTGCAGTCCCTGGTGCAACTTCCTCAACCTGTGATGTATCTGGCGAGACCACCACAAAAAGAAGGGTCGCCAGGATCAGACGTAACTCAAAGTAACTCTAGCATGATATTTAAACCAATAAACGAGCATGGCAAATCTAGCATGGCAAACTAAAAAGTAAAGTGCGATCATTAGAGCAGAAAAGTAACATAACAGTCTACTTCTATCAGCAATAACAATATTTACTAGTTGTGCCTGAGCCTACGTGACTTATAAAGGGAAGTACGATATGCAACCAAGAGTTCACCTGATATCCCGGGTTACAACAAAACGATACGGTACAATCAATACGATACAATCAAAACGGTACTTTTCAACAAAACGATACTGTTCAGTCAATACGGTACTATCCACTGGAGATCAGACTGGTCGCTCCCGCACTTCCACAATTATAAGTTACCCCAAAAACCCAGTGTGTGTGTAGGTTACCATACTTACCAACTTACCATTTACGAGTCAATTACTATTCTCACTTTTCCAATTACATCTTCCGGTTAACGGTTAAGCATGTCACAGAGACCAATTCAACTTACGGTACGGTGCAATTTATCAAGTTTAGCTAACTGTTCAAGTGAAACACTTTGTCAATAAAAGAAACTAATTTTGGCATGCATCAATATTGCTTTTAAACCCCATAGCTAGGGTACGATGAGTTACCGTTTCGTCCTGTAGTGAAAGACACGTTTTGAAAGGCGGTCGGTGTACCTGGTTCACATGCGTTACATAACAAGTTAGCTACACAAATAAAACTTTTATAGGATAATATATAATTACGTCATTAGCTTATATAATAAACTAATTTAACTTTTAACTTATTAATTAACTTAAATAATTAACTTAACCCTTATAAAAATATAAATTTACTTAACCATAACTTATTTAATAAGTTATCCAATAGGAGCTATGTATATAGGTGTGCCATTCATCAGCAGTATTGACAGTACTTGTAAATGCACAGACAGTACTTGCAATGCACAATAACTTAACTTACTTAATCAGGAACTTAACTTTATTATTTATAATAATATTAATTAAACTTATCATATAATAATATACTTAGGTTTAATAAAACCTTACCCAACTTCCCCCTTCTCTGTCTTTCTCTCTTCTCCTCTTCGTTCTTCCCTTCTGTCTCTCTTTCTCTCTTTTTTTTTGATGCTTGCAGGTGGAGGGGAGCCAAGGGGGCAGCGGCCAAGAGGCTCGCGGCGGCGCAAGGGGAGGCCGGATCGGGGGCGGGGCGGCCTGGAGCGGGGTCTGGCGAGCGGCGCGAGGCGGAGGGCGGCGGCGCGAGTCGGGTCGGGGCGGATAGGGCGGCGCGGGGCTCGGCGCGACGGTTCACGGCGAAAAGGCGGCGCGACGCGAGGGGTTCGGGGTGGCTGCGCAAGGGTCTCGGGGCAGCGTTCCGAGGGAGGGGGCACGGCCTTGGTGCATGGAGAAGAGAGGGGAGGGAGGAGAAGATCTGGATGGTTTTGTTGATTTTTTGTAGATCTGAAAATTGGGGTTTGATTGTTGTTTTCCTCTCACGATTTGATTTTCTGATTTCTGAATTTGGTGTATTGATGATGAGGATGGATTTTGATTCAGGCTTGTGTTGTTTTGGGAATGGCAGATTGATGAACGGGAGAGGGGGATTTGTCTGCAAACAAGGGGAAGGTTGGGGATGGAGTTTGGCTTGCTGGCATTGAAATGAAGGGGGGAGTTGATGATCGGGAGGGGGAGATGCAGGGCTATATCCGTGAAGGAGGAAGATGCAGGGAGACAGAGTTCATTAACTGAGGAAGTTTAGTCAAGAATTAGGTTTGGGATTAATGCAGTTTGGTAGGGCTTTTTGACTAAAAATTTTAGGGGGATGCATTGAACGTGTTTTGGGGAATGTAACGTGCTCGGAATGAGAAAAACATGGGTGGGTGAATTTAACCAATTAATTAGCTAATTGACTAACTAATTAAGTAACTAATAAGTAACCAAAGTAATTAGATTAAATAATATTGGTAATTAGTAAATACTTTAGTAATCGTAATTTTGTAATTAATAAAATAACTTAAGGTAATTAGCAAATTAAAATAACTACTATTAGACTACGGTGAAAAATTTAGACACGCTCTCGTTGATTCTACGGATAAAAACACTCGGACAATCGGAAGTAAAATACCTGAAAATACCGGCCGTTACAACGTCCTCCGCAGCACTCTCAGGCTATGTAACGACCCGCTCTCGGGGGCCCGTTACTTATTTGATATTTGCGCAAGTCCTGCAGTTAACCAGTGAAACCAAAATAGCCACGATGCGGAGATGTACAAAAATACCCAAATAGTGTCCAATTATTACAATACAAGATGTCCCAACAGATATACATGAAAGAAGAAAAGTACACAACTGAAAATAGCTCTGAAAGCTGCGGTCTCATGGTTGAAGTCTGGCGCTATTAACTCAAGAGCATCTGCCTCCATATCTATGTCGTCTGCGGTGCCACGGAAATGGAACCGTAGGTAAGTCACAACAATTCTAAATAAAGAAAGAGAGGTCCTATACAAGTATGACAAAGCAGACCAAAGTGAAAGTAAAGTACGGTGCAGTGTCTGTACAAGTGTAGAAAGTAAAAGTACGGCAAGTAAAGTGCGGTGACTGTACTAGCCAGGAAAGTAAAGTGCATGTACTGTAAAGAAAGTAACTGTGCAAGTTACACTGGAACTACGTGACTCAAGTCGGAGAGTACAATATGTGACCGTTCAGTTCGTCTCTTGCCTGGGTGCTACACAGACGAATGCCGGTACCCAGGCAGTAGGATGGTTTGCCGAAACGCAGGCAGCTAGACAGGAGGCCGAAACACAGGCAGCTTGACATGTAGATCGAACTCTAGTCACTCCCGTACTCTCGCAACTGTGAGTTACCCCGAAACCCCGGTGACATGTCAATTACAAGTTCTATACATGATGTTCCACATGTTAGTCACACCAGGTCAACTGGTTAACTTCCTCATTGAAAACCAGCAAGTAGGATAAAGACAAGTCCAACACCAAAAGCTGGTACTTCCGTGCTTTGAGCACGTGGTAGTGTGGTTCAGCACACAATTTATCCAAGTTGGTAGTTGCGTGCTACAACCACAGAAGTTGAAAGTTGGCAAAGTAATCTTTGGTAGATTACTTTCATTTTAGTTCTCTAGTTTGGTTCAAGTCAAATAGCCGTTCGAGGCTATAAGTGGTGAAGTGTCACAAGTTCATACAAGCACAGAAGTCTAGTTTTCTAAAGTTAGAATATGTCGTGACTTACTGTATCGAGCTCGTCGTGGCAAGACGAGGTTGGAGCTAGAAGAGCTTGTGCACGAAGATTGGTACCTGCAATCACAAAAACTCTTGGTTAAGGAACGCTACATTTCTATTTTGATAATTTGATCGTCCTGATTTTTAAAACTGGTTGAAACGTTGTCGAAAAGCGTTCTAAATTTTCATATAGACTATATATGATAAAAATAGTTTTACTGCAAGAGGGAATATTTTTCTGAGGCTTATAGTAATTTTTAGAAGCTCAAAAACAATTTAAAAACCATTTTCCAATTAGTAACGTATTTATTCTACAATTTATTCTGGATGCAATCTGCATCGGAAAGTTGCAAGTGAGGTGTCAAAATGACCGTCTTGAAGAGTAATGTAACATATATTTTTCTCAAGTATTAGTTTACGTAAAAATAAGAAGATACGGATTTTTGAACGAAAATCAGGTATTTATCTTTTAGGGTTAAAAATTAATTCTGTAAAAACTAAGCGTCGGATTGAGATGAAACTAGTGCCATTGGGTCCAGAATGTCATTTCTGATTTTCTGGAGCCAGCCTCACATTTTTCGGGTGCTTATATTATTTATTATGAATTAAAAACCAATAAATCCATTTATTAATTAATTAAAAATACGAAAAACGAAATTAAATTCGTATTTACAAGTTTGCCATCGAGTAACTTACGCATCGCCGTTGCTCCTTCGTCTTCGTGCATGGCTGAAGGCGTCGGGGCTTGAGCGTTGGATGGCGGCGATCGGGGGCGAGCGGCGGACATCGCGACGGCGGCGGCGGCGAGGCACAGCAGCGACGGCGTCGGCGCCTCAGGCGGCAGCGACGGTGGCGGTCTGTCGCGGTGGCGGGGACGCTAGGCGGTGCAGCGGGCTCGGAGGAAGCGGGGAATGGCGGAGCTGCGGCTGTGGCTGCGGCGACTGCAGGAGCTCCGGACGGCGGCGCTTCAGTGGAGGGCACGAAGACGAAGCAGCGGGCGGCGAGTCGAGGCTGTTGGAGCTTTGCGCTGGGCGGCGCCTCGTCGGAGCTATGGCGATCTCCGACGGCGTCGTTAGCAGCGAGGCGAGGATCGGGGAGGCCGTGGGTTGCTCGTCGGATTGGACTGGGGCAAGGTGGCTTCGGGGTTGAAGATGGTGGAGCGGCGGCAGTGGGCGGAGCTTCGAAGCGACGGTGATCGTGGGCGAGGTGGCGACGGTTGCGGGGTGGAGCTCATGTGGTTCGGGTTGGTGGCGGGGACGGCTGCACGGCGAGTGAGGGATGGGTTCGAAGAGAGAGAATAGTTAGAGAGAGAGAGCTTATGTGTTTGCATTTGGAAGAGAGAGGGGAGGACTCTGTGTGCGGGTGTGAGACCCTGGGTTTTGGGTAGATAATATATAGGGTAATGAAATGGGGGTAGTAGGGGGCTCGTGGGTTAGCTGAAGGAAAAATGTGGGGTTAGATACGGGAAGATTTAGGTAATTGGATTAGCTAGGTTAATGAAAATTAGTAGGGTAGGTAAAAGATAATTAGGGTTAATTAGAAAATTTGAAAAAACAAAATTACGAAAATGCCCCTACTAGTAAACGTGTCCGAAAAATTACGAAAACATACCCACGGGATCGTATCGTCGCGAGGATCACGAATACGAAGACCGTTCTAGAGTTTGGGCTACGGGGATACTAGTTTTTGGCCAAAACGTTTAGAAAGCGGGTTTGCGGGTTCTCTATTGAAATGATATCAGAAAATTACGAAATTAATGTGGGGAGCCCTAAATGATCATAGGATGCTACTGCAGAAGTTTGAAAACATTTTGAAGATGTTTGCATAGAAAATAAATTTATTGAACCAAAACAGCAATATCTGAACATGAATTTTAATCAGATCTTTTAGAGGTATTTGATGAAATCCGATTTTACTAAAATACTACTCAACTAGTCTGGTACTTCAAAATATTTTTATAAGAAATTTTGAAATCAGTTTAAGACTCCTGATCAACCATTACAAAATACAATTAAAATTGAATTTTCTTTAAATACTTAATTTGAATGTATTGGAAAAATACAGGCCGTTACAGGCTCGGGATCTAACATGTGTCACCCAAAAGAGTAAAGGGGCACATGTCAGCAAGTCTAACAAGACTTGAGCAAGGAAACGAAAGTGAAGGCAAACTAGCAACCTAGCAGTTTTAGTATGATGCTTAACATGGCAAGTATAGTATGGAAGTGACAAGTAAAGGGAAGTACAAGTAGCAAGTAGCAAGTATGGCATGGATAACAAGTTTTACAAGTAAAAACACGGACAAGTACAAGTCAAGTAGTTCACGTCAAGTGAACACGTCAAGTAAACACGTCAAGTAAACACGTCGTGCACAGAGATTTCGTCTGCTGGCTAGAGTGGCTGATCGGGCCAACTCGTAAGCTCAGGTGACCGCTTATCCCTATCCCTCCACGTGTATCGAGCCAGGGCACTACCCCGAACACGGAATGCTCGCTTCTGGATCACGAGCCAGGAAGTGTTTTGCACGTATATCGAGCCAGGGCATCACCCCCGAACACGGAATGCTCGCTTCTGGAACACGAGCCAGGAAGTGTTTTGCACGTATATCGAGCCAGGGCATCACCCCCGAACACGGAATGCTCGCTTCTGGAACACGAGCCAGGAAATGTATTTAACACGTATGGCATAGGGTTATGCCCGCATAACGGGTGCCTAGCCGGTAACACGGAAACACGGATTTGTACAAGGATTTGTAGCGTGTGCTACGATGCAACATTCAATGCATGGATGACATGGCATGGCATGCAGTAAGGCGTACAGGTAAGGAATTAAACATGGCAGTTTAATATGCATGAACAACAAGTTAAAAGGGTTGGATCTAGCTTCGTCGTCAAGCTAGATCAATTGAGGTGACGGATCTAGTTTCGTTGTCAAACTAGATCAAATAGGCGTCTAGGCATCTATCATTTCACTGTCTAGTCTCTTTTATGCTACAACAAGCAAATGGCCTAAGGCATGGCCTAAAACCCTAAGTGGCAAGTTTCACTTGCCTAATACCGACGATGACGATCGACGGTAAAACGTCACACAACTCTATTCTACGGAATGGAATCGCTGCCATGACAAAACAACATTAGAACAATATCCAACCTAGTTTTATTAGGGTTTAACAAAAATCACAAAACGGGTTATGAGAATATTAAAGGATCGATTCACTACCGTATGAAGCGGAAGATCGATGCCGAGCAAGCACAGCTTATAGGGAGGGTGGCCGGCGCAATGGTGGTGAGAGGGGGCTCCGGGGATGAAGGGGAAAGGCTAGGGGAAGATGGATGATGATTTGGAGAAGAAGGAGGCTCAGAAGAAATGAATGAAGAAAGAAAAACGATTGGGGGGTTTAAATAGGATTCGTGCGGCGGCTGGGCAAACCCTAGGTTTACGACAGCGATTAGTCGGTCAAAGAAGGGTTGTTGACCGACTAGTTCGAGAACTAGTCGGTCGGTAGACCAACTGTGACCGACTAAAATCAAACAGTAACTCAGGTTGACAAAATGGTCAATGAATTAGTCGGTTAAAGAACAATGGCTGACCGACTAGTTTGCAACCTAGTCGGTCGGTGGTTGTTCTTGGATCGACTAACGATAAACAGTAACTCAGGTAAAATTAATCGAAGGAACTAGTCGGTCTGAGAGCAAGTTCTGACCGACTAGTTTCACATCTAGTCGGTCGGTGGTTGTTCTTAGATCGACTAAGAGTAAACAGTAACTCCTGTACAATTGATTCAATGAACTAGTCGGTTCCAGTAGAGTTCTTGACCGACTAGATCTCAATCAAGTCGGTTGGTCCCCCTTCTTGAACCAACTAAGGTGCACGAAAAGTGCCGAAATGAAGCGCGAAGATTCCTATAGCTTCTAAGATCACTCTAACTCTAAAATATGAGCGATTTGAAGTTCGTCATGAGTGACTTACTCCAAGATCAACGATTCTAAGGAAGAAGCAAGAAAATCACGACGAAACGATCGAAAACGAAAGCTATGGAGACGGAAACCACACATAAGGAGAAAATCCACCAAAACATATATATAATATAGATAATCCAAATACTTGAAAAACCAGTCGTTACATCCTCCCCAACTTAAGAAAAATTCCGTCCTCGGAATTTCCCAACACTCACGTGTCCGGGAACAAAAGTGGGAAACGCTCTCGCATCTCATCCTCATTCTCCCAAGTAGACTCTCCTGGTGAGCCGTGTCGCCACATCACCCTCACAAGATTGACAACCTTGTTCCGGAGTGACATCTGACGCATGTCCAGAATCAGCATTGGATGCTGGTCATACGTCATATCGGGGCGAACGGTAATCTCCGAGAAATCCACAGCATGAGATGGATCGCTAATGTATCGACGAAGCTGCGACACATGGAAAATATTGTGAACTCCTTCCAAAGATGGTGGCAAGGCCAAACGGTAGGCTACCTCGCCAACCCTCTCCAGAACGTCAAACGGTCCAATGTATCGCGGGCTCAACTTCCCTCGCTTCCCAAAGCAAATCACACCACGATTCGGGGAAATCTTCAAGAACACATGGTCACCTGGATGAAACTCCAAAGGACGGCGTTTAGCATCCGCCCAATGCTTAAAACGGTCCTGATCAATCCTCAACCTCTCCCGAATGTTCCTGAAAACATCCACGGTCTCCACAATCATCTCAGGTCCCAACAGCTCCCGATCACCAACGTCATCCCAACTCAATGGCGATCGACATTTCCTCCCATAAAGCGCGGCGAAAGGCGCCATGCCAATGCTCGCCTGGAAGCTGTTATTGTAGGAAAACTCTACCAGATGTAGATGGTCCTCCCACGAACCCTTGAAATCCAACATGCACGCCCTCAGCATGTCCTCCAAGATCTGAATCGTCCTCTCGGACTGGCCATCTGTCTGCGGATGGTACGCCGTGCTGAAACTCAGACGCGTACCCAAACTCTTCTGCAAACTCTGCCAAAACTAAGATGTGAACCTCGTGTCTCTGTCCGACACGATACTCACAGGGACTCCGTGAAGTCGTACGATCTCCTGCATGATTCATGTTACATCACTATCTAAACTAGGAAAAGGAAATAGAAACGGAGAGTGAAAGAATTTACCTCCGTGTATCTCCTCGCTAGCGCCTCAATGGACTGTCCTACTCGGAATGGAATAAAGTGTGCGGATTTGGTCAATCGATCTACGATCACCCAAATCACGTCATTCTGCTTCGGACTCCGAGGTAATCCAGTCACGAAATCCATAGTGATGTGTTGCCATTTCCACTCCGGAATCGGAAGCGGTTGTAGCAATCCTGCCGTACGCTGATGCTCCGCCTTTACCTGCTGGCAAACCAAGCACTTGGCTACACTCCGAGCCACGCTCCTCTTCATACCATGCCACCAATAGTTCAGACGAAGATCCTTGTACATCTTGGTCCCACCAGGATGCACAGAATACGGCGAACTGTGTGCCTCCACCAACAACTCCTCTCTGATATCCCCAGCTTGCACACACAACTTGGCTCCATATCTCAGCGAGCCATCCTCATGAATCAAAAAGTCAGTCCGCAGACCGGCTTCCACCTGCTCCCGAATCTTCACCAGCTTCGGATCCTCAGCCTGGCCAGCCTTGATCCGATCCACGATCGATGACTGAATCTGCATACTCATCAACGAAGAAGCCTCCCCAGGAAGAACAATCTCAACACCAGACCCGCAAAAATCCTGCGGCAATCTCCACTGCGAGGTCAAAATCATCACCGCTGGAAGCCTACTCAGCGCATCAGGAACCACATTCACCTTGCCAGGGTGATATTGCAAATCAATCTCATAATCCGCCATGAGCTCCAACCATCGACGCTGTCGCATGTTGAGCTCCTTCTGAGTAAAAATATACTTCAAGCTTTTGTGATCGGTGAAGATCTTCACTTTCTCACTCAGCAAGAAGTGCCTCCAAATCTTGAGCACAAACACGACAGCAGCCAACTCCAAATCATGCGTTGGGTAATTCTTCTCATGAGTCTTGAGCTGACGCAAAGCATACGCCACAACATGCCCGTGCTGATGCAACACACAACCGAGACCCTTGCCAGAAGCATCGCAAAAGATCTCAAATCCTCCACTGCGATCAGGCACAACAAGAATAGGGACAGTCGTCAATCTCTCCCTCAGAACACCGAAGGCATTCTCACAATCACCCGACCAAACAAAAGGCACATCCTTCCGCGTCAATCTGGTCATCGGCTCAGCAATACGGGAAAAGTCCTTAATGAAGCGCCGATAATAACCAGCAAGCCCAAGGAAAATCCGGATCTCAGACGCTGACTGCAGAACAGGCCACTCTCTGATGGCCCTGATCTTCTCGGGATCCACTGAAATTCCATCGCCTAACACCACATGTCCCAGAAAAGCAACTCTGTCCAACCAAAACTCGCACTTCGAAAACTTAGCATACAACCGATGCTTCCTCAAAATCTCCAACACCGTCCTCAAGTGCGAGGCATGCTCCTCCACCGACTTAGAATAGACCAGAATGTCGTCAATAAAGATAACGACAAACTTATCCAAAAAGTCATAGAAAATCAGATTCATCAGATTCATGAAAACTGCGGGTGCATTGGTTACACCGAAGGGCATAACCACAAACTCGTAGTGTCCGTACTTCGTCCTGAATGCTGTCTTCGGAACATCTTCCTTCTACACCTTCAGCTGATGATAACCACTCCTCAGATCCAACTTCGAAAACACCCTCGAACCTCCAAGCTGATCAAAAATATCATCGATGCGAGGCAACGGGTATTTATTCTTGATGGTCACCGCATTCAGCTCCCGATAGTCCACGCACATGCGATGCGAACCATCCTTCTTCTTCACCAGCAGCACCGGTGCTCCCCACGGAGACACACTAGGATTGACATAACCCTTCTGCAAAAGCTCATCCAGCTGCTTCCGCAATTCCTCCAACTCAGCGGGAGCCATACGATATGGTGCCTTCGAAATCGACTGCGCTCCCGGAATAAGATCAATCGAAAATTCGAGAGCTCGATCGGGTGGCAATCCAGACATCTCCTCGGGGAAGACGTCATCGAAATCACGCACTACCGCTGGCCTCTCCTGCTCCATTTGCATAGCCACAACCTCCACCGGCCTGGCCCAAAATCTGATAGGACCAAGCGAACTGCTACCTCGGCTGAATTCAAATACTGGATGTCTGGGAACTTCGAACACCACCTTCTTCCTCCGATAATCGATCGTAGCATAGAAGCTCGCAAGCCAATCCATCCCAAGGACCGCATCATAGTTGATGATGTCGTGGACATGAAATCAGCATAAAGCTCATGTCCACAGACCACCAACGAGCAAGAATTGCAACCAAGATACACCGAGACCACGCCATTCCATGTAACGATATTCCAACTCTTGGAAAGACGGGACGTCGACAAGGAATGCTTCTCCACGAAGCTCCAAGAAATAATGCACATCGATGCACCTGAGTCAAAGAGGACTCGTGCAGGAAATGTGCACACCAAAACCACACCTACAAACAGTCTAACAATCAAGCCATAATCTAGCAAACAATCATGTGCAAGCAACCAAACATAATCTAACAATCAAACATACTAAGGAAGAACAGCTAGAAGGAGAGTTACCTGCGATAACCTCATCCACAGCCATGCTCTCCACCTCAGTCATCAGAAAAGCCTGCCTCCTCGACGGAAAAGCCTGCTGAAAAGCCTGCCTCTGTGGGACAAGAGCTGCTCCACGTCCAACAGGAACAGGCGCTCTCTGCTGCAACGGCTATGCTGCAACAGGTGCCTTCCAAGGCTGCTTCGACCTCAGACAATCCTTCATGGTATGGGTAGGATCTCCACAGATAACACACTGGCCCAGGAATCTCCTACACTGATCTTTGATATGCCCGGTCTTGCCGCAGTAATGGCAAGTCTTCTGAATAGGTCCTCCTAGCCTCTTAAACTGAGCTGGCTGGTTGGGCCTGAACCCTGGCTTGACCACAGCCCTGGCCTACTCCACTGGCCTCTTCCCAGCACCAGAAACATGTCCCCTCCTCTGGCTCAGGTTCAGCTCCTGCCTCCTTGCAGCTACCAGAACCTTCTGATAAGAGTCCAGATCAGAGGAAGACACAAAACTCTGAAGCTCCAAAGCAAGTCCCTGCAGGAACCTCTGAGCCCTCTCATCGGCATCCTGCACCATCTTCGGTGCGAACCGACTCAGCCTAGTGAACTCTTGGTGGTACTGGTCCATCGTCAAGCTCCCTTGCTTAAGCTCAATAAAACGCTGCAGCATCTCCTTCCTGGCAGCCTTCGGAAAGAACTCCTCATCAAACCTGGACTTAAAGGTAGCCCAAGCTATCGGCTCCACCAGCATCTTCACTTCCGCATCCCACCAGCTCCGAGCATTATCCTTGAGCTGCCTCTTCGCCAAATCAACCCATCCAGCCGGGGCGATCTTCGCCATCTTCAAATTATTCTCTATGTTCCGAATCCACTCATCAGTAGCTAGAGCACCCTCAGACCCATCAAAATAAGCAGGACCTAGCTCCCGAAACTGCTTCGCTCCCGGCTCGGAACGAGGGGCATCCTGGATTGCCCGAGTAGCTCGAGCAACCGGAGCATTCTGGACTTGCAGGAGCACGCCCTGCTGCACATGCATCATCTGAAGCATCATCTGTATCATCTCCCCATTGGTGGGCTCCCGCTCAGGCTCCTCGTCATGAGGGGGCGCGCTACCACCACCACGGGTAAATCGCCTTCCTGCCATCTAATGACATAGAAAACGAGACAGATTAGACTCATAGCTTATGACTCGGATGTCGAACTTATTTTATTGGACATTCTAATATTATTATCGTTATTCCGATAATCGCAGATACAGAAGAGAGGGCCTGCATGGGCCACCAACAAAACCTGTCACGCCCCGCTTCCCAAAGCAATGGAGGCGAGACGTGAGAAGGTCCGCACAGGCGTGGAGCTGTGAAGCCACACGCCTGATAAGCGTCAATAAAACATATGCAGGTCCCTGTAACCGCAAACGGAATAACAATAATAATAACAGGAGATACAGAAATAAAATCCCAAATCTCAGCAAAGTCCAAACATTAAAATTAAGTTCAACATCCAGAAAAGCCACCAGGCTAAAAGAAAGAGTCTAGGCCCAAAACATGGCCAACAAAAGCCAACACGGCACAAAGTATAGGTGCTACGCACCGACAACTAAAACAGTCTAAAATAAAGAACACAAACAGTCTCTACGACTGATCGCCCGTGTCCTCAAACTCCTCGATGAACGCGGGCTCTGACTCAGCGTCAGCAAACACCATGTCCTCCGCAGCACTCTCAGGCTCGGGATCTAACATGTGTCACCCAAAAGAGTAAAGGGGCACATGTCAGCAAGTCTAACAAGACTTGAGCAAGGAAACGAAAGTGAAGGCAAACTAGCAACCTAGCAGTTCTAGTATGATGCTTAACATGGCAAGTATAGTATGGAAGTGACAAGTAAAGGGAAGTACAAGTAGCAAGTAGCAAGTATGGCATGTATAACAAGTTTTACAAGTAAAAACACGGACAAGTACAAGTCAAGTAGTTCACGTCAAGTGAACACGTCAAGTAAACACGTCAAGTAAACACGTCGTGCACAGAGATTTCGTCTGCTGGCTAGAGTGGCTGATCGGGCCAACTCGTAAGCTCAGGTGACCGCTTATCCCTACCCCTCCACGTGTATCGAGCCAGGGCACTACCCCGAACACGGAATGCTCGCTTCTGGATCACGAGCCAGGAAGTGTTTTGCACGTATATCGAGCCAGGGCATCACCCCCGAACACGGAATGCTCGCTTCTGGAACACGAGCCAGGAAGTGTTTTGCACGTATATCGAGCCAGGGCATCACCCCCGAACACGGAATGCTCGCTTCTGGAACACGAGCCAGGAAATGTATTTAACACGTATGGCATAGGGTTATGCCCGCATAACGGGTGCCTAGCCGGTAACACGGAAACACGGATTTGTACAAGGATTTGTAGCGTGTGCTACGATGCAACATTCAATGCATGGATGACATGGCATGGCATGCAGTAAGGCGTACAGGTAAGGAATTAAATATGACAGTTTAATATGCATGAACAACAAGTTAAAAGGGTTGGATCTAGCTTCGTCGTCAAGCTAGAGCAATTGATGTGACGGATCTAGTTTCGTTGTCAAACTAGATCAAATAGGTGTCTAGGCATCTATCATTTCACTGTCTAGTCTCTTTTACGCTACAACAAGCAAATGACCTAAGGCATGGCCTAAAACCCTAAGTGGCAAGTTTCACTTGCCTAATACCGACGATGACGATCGACGGTAAAACGTCACACAACTCTATTCTACGGAATGGAATCGTTGTCATGACAAAACAACATTAGAACAATATCCAACCTAGTTTTATTAGGGTTTAACAAAAATCACAAAACGGGTTTTGAGAATATTAAAGGATCGATTCACTACAGTATGAAGCGGAAGATCGATGCCGAGCAAGCACAGCAACGGAAGAAACGATCCGGGGAACCACTGTTCAGATCTGAAACGGCGAGGAAATCTTGGAGAAATGAGGTTTTGGGGAGTTTTGGGGGTTGGCCGTCGGCCTAGGGAGGGTGGTCGGCGCAATGGTGGTGAGAGGGGGCTCCGGGGATGAAGGGGAAAGGCTAGGGGAAGATGGATGATGATTTGGAGAAGAAGGAGGCTCAGAAGAAATGAATGAAGAAAGAAAAACGATTGGGGGGTTTAAATAGGATTTGTGCGGCGGCTGGGCAAACCCTAGGTTTACGACAGCGATTAGTCGGTCAAAGACGGGTTGTTGACCGACTAGTTCGAGAACTAGTCGGTCGGTAGACCAACTGTGACCGACTAAAATCAAACAGTAACTCAGGTCGACAAAATGGTCAATGAATTAGTCGGTTAAAGAACAATGGCTGACCGACTAGTTTGCAACCTAGTCGGTCGGTGGTTGTTCTTGGACCGACTAACGATAAACAATAACTCAGGTAAAATTAATCAAAAGAACTAGTCGGTCTGAGAGCAAGTTCTGACTGACTAGTTTCACATCTAGTCGGTCGGTGGTTGTTCTTAGACCGACTAAGAGTAAACAGTAACTCATGTACAATTGATTCAATGAACTAGTCGGTTCCAGTAGAGTTCCTGACCGACTAGATCTCAATCAAGTCGGTTGGTCCCCCTTCTTGAACCAACTAAGGTGCACGAAAAGTGCCGAAATGAAGCGCGAAGCTTCGGGAAGATTCCTATAGCTTCTAAGATCACTCTAACTCTAAAATATGAGCGATTTGAAGTTCGTCATGAGTGACTTACTCCAAGATCAACGATTCTAAGGAAGAAGCTAGAAAATCACGACGAAACGATCGAAAACGAAAGCTACGGAGACGGAAACCACACATAAGGAGAAAATCCATCAAAACATATATATATAATATAGATAATCCAAATACATGAAAAACCAGTCGTTACACATAGGCCTAACCCATATCTGTATCATTTTTTATGAATGTGGTACTAAATTTCATTTCCACATTTTTATTCGTATATGTATTCATATTCGGTAAATGATTTGGGATACGGATGTGTGTAAAATTCATTTCCAATCTGTTTCCAAACCATTTGCATACCTACATGCAATTAAAAAATACATAAAAACATAAATGATGTATGCATATTATCTTTTTCATTGAAGAACAGTATACATCAAGACAACTATTGAAGTTGTTATGAGTCATTAAATGTATGTGTAGTTTTATTGTGTTCAAGGATGTCAAAAAAATAAAAGGAAAAAAATAGGAGCGTTCGTGACGTCATCAGATTGGTGTCAACTTAAAATTAATTGTTTTTTAGCCACCAAATTTATCCACATACACACGAAAGCAAAGAGTGTGTGATTCACATGGGATTTCCATACCTCAACAACAACAGGACATAAATGTGAACAACATCAATCATCGAATTGATAGAAGCACATTAGTTTTAGGGCCAAATTCGTTTCTATGGATGTACCCATTGTTGTCACAATCTAATGAATCAAATCTGAAATGACAAAAGCCGATAAATAAAGTATTTGATGATGGCATGCAAAGCAATGTACAATCTATCAGATTCCAACCCATTTTACGACAATTATATATATTTACTTCTACTAAACACCGACAATTTTCTCCACAAAAAGATCAATGAATACGAGTTTGTGTATGGTGAAAAAAACAGGGTAGGTCTATAAGCCACTGGAATGGTACATTGATGACATTTTGAAGTCCATGGTTCACTGGCATAGCATACTAATGACAAGCAATACTAACGATGAGCATCAAAATGTAGACCAAAGTCATAATAACACTACTCGCACATCAACAAAACTGAGCCATGTTATGTCTGCCCTTTGTCGCAAGTTCCACTTTAGGCTGAGAGCATAATGCCGGCGATCATTCTTCTATGGGAAATAGACTGGCCAGTTGTAGTAGTATGACTGGCGCAGCGGCTTAGTCATGTACTGGTTCCACTGAAAAACATAAAAAAGATGTTATTGTGAGCAATAACATATCATAAAATTTGTGCACAATTTGCTCCTGGTAGGGAAAAAAGCCAAAATCTGTTGGGTCCGTCGGATTTAGAAACAACAAATTTACCAATAGATGAGTTAATATTGTTGGTTCTTGAGATGGCAAGGTGAAACGCTAAAGGAGTGTGAATAGTTTTTCTGAAATAATATATTCCTCTAGAAAAATTCTTCCAAATATTACAATTAGAGCTGCCTAATTTAATCTTAATCAACAAGCTCAATTGCAATAATAAAGATTAACAGCGAAATATAAAGTTTACAAGTACGAGACAAGGCACAGAAATAACAACGCAAACATAAGGAAATTACCTTGGTTTAATCAAACCCGTAACCTACATCCAACATCCACTATCATTATGATAGAACCACCTCAACAACTGAGGATTTTTATAACCACCTCCTTACAAGAGGATCTCAACAGATAAATTTTTTGGCTTTGGGAGATCAAGAGTTTGGCCAAATTAAAGATTGAAAAACTTGAAAACTTAGCCAAAGAAAAGAGGATTTTTCTTTAAGATTTTTGAGCTTGAAAATATTTCTCTTTAAAAATTGATCAGTAAAGTCATCCATTAAAATCCTAACCCGCATTTTATAAAAAAAAATTCAGGTCCAAACAGATGACCAAAATATCTCTAAAACGGTCAAAAACAGCTAATAAAAATTAGACCGGTATAGGCCAACAGCTAGTTACTAGTCGACCACAGGTCCACAGTACACTCACTACCGATCGACAAGTCTATGACTAGTTGACTAGTCAAAACATGTCACAAGACAGATTTGCTCTCTGGATATTTTTGATAGATCATAGTATATAGACTAGTTGACCACAGTACATTGATATGTTTGCTAGCATAAGTATCTAGTGTCAGACCCAGTCGACTAGGGTGTCAAACTATTCGGCTAGTTGGCTTATAAAAGTAGTTTTTGACCAATAATCACTTAGGAAATATTTAAAAATAATTTTAAAACATTCTGTATGTATACCTAAGTGTGCGTGAGCTTTAACTAAAGCTTTAAAATGCTAAAACATGGTAAATAAGCATCACATCAAATAAATATTACAATTGAAGTCCTTTGATATATCCTTGTCGCCTTGAACTTCCTTATCTAGCTTCCTTTGATTCATGCCTTGTTGAACTCATGTTAGCTTTGAGTGCTTGTTTGATTTGCTTGAAACTTATATACATGTACTCATAGCTTGTTAAATGACATGTTTGCACATCATCAAAACTATACCGGGTAACTCAATATCCCAACATATACATCTTTCAGTTTATTTGTAGTCCTCAGGGGGTAAACACCCTAGTTTGGAGCAGTTCTTGTGACATGTGCTTTCTAAGTATGCAGAGAAGTAATTAACAGGGCAGGAATGGTGCAGAACATTGCAAACAAGTGGGAATGAAATGGTAAAGATGATATCGAGCTCACCTTGAACTGGTAGGGCTCCTTCTTCTTTGCGGCTTTCTTCCAATGGTAGTGCTCAAACATCATAGCCTTGTCATGCTAGCTGTGGAAAGTATTTCAGAACATTACCAGTTAATATGGAAAGCATTAAGAAAATATGAATAGTAATGAGTTATTTCAACTGAAGACATTGAAGTAAATACTAAATCAAAATGATTGTTTTGTATGATGGATATTACAGAAAATACAGTCAATTGCAGAATCAAGCAATAACCCGGAAAATTAAGGAAAAAGGAGAGGACAAGTGAAATAAAATACAGATCCAAAACACCAATGTGATGAATATACTAACAACATAATATGTGTCATTGCTTATTGATTCGTGTACAGCTTCTATGGTTAGAATTGTCTTTTTTTTCCAGCAGTGAGCCTAAACTGCCTACCAGAGTCACCATTGTATACAGTATGTTATAAACATATAAATTTTGTGATTTTCTACCTAAATAATGACATATTGAATCCCAACATTTTTGGGATACAAGATCAAGTTTAAGAACTAGTTGCACTCACATGAATGATACTTGAAGCCAACATCATGAGTAGTCAGCTTCAAGTGTTAGTGGGAGGTTATCCCCTGTCCAGAGCACAAAGTTGTTGTCGCCCTCCTTCCCTTGGACCGAAAGTCACCCAGCATGTGATTTGCACTCACTGTAGATATGAGTAGCTTTCCATGCAGTAAACTATGCAAGCATCCATAGCATGTATGACTACAAATGATACCCAAGAACCAAAAAATCTGATCCGAGCACTTCTGCATTTTCTGTGTTTGGATCTAAAATTTGAACCTAAAATCCTTAACGGGTCATGTTGGGGTACAACCGTTTCCAAACCAGCAAGCACAATAACTAACCTGAGATAGGATAATGCTTACAAAATGAAACTTATTATGATAAAGGGACCGGCTAAGTCCTGCCAGTTCACCCTCCTTTGTTCCATCATCAAGTGCGCCAAGTGTCTCTTCTATGGCCATAGCAGCAAGCTCGAAATGGATTCCAATGTAGCTGGCACGGCCTCTCACCTTAAGTTCAATAGTGATTACCTCTACCTAGTCTGCCCCTCCTGTTGGTTCCAGCCAGAAAATCATTTTATGCATATGACAACACCCAGCATTGGAAGGCACAAGGTCAACTATAATTGCACATCACACTCTACCACAGGGCAAAGAGGCAGCGGAATTCTTGGCAGGAATTCCAACAGTTAGCTGGCAGAAGAGTGGTCAATTTTTCACAGTGCTCGGGAATGGGCTTGGGAATGGGGTATTACAGCCTCGGATAGTCGGATGGAAATCCCGTCTGCTCTCTCTGGCAGGAATGAGAATATTCAGTAGTCACTCCCCCCCCCCCCCCAAAAAAAAAAAAAAAAAAAAAAAAAAAAAAAAAAATACACACACACATTATCCCATCACTAACACTAGAAAACCACCTTCTCCCATCACTAACACTAGATTTTGCATGTGCACATGCACAGGACACTTCAAAACAGTGTATTTGTTAACAGAAATTATGTAGATGTTTATCACCGCTTAGTTGTACTACACATTTTATATGCACCCAAATTTTGTTGAATGGGAGCAGCTCATATGGAATGCTCTATTTTTAGTTGTGGAAAAGATGACATGGGCACCGTCATGTACTTTTCCCACTATATGTCATTGCTATGCAAGTAGAATAATTCGTTTGGAGAAGTTGGCATGTTTTTATATGCAAATTCATCGGATTTAAGGACTTGTACGTAAAATAGTCATGTCATTGTAGGCTTCATTGTTTCTGTTAAATTTTTATTCAAAGCATGCAAACCCATTAATTGCATCCACTTATACGAAATCTTTGTACACCTTCTTTGAGCCCTCAACACGTTTCCCCAACTGCTTTTTATTTCTTTTTGTGGCAGTTTTTTTTTTTTTTTTTTTTTTGGGGGGGGGTCCGCTCTCAAAAAAATATCATAGACAAACTATGCCCCTCGTACACTCCTTTCCCACTGATACAGTAAAGATGTCCCAATGCTTTCAATCTGCTTATGAAGACCTACTGTCCGCTAGCCAAAATTATCTCTCAATAAACCTAGACCTCATCAGCTATTTAGCAATTGTGAACTGTTCCCAAGAATGATATTTATGTAAATTCATTCATGATATGAAGAAAACATATGATAGTTCGTTAAGAAGTTGTCGGATGGATATTGGGATGTGCCTTACTCAAGAAAAGGATCCCTCTAAAGTACGTTTACTCTAATTCAAGATACATTCTAATTCAAGACATGTATCAGGAGAATGCTTATGAAGAAACAATAGATAACTTTTCAATCACCATTCGGTTAAATCAAAACTCAGCTCTGATTAGCTCACTGTGTATATTCAAGATGAGATATATTGGTCTATATTATTTGCAAATGATATTGTTTTGATAAATAAGACCAAAAAATGTTATAAATGTAAAGTTAGATTTATGAAGATAGATATTGGAGACTTAAGGTTTTAAACTTAGCATGAACAAAACCGAGGATATGCGAGACAGGTTTAATAAAGTGAGACAAGAAGGTCATCCTGTGGTGAAGTTGAATAGGAAAAGTATATCATACATACTTTGAGTAAATCAGGTCGGTTATTCATGAGAATGCATGGACTAAAATAGTTATTGATCCTATAATTAAAGTATGATAGTTGAAGTGAAAACAGTAACAAGAGTGATGTGCAATCAAAATGTATTAATGCGATTAAATGGTAAATTTTATAGAACGGTGACTAGTTCAGCTTTGTATATGATTCATCGTGTTGAGATATCATCAAGAAGAATGAACAAAGTTTAGGTGCAATATAGATACACATGTTTTGATGAAAAAATAAGATAAGAAACGAGAATATGCGAACAACTGTATGTATGGTCACTATAAAGGATAAGATGAGAAAACATCGCTTGAAATGATTTGACCACGTAGACCAAAAAATTCATTAATGTGCCCCGTTATAAAGATAAAACATATAAATAATGAGATCAAGAGAAAGAGAGGAAGGCCGAAGAAGATATGGATGCAAGTGATAAGAAATAATATGAAAGATCTAGGTTTGACAGAAGAGAAACCTTTACATCATAATGCGTGAAAACAAGTGTTCGACATCATGATCTGACATAATCATGATTCGACATTCTTTCTATTGAGGTCATGAAGCGACCCCCTTTTTAGATGATTGCTAGGATGATGAGGACGATCAATGAGCTTTACGTTGGCCTAAGTTAGCTCACTAACTGATGCCAATCTTAATTTTGATGATGCCAAACAAATCATACGGTTCTAATATGTCTATCTAGTGAGTTACAGGTCAATTGAAAGTCAAACGGAGATGAAAACATGCAAAATATGGGTTGCACGATCGTGTGTCACCTGGCACGACCGTGCGTGTTAGAAAAAATAGTGTCTATGAATGGCCATATCCACACGTTCGTGTGGTTCCTCCCACATGACCGTGTTCACTGTAATGGCAGAACACTGATTAGCTCTTCTTGGCGACACGGTCGTGTGAGACCTTACACGACTGTGTCACTGCTGTAAAAGATGGTTCATTTTCTGAAGAAGGCTGACTCGGCCATGCAGACTTACACATGACTGTGTCATATGCGAAAGATGGACAAAGTCTCGGAAAGGGCCAACATAGCCGTGCAGGCTAACACACGGCCGAAAGTGTGAAATTTGTGAAGGAAAAATTTGATCAGCTGACACGGCCTTGCAGAATCAACACTTGGTCGTGCCACAATTGCGTAACTGAAGAAAAGGCCAGAGTTGAAACACGACCGTGCCAAATTGCAGAACTCATGTGCAAAGCAGATTTGACTAGTTTGACTAGTCAAATGTCCAGTTTTGACTACCAACAATCAAGAGGAGTTTCTAATGGATTTGGAGACCCATCTTATGGGAAGTTTCTAAATGAATGAGATATATCCAAATCAATGAAGATTTAATTGAAGATTTAAAGATAATTTGAAGATCAAGGATCCTAACTGAAGAGAACTTCTCATTCTCTGTAAAAGAGAGAACCATCCCTTGGAGAAGTAAGTCCTTAAGCATCTAGCAAAAATTTCCAGAGATCCATCATCATCCTTGCTAGCCGACTTCCCATTCTCCATCGAAGCTTCAAGAGATTATTGAAGGAGGAAGATCTTGCAGACATGAAGTTGAAAAGGCGACAATTTTCTCTTCACACGACAGAATCGAGCACGATTTACGCCCACGTGATCATTAAGAAACGATCTACACCACAGTGACATTATTCTGGTTTTATTTTCCGTTTGGTGTAAGATTGTAAATGTGAATAGCTTCACTCAGGAGCTATCTCTGTTCTTTAACCTTTTAAATAATATCTTGTGCAATTTGATCACCACCCGAAAGTGTGATCGGGTTGCTTACTTTTTTGGTTATAAAAGGGGTTGAAATCCTCAAGGATTTGGGGTCAGAGCAGAGGCGGAAAGCCTATGCGGGGAGCCACTCCGTTGAAAAATTATTGGTTGCATTTCTCTAAGTTTTGGATTGGTTTTCTGCGCTTGAATTTTTTAATCTGGGCCAATCACCCTATTCAAATATGAATGTCCAAATTGTTGCACTAGTTTTAAGAGTAAACATTAAGTGTAAAACAAATACAAAAGTGTCCATCTGAACTCAAGATTTGGAACTTTTTTCAAACATGGTTAGAAGTATGTTACCAAATTATATGAATCTGAAAATAAAGATGGGGATTGAAATCTTTTACTAAACCTAAAAATTTGAAACCCATTTAAAAATAATTTTATATAGAATAGTTACCATAGTATTCTTTGATGAATGTTGTTTTGTCTTTTAAAATCATTCACGTAGATGTATAGCCCCATCCGTAGAAGATAATATGTGATAATAATAATCCAGTGCTCATATTTTAATATCTTCTAAAAATATTCAAGCAACTGGATAATCCCCTCTTTATACTTACACATGTTTTTAGTAATAGATGACTTCAAATTTTAAAGAAAGAAAGAATGTGTGTGGACATTGAAGAGCAACTGCCACAATGGTTTGGTATTGAGGTAAACTAATATTTATGTTTTGTTTCAAATAACTATAGATTATGTTTTATTTTGTTCCCCATATCATGACCCATGAGATCAAATCATGAATTTTTACAAAAAATGGTTTAAAATATTATTATTATAGTAAAGTTTATCTTCATTCGAATCATATTTGTTTTTGTATATACCAAGCATGGAATCGCCTTTATAAAATCCGTAACCAGATATGTTTTAATCTATAATTAGTAGACAAGGACGTGGGTGTCATACTCGGCACGAACACGAGGTGTCAGACATGACAATCCTCCAAATCATATATATGGGGACATGGTCATGTATGCATGTTGTAAGTGTATTGTTGTGTATTTAACTCATAAAAAGTGTCCGTTTTTGGTTGATTTTGAAAGCACACGATAGTAAAATGATCTGTAATGAGCATAATGACGTCATATCAACATATTGTTTACAAACGTGGTTGCATTTTTAGAAGTGTCCGACACGAATGGACATGTGTGTCATTTCTAGATGTATTGGACACGCAAAAAATTTTAGTAGTAAGTGTCCAACATATCATAGGTTTTAGTAGATATTTATGTCATGTTCGTTTTCATTTTTAAAATATGGTAATGACTTTTATGGCCAAATAAAACATGTATCCTATTCATATTTGACTAAAATATACAAATTTGAATATAGATATCCTCATACCCGCTCCTTATACGTTCCATTTGCATCCCATAAACAGCATTTGTAAATCGGTCCATAGGTAGTACCATCGAAATGATGCAGCGTTGACAATTGTAACAGAACCTACACAGCTTTAGACAGAGATACACATTTTTCACCAATATATAAATGCAAGAGAAGTTTTATAAATAAATAAATCCATAAGTGTTGTAAACTATTTAACCACATTGGGCTATGAAAGTATAATTTTTTTAACTGTTTAATCACTTGTATAATCCGTTTTCCATGTATGAGCATGCTTCTACTTATTAGCAGAATGATGCTAGGGTAATCAATTTTCATACAATAGAAACACTTCCAGAGAAGTTGATAGACATTAAGATAACATTATAGAAATGTAAACACTGTAAATAAAACAGATGCCAAAATGTGGACATTTTTCGTAAAAATGTAAACAATTTTAATGGAAACATGAATTGTTTACCAGAGACACATGTGATCTGGGAAAATATAAGCATCTTGCTGTAAATGTTAAGTTTCGTATGAAATTTAAGTATTTTGCTGTATATGTAAGTTTCATATTACTTATGCTTGATGATTGATGATTTTCATTACCTTACAACGGAGAACTATTTCATCCGAAAAGGAATAGGTTACTTCTCACACATCTAAAGCTCAATTTTAATTCATGGTGCACTTGAAAACAGATGGCAAATGTAGATACTATTTTTTAGAATCTACAATTTATAAGACTCAAACCTAAACGCGAAATTAAAAATGAAAAATAAAAACCGAAGTTTAGTTAACAACCACGACATATGAATATAAGAAAAAACTTCACTCTTAAGCCAAAAGCCCAAGTTTCGAGAAGCATTATAGTGAAGAAACTAACACCGTCAAAATTTGGACAGTTTTGAAGGTATCAACAGTGTTAGTATTTAATAAATATGAAAGAAGATTGCAACAACTTACAGTATAACATACAACAAACAAAGGAAAGGGGCGGGGAGGGGGGGGGGCGAATGGTAAGATGCCTACATTAGGGGAAAACACAATTACAAGGATAAGTAACATACAAGGACAACCCGGCATTTACCCCCATATCCAAGGCAAAAAGAGTCTCTAGGAGTCAATGCCCTGAATAGCAGTGGCAAATTAGTTTTTGTTCAACATCATAAACTTGTGGAAATAAAAATAAGGGGAAAATGACAACCATTTCTAAGAAACCATGTCTTAATCTATATAAAAAGAGAGCAAAAAATGTGAAACATAGACCCATCTTTCCCACAGACCACACATACTGATACATTTACATAGTCCTGCATTGTTAATCCTCAAGCATTACCTATATATGATCTCTTAATCAAGTCTTCTTCATAAATCACTTTACGACAAAAACCAAATGAACAAAAAAATCAGCCACTTGAATTCTGGAAACCCAGTTCTTCAATTTCATGCAACAATGTTGAGGAACAAACCGATAAGTGATAACCCTTCCACATGCACCATCATCTGTTTGCAAACATGTACCTTTGCCCACTTACGCCATGCATGTATTGTCGACATCTACTTTCGAAAGGTTAGCATCTGATTGTACAACTACAATCCAGTATCTTGTTTACTACCTTCATCCACCCAATTTTTTCACATGTCTTGAAATTCGCATTCACACTTCACTGTACTGTTGGATCGGTGCTTCTTTCACGTGCAAATTCGTACACCAATAGAACATGGCCACCCTTTAAGAAACCTCATAAACTTAACACATGTATCTACACTTAAATTACATTGGTATGCCTCCATTTTCTTTTAGTCCCTTAAAATGGGTTAATTTTTTTGTTTTTGTTTTTGTTTTTTTTTTTTTGGGGGGGGGATATTTGTAAGAAAAGTGTCTTAATCTATAAAAAGAGCAAAAATGAAAACATAAACCCATCTTTCCCACATACCATGCTTATGGATACATCTATGTGGTCTGGGATTGCTAAGTCTTCAAGCATTAACTAGATAGAATATATTAGTCAAGTCTTCAGAAACCGATTTAAACCATATGACAGAAACAACCGGGTAAGTGTGATGTTTGGACTTCCATAACAATCTTAAGGAACAACCTGCTAAGTGCTAATCCTTCCACATGTGACACTTCTGTTCCCAATGAAGTACATATGCCCATTTACATAACTCATGCTCATATTGAAGCCATCTACTTTCGAAAGGTTAGCATCGGGTTGTACAATTACAATCTTGTTATCTTGTTTACAAGCTTTGTTCCATAAAATTCACCAGAAGTGTGAATTGTTTATATAAAGATGGGGACAATCTGGGAAAATATAATTAACTTTAAGTTTCATATATAAGTATTGTTAGGACTCACAATACTTATATAAAGATGGGGACAATCTGGGAAAATATAATTAACTTTAAGTTTCATATACAAGTATTGTTAGGACTCACAATCTAGTTTAAGTCATAATTGAATTAGCTTTCATTTATTATATTTTTCATCATGTGAGTTTTATGTCATTTACGAATCTAATTTGGACTACAATTATATTTAGTAATTCAATTTGGTTTAGATTCTTTAATTTAGCATAACCAATGCAACTTACATCCAAACTCTTAATATGTTTTTTAGAATTTGTAATGCTTATGGGATTTTTAAGAGATTTTTATGGGTTTTGTGTAATTTGGATTAGTGTATGATGAATAAAATTAGAGAGAACTTATCTCATAAATCTTATGTTTCATTTTCTCATTTGAATTTTTCTTTTATCGTACCAAACTGGTATTAGAGCTGAGGTGACAGTCTTTAAGCTTCCAGAATGGTGATAAAAAGGTGAACTCAACGATCAATGAAGACACCAAGAAAAAGGGGAGGATGAGGAGGATGAAAAGGAAAAGAACTATTTGAGAAGTTAGAGTTACCGTGGGGTGCTAGTGATTTGATGAGTTTTTTGTTTTCCAGGTTAAAGATGAGTTACTGTATGTGCGATGAATTTGATCAAGTTGACAGATCACAAGATAAGAAAGTTACCTTCTAAGTTTCTAGTTGACCAAAAAATAAGGAAGATGATAGTGATGCGTTCCAAGGTGTTGGTAGCCACAAAACGAGAAAGGTTACTGTGATAGCTTTCAAGGTGCTGGTAAAAGCTCAAGTCAAGTTACATTAAGAGAATATTTTGGTTTAAGATGTAAAACGTTTGTTTAAGATAGAGTTATTTATCATTTTTGAATGTCTTGACATAGATTATAAGAGTTTAAGACATCGGTTGTATATGAATGGAGATGATTGATCTTGAGTCAATGTGAGGATTATTTGGACTTAACTTAAAATCTAGTTGAAGTCCTAATTACGTTTCGTTTTCTATTTTATGTTTTCGTTTCGTGCAAGTTTCATGTTATTAGGATTCTAATTTGAACTACAATTATGCCTAATAGTTCAATTTAGTTGAGGAGTTCTTAAATACAATGTCTTGGTTCCAATTGTCAACGGGTTTTTTGTGAGAATTACTAAGGATTTCTTAGTATGTTTTTGAGATATTTTTATGAGTTGTATATTTTAGTTTTAGTGGGTAATGAATAAATTTCAAGAAAATTCATTTACCAACCTTATTTTTTGTTTCCTTATTTGAATTTTCCGTCCGTAATAACAAGTCCTTTTATGTAAATCTATGTTTCCATAAAACTTATGCATGATTGATTATCTGCATTGCTTACAATATAAAAGTCCTATTCACCCCAAAAAAAAACGTCTACGGACCTATCTAAAGCTTTATTTAAAATTCATATGGCACTCATAAAAAAGATGGCAAAAGTACAAAAAAAATTAGAACCTACAATTTATAAGACTCAATCCTAAACTTGAAATTAAAAATGAAAATAAATGCTGAAGTATAGTTAACAACCATGACAAAAAATATGTTGTACTATATAAAAGAATAAGGAACAATACTATAAGCCGAAGGCCAGAGTCTTGAGAGGCCTTAAAGGGAAGGAACAAACACCATAAAATTTGGTCAGTTTTGAAAGTATCAACCGTGCTTGTATTTATAAATAAGAATAAAATGACAGCATCTTATTTTATAGAATAGAACAAACAACGGGGAAAATGGCAAGTTGAAGCCTGCTTTAAGGAAAAGGGTCTTATATTCTATAGAAAAGAACACAAATCGTGAAACATGAACCCATCTTTCCTATAGACCACACTCAGTGTTACATCTCTGTAGTCCTGCATTGCTAAGTCTTCACCCAGTAAATATATAGCATCTCTTACTCAAGTGTTCTTTATGAACCAGTAGAATCAGCCTCATGAATTCTTTAAACTCGGTTCTTCAATTTCATCCAACATCCTTAAGGAACAAACTGCAAACCCTTCCACAAGCACAATCTTCGATGTCCCGTTCCCTGCTTCTGTATGTCATGCTTGCATTGTGGGCATCTACGTTTGAAAGGTTAGCAGCCGATTGCACGACTCCAATCTAGTTATCTTGTTTACTACCTTCATCTGCCCAATTTGTTCACACGTCTCAAAATTCTCATTCACACTCCATATCAGTAAATCAATATAACATGGCCGCTCTGTAAGAAACCTCATGAGCTTCATACACACTTCTCCAACATTAAATTGCATTGCTATTCTTTCATTATTGTTTCGCTTATCCGCCTAGAATGAATTAGAAATGATAGCAAAAAAGAGTGTTAGATGATAAATTGGCAAATGGTGAAAAAATCCATCTCATAATCATCAAGCACTATAAACTAGCAAACTAACATACAGTACAATGGTATTCAATTGAGATTTTAGGTTTATGAATCGCAATAATTGACAGAAAATGAACAAGCAATTGGATGATTAAATAAATTAAACTATGAAGCATGAACCCTGATGAATGAATGGATAGGGAATGGATGTTACTTGAATTGGTTGGAGAGCTGCCACATGTAAGGATTGTTCCAGGTGAGGGCGGAGAAGAGGAATGATCCGATCCATATGTTCACGAACCGATCCGGATCGGTGTGCGGCACTCCAGGATCGCCCCGATACGCGTTACCGAAATATTTCTCCATTCTTCTTCTCCTCCCTTGATCGCTTCCTAGCTTGCTGCTCGCGCTCTCCTCTCGGCTCTCTCCGCTTCCTCTCGTATCTCTTTGTTTGGTCCATCGGCCTCCATCTGAACGTCCAATTTTATTAAAAAAAATCATTTTCGAGTTTATAAAATAGTCCATGTGCTACGCACACAACCGTTTTTGCTCTTCGAACGACCGGATTATTTACAAGTTTGCCATTAACTCCCGCCCACAACTGACTTATTTACAAGTTTGTCATTATTTCTCTTTTATCCTCGTCTTTTCGTAAGAGAGTGCTGGTTGTCTGAGCAGTGGCGACGGAGGTGTCGGGGCTGTAAAGTCGACAGAGAGGGCGGCGGAGGGTTTGGGGAGGACGAAGGAGGGGCGGATGATTTTTTTTGGAGGAAGGGGCAGATGGATATGGGTGATCAGAGGGGGAGATCAGATGAGTGAGATGCATGCTGGGAAAGTCGTAGGAGGGGGCGACGGGTCTGGATATATCGGAGGAGTGGGCGGCAGAGGGGGGAGGGTCGGGGGAAGATGGATAGAGGAGATGGGATAGGGAGAGGCGAATGGAGAGATCGGATGAGGGAGAGGCGAATGGAGAGATCGGATGCAGTGGTGGCGAATGGAGGTCGGTGGAGGGGCGATGGAAGGGACGGGTTTGGGGATGTCAGATTAGGGGGGAGGTCGGCGGAGGGGGAGATCGCACTGGGGAGGTCGAAGGAGGTGGCGGCCGTCGTTCGGCCATTTTACTCGTCGCACACGACCAGTGGCAGTTTCGGAATTTTGCACCGATTGTGCGCGGTGAGCAATTTTTCAATGGCAAACTTGTAAATGCGTAGGTGGCAGTTGTGCGTAAAACAAAAACAGGCGTGCGCATGGCAACTCCCATTATTTTTTAAGGAATTGATTTGCGAACTCACCGTTTTATTTTGCGCGCATACAACATATTTACAAGTTTGCCATTACTCCCACGCACATACCGTTTATTTAAAGGTTTGCCATTAAAATTACTCACCACACTATTGGGTAAATTTCTGAAAAAGCTCCGGCGTCTGTATGCGAGGAGTATGGCCGCTCGAAGGGCGAACGGCAGGGGTCCGACCTCCCCAGCCCCCATCTTCCTCCTCCTCCGTCCCTCTTCAACCCCATATCCCCATCCCCAGACCCCCTTCACTGTTATTCCCCTCATGCCCCCCAATTTGCTTCTGATCGAGCTCTTGATTACTGATACGGTTAGGGTTAGGGATTTGCGCATGATCCTCCTCCAATGACCCAATCAAACCAATTCAAGATTGCTGACGAGAAGCATCTAATAGTGTTAGGGTTATTGGTTTACGCATTTTCGAGGATATTAGGTCTTCAATGTCGATGTGCGAGCTTAATGTTAGGGGCTCGCCTAGTGCTTCGATGATCCGACGTCTACTATGTTTATGTTTGGTGTAGGATCTACTTAAACACCGGCACTACTAGGCAACACACTAGAGCGGTGTGAATTGTACTGTAACGGCAATTTTAAAACTCATTATGAAATTCTTGCAAATATGCTGTGTGAATTGTACTGTAACGGCAATTTTAAAACTCATTATGAAATTCTTGCAAATATGGAGATATAAAGCAAGACAATTTAGCAAATCCACATGTAACAGCCGCTTTCCGACCGTTCGTATTTTCTGCGTGTACGTACTTTTCGTACCTGTATTTTATTTGGCCTCTTCTTGGATCCGGACTATACGATGTGATATGTCGTTGTGACCGTAAGGAAGAGTAGTTATTTGTGAGATTTTTAGTGAACGTCATTTCACGAGTCGTTCTCCCACAAATCTGGTTTGATTGCAGAGTAGTCGTAGCTTTAGACGTGATTGCCGGATCTTTTATTTTTCTATTCGTTTTTCGTGGACCAAACGCGCGATTGACCACCTTATTCCCGAGCCTCTCTTCGTTATGGTCGTCCCCATACTTTTTCGTATTTTTCTGACACTCCTAGCCCACCCAAATCGCTAATCAAAACCCAAGCCCATTAAGCCCAATTAAATTCGAATTTCTGTTGCTAATCAAATCTAGGGAAGATTAGCACGTATCATGCAAAATATTCAGCCGCTACCCTCACCCAACTTTGTCCTATTTCGTACCCCCCTCACTCACCCTCTCTCCTAGTCACCCCATAAATATACCCACTTTAAAAAGGCAAATAGCAAAACCCTCTCTTCAAATCTCCAAACTTGGCCGATTTCTCTCCCTCACGCAAACCCATCTAGCCGTCCCCTCTTGCTTCTTCTCTGGCCACCCAAGGCCGCCCTCAGCCTCCCCTCTCCGACCACGACCTCCATCATCTTCTTCTCCTCCATCTCCACCTCCCAAGGACCTCGAAACCCCATTGATTCACAGCTTGGCCGAAAATAAATTCACAACAGACCCACTGCCGAAGAACTCCATGCCGCCGGCCGTCCGCCGCCGCCGTCAGAGACCACCACCCCCGTTCAACGCCCCTTTGACCCCTCTACCCTCTGTAATTCCCCTTACGCACATATCTCACCTGTAACACCTTGAAAACTCGTCGAAACAAGCCGTATTGGCGGTTTTTGACAAATATGTGCGCTGACTTCGACGCGGGCGCACGACCACCTCCGACCACTTCCGGTAACCACTCCACCACCGTTGGTTTCCTCTTGAAGTCCTTTAGCTTTTGCAATTTTTCGTTGACTCTTTTGGTCGCTGGTTTTTCGCTGAGATGCGCGACAACGAACGTTGCACGAATCTGTGCTCTTCTACTTCTCACGGCCACCCACCGGGCCGAGCAACTCCCG
Source organism: Scilla litardierei (assembly GCA_030789695.1). Taxonomy (NCBI): domain Eukaryota; kingdom Viridiplantae; phylum Streptophyta; class Magnoliopsida; order Asparagales; family Asparagaceae; genus Scilla; species Scilla litardierei. The sequence continues at coordinate 129,396,410 of CM061139.1, read as the reverse complement.
CTGAACCCCTACAACTACCGACATCCCCCTTGGACCCTCGGAGTTCACGTGCGTCGCCGTACACACGTGTTTTTACCCGACGTCGCCGCCGTCGTGAAGAACCGTTGTGTTACCCGCAACGGGAGGAAGATCGCCGCTTGCTCGCTGTTTTCGTGCCACCACCTCGCTGTCCAGAGGTGCCTCGCTGCGCTACCCACGGCCGAGGAGTTGCAGACGACGCCGACGCATCACCGTTCAGACCTGACATCCGCTTTTTGAACGACATCAAGAGGTTGGTCTCCCTAATGTGTAGTAAAAACCCACACGTAGCAAAACATAAAACCTAAACTAAAATTTGTCAACGTAAACTAAAGTTAATTTCTGCATCTTTAAAATGTTGTCCACCATAGAAAATCGACGAACGAACTGAATTTCTGTGCACATAGGATAGACGTCGATCTAGGCCGAACAAAATCATCAAAAGACGTGACTTTTTGACTGTTAGGGTAGTCCCGCCAAATTTATAAACAAACCATAATAGGATTGACAAAAAGCGCGATCTGACATCGCCATGATCCTGTTTCAGACGGACCATCGCCGACTCGACGCTTCGACGGGACGCTCCGGACAGACGACGCACTCGCCACCGTAGGCAAGTGTTTTACACTTGTACTCTTACGGCCACGTTTAGGCCGTCTCTTACTTAGAATGTAACGGACGGATTTCATCGTACAAGTATTTCCGTAACAAGACGGATTCAATCGGAGTAAATAATTTTTATATTTTTGTTTGTAACTCAAATCAGAAAACGGACTTCGTATTCGTGATCCTCGCGACGGTACGAACGCGTGGCTATTTTTTTTTCGTAATTTTCGGAGACATTCATATAAAATGATGTTTAATAACAAAACAATAATTAAACAATAATAATAATAAAACAATTTTTTTTTATAAAAAAAAATTTCAAACCAAGGCAGCCCAGGTGAAAACGTGGGATGCTCTCTTTTCAACACTCTCACCTAATTCACCTAATATAATTAATACTATGGACTAAAGAAACCATTGACTCTAATAATAATAATACTTACTTATATTATAACCCCTTTCAGCTTCCTCCCCTCACACCTCATCACTGATTCGTATCTCTCTCTCATCTCATCTCCGACTTGCTCCGGTAAACCCCGCCGTCGGCACCCCTCCGACCCAAAGCTCCGCCCCTTTCCTCCTCTTCCCACACCCTCGTCGCCCTCTCCGACGAGGCAACGCCCACACCCCGAACTCGTCACCAAGCTGCTCCCGCCGTCGCGCCGCTCTGCTCGCTGTCGGGAACGCCGCCCGCAGCCACCTCCCACCGGAGCCTCCCCTCCGACGCGCCACCAGCGACGTTGCCTCGCTGCCTCCTCCCGAACGCCACTCTGCCCTCTGCTCTCTGCACACGCCGTAACCCGCTTGCCGCCCTCCATCTGCAAACACACACGCGCGCGCGTTGCGAGAAGAGAAGCAGCCACTTGCGCGTCCTGTGAAGTTACACAACCTGCAAAACAATTAGCAGGTTAACTTTTTTATATATATAATAAAATATATTAGTTACGCAGCCTGCAAAACAAACCAGTTGGTTAAATTATATATAATAATAATATATTAGTTACGCAGCCTGCAAAACAAACCAGTTGGTTAAATTATATATAATAATATATATTAGGTATATATATATGATGAGATTATGATAGTGATTTTGCTATATGTATCAGAATAACGAACGGATATCACTAGAAGGTCCGCGCCTTCGTCACGAACCCGTGGGCACTGGTTTCGTTGGAATCAGGCAAGTACCCTATTTTCTATGAATTTTTAAAGCTATCTGTAATTATTGCTAAACGTCAAAAATAAATCGTTTCTAACGATTTTCACATAAACGACATACTGAAACCCACGTCATCTGAAAGTACTCGTCGAGAGGAAAATTTGGACATCAAGAACATAAAAATCCATCGTGTAGATTGGAAGATATCAATTTTGCAAGTTTAGGACATCTATTTTTAAATACTGATAAATGAGATGTTAGCTTCTAAAATCCCAGAAAATTGCCATGACTAATTCAGGAAAATACGAGGGTAGGCCCAGAAAATCCGGAACAACGAAACGGACTCATTGGCGCTGAATTCATCACCAAAGGCAAGTATTTATTGTATTTGAATTTGGGACATCTGCTAAAACTAGTGCAAATATCATTTTAACATGCTCATACTTCAATTGTTGTAACTGATTAAAAACGGACATTGCATGCTAATGCTCCCTGATGAAAGAACAATTTTCTCTACATATCATCATTTGAATCAAAGCGGAACAGGGGGTATGACACAACCCTCGAAATACAACGAGAACCCATCGATTACAGATGAAGAAGGAAACTAGTCGGTGACTGGTTATGACACTTGGGTGGGGTTGGTCCTTAGTAGTAGGGTTCGTAGATGTAGCTTGACCACCTTACGGCTCCCTCCATAACCACACCAATGGAGGCAAGCAGGAAGGCGTCACGGTAAACCCCCGATGATAGGGTGCATCAAGTACATACTACCAACCCGGACATGGACTTATCACGAGCACAATAAATGAAACATATAACAGCTTTACTCCTTGAACTACAATTTCATATATGTTATGTTTCTCTTTCTGCACTTATCATTTATAATATGTGTACTAACGCTCATACTTTCCTTTCTGCACTATTTGTAAATGTCTACCAACATTTTCGTTCCATTACAAGCTGTTCTTAATTCTTTTACTTTAAATACTTTGCCGAGCTTCTCGCTGACATATATTTCATGTGTTTGTGAAATATATGTTAGGTTCAGAGACTGATTACTTTGCAGACCCCACTTTTGAGGATCCTACCGTAGAGGTGGACCCTGCTGATCAGAGTTACGAGGACGCTGAGGTCCTCCCCGCTGAAGACTAGAAAGTCGTTGTAGTCTTTATCTATTTAGTTGTATTTGCTATTTCCAGGTGTGTTTGCTTTCAGCAGGTTGTACGGCCATGCTAGGCCTAATGTCACTTTGTGTACTTTGCTTTAAAAACGCTGGAATAAATTTGTAATAAATATTTGTGCTGTTTCTGAGAAATTCGCGTGCAGGGACCTGCTTGTTAAATAACGCTTATTGTGCTTAAGTCAAGGAAGGAAGAAAAAAAAAGTACTCCTTCTTTGCTTTAAGCACAAGCGGACCCGCTCACGTTCTCGCTCCCGTACATGGGAAGCGGGGCGTGACAGGTTTTAGTGGTGGCCCATGCAGGTCTCTGCACTCTGCGAGACACTTCAAAAACAGTATTGATATTATTACTAACCAGCTCGTTTAAATAAAGTTGTACACAAATGTTTACCTTTTCTATTTCCAGCATGGCAGGAAGGCATAACACTCGCAATGGGAATGGAGTCAATGGGAACAGTAATCCCGACTTCAATGAACTCCTAGGTGTTATGAGAGGCATGCTGGAGATCCAGCAGCAGCTGATTCAGGAAGGACGACAAGCTGCGCCACCTGCACCACCGCCTCCTCCTCAAGCTACACCCGGAGCCAAGCAATTTCGGGAGCTGAACCCGAAGAGCTTCTCGGGAACAGAAGGGCCAATAGCAGCTGAAGAATGGGCCCGTAGTACGGAAGACGATCTGAGTCTTTCACGTATTGATCAAGCTGGATGGGTTGAAGTCGCCAAGAAGCAACTGACGGGCAATGCACGAAACTGGTGGAACAGAGAAGAAGCCCGTCTGGTTAAGCCCATCAACTGGGCCATGTTTCGAGAGCGTTTCAACGCTCAATATTTTCCTCGAGCAGCTAAGAGGGAACTGCATCAACGCTTTGTCAATCTGAAGCAAGACAACCGAACGGTTGATGAATACGAGGCGGAATTCTCTATGCTCAGTTGATTTGCTCCACACCTGGTGGAGGATCCCGAAGACTGTGCGAATCAATTTCTCCAAGGACTGGACCTGGATATTCAGGGTTCGATGTCTGCGACGAACCCAACCACACTTCAGGGAGTGTTGGACGCTGCCAGGGATTTTGAGCGTGTTCAGAAGCGTAAGAAGGCGCTTCAGATCGGAGGAAGCAGACGTCCACCGGAGCCACCCAGGGGCAATTTCAGGCCTACTCAGACTGTTCAATTCAAGAGGCCTGCTGCTCCTGTCAATAATCGACCTCAGATGGTCTGCTTTCACTGCAAGCAGACTGGACATCTTAAGAAGGACTGCAGAGAGCTACTGAACCAATGCCTGATATGCGGATCATCTGCGCATGCCGCCAGGGACTGCCCTCGCCGCACCAATAATCCAATGACTGCTGGACCTTCTGCACCTGTTCAGCGTGGAGCTCCTGGACCGAATCAACGTGGACCACCTCTGGCTCCACAGCAGAGAGCTTATGAGCAGGCGAGGCAGAACCAGCCGAAGCGACAGGCATTTACCATGACTGCCGCTGAGGCCGAGACCGATGAACAAGTGATCTCAGGTATTACCTAAACTATTCCTTTTATATGCCTATGATATGTTTATATATGTGTGTTTGATTTATTTGCCCTTAGCTAAGGTGTTACCCTACATTCTAGGTGTTATCTTAGTAGCCTCGCATCCGGCTATATCTCTATTTGATTCTGGAGCCTCTCACTGCTTCATATCCCGAGGATTTGTAGAGAAGCATTCTATTCCTATTGACCCTCTACCAAATTGCTGGAACATCACTACCGGGAGTGGAGTAGTTAAAACTTCTAGTGGCTGTCGATCTTGCCCTATAGTGATCTGTGGACACGAGTTGTTTGCAGATTTTATGATAGTCGACATGCCAAACTTCGATGCAATATTCGGCATGGAATGGTTAGGAAATTTCTACGCTACCATCGATTGTCACAAGAAGAAGGTAGTGTTCGAAATTCCTGATCATCCGGTGTTTGAATTCGCAAGCGGTGACCGTCCACTTGGACCTATCAAGTTTCGGGCCAAGCCGAACGAAATGATCATTGCATCAATGTTAGTCGAACCCGAGAAGCCTAGAGTGGTTCGAGATTTTGAGGATGTATTCCCTGAAGATATTTCAGGGTTACCACTTGATCGAGCTTTGGAATTCACCATCGACCTTCTGCCGAACACTCAACCGATTTCGAAGGCACCTTATCGCATGGCTCCTGCTGAACTGGAAGAACTTCGGAAACAACTCGACGAACTGTTGCAGAAGGGATTGATACATCCCAGCGTATCTCCCTGGGGTGCACCAGTTCTTTTGGTCAAGAAGAAGGATGGATCAAGAAGGATGTGTGTGGATTACCGAGAACTGAATAAGGTAACCATAAAGAACAAGTACCCGCTTCCGCGCATTGACGACATATTCGATCAACTTGGCGGATCGCGAGTATTTTCTAAACTGGATCTCCGAAGTGGTTATCATCAAGTGAAGGTCAGAAATGAAGATATTCCGAAGACTGCATTCCGGACCAAGTATGGGCATTATGAATTCGTAGTCATGCCATTCGGTGTGACTAACGCCCCAGCAGTATTCATGAATCTTATGAACTTGATCTTCTATGAGTACTTGGATAAGTTCGTTGTGATCTTCATCGACGACATCTTGGTTTACTCAAAGAATGCAGAAGAGCATGCCAAGCATCTGCGGATTGTATTGCAGACCTTGCGACATCATCGGTTGTATGCCAAGTACAGCAAGTGTGAATTTTGGCTAGACCGAATTGCATTCCTTGGGCATGTGGTATCGGGTGACGGTATCTCTGTCGACCCGGAGAAAGTTACCTCAGTCAGGAATTGGCCGACTCCTCGATCAGCATCATATATCAGGAGTTTCCTAGGATTGGCGGGTTATTACCGTCGATTCATCAAGGACTTTTCAAAGATTGCTGAGCCTATGACTCGTCTGACGAGGAAAGATATCAAGTTCATCTGGTCCGAGGCATGTGAGAAAGCATTTGAAGAATTGAAGGCGAAGCTGACAACTGCTCCAGTTCTGGCTATACCAGACAGGACTGGAGGATTTGAAGTGTATTGTGACGCATCTGGCAAAGGTCTCGGATGTGTTCTACATCAACATAGTCATGTTGTAGCATATGCTTCCCGACAACTGAAGACTCATGAGAAGAATTATCCAACTCATGATCTGGAGTTAGCTGCAGTTATATTTGCTCTAAAGATTTGGAGACATTTTCTATTGGGCGAGCAAGTCAAGATCTTCACCGACCACAAAAGTTTGAATTACATCTTCACCCAGAAGGAGCTCAATATGAGACAACGTAGATGGTTAGAACTCATGGCTGATTATGATATTGATCTTCAATATCATCCAGGAAAAGTGAATGTGGTACCTGATGCACTAAGCCGTCTACCAGCAATTATGACTCTCACAGCTCAATGGAGACTTCAGCAAGCAATGAGAGAGTTGGAGATTGAAGTTATTTTGCCCGAGACTTTGGCAACATGGATGAATATGCAAATCCAGTCTACTATCGTGGATCGGATTAAAGCTGCTCAGTCTGGAGATGCAAAGTTACAGAAGATCAAAGCGCAAGTGGAAGCAGGTCTTCGAACGGATTTTCTTATCCATGAAGACGGATCTTTGAGATATGGTAGCAGAATCTGCGTACCTTCAGGTGATATCCGAGAAGAGCTCATGAATGAAGCACATAGCTCTCCATACTCCATTCATCCTGGTGGCACTAAGATGTACAAGGATCTTCGTCTGAATTTTTGGTGGCATGGTATGAAGAGGAGCATAGCTCGCAGTGTAGCTAAGTGCCTTGTGTGTCAGCAAGTAAAGGCTGAACATCATCGCACTGCTGGATTGCTTCAGCCTCTGCCTATTCCGGAATGGAAGTGGCAGCACATCACTAAGGATTTCGTGACTGGACTACCTCGGAGTACTAAGCAGAATGATGCGATTTGGGTGATCGTTGACCGATTAACCAAATCGGCACATTTCATACCTTTCCGAGTAGGACAATCTACGGAAATACTTGCTAAGAAGTATATGGAGGTAATAATGTCACGCCCCGCTTCCCATTCTACCGGGAGCGAGGACGCGAGCGGGTCCGCGATGTGCTTAAAACAAGGAGGAGTACTTTTTTTTCTTTCTTTGAAATCTTTTTCTTTTCTTCCTCCTTGGCTTAAACACACTAAGCGTCTGTATAAAAATTGCAGATTCTTGCTTGCAAGTTTAAGAAGCAGCTCAAACAACATTATTACATATCCAGTGTACAATAATTAAGATACAGCTTGGCCTAGCATGGCCAATACAAACAAGGTACACGAATTACATTAATCAAATATATATGTAACGCCCCGCTTCCCAAAACGACGGAAGCGAGAGCGTTACTGAGGTCCGCTTGAACCGGAGCGGTGAAACTCAGGTTCATGAAGCGTCTGTGGTAAAACGCAAGGGCAGGTCCTTTGCACGCTTTTCAGAACAACCAGAATTATTCATACATTACAAGCCATATCCAGAAATAATAAACGTCCGTACATGAAATGAAGACAACAAGCCTCAGCTGGGCCGAAATACAACAAAGATAACGTACACACAACAACGGAAAGCAACTACGACAAGCAGCAATGGAATAGCCCACTAGTTCTCCGCAGGGAGAAACTCGGCGTCTACAGCGAACTCCTGACTCTCCAAGTCAGGTGTCTCGTAAGGAACCTCCTGATACTCAAGCTCGGGATCTGACATACATCCAAAAACATGAATGTATGTCAGCAAGGGTCTGCAAGAAGAGGTTAGAACCCAAGGCAAGATATACAAATTTATACTGAATTTAAGAGGCAATTATAATTTAACAAGATAACAATAAAAGTTTGAGCATGCTGATTTTAACGTAAAAACATCCTATCATGCAGTTCTAAACAATCTGACGAGTAAAGTAAACATGTCAATTTCACTGAGGTAACAATTTCACTTTGCAAGTTTCGAGTTAGTTTCACACATCTATAATAGGGTTCTCGCCGGTAGGACGTGATGAGTGGGTCGTTCTTCACACGGGGGCTTACCGTGCTTGGCGCTAACCCACCGCATACGGGTGGTGCCCTTGAAGAGAGTACCCCGTCATACGCCTAGTGGCCGCACAACCCTAACCCCACCCCAATATTGGTGCTGGAACACGAGCCAGCCTAGTCAACTCACATGACATCACGAAAGTCACGATTTTGCCTTCGAGGCGCACGATTTCACGATGTCACTCTCTTGTTAGTCATTTTGAGACATGCAGCAATAATGTGACCATTTATCTTTACACAATAATTTCCATGGTTACAAGAGTATCCAGCAATAATTACAACAATTTAACAAAATCCTGAGCATGCGAATTTAACGATTGCGACTTGAAAATTTAGTTATGGAACTTTGCATGCAGAGAGCTAAAAGAGTATTTACATTAACAAATTCACTATAAATTGCATACTTGCCTGTTTTCGGTGATTTTGGGTTTGTCCCGACGGGTACTTCGTTACGGTATGTCCGGTTTTCTGTTTTAGTTAAACAAATCAATGAATAAGATATTCCGTGGAACAAACGCATTATCAATTTAATCTCTAAAGTGGGTTCGGTTAATATACCGGGTTTCTGGCTAGTGTAACATTGTATAGGGTCATACTAACATGACACGCCTGATTTTATTCTAATTTAATCAACCTAGCATTATTTACAAAACTAACATGCTGGAAACAAACATTAACATTAACAAGCTAACAACAAATCTAACAGTGATTTAACTTAAGCTAATTACATGGTTTAAAATCACATTCAATACTCTCACCTACTAGTGGTAACATTTGACCAAGGGTTAACGTAACATGTTAACAGGCTATAACTTACCTCTATTATTATATACATTATTAAATACAACTCCATCTAACTCTTTCTCTCTTTATCTCTCTCTCTCTCTCTCTCTCTCTCTCTCTCTCTTCTTTTACTGTCCTTCTGTCTCCACATTCTCAGTTCTTCATTGCTTTTATATTTTTTTTTCAATTCGTTTGAATCACAGCAAGGTAACGCAAGGGCAAGGGTCTTACTTGCGCACGGGGAGGGGACGCTTGCAGGCGGACTCCGGCAGTCGGGAGGCGCGACGGCGGCGGCTGCTCCGGCGGGCGGCGCGCGCTCCCAGGCGGCTGCGGCGGCTGATGTTCCCGGCGGCGGCGCGCGCAGCTCCGGCAATCGGCGGCGCAGGCGTGAGCGTGGGGAGGGTTAGGTCTGAGGGAGGAAGAGGAAGAAGATGGAGCTTGGGGTTTGGATTTCAGATTTGGTGATTTGGTGTGTTTGATTTCATTGGATCTGAATTTTTGTTTAATCTCCTTGAATCTGAAACTTTTGGTTTTGAATTAAACTTTGGGTTTTCAGATCTGAAATGGGTTTGATGAATGGGAGGAGAATTTTGGTTGGTTGATTTTTTTTGATTTAGCTTGGGGACTAATTTGGTTTGGGAAATTGGTTTGCAGGGGAAGAATCGTTGTTGGCAAGAGGAAGGAGGAGATGACTGTTTGCGCTTCCTCCTTGTTGGTTACTGTTATAATAACAGTAGGGGGGCAGCTTGAAGGAGGTAGCGGGAGGTGGGGATAAATTGATGAGGAGATGTTGGATCTGAACTACCCAACGGTGGCAGTCAATAGGATAGGTTAATTAAATTAGTAACTTAGTTAAGGTTAAAGTTAAGTGGTGATTAGCCTTTTTATTTAAGTAATTAAGTTATTAAGTAAAAAATGTAATTATTAAAATACATAAAGTAATTATTGAAAGTTAAAACTGATTAGCAATTTTGTAATTAGTGAGGTAATTAAGTCGGTTAAGGATGATACAGTAAAACGAAGAATGAAAACGCGCTCGCGTTGACGCACAACATATATCTCGCGCACGAAAATATCCGGATGGTCAAAGCGAAAATACGGGCACGCACAAATAATACGCTTAGAAAATACCGACCGTTACATTCTACCCACCTTAAGAAAAATTCCGTCCTCGGAATTCTTATCCACTAAAGAGTAGGGAACAAATAAGGATAACGCTCTCGTATCTCATCTTCCCGCTCCCAGGTAGACTCTCCTGGCGAGTCACGACGCCACATCACTCTGACTAGATTGATAGTCCTGTTCCGGAAGACTTTCTGACGTTGGTCTAAGATCTGCACCGGCTGCTGCTCATAAGTCAAATCCGGTCGGACTGTAATCTCAGAGTAGTCCACAGCATGAGAAGGGTCGCTGATATAACGACGGAGCTGGGACACATGGAAGACGTCATGAACTCCCTCTAAGGACGGTGGTAGTGCTAAGCGATAAGCTACCTCTCCAACTCGCTCTAGCACATCGAAAGGTCCAATAAATCTCGGGCTAAGCTTGCCTCTCTTCCCAAATCGGATCACCCCTCGATTCGGGGAGATCTTTAGGAACACATGATCTCCGGGCTGAAACTCCAAAGGACGCCGTTTAGCATCTGCCCAATGCTTATAACGGTCCTGGGCAATCCGAAGCTTGTCCCTGATATCACGCACAACATCAACTGCTTCCACAATCATCTCTGGCCCCAAGAGCTCTCTATCACCGACGTCATCCCAACTCAGTGGCGATCGACATTTCCTCCCGTAGAGAGCAGCAAATGGCGCCATGCCAATGCTCGCCTGATAACTGTTGTTGTAGGAGAACTCCACCAGGTGTAGATGATCCTCCCACGAACCCTTGAGATCTAACATGCAAGCTCTCAACATATCCTCCAATATCTGAATAGTGCGCTCCGATTGTCCATCCGTCTGTGGGTGATACGCAGTACTGAACTTCAGACTGGTACCCAGATTGGTCTGCAGGCTCTTCCAGAATTGAGACGTGAACCTCATATCACGATCTGATACAATGCTCACAGGGACTCCATGCAAGCGCACGATCTCCTACACGACATAATTCATATCACGACTATTACTAGAAGGAAATTATTAAGGTATGAGTTAGGTCATTACCTCCATATACTTCCTTGCTAATATCTCCGTGGATTGCCCAACTCGGAAAGGTATAAAGTGCGCAGACTTGGTCAATCGATCAACGATGACCCAGATCGCGTCATTCTGTCTGGTGCTCCGAGGTAAGCCAGTCACGAAGTCCATCGTGATGTGCTGCCACTTCCACTCTGGAATCGGCAGAGGTTGTAGTAGCCCAGCAGTGCGATGATGTTCAGCCTTCACTTGCTGACACACAAGACACTTGGCAACGCTCCGTGCCACACTTCTCTTCATCCCATGCCACCAGAAATTCTGACGAAGGTCCTTGTACATCTTCGTACCTCCAGGATGAATAGAATAAGGCGAACTGTGAGCCTCATTCATCAATTCTTCTCTGATATCTCCTGCAGGCACGCAGACTCTACTACCATATCTCAAAGATCCATCCTCATGAATCAGAAAATCTGTCCGAAGTCCTGCTTCAACTTGCTCTTTGATCTTCTTCAATTTAGCATCTCCATCTTGGGCAGTCTTGATCCGATTCACAATCGTCGATTGAATCTGCATGCTCATCAACGACGATGTGACTCCAGGTAGGACAGCCTCAACATCCATCTCTCGCAGATTCTGCTGCAATCTCCACTGAGCTGTGAGAATCATCACTTCGGGCAGTCGACTCAAAGCATCTGGTACGACATTCACCTTCCCTGGATGATACTGAAGATCGATGTCGTAGTCCGCCATCAATTCCAACCATCTGCGCTGTCTCATATTCAGCTCCTTCTGAGTGAATATATATTTCAAACTTTTGTGATCAGTGAAAATCTTCACTTTCTCACTCAGTAAGAAATGCCTCCAAATCTTCAAAGCAAATATGACGGCAGCTAACTCCAAGTCGTGAGTCGGATAATTCTTCTCGTGGATCTTCAACTGTCGAGAAGCGTAAGCGACTACATGACCGTGCTGGTGTAAAACGCATCCAAGTCCCTTGCCTGATGCGTCGCAGAAAATCTCGAAGCCTCCGCTTCTGTCCGGAATAGCTAAGACTGGTGCAGATGTCAGCCTCTCTCTCAAAGTAGAAAGAGCTTGCTCACAAGAGTCTGACCAACTGAACTTAACATCCTTCCTCGTCAATCTCGTCATAGGCTCAGCTATTCTCGAGAAATCCTTAATAAATCTGCGGTAGTAACCGGCCAATCCGAGAAAACTCCTGATGTCCGATGCCGATCGAGGTGTAGGCCATTCGCTGACTGCTCTGACCTTCTCCGGATCTACTGAGATACCAGCTCCTGATACTACATGCCCAAGAAATGCAACTCTGTCCAGCCAGAATTCACATTTGCTATATTTGGCATACAGTCTATGGTGACGGAGCGTCTCCAATACCATCTTCAAGTGCTCTGCATGCTCCTCCTCGCTCCTCGAGTACACCAGGATATCATCTATAAAGATCACCACGAACTTGTCGAGGAAGTCGTAAAAGATAAGGTTCATGAGGTTCATGAACACAGCAGGAGCGTTGGTCACACCAAACGGCATGACAACGAACTCATAATGCCCGTACTTAGTACGAAAAGCTGTCTTGGGCACGTCTTCCTTCTTGACTCTGACTTGATGATATCCGCTTCGGAGATCCAACTTTGAAAATACTCTCGATCCGCCAAGCTGATCGAAAATATCATCAATACGGGGTAGCGGGTATTTGTTCTTCACTGTGACATTGTTCAGCTCCCGATAATCGACACACATCCTCCTCGAGCCATCCTTCTTCTTCACCAGTAAAACAGGTGCACCCCAGGGAGATACGCTGGGATGAATGAAACCCTGCTGCATTAGCTCATCCAACTGCTTCCTCAGCTCTTCTAACTCTGCAGGAGCCATACGGTAAGGCGCCTTCGAAATTGGTTGAGCTCCTGGCATAAGATCAATGCTGAACTCCAATGCTCGGTCAGGCGGCAATCCAGAAATGTCTTCAGGGAAGACGTCTTCAAAATCTCTCACTACTGCAGGCTTCTCCGGCTCAGCTATCATGGATGCAATAGTAAGTCTGCACGGCTGGGCTCGAAACTTGACAGGTCCAAGCGAACGTCCTCCGCTAACAAATTCGAATACTGGGTGGTCAGGAATTTCGAATACCACTTTCTTCCGGCGACAGTCGATCGTGGCATAAAAAGCTCCTAACCAGTCAATGCCGAGAATAGCATCAAAGTTGGGTAGGTCGTGGACAATGAAGTCAGCATATAATTCGTGTCCACTAACTACCAACGGGCATGGTCTACATCCCAGTGCAACCTTCACTACACCGTTCCCAGTTGTAATATTCCAACACTTGGGAAGTGTATAGGTGGGTATCGAGTGTTCGACTATGAACTTCCGAGATAGGAGGCACATGGAAGCTCCAGAGTCGAACAGGGTCAAGGCCGGGTGAGATGAAACTAAGATGACGCCTAAGAATAACATGCAACTAGATTAACATGGATATAACTAATCAAACAAAAATGCATAAATAAGGAAGGCTAGTTTAGGGGTTACCTGCAATCACGTCGTCCTCAGCTTCAGCCTCAACGGCTGTCAAATTGAAAGCTCGGCGCTTCGGCGGATTGGCCTGCTGAAAGGCCCGATCCTGTGGAACTAAAGGTGGTCCACGCTGTCCAGGTGCCGGTGCGGTCCTCTGAGCGGGTCCAGGTGCTCCAGGAGGCACGGGTCGAGAACCGCGGGTACAATCCTTTACAGCATGAGAAGGCGATCCACAGACCAAACACTGATTCAGCATCCTCCTACAGTCTTTCTTCACATGACCGAGCTTGCCGCAGAAATGGCAAACCAACTCAGCTCGGTTGGGGACAGGTGCAGCTGGCCTTTTGAACTGTGTGGTCTGAACAGGACGAAAGCCGGGCCTAGGTGCACTCCTCTGTGGCTCCATCGGGCGCTTGCCCGCCTGACGTGCCCGCTTCTGATAAACTACCTGCTCGCGCTGCTTCGCGGCCACTAGGACTTGCTCATGAGTAGTAAAGGTGTGCCCGGACAATATCTCCTGTATGTCCAGGTCTAAGCCCTGTAGAAAGCGGTGTGCACAGTCCTCCTCGTCTGCTACCAGTGTAGTGGCGAATCGACTCAGCATGGTAAATTCGGCCTCATACTCATCGACTGTCCTGGTGCCCTGCTCCAGGTTGATGAAGCGCTGCTGCATCTCCCTCTTTGCAGACTTCGGGAAGTACTGGGCGTCAAACCTCTGACGAAAAGTAGCCCAAAGAATCGGCTTGATCAGCCTAGCCTCTTCAGCATCCCACCAATGACGTGCATTGTCTGTCAGCTGCTGCTTGGCGAGGTCTACCCAATCGTTCGGATTGATTCGGGCAAGACCCAAGTTATCCGCAGTCTTGCGAAGCCATTCCTCGGCCGCTAGTGGGCCCTCTCGTCCAGAGAAGCTCGTCGGATGCATCTCCTTGAACTGCTTGGCTCCAGGCTCATAGCGAGGCGGTAGAGCAACTGGTGCAGCCTGACGTCCCTGCTGGACCAAGTGGTGCTGAACTTCAAGCATTTCCCTCATAACACCAAGCATCTGGCGGATGTCATCACTTCCGCCTCCAGCAGGTACGGGTCCATTTTGGGTGCTTCGTTCCTCAGCCATTCTGAGATAGGAAAACCCAAATTAATCTCGCGAATGTGATTCTGTAGATGTTTGGCCGATGAAAATATTCTCATTGTTCTGAATTTGCAAATGCAAAGAGACGGACCTGCGTGGGCCACCACTAAAACCTGTAACGCCCCGCTTCCCAAAACGACGGAAGCGAGAGCGTTACTGAGGTCCGCTTGAACCGGAGCGGTGAAACTCAGGTTCATGAAGCGTCTGTGGTAAAACGCAAGGGCAGGTCCTTTGCACGCTTTTCAGAACAACCAGAATTATTCATACATTACAAGCCATATCCAGAAATAATAAACGTCCGTACATGAAATGAAGACAACAAGCCTCAGCTGGGCCGAAATACAACAAAGATAACGTACACACAACAACGGAAAGCAACTACGACAAGCAGCAATGGAATAGCCCACTAGTTCTCCGCAGGGAGAAACTCGGCGTCTACAGCGAACTCCTGACTCTCCAAGTCAGGTGTCTCGTAAGGAACCTCCTGATACTCAAGCTCGGGATCTGACATACATCCAAAAACATGAATGTATGTCAGCAAGGGTCTGCAAGAAGAGGTTAGAACCCAAGGCAAGATATACAAATTTATACTGAATTTAAGAGGCAATTATAATTTAACAAGATAACAATAAAAGTTTGAGCATGCTGATTTTAACGTAAAAACATCCTATCATGCAGTTCTAAACAATCTGACGAGTAAAGTAAACATGTCAATTTCACTGAGGTAACAATTTCACTTTGCAAGTTTCGAGTTAGTTTCACACATCTATAATAGGGTTCTCGCCGGTAGGACGTGATGAGTGGGTCGTTCTTCACACGGGGGCTTACCGTGCTTGGCGCTAACCCACCGCATACGGGTGGTGCCCTTGAAGAGAGTACCCCGTCATACGCCTAGTGGCCGCACAACCCTAACCCCACCCCAATATTGGTGCTGGAACACGAGCCAGCCTAGTCAACTCACATGACATCACGAAAGTCATGATTTTGCCTTCGAGGCGCACGATTTCACGATGTCACTCTCTTGTTAGTCATTTTGAGACATGCAGCAATAATGTGACCATTTATCTTTACACAATAATTTCCATGGTTACAAGAGTATCCAGCAATAATTACAACAATTTAACAAAATCCTGAGCATGCGAATTTAACGATTGCGACTTGAAAATTTAGTTATGGAACTTTGCATGCAGAGAGCTAAAAGAGTATTTACATTAACAAATTCACTATAAATTGCATACTTGCCTGTTTTCGGTGATTTTGGGTTTGTCCCGACGGGTACTTCGTTACGGTATGTCCGGTTTTCTGTTTTAGTTAAACAAATCAATGAATAAGATATTCCGTGGAACAAACGCATTATCAATTTAATCTCTAAAGTGGGTTCGGTTAATATACCGGGTTTCTGGCTAGTGTAACATTGTATAGGGTCATACTAACATGACACGCCTGATTTTATTCTAATTTAATCAACCTAGCATTATTTACAAAACTAACATGCTGGAAACAAACATTAACATTAACAAGCTAACAACAAATCTAACAGTGATTTAACTTAAGCTAATTACATGGTTTAAAATCACATTCAATACTCTCACCTACTAGTGGTAACATTTGACCAAGGGTTAACGTAACATGTTAACAGGCTATAACTTACCTCTATTATTATATACATTATTAAATACAACTCCATCTAACTCTTTCTCTCTTTATCTCTCTCTCTCTCTCTCTCTCTCTCTTTTACTGTCCTTCTGTCTCCACATTCTCAGTTCTTCATTGCTTTTATATTTTTTTTTCAATTCGTTTGAATCACAGCAAGGTAACGCAAGGGCAAGGGTCTTACTTGCGCACGGGGAGGGGACGCTTGCAGGCGGACTCCGGCAGTCGGGAGGCGCGACGGCGGCGGCTGCTCCGGCGGGCGGCGCGCGCTCCCAGGCGGCTGCGGCGGCTGATGTTCCCGGCGGCGGCGCGCGCAGCTCCGGCAATCGGCGGCGCAGGCGTGAGCGTGGGGAGGGTTAGGTCTGAGGGAGGAAGAGGAAGAAGATGGAGCTTGGGGTTTGGATTTCAGATTTGGTGATTTGGTGTGTTTGATTTCATTGGATCTGAATTTTTGTTTAATCTCCTTGAATCTGAAACTTTTGGTTTTGAATTAAACTTTGGGTTTTCAGATCTGAAATGGGTTTGATGAATGGGAGGAGAATTTTGGTTGGTTGATTTTTTTTTATTTAGCTTGGGGACTAATTTGGTTTGGGAAATTGGTTTGCAGGGGAAGAATCGTTGTTGGCAAGAGGAAGGAGGAGATGACTGTTTGCGCTTCCTCCTTGTTGGTTACTGTTATAATAACAGTAGGGGGGCAGCTTGAAGGAGGTAGTGGGAGGTGGGGATAAATTGATGAGGAGATGTTGGATCTGAACTACCCAACGGTGGCAGTCAATAGGATAGGTTAATTAAATTAGTAACTTAGTTAAGGTTAAAGTTAATTGGTGATTAGCCTTTTTATTTAAGTAATTAAGTTATTAAGTAAAAAATGTAATTATTAAAATACATAAAGTAATTATTGAAAGTTAAAACTGATTAGCAATTTTGTAATTAGTGAGGTAATTAAGTCGGTTAAGGATGATACAGTAAAACGAAGAATGAAAACGCGCTCGCGTTGACGCACAACATATATCTCGCGCACGAAAATATCCGGATGGTCAAAGCGAAAATACGGGCACGCACAAATAATACGCTTAGAAAATACCGACCGTTACAATATATAAAAGTGCTGACGCGAAGGTAAAAGTCTAGTCTTCTGTGGGTAGATACTCCACGTAGTCTTCGAGCACTGGCTTGACTCCTGCAGTAGTGTCTTCAAAGAACTCACTATCGATACCTGACGGACATTTCGTAAAACAACAAAATGAAATGTCCGTCAGCGAGGTTTACTCGGCAAGATAATCTCAAAACCAAAACGTTGGACATTTTAAATTTAAACAATGGTGAACTTTAAAGACAAGCAATAAGCTTAATTCACAAATAAGCAATAAAAGAGATAAAGCAGTTTAAAGCAGTTAAAACAGTTAAAGCAGTTAAAGAAGTTGAACATTTGCAATCTGCAGCAATTTAATCATCGATAGCCATTTGCAATACCGTTTACAACCTGTAGCAATTTAATCATTCAATAACAATTAGCAATACCATTTGCAACCTGTGACGATTTAGCATTAAATAAACACACTGTAGCAACCTGCAGAAAAGATGTTAGAACAATAGTCAAAAACCAGTCTATCCTAGTGATAAGTCCATGTCCAAGAGTACTAGAGATAACCAACATGCAGCCTGCGACGGGAGCAACTCCGAGGCTTACCCACCGTTCCGATATGGCAACGGTCAAGGTTCTAACCCCCGTAATGTGTTGGAGGTAATTTAGTATGGCGCATCCAGTCATTCTGTAACACTTGTGATCATAGACTACCCCAATCCCAGGTCAAGCCAAGTGTCGGTCAACAGGACGTGTACTATCAGTTCAATATTGAAATTCCATCTTCTATTTTATATTGTTAAAGTTCCATCTTTCATTCAATATTGTTGAAGTTCCATCTTCCATTTCAGTCAATTCAGTCTCGGTATTCCAATAGTCTGTACAACAGTCTCGTGAAAGTTCACAACTTCACGACTCGATTAAATGAAAACATCAGGATCACTTAAATAAATAAAAGAACGAGTAAGATATGATTTTAACCAAGCAAAAGAGTTTAAATTAGCTTAAAATACTTTCTAAGACTAGTAGTTATTTCTCAAGATTTTTAAACAATTTTTAAACAATTTTAAATAGCCAAAAAGCAATTTTAAATCAAGAAATGATTTTTAAAACATATGTTCAAGGAATTGTTTAGAGCAAACCGTACATCAGAATTCTTCAAACAAGGTGTCAAAATGATCGTATTCACTAGTACTACGACATATATTTTTATCGTACATAAGTGCACGTAAAAATCACAGATTACGAATTTTAAAAGGATTTTTAAAACAAGAATTTATCATTACAACATATCTTCAAAGATTTATTCCGGGCAAACCGTACGTCAGAATTTTGCAAACAAGGTGTCAAAACGATCGTATTTACAAGTACTGTAACATATATTTTTATCGTATAGCAGTGTACGTAAAAATTGCAAGCTACGAATTTTAAAAGAATTTTAACCTATTTAAGTTTTGCCTTCAAAAATTCACTGTGAGAAATATACTTGCCTGATCGCGACGAAACTAGCGCCAATGGATTCGTTTCGACGTTTCTGATTTTCTGGGACTAGTCACACATTTTTCTGGCCCCTGTATAATTAGTTATGGATTTATAACCTTAAAACCCATTTATTAATTAATAAAAATTACGAAAAACGAAATATTCGTTATATTTACAAGTTTGCCATTCGAATTTATACCGCTGCTTTTCGTTCGTTTCAGCTGCATGGGGGGAGAGAGGGTGGGCGACGGCGAAGCGCCGTGGCGGCGGCGGCGGAGGAAGGCGACGGGGCGGGGAGCTGGGCAGCGACCTCGGGGGCTTTGCTGGCGGCTCCGGTGGCGGAGGTGCTCCGTCGGGCGCTGCTGTGGCGTACGGCGGTGGAGGCGTCGGAGCTTGTGGAAGCAGCGGCGAGTGGGGTTGGGTGGTGCTCGAGGCCGAGAGGAGGGTGGTGGTGGTGTTGCTGTGTGGGCTTCGATCGGGGCAGCGGGTCACCGGCGATCGGGGCTCGCCGTGAGCGAAACCCAGGGGGAGAGAGAGACCGAGAGAGAAGGAGAGAGAGATAGAGAGCGACTGTGAAAGCGAAAATGAGGGCCTGGGTTCGAGGGCCTGGGTTCGAAGAGATGAGGGGGGATATTATATAGGATTATAGAAATAGGGTAGATGGGGATGCGGGGGTTAGCTAACAAAGTGGGTGGGGTAGATATGGGTTACGGGTTAGATTAGGAGAGGTAAGTAGGGTAATTAAGAATATAATTAAGGTAATTAAAAATAGTTAAACCCCCATTAGCCAAAGTAATTAGTAAAAACACAAAAACGAAATTACGAAAATGCCCCTACTAGTAAACGTGTCCGGAAAATTACGAAAACATACCCACGGGATCGTATCGTCACAAGGATGGCGAATACGAAGACCGTTCCAGGGTTTGGGCTACGGGGATACTAGTTTTTGGCCAAAACGTTTAGAAAGCGGGTTTGCGGGTTCTCTATTGAAACGATATCAGAAAATTACGAAATTAATGTGGGGAGCCCTAAATGATCATAGAATGCTACTGCAGAAGTTTGAAAATGTTTTGAAGACGTTTGAATAGAAAATAAATTCATTGAGTCAAAACTGTAATATCTGAAAATGAATTTTTATCAGATCTTTTAGAGGTATTTGATGAAATCCAATTTTACTAAAATACTCTATAACTAGTCTGGTACTCCAAAATATTTTTATAGGAAAATTTTGAAATCAGTTTAAGACTCCTAACAAACCATTATAAAATACAATTAAAATTGAATTTTCTTTAAATACTTAATTTGAAAGTATTGGAAAAATACAGGCGTTACATTCTACCCTCCTTAAAAATAATTCCGTCCTCGGAATTTAAAAATATTTTTTAAACAAATAATTGATATTATAAAGAAGCTCAAGCAAATAAATGATAGAATAGATAGATCTTTGTAAATCAGGTTGTAAATAACATGAAATGTGATAAGAAAATATGGGATGTCACCAATATATTATTATCACCATAGCTACTTCAGATTCATCAAGTAGGCAAAACATAAAATAATGGCATTACTCGGAAATGATAATGAGGATGATGATGACATCTGATCGAACTTGGGACATAAGGTGATAAGTCAGAAGCAAGCACACCAAAGAGGAGAACGAAACGTCTAGAATACATAAACGATGATTACATGGTCTCAATCATGTAAATTATCGTCATAACATACATAAACGTAAGGGATAAACCTAGTGCGTCCTTACGGTTACAACTTAACCAGCCGAGCACAAAGGGCCTCATCTGCCACGCTACCAAACTACAAGTCAATATCCAGATCGATACGTATAGGCAAATGTAAGGCCAATTCTCGCGGGTCAAGATCATCGCTACCACTTTTTCCAGCAGTTTCCATAACATCCAACAAGAAGCCAACATCCTAGCCGTCTCCCAAATCCGAGCACAAGACCGACATCCAACTTCAACGCCTAGGCCCAAAAGTATGCCAATACCCAACCCCAAAGATACTCCTTCCCAACACCATTGGTCGATATCTACGGTAAACACCATCAGCCCTAAGCAGTTCAACGACCAAAAACTCAGGATCCTACAAGCACTAAGGAGCACCCCTAAGAAGAACTCGAAGCTGTGCAGCTCAAGGGGGAAGAGCCAGAAAAAGGAGCTCACAATGATACCCATAGCGGCGGGTTCCCAATATCCCGACCACACTGCCAAAGCATGGGTGGCGGCGAGGGTTGCTGCTAGGCCCAACAGACCCCAATGTCGTCGGCGGGCCATCGGCGGCTGGCGATCCACGGCGGCGAGTGCTCCGACTGGCTGGCGATCCATGGCGGGGAGTTAGGGTCTACGGGATGGAGCGAAGCGGAAGCTGGCGGATCTTCTGGTGAGGCTGGCGGATCGGAGATCGGAGCGGCGATGCGGGGTCCGATCGAGCTCGCTTGGGGGAGAGGCCGGGAGGAGGAGGGGGGTGATGTCTGAGCGAAAAGAGAAAGCCACGGGGTGGCTTGCGGAGGAAGGAGGTGGGTTAAAAAGAGAGAAAGGGGGGCACCGAAGTCGGGGTTAGGCAGGGTAGGGTTCGGCGGGCACGGATCTCGAGGGGGGAAACGGACAAACGAAATAAAGAGGGGGGAGGAAGGTGGTCGGTGGGAAATGAAATCAAACCCTGGGAAGTCGGGTACATGACAAAAGTAGGGGTAGAAAAGAAATACGAGTTATGTAACAGTCTACACTTGCACGTCGGGGTTTGGCTCGTCTCAAACTCTATAGTATCATCCTCGAATACTTCTGAGCGTCCTTCGATCTGCTTCCGCGGAGGAACTTGAACTTAAGATGGTCGGGTATTTCGAACTCTACCCTCCTTTGACGACAGTCAAAGGTGGCATGAAATGTCCTTAACCAATTCATCCCAAGAACAACATCAAATGTCGGCATCTCTATCACCATGGATTTAGCAAAAAGACCTCGTCTACAAATCACATAGAACATTGGAGGCATCCGCTGGGAACTGCCAGCGGTCTCGACCATCCAACGTGGAGTCAGAGGTTTAACAGTTACAGTGATAAGAAACATGTCCAAGCTCTAAATAATAGAGTAAGTAGCTTAGTGGAATATCTCGTACCTGGGATTTACTTGGTCCGTAGCCTCAGCTTCTTCTACTGTCATGGTACAAGCTTGGCGTCTTTAGGGTAGCACCTGTTGTCGAGTCTGCTGGTACACTTGTTGTTGGTTGACGTTGTTGAGCAGAGTTGGACGGCTGAGACTTCCTCTCAGGACAGTCGCTTGCAGTGTGGCCCTTCGATTTGCTTCAGTGGTTGAACTCGAACTTCTGATGATCCAAAATTCGAATGCTGTCCTCCATAACTAGAGTTCAAGGGGACTAAAGAAAGATTCTAAGAAGGTCAATCGAAAGGTCATCAAGCTAAGAGAAGGTGATAATGATGAAGATCGATGGCGTTACATAATCATGATTCACATCCTTGCGGTCCAGCGGACACGGCCAGGGAAGTGACTAAGCCAGGATCACTTATGCCCAGTCTAGCTAGGTCGATCCAACAGACTTTAGCCAAGCACATTGACCGGTATCATGGTCCATTGAAGGAAGATTATCATTTATATGCGTGCCATCATCAACTGAAGGAAAGGTAGATGGTTCAACCAATGAAAATAACTGCAACTGCTAGCAAAAGAGGTTACTATGGAGGGTATAACCAAGAATGGAACACGAGTTCCTAAGCAATGGTTAAGAATTCGAAAAAGGTAATGAAGTTCAATGGAAATAGTTCGTTGCGAATTTTGTGGTAAGAAGTAATAGGAAATTTCCAAATCAAGCTGTGAACAAGCTATAGCACGGTAACATATGCTAGCAATGATAATAAAGATGATGGGTGTCAAATCGACATAGAGGGAAAAGGTTCAGGTATACCAGTGATTACAGGCTCAGCAGCTTTGTGGAGAATATAGGGTTGAATTCCAGTATTTCCCTTATGATACCCCAAGATGTCGTTGTTGGTGACGCCATGAGTATCTGGTCGACCTGCCATATATACTTTAAAACAAACCGCAATGTAAGGTAGGTTAGAATAAATCTATTCTAGCAGTATACTTGGATATTAATGTCATTTAAACCGATCTTAAAGTATTTGCATAAGCAAGACCTGCATGGGCCGCCACCAAAACCTGTCACGCCCCGCTTCCCATTCTACCGGGAGCGAGGACGCGAGCGGGTCCGCGATGTGCTTAAAACAAGGAGGAGTACTATTTTTTCTTTCTTTGAAATCTTTTTCTTTTCTTCCTCCTTGGCTTAAACACACTAAGCGTCTGTATAAAAATTGCAGATTCTTGCTTGCAAGTTTAAGAAGCAGCTCAAACAACATTATTACATATCCAGTGTACAATAATTAAGATACAGCTTGGCCTAGCATGGCCAATACAAACAAGGTACACGAATTACATTAATCAAATATATATAAAAGTGCTGACGCGAAGGTAAAAGTCTAGTCTTCTGTGGGTAGATACTCCACGTAGTCTTCGAGCACTGGCTTGACTCCTGCAGTAGTGTCTTCAAAGAACTCACTATCGATACCTGACGGACATTTCGTAAAACAACAAAATGAAATGTCCGTCAGCGAGGTTTACTCGGCAAGATAATCTCAAAACCAAAACGTTGGACATTTTAAATTTAAACAATGGTGAACTTTAAAGACAAGCAATAAGCTTAATTCACAAATAAGCAATAAAAGAGATAAAGCAGTTTAAAGCAGTTAAAACAGTTAAAGCAGTTAAAGAAGTTGAACATTTGCAATCTGCAGCAATTTAATCATCGATAGCCATTTGCAATACCGTTTACAACCTGTAGCAATTTAATCATTCAATAACAATTAGCAATACCATTTGCAACCTGTGACGATTTAGCATTAAATAAACACACTGTAGCAACCTGCAGAAAAGATGTTAGAACAATAGTCAAAAACCAGTCTATCCTAGTGATAAGTCCATGTCCAAGAGTACTAGAGATAACCAACATGCAGCCTGCGACGGGAGCAACTCCGAGGCTTACCCACCGTTCCGATATGGCAACGGTCAAGGTTCTAACCCCCGTAATGTGTTGGAGGTAATTTAGTATGGCGCATCCAGTCATTCTGTAACACTTGTGATCATAGACTACCCCAATCCCAGGTCAAGCCAAGTGTCGGTCAACAGGACGTGTACTATCAGTTCAATATTGAAATTCCATCTTCTATTTTATATTGTTAAAGTTCCATCTTTCATTCAATATTGTTGAAGTTCCATCTTCCATTTCAGTCAATTCAGTCTCGGTATTCCAATAGTCTGTACAACAGTCTCGTGAAAGTTCACAACTTCACGACTCGATTAAATGAAAACATCAGGATCACTTAAATAAATAAAAGAACGAGTAAGATATGATTTTAACCAAGCAAAAGAGTTTAAATTAGCTTAAAATACTTTCTAAGACTAGTAGTTATTTCTCAAGATTTTTAAACAATTTTTAAACAATTTTAAATAGCCAAAAAGCAATTTTAAATCAAGAAATGATTTTTAAAACATATGTTCAAGGAATTGTTTAGAGCAAACCGTACATCAGAATTCTTCAAACAAGGTGTCAAAATGATCGTATTCACTAGTACTACGACATATATTTTTATCGTACATAAGTGCACGTAAAAATCACAGATTACGAATTTTAAAAGGATTTTTAAAACAAGAATTTATCATTACAACATATCTTCAAAGATTTATTCCGGGCAAACCGTACGTCAGAATTTTGCAAACAAGGTGTCAAAACGATCGTATTTACAAGTACTGTAACATATATTTTTATCGTATAGCAGCGTACGTAAAAATTGCAAGCTACGAATTTTAAAAGAATTTTAACTTATTTAAGTTTTGCCTTCAAAAATTCACTGTGAGAAATATACTTGCCTGATCGCGACGAAACTAGCGCCAATGGATTCGTTTCGACGTTTCTGATTTTCTGGGACTAGTCACACATTTTTCTGGCCCCTGTATAATTAGTTATGGATTTATAACCTTAAAACCCATTTATTAATTAATAAAAATTACGAAAAACGAAATATTCGTTATATTTACAAGTTTGCCATTCGAATTTATACCGCTGCTTTTCGTTCGTTTCAGCTGCATGGGGGGAGAGAGGGTGGGCGACGGCGAAGCGCCGTGGCGGCGGCGGCGGAGGAAGGCGACGGGGCGGGGAGCTGGGCAGCGACCTCGGGGGCTTTGCTGGCGGCTCCGGTGGCGGAGGTGCTCCGTCGGGCGCTGCTGTGGCGTACGGCGGTGGAGGCGTCGGAGCTTGTGGAAGCAGCGGCGAGTGGGGTTGGGTGGTGCTCGAGGCCGAGAGGAGGGTGGTGGTGGTGTTGCTGTGTGGGCTTCGATCGGGGCAGCGGGTCACCGGCGATCGGGGCTCGCCGTGAGCGAAACCCAGGGGGAGAGAGAGACCGAGAGAGAAGGAGAGAGAGATAGAGAGCGACTGTGAAAGCGAAAATGAGGGCCTGGGTTCGAGGGCCTGGGTTCGAAGAGATGAGGGGGGATATTATATAGGATTATAGAAATAGGGTAGATGGGGATGCGGGGGTTAGCTAACAAAGTGGGTGGGGTAGATATGGGTTACGGGTTAGATTAGGAGAGGTAAGTAGGGTAATTAAGAATATAATTAAGGTAATTAAAAATAGTTAAACCCCCATTAGCCAAAGTAATTAGTAAAAACACAAAAACGAAATTACGAAAATGCCCCTACTAGTAAACGTGTCCGGAAAATTACGAAAACATACCCACGGGATCGTATCGTCACAAGGATGGCGAATACGAAGACCGTTCCAGGGTTTGGGCTACGGGGATACTAGTTTTTGGCCAAAACGTTTAGAAAGCGGGTTTGCGGGTTCTCTATTGAAACGATATCAGAAAATTACGAAATTAATGTGGGGAGCCCTAAATGATCATAGAATGCTACTGCAGAAGTTTGAAAATGTTTTGAAGACGTTTGAATAGAAAATAAATTCATTGAGTCAAAACTGTAATATCTGAAAATGAATTTTTATCAGATCTTTTAGAGGTATTTGATGAAATCCAATTTTACTAAAATACTCTATAACTAGTCTGGTACTCCAAAATATTTTTATAGGAAAATTTTGAAATCAGTTTAAGACTCCTAACAAACCATTATAAAATACAATTAAAATTGAATTTTCTTTAAATACTTAATTTGAAAGTATTGGAAAAATACAGGCGTTACAAATAATTTACCATATACCTTTAAAACTTCTTTCTAGTATACGTTGTGATGTAATCAATAATCGTGCAGGAGATTGTTCGACTACATGGAGTTCCAGTGAGCATTGTCTCTGACCGGGACACTAGATTTACATCTCAATTTTGGAAGAGTCTGCAATCCAATTTGGGTACCAGTCTTAGTTTCAGCACTGCGTATCACCCGCAGACGGATGGCCAATCAGAGCGTACCATACAGATATTGGAAGACATGTTACGAGCTTGTATGCTAGATTTCAAAGGCTCGTGGGAAGATCATCTTCACCTGGTAGAGTTTGCTTATAACAATAGCTACCAAGCCAGCATTGGCATGGCCCCATTTGCAGCACTTTATGGGAGAAAATGTCGTTCCCCATTGAGTTGGGATGACATTGGCGATCGAGAAGTTTTGGGTCCTGAAATGATCGTAGAAGCCGTTGACGTAGTGCGCACCATCAGGGACAAACTTCACATTGCGCAGGACCGATACAAGCACTGGGCTGACGCGAAGCGTCGACATTTAGAGTTTCAACCTGGAGATCATGTATTCCTGAAAATATCTCCTAACCGTGGATTGATAAGATTTGGAAGAAGAGGAAAGCTCAGTCCGAGATTCATTGGACCCTTCGATGTATTGGAACGAGTTGGAGAAGTGGCCTATCGTCTGGCATTACCACCTTCACTGGAGGGAGTGCATGATGTATTTCATGTCTCACAGCTGCGTCGTTATATCAGTGATCCTGCTCATGTAGTTGACCACTCAGAGATCACCGTGCGACCAGATCTTACATATGAGCAGTAACCAGTACAGATTCTGGATCGACGTCAGAAGACTCTTAGGAATAGAGTCGTTAACCTCGTGAGAGTGATGTGGCATCACGACTCACCTGGAGAATCTACATGGGAGCGTGAAGACGATATGCAAGAACGGTACCCTTATTTATTCAGCTAGTAAGGTGAAGTTAATAGTAAGTATTCTTGACCAAACCCCCTTGTTTTCTTGAATGCTATGACATTACCTTATATATTTCATGCTAGTTACAACTTAGTTTACTAGGTCGTTTTGTCCAAATTCCGAGGACGGAATTTTTATAAGGAGGGTAGAATGTAACGGACGGATTTCATCGTACAAGTATTTCCGTAACAAGACGGATTCAATCGGAGTAAATAATTTTTATATTTTTGTTTGTAACTCAAATCAGAAAACGGACTTCGTATTCGTGATCCTCGCGACGGTACGAACGCGTGGCTATTTTTTTTTCGTAATTTTCGGAGACATTCATATAAAATGATGTTTAATAACAAAACAATAATTAAACAATAATAATAATAAAACAATTTTTTTTTATAAAAAAAAATTTCAAACCAAGGCAGCCCAGGTGAAAACGTGGGATGCTCTCTTTTCAACACTCTCACCTAATTCACCTAATATAATTAATACTATGGACTAAAGAAACCATTGACTCTAATAATAATAATACTTACTTATATTATAACCCCTTTCAGCTTCCTCCCCTCACACCTCATCACTGATTCGTATCTCTCTCTCATCTCATCTCCGACTTGCTCCGGTAAACCCCGCCGTCGGCACCCCTCCGACCCAAAGCTCCGCCCCTTTCCTCCTCTTCCCACACCCTCGTCGCCCTCTCCGACGAGGCAACGCCCACACCCCGAACTCGTCACCAAGCTGCTCCCGCCGTCGCGCCGCTCTGCTCGCTGTCGGGAACGCCGCCCGCAGCCACCTCCCACCGGAGCCTCCCCTCCGACGCGCCACCAGCGACGTTGCCTCGCTGCCTCCTCCCGAACGCCACTCTGCCCTCTGCTCTCTGCACACGCCGTAACCCGCTTGCCGCCCTCCATCTGCAAACACACACGCGCGCGCGTTGCGAGAAGAGAAGCAGCCACTTGCGCGTCCTGTGAAGTTACACAACCTGCAAAACAATTAGCAGGTTAACTTTTTTATATATATAATAAAATATATTAGTTACGCAGCCTGCAAAACAAACCAGTTGGTTAAATTATATATAATAATAATATATTAGTTACGCAGCCTGCAAAACAAACCAGTTGGTTAAATTATATATAATAATATATATTAGGTATATATATATGATGAGATTATGATAGTGATTTTGCTATATGTATCAGAATAACGAACGGATATCACCAGAAGGTCCGCGCCTTCGTCACGAACCCGTGGGCACTGGTTTCGTTGGAATCAGGCAAGTACCCTATTTTCTATGAATTTTTAAAGCTATCTGTAATTATTGCTAAACGTCAAAAATAAATCGTTTCTAACGATTTTCACATAAACGACATACTGAAACCCACGTCATCTGAAAGTACTCGTCGAGAGGAAAATTTGGACATCAAGAACATAAAAATCCATCGTGTAGATTGGAAGATATCAATTTTGCAAGTTTAGGACATCTATTTTTAAATACTGATAAATGAGATGTTAGCTTCTAAAATCCCAGAAAATTGCCATGACTAATTCAGGAAAATACGAGGGTAGGCCCAGAAAATCCGGAACAACGAAACGGACTCATTGGCGCTGAATTCATCACCAAAGGCAAGTATTTATTGTATTTGAATTTGGGACATCTGCTAAAACTAGTGCAAATATCATTTTAACATGCTCATACTTCAATTGTTGTAACTGATTAAAAACGGACATTGCATGCTAATGCTCCCTGATGAAAGAACAATTTTCTCTACATATCATCATTTGAATCAAAGCGGAACAGGGGGTATGACACAACCCTCGAAATACAACGAGAACCCATCGATTACAGATGAAGAAGGAAACTAGTCGGTGACTGGTTATGACACTTGGGTGGGGTTGGTCCTTAGTAGTAGGGTTCGTAGATGTAGCTTGACCACCTTACGGCTCCCTCCATAACCACACCAATGGAGGCAAGCAGGAAGGCGTCACGGTAAACCCCCGATGATAGGGTGCATCAAGTACATACTACCAACCCGGACATGGACTTATCACGAGCACAATAAATGAAACATATAACAGCTTTACTCCTTGAACTACAATTTCATATATGTTATGTTTCTCTTTCTGCACTTATCATTTATAATATGTGTACTAACGCTCATACTTTCCTTTCTGCACTATTTGTAAATGTCTACCAACATTTTCGTTCCATTACAAGCTGTTCTTAATTCTTTTACTTTAAATACTTTGCCGAGCTTCTCGCTGACATATATTTCATGTGTTTGTGAAATATATGTTAGGTTCAGAGACTGATTACTTTGCAGACCCCACTTTTGAGGATCCTACCGTAGAGGTGGACCCTGCTGATCAGAGTTACGAGGACGCTGAGGTCCTCCCCGCTGAAGACTAGAAAGTCGTTGTAGTCTTTATCTATTTAGTTGTATTTGCTATTTCCAGGTGTGTTTGCTTTCAGCAGGTTGTACGGCCATGCTAGGACTAATGTCACTTTGTGTACTTTGCTTTAAAAACGCTGGAATAAATTTGTAATAAATATTTGTGCTGTTTCTGAGAAATTCGCGTGCAGGGACCTGCTTGTTAAATAACGCTTATTGTGCTTAAGTCAAGGAAGGAAGAAAAAAAAAGTACTCCTTCTTTGCTTTAAGCACAAGCGGACCCGCTCACGTTCTCGCTCCCGTACATGGGAAGCGGGGCGTGACATAGAATGTTAGAGTACATTTAAAGAGAACCAGACGTGAAATGATAGCGTCCGGAATCTCCCCTTGACAGCTTAGACTTGACGACGAAGTCTAAGCACATCAACAACAACAACTGACACCTTAGGGTTATTCCGTGTGTGCGTGCGCGTGGACACCCTAGAATGAACAACTCCTCAACTTTGTCATGTCATGTCACAAAAGCCTTCGGACGTTTCAGGTGCCCTCCATGCGAGGGTGATCTCTGGTTGTTTTGTCTTGAGCACTTTGGGTGGAGAAAGGTTGAGCGTTCCCTCGGCTTGGCAGGTTTGGCCACCCACAAACCGAAAGGCGTGAATCTCTCTTGTCACCCTCAGTCTTGTCTTGTCTCGAGTTGTGCACTAGGTTGAGCATTCCCTCGGTTGAGAAGGTGTTAGCCGCCTTCTAACCGAACGGCGTGAACCGTATTGACACACTTCTTGTCTTGTCTTGTCCCGTGCACAAGGTTGACCGTTCCCTCGGTACAGACCGAAAGGCATGAACCTTAGTGACGCACTTCTTGTCTTGTCTTGCCCGTGTATTTGGGTTGAGCGTTCCCTCGGTGCAAACTGAAAGGCGTGAACCTTCGTGAAACACGCGGTAGTTCTTGTCTTGTTCTGTCCCATCTAGTTTAGTCCTGTAGCTAGTAGCACATGCTACGGCTACTGCCTGTCACGTTTTACTTTCCTGCACCGTTTTACTTCATGCATAGTATGACTGTCATGTCAAAACAACATCATGTTAATCAACCAGTAAAATGTTGCTCTTAAATTACCTTACACTTGCAGTAGAGTCTCTCACCTTTTCTTGTAGACTTTACCTGACGTACAGTTCATTTTCTCTTGGGTGATGTACGTCAGGTGTTGAGCCAGAGTACGTGGACGAGCCGGACATTCCTGAGTACGTGGAGCCAGAGGACGTCGACCCGGAGTACGCACCTGACGAGGACCAGTCCTAGGGGTACCTCACCGTTGCAGTTCAGAGTTTTTCCTGCTTTCTAGTTCGGGTGCGTAGCACCGTTTACTTTTCTGCCTAGGTTGGGTGCTTGCACCAGTAGTTTACTTTCTGCGTTGTTGCCATGCTGGGCATTACTTCCTTTGTTAGACTTGTACTTCTGGATATCTTGATGGAATAAAATGAATGCATTTCCTTTCAGTACTTTCTGTTGTTACGAATTTTTATATATGCAAGAACCTGTTTGTTTCTATCTTTGGTACCCCTACAAATGCTTATTAGGTTCGAGCTTCACAGCTCCGGCCCAAGCGGGCCTTAGTCACGCTTCGCCTCCGTAGTTTTTGGGAAGCGGGGCGTGACAGGTTTTAGTGGTGGCCCATGTAGATCTTGTAATTATAAAAGTTCGTAGCAATAGTATTACTCGCATTCATTTTTATTATCTAGTTATCGTGTACGAGTCTAATTTGGGTCTTCCTTGTCAATAGGATGGCGGGAAGATGCAATACCCGAGCCGGGAGCTCAACGGATGGAGTTCCAGGAGACCAGTGCGGTGAATTTCGTCAGTTTCTGGGCCTCATGAGAGAGATGCTGGACGTTCAGCATCAATTGGTTCAGCAGTCCCATCAGGCTGCCCGAGCTGTCCAGTCTCCACCGCCGCCACCTGCCCCGAGAGCTGCTTGGTGGGCTCCGAAAAGGTGCTCTCTCTCAAGCGCAAGAGTCCGTACAAGTAGTAAAATCTGGGAGTCCAGATGTCGAATCCACGGGAAGAAATCTGTTGCAACCACAGTTCAAATCAAATAGAAATCCAACAAAGAGAAACTAACCACTTTAATAATGATAACGGTGATGGTGATGCGAACACGTGAACAATATAAACATAGAAAATCGTGAATGAAAATATCTATAAAAAGTATGCACATGGTATGGGTTCGTTAGGATCAACGATTCGTATTAATTTGGTTGATAAGTATAACGCAATGAATTCTCCTTTTGGGAGCAATTCACCGGAAAATACCCAATATAACTCAATGAATTCTCCTTTTGGGAGCAACTCATCGGAAGATGCCCTTTTGGGGGTTCAAACACAATATTCAAAAAGATCGTTGCTAAAGTTATAATACGATATAAAACTCTCTTTTGGAGAGATCAAAACTATGGTATGAAACTCCCTTTTGGGGAGATCAAAACTCACCCTTTTGGGGGCGATCATCAACTAAATCAATTCTTTTGGAATCTGAAAAAGTCGATTTACGAACAAAGATTACAATTTTAGCGACGTTTAACGATTTAGCACATTGAATACAACCAAACTAACACAAATAATATCCCCTAACTACTCCATACCATGCACAACAGAGATTTAGCTACTCATCATGCAATAATAATCAACTTTCATAGCCAAATACTTCAAGTTCATAGCAAAATACAATAGAAAACACCAAAATACGGGATAGAAGTTGAAGAAAATATCACCAATTCTCCTTGAAAAGACTTCAAACTCTCTGAAAATAATAAAACAAGCCTCTGGAATTTTACAGAATTTTTCAGGGGGAAAATACGGCTCCTAGAGCCTCCAATACGCTCAAAATACGCCCCAATCTCCTTGTATACGCTCAAAACCCCTAAATACGCTTATATAATAAGATTGCGGGTTTACTGTGCTTAGCGGGTCGAAACCCGCACCAATATCACGCCCGAATGCATCTGGGCCGTAGATCTGGATCGGAGCAAATTGTGGCCGCTCATCTAAAGCGGGATCGCCCAATAACTCGCCACGTGTCCATCTTCTTAGCGGGTATCTCCGCTCGTTTCGAACCCGCATCGAGTTCTCTTCGGGTTCAAACTGGGTTTCATCGGTCACCGTTGGATCAGCATCCAACGGCGCTTAAAGCGCCACGGCGGCTGATTCGATCGTGGCTTCGCCTGCAAATTGCGGGGTGGATCGAAGCCGTTGGATCGAGAATGTAGCGTTAGGATGTCGCCGCGTCATGCATGTGCCTGGATCGATGTCAGCCATTGGATTGAGCGGGGGATGGCTGAGATTTTGCCACGCGTCCCCGTGGTATATGCATCGATTTCGCTCGAAGCGGGGACGATCTCGGCCGTTAGATTATGATCGGACGGCCCATAAAAGGCCGCGTCGCCCGAAGTGATTACGCTGCTCCGCTCGCTCGAAGATTGGTGCGGGATGATCACAGCCGTCGATTTCAGGCGGGATTGCGTAGGATTGTGCCACGTGGCAGCGTGTGATTGGCCGGTGACCGTATTTTCGTATTTTGAGCGTATTTCTCCATTTAAAGTGTATTCTGCATTCAAAAATTCATAGTAATTAGCACAGATCTCAGAAAAATACAAATAAATAGTCGTTGGAATCGTGAGATCGAGACCAAGCTAGGAAAAATATAAAAAGTGCAGAAATACTTCGTTAATTTCTGTTTTGTGCTCAAATAGTGTGTTTTCTCTAATAAATAAATGTGTAGAAAATACATATGAATTAGAGAACAATGTAGCATCACATGAGCACAAAATAGGGATAAATGGGGGGTCAAATACGTAATATTGAACCCGAATCACACCCCCCAACTAGCGATTTGCTAGTCTCTAGCAAAAAGAGCGATTAATACGGATGATTAATAAAACAATAAATTCTATCACTCGCTTATGACATGGCTCAATAATATGCATTCCAACATGATCTTGACCATCAATATACACATTCATGAACAAAATCAATCACATGATATTTTCTCTAATTTAGTATGAATAAATAACATACAAGCATCGTTTTGCGCAAGCGAAAGTATAACACGTCGTTATAAACTAGTATTCGTGTTTCTAAGGAATTGGCCTATCAAAATAATCATTCAAGACATGGGTATTGAAATTGCTTAGTATATTCACCATTTCTTTTCTTTTATTCGTTCCACGTAACGCGCATCAAGCAACATTCGTAGAAAAAAGTATAACTTGGATCGCTCCATCAAATGAGTGAGTTTTCGGTCAATGGCTCCCAAACCAGATGATAATAGGGCATTAGGCCAAAAAGGACCCCTCGGACTGTACTGCTCGAGCCAACCAAGTTATGTATTAGTGACATACTTATTCATTCATTCTTCATCATTCATTTTTCTTTTCTTTCTTTCTTTTTTTGTAAGCAACTCAAAACCCATCAACATGAATATAAACATTAATAACCAAGGCCAAATTCCTCTTCAACTTGAAAACTTTTCTAATAAATCGCGTATACTTAAGCTTTTTCATCACATTAGCATGCATGAAATAAATTCAAACTATTTCGAGATATTAATCATGGAAATTGAAAATTTTCTTGAATAGTATATTAAAAGTAATTCCATGAAGAGAAAAATAATTAACTCAAGCCATAAAAATTTTGAGAACTCAATTAATGCGTAATCGTCCGTATTTGTAACAACCCTAGTGTGCAAATACTAAGTAATCGTTAAATTGACCCAAGTTTCTCGTACATGTGCACACCAATCCCGGGGAGTGGAGAGATATGCAAATTGCCCCTCGATTTTTCATTTATACCCAAATGAGGGTATCATTGCAAAGTGTGGGCTTAAGGCAAATTTCTTCAAGTCAAGGGGTTATTGTGCAAAAAGGGAAGTGGGATTTTTACAATGGAAAACTTGTAATAAAAACAAGCATTTAGGAGGGCTAATTTGAAAAGGAGAGAGAGGAAAAAAAAGAGAAAAGAAGAAAGAAAATGAAAAGGGAGTATGTCAAAGTACACCATACTCCCCTCCCCCCCTCTCCACCTAACCCCACACCATACCCCCTCCCTCCATACTCTTTAAACCCCTTCCAACTCCCCCCTCTCCCCATTTTTCAGCCTCATGGCCGAAATTTCCTAAGGAGAAAGAAAAAAAAAGGGGGGAGAGAATAAAGAAGAGAGGAAGAAGAAGAAGAGAGAAAGGAGAAGAGGAAGAGGAGGAGGAGGAAAACCAAGATTGGAGGAGGGTTCTTGCAAGCTCTAGGCAACTCTTGAAGCCCCAAAAGAGGTAGAAACTCTTCACTCTCCTTCCCTAATTATAGATGCTAGAAAGTATCTTATACGTATGAGTTTTCTCTGAAATTTGGGGAGAGTGTTGTAGAGCTAGGATTCTTGTTGCATGCTTGACAATTTCTTGAAACTTTAACTACATGCTGGGATTAATTGGCTATTAGGAATGCTCTGAAAATTTTATATAATATGTATCTCGTAGTTATGAGTAACTTTCATGTTCATCACTTTTTCTAATTCGAACTGGAAGTTGGGGTAACAATTCGAATTGTGCAACATGCCAGGAATTCTGTCAAGCTGTACACATTTCAGTAAACCAAGCACCACTACCTGCACACATCTTGGACTTTGTTGATTTTGGTCTTGTTAGAAAGATAACAAGTTTTTCTCAAAGTCCATCGCGACTCTTATGTCGAAATTCTGGTTATAATATGCCCAAAATTGGCTTTGAACACAGACACAGAAATCTGTCTGCAGAACAGTTTTGACACACTTTACCAAATAATTCACCATAAATCATATACTTCATAGTTTTGTATGAAATTTTATATGTGAACTCAAAACTGCCATATCTACAACTTTCATTCAGTAAGTTTTGTTAAATTCTCACTGGAAATGGTTGTTAATCATTGATGTTGTGACTGTTGACGAAATTTCAGCAAAATTGCATTGTTTGCTAATGACTAGATTATTGTTTTGGACCTTTGGTTTACTTCGGAACATATCGATAATATGGATTCATCAGTGATTTAGTGCTGTCTATGGGTATGCTACTTTATGTTGCAAGTTTGGAAATGGATGTTTATGTTCATGGCTTATGAAGCTCGCAAGTTGTTGTGAACATTCCGATGAAAAGAATGCATTGGATCTCATTTTACATGCTTCATACTCTAGGTTTAATGATTAGTTAAAAGACAACCTAGGGTGTTCTCGTTCCACTCGAAGTGGGTGAGTGCCATAGGAGGGGTTGGGGAAACCAAGGTAACGAGTGAGCATGCGGGGGATGGACTGCTGAGTTGTGGGCCACTCCCGACGAGCCCTCAGCGACGGGGAGTTGGTGTGGTTGTGGTTGAGGTTGGTTGTGTTGGTGAACGGCTTCTTTCGTAAGAGCTTGTCTCGGGAAGTCGTAGCATTCCACCCACTTTACCGGGTGAGGTCCAGTCCCCGATGTCTGACCCGTTACTGAGGTTTTGAATTCATGCATGAAAACTAACCTATAAAGAAAAAAACAGTAACTCTGGAATGTGATGCCTTTTCCTTTGTTGTGATTCCTTGTTGTGCACTATGATTAGAGTAGTAGAGTTGTGGAGTTCCTACTGGGCACGCTGTGACGTGTCCTCCCCCCTACAGGTCCAGGCACTGGTTCTCTGGCGGCGGGCCCGGGAGTGGAGACCCCGGAGGGCAGCTCGTCTCAGCAGGGTCCGTAGTGTATGGTCAGTGTGGGTCGCGTGGTGTAGTCTTGGGTTGTGTGTGTGTGATGAACGCAGTGTTGTACCCATGTTCCCTTTGTACCCCGTAGGGTTGAGTTGTACTTTTGTGGGAGCTTTTGCTGTTGGGGTTGTACAGTGGACTTGTGCGGTACTGGCCATGTAGTAGCGGTGCTCTGTGACTCTTGGATGTTTTGTTCGTCGTATTTTACCTTACTGCCTGTGTTGTAGTGTCTTGTACTATCTTTCTGTGTTGGAGCTGTACTGTTCTGTTAATCGTTCAGTCTGTACTTTACTGCCTGTGTTTCCTCAGCGTTTGCAGTGGCCTGCGTGACTTTGGTGTGTACTTTAGCGCTTGGTACTCTAATACCGCGGCTTGTCACGTCGACCCTCCCTATTTTGGGCAGCGGGGCGTGACAGTATTTGAGGCATATGAAGAGTTTTAAAATGATGAGATTTGGTGATTTATTCTTCTCAAAAAAAAAATCCTAAGGTCTCATACACACACCCCAACTAAAGATGGACATTGTCCTCAATGTCGGAAGAGGTACGAGTTTATTCACGCAAGCAACCTAGAAAGCATATAAAAACTACACTACTGGAAAGAACACACCGTGATCAAATGGCGGATCCCGAATCTTTAATGGTGGAGGAAGTTGTTCAATTTGCTCCTTGCGCTCCTCGGCGATTATTCTTCCTCCAACGACTAAACTGGATCCCAGCAACGTAACTCCCAACATCTCTATAAGATGTCCACCTATATCCTGCAAGAGATGAGTCACGTCAATCCATTTTAGTTTAAAATTCTTCGAAATAAACTTATTCCAAATGTAGTCATCAAAATAAGTGAAAGAAATTAAAGCAAGTTGACGACTACTCCATGAAAGATTTGCACTACTCTCTGTACGATGCTCGATCGTTGGGGAGAGGGATAAATGATTTTGGGACAAAACTGGAGGAGGGCATGGTTCTGGTTCCATGGCGATAATCTCAAAACCCTTGTCCCTAGATGTCTCCTCCTCTCGTTCATCCAAAATTGCTAGCTCGTCCTCTCTTTTGCACACACTTTCTGCCATATGTATATTTATATTCGTGTCCTCAACGTGACATGGCTTGCTCGATTTTCCTGCAATAGAAGATAAACTCGTATTAGATTCTTTAAATTGAGTTTCAAAAGCATTACATTCTTCTACGCAAGTGGCAATCAAATTAAGATCTTCAATAGATTTTTGAATCTGCCGACTCCGAGCAAGGAAATTCTCTTGGAATTGAAGGGATGTGGCCTCTTGTGTCTGAATAGTCAGGTAAGCATCCTCTCTCAAGGATTGCAACGGTACGTCTACGATTTGCTCTTCTTGATCGAGGCACGAAGGCTCCGTTGAATCGCTCTCTAAAGTCTCTTCCACGGTTTCTTCGTTTTCTTGCAGAGACTCCATGTATTCCCACGCCACTATCGGCGTCATGTCTCCCAATAATTCCTGCAGCTGTGGTTGTAGTCCATCTAGGAAGGACGCCATAAGCTCTTCATTGGTGAACCCATGCTGCGGATAGCTCGATACATATCTGTGAACCTCCTCCAGGCCTGAAAGAAAGTTTCACAGTCAGATTGATTAAAATTGACAATTTTGAGCTTTTCCATCCTATGTTTGTGTGCATTAGCGTACCTTGCATCATACAGATTATTCGTGCAATAAAAATTCATATACTCCATTTTTAAAAACTAAAATAAAAAAAAAGTTTATGTACAATAAAGTGGAAAGATCTCACCGAAGGTCCTCTAAATGAAATGAATTGTAGTCACAAACCATTCTTCCCCGGCAACGGCGCCAAAAAATTGGTGGGCTCCGAAAAGGTGCTCTCTCTCAAGCGCAAGAGTCCGTACAAGTAGTAAAATCTGGGAGTCCAGATGTCGAATCCACGGGAAGAAATCTGTTGCAACCACAGTTCAAATCAAATAGAAATCCAACAAAGAGAAACTAACCACTTTAATAATGATAACAGTGATGGTGATGCGAACACGTGAACAATATAAACATAGAAAATCGTGAATGAAAATATCTATAAAAAGTATGCACATGGTATGGGTTCGTTAGGATCAACGATTCGTATTAATTTGGTTGATAAGTATAACGCAATGAATTCTCCTTTTGGGAGCAATTCACCGAAAAATACCCAATATAACTCAATGAATTCTCCTTTTGGGAGCAACTCATCGGAAGATGCCCTTTTGGGGGTTCAAACACAATATTCAAAAAGATCGTCGCTAAAGTTATAATACGATATGAAACTCTCTTTTGGAGAGATCAAAACTACGGTATGAAACTCCCTTTTGGGGAGATCAAAACTCACCCTTTTGGGGCGATCATCAACTAAATCAATTCTTTTGGAATCTGAAAAAGTCGATTTACGAACAAAGATTACAATTTTAGCGATGTTTAACGATTTAGCACATGGAATACAACCAAACTAACACAAATAATATCCCCTAACTACTCCATACCATGCACAACAGAGATTTAGCTACTCATCATGCAATAATAATCAACTTTCATAGCCCAATACTTCAAGTTCATAGCAAAATACAATAGAAAACACCAAAATACGGGATAGAAGTTGAAGAAAATATCACCAATTCTCCTTGAAAAGACTTCAAACTCTCTGGAAATAATAAAACAAGCCTCTGGAATTTTACAGAATTTTTCAGGGGGAAAATACGGCTCCTAGAGCCTCCAATACGCTCAAAATACGCCACAATCTCCTTGTATACGCTCAAAACCCCTAAATACGCTTATATAATAAGATTGCGGGTTTACTGTGCTTAGCGGGTCGAAACCCGCACCAATATCACGCCCGAATGCATCTGGGCCGTAGATCTGGATCGGAGCAAATTGTGGCCGCTCATCTAAAGCGGGATCGCCCAATAACTCGCCACGTGTCCATCTTCTTAGCGGGTATCTCCGCTCGTTTCGAACCCGCATCGAGTTCTCTT
Organism: Scilla litardierei; assembly: GCA_030789695.1. Taxonomy (NCBI): domain Eukaryota; kingdom Viridiplantae; phylum Streptophyta; class Magnoliopsida; order Asparagales; family Asparagaceae; genus Scilla; species Scilla litardierei. The sequence continues at coordinate 129,357,240 of CM061139.1, read as the reverse complement.
CGGGTTCAAACTGGGTTTCATCGGTCACCGTTGGATCAGCATCCAACGGCGCTTAAAGCGCCACGGCGGCTGCTTCGATCGTGGCTTCGCCTGCAAATTGCGGGGTGGATCGAAGCCGTTGGATCGAGAATGTAGCGTTAGGATGTCGCCGCGTCATGCATATGCCTGGATCGATGTCAGCCATTGGATTGAGCGGGGGATGGCGGAGATTTCGCCACGCGTCCCCGTGGTATATGCATCGATTTCGCTCGAAGCGGGGATGATCTCAGCCGTTAGATTATGATCGGACGGCCCATAAAAGGCCGCGTCGCCCGAAGTGATTACGCTGCTCCGCTCGCTCGAAGATTGGTGCGGGACGATCACAGCCGTCGATTTCAGGCGGGATTGCGTAGGATTGTGCCACGTGGCAGCGTGTGATTGGCCGGTGACCGTATTTTCGTATTTTGAGCGTATTTCTCCATTTAAAGTGTATTCTACATTCAAAAATTCATAGTAATTAGCACAGATCTCAGAAAAATACAAATAAATAGTCGTTGGAATCGTGAGATCGAGACCAAGCTAGAAAAAATATAAAAAGTGCAGAAATACTTCGTTAATTGCTGTTTTGTGCTCAAATAGTGTGTTTTCTCTAATAAATAAATGTGTAGAAAATACGTATGAATTAGAGAACAATGTAGCATCACATGAGCACAAAATAGGGCTAAATGAGGGGTCAAATACGTAATATTGAACCCGAATCACTGCTGTTGGAGTGAAGCAGTTCAATGAGCTTCAGCCGAAGACATTTTCTGGGAAGGAAGGACCGTTAGGTGCTGATGAGTGGATCCAGAGCACAGAGGAGAAGCTGGTAGCTGCGAAGATTCCTGAGGATACCAGAGTTGAGATAGCGAAGATGTAGCTAACCGAGAATGCTAGGAACTGGTGGCGCATTGAGGAGAGGCGTCTGCAGAAGCCAGTGGAGTGGAAGACTTTCAAGTCCATGTTCCGAGAGAAGTATTTCCCTAAGGCTGCTAAGAGGGAGATTCTGAGCCGATTTGTGAACCTGAAGCAAGGGGACATGACGGTTGATGAGTACGAGGCAGAGTTCGAGATGCTCAGTCGATTTGCCTCTCATATGGTGAAGAAGGAAGAGAACCGAGCTGATCGGTTTCATCAGGGACTGCGTCTGAAGATTCAGGTGTCCATGTCCTCGGCAGACTTTTCGACCATGGGAGCTGTGCTGAATGCCGCCAGAAATCATGAGATCGTGGCACGTCTACCTGATCCTTCTGATGATGGAGGAAAGCGACCGATGGAGCAGCATAGGCCTTCTGCTAGGTCTATAGTGGGACCAGTTCAGTCAGTACCTTTCAAGAGGCCAGGAGCACATGCTCAGAGCCAGACCAGAGAGCGATGTCTTTTCTGTGGTAAGCTGTGACATCGTCAGAACGATTGCAGGAAGAGGCTGTGTTTGTGTCTGGCGTGTGGAGCCGCCACACACGTCACTAGAGATTGCTCAAGGTATCGTCATGTGGAGGGCAGAGCACTAGCCCCAATGCAGAGTAGAGCGCATGCCCCTACCCAGAGAGGAGCTGTTGTCCGTGGAGCATATGTCATAACAGCAGTGGAAGGCGTCATTGCAGGTAACTCCATAGTTTTTAGTCTTTCATATTATATTTTAGCTTATTTTTGGCTGCTGATGTATGTTTCAAAACTTTTTGTTTCCTTTCAAATCAAACCTTTAATGTTTTGGGATTAGCCCACAAAGATCATACCCCGTATCCTCCCTCGTCCAATACCACGACTCCACACGTTTTTCCCAATGTTTTAAAATATGTCATAGGCCTTAAACTTCCTTTCTTTTCTTTCCCTCTTCGGGAGTGTTATTATTTATTGTTATGATGTTGTTAGTACTAGCCATTTTGTTATAGGGTTATGTTTGCGGGTAGGCTCAGAGTGAGATGAGATATGTTGTATCGGTGATTAGTTGATTTTGAATAACAAGGATGTTAGATCAGATTTCTTTGGATGAAAAGAATGAGGTGTCCAAGACTAATTAATGATATCAATGTGTAACGGACTCGATGGGGACTCTCGATGAATGAAATTATACACCGGGAGATGAGTATTTAATCGACCCGAAACTTGGACGAGTGGTAGATAGGAGTAGCTATGGAGGTATAGTATGATTTAGAGTAATCATGAAATGAGAAGAACATTTGAAGCATCAAATATTTGACTATAGGTTGGGGTGAGAAGACATTAGAAGTAACACGACATGTTGAGATGGATGGATTGTTAGGAAGGAGGATTTTATATGATTGAGAGATTAGATGATGGGGGTAAGGATAGATGTAGTTTTTGGTTCATTGATTTTGGAGAATAGATTTATGAGTCGATATGATGGAGAATATATTGGGGGCGTGATGATTGTTGAATTGTAGACGGTGATGTGGATCTATAGTCAGGTGCTAGGGTGTGATTCTAGTTGTAGCATTATCCAGTGGAGAGACGCGTTATGATGGATTATTGAGGAACGTTATTTGAAGTTATAAGATTAGCGATCTTTATGTGTAGATATGAGAGTTGCGGGTATAAGACTATATAGTTATTATTATTATTATTATTATTATTGATTCCGATGGCGGAATCATTTCTACGGTGGGTAGAATGTAACGGCCGCTTTTCGACCGTTCGTATTTTCTGCATGTACGTACTTTTCGTACCTGTATTTTATTTGGCCTCTTCTTGGATCCGGACTATACGATGTGATATGTCGTTGTGACCGTAAGGAAGAGTAGTTATTTGTTGGATTTTTAGTGAACGTCATTTCACGAGTCGTTCTCCCACAAATATGGTTTGATTGCAGAGTAGTCGTAGCTTTAGACGTGGTTGCCAGATCTTTTATTTTTCTATTCGTTTTTTGTGGACCAAATGCACTATTGACCATCGTATTCCCGAGCCTCTCTTCGTCACGGTCGTCCCCATATTTTTTTCGTATTTTTCTGACACTCCTAGCCCACCCAAATAGCTAATCAAAACCCAAGCCCATTAAATTCGAATTTCTGTTGCTAATCAAATCTGGGGAAGATTAGCATGTATCATGCAAAATATTCAGCCTCTACCCTCACCCAACTTTACCCTATTTCGTACCCCCCTCAATCACCCTCTCTCATAGTCACCCCATAAATATACCCACTTTAAAAAAGGCAAATAGCAAAACCCTCTCTTCAAATCTCCAAACCTGGCTGATTTCTCTCCCTCACTCAAACCCATCTAGCCGCCCCCTCTTGCTTCTTTCCGGCCACCCAAGGCCGCCCCCAGCCTCCCCTCTCCGACCACGGCCTCCACCATCTTCTTCTCTTCCATCTCCACCTCCCAAGGACCTCAAAACCCCATTGATTCACAGCTTGGCCGAAAATAAATTCACAGCAGACCCACCGTCGGAGAACTCCACGCCGCCGGCCGTCCGTCGCCGTCGCCGGCGACCACCACCCCTGTTCAACTCCCCCTTGACCCCTCTACCCTCTGCAATTCCACTTACGCTCATATCTCACCTGTAGCTCCTTGAAAACTCGTCGAAACAAGCCGTATTGGCTGTTTTTGACAGATCTGTGCACTGAACTTAGACGTCGGCACACGGCCACCTCCGACCACTTCCGACGACCACTCCACCACCGTTGGCTTCCTCTTGAAGTTCTTTAGCTTTTACAATTTTCTGTTGACTCTTTTGGTCGCTGGTTTTTCGCTGAGACGCACGACAACGGACGTTGCGTGAATCTGTGCTCTTCGACTTCTCACGGCCACCCACCGTCGTACGCTCGCGCCGTCAGTCACCCACCGGGCCGAGCAACTTCCGCTGAACCCCTACAACTACCGACAGCCCCCTTGTACCCTCGGAGTTCACGTACGTCACCGTACACACGTGTTTTTACCCGACGTCGCCGTCGTCGTGAAGAACCGTTGCGCTACCCGCAACGGGAGGAAGATCGCCGCTTGCTCGCTGTTTTTGTGCCACCACCTCGCTGTCCAGAGATGCCTCGCTGCGCTACCCACGGCCAAGGAGTTGTAGACGATGCCGACGCATCACCATTCAGACCCGACATCTGCTTTTTGAACGACGTCAAGATGTTGGTCTCCCTAACGTGTAGTAAGAACCCACACGTAGCAAAACGTAAAACCTAATCTAAAATTTGTCAACGTAAACTAAAGTTAATTTCTGCATCTTTAAAACATTGTCCACCGTAGAAAATCGACGAACGAACTGAATTTCTGTGCACATAGGATAGACGTCGATCTAGGCCGAACAAAATCATCAAAAGACGTGACTTTTTGACTGTTAGGGTAGTCCCGCCAAATTAAGAAACAAACCGTACTAGGATTGACAAAAAGCGCGATCTGACATCGCCGTGATCCTGTTTCAGACGGACCATCGCCGACAGGACGCTTCGACGGGACGCTCCGGACAGATGACGCACTCGCCACCGCAGGCAAGTGTTTTACACTTGTACTCTTACGGCCACGTTTAGGCCATCTCTTACTTAGAATGTTAGAGTACATTTAAATAGAACCGGACGTGAAATGATAGCGTCTGGAATCCCCCCTTGACAGCTTAGACTTGACAACGAAGTCTAAGCACAACAACAACAACTGACACCTTAGGGTTATTCTGTGTGTGCGTGCATGTGGACACCCTAGAATGAACAACTCCTCAACGCTGTCATGTCATGTCACAAAAGCCTACGAGCGTTTCAGGTGCCCTCCATGCGAGGGTGATCTCTGGTTGTTTTGTATTGAGCACTTTAGGTGGAGGAAGGTTGAGTGTTCCCTCGGCTTGGCGGGTTTGGCCACCTACAAACCGAAAGGCGTGAATCTCTCTTGTCACCCTCAGTCTTATCTTATCTCGAGTTGTGCACTAGGTTGAGCGTTCCCTCGGTTGAGAAGGTGCTGGCCGCCTTCTAACCGAAAGGCGTGAACCTTAGTGACACACTTCTTGTCTTGTCTTGTCCCGTACACAAAGTTGACCGTTCCCTCGGTATAGACCGGAAGGCGTGAACCTTAGTGACACAATTCTTGTCTTGTCGTGCCCGTGTACTTGGGTTGAGCGTTCCCTCGGTACAGACCGAAAGGCATGAACCTTCGTGAAACACACGGTACTTCTTGTCTTGTTCTATCCCGTCTAGTTTAGTCCTGTAGCTAGTAGCACATGCTACGGCTACTGCCTGTCACGTTTTACTTTCATGCACCGTTTTACTTCTTGCATAGTATAACTGTCATGTCAAAACAACAGCATGTTAATCAACCAGTAAAACGTTGCTCTTAAATTACTTTACACTTGCAGTAGAGTCTCTCACCTTTTCTTGTAGACTTTACCTGACGTACAGTTCATTTTCTCTTGGGTGATGTACGTCAGGTGTTGAGCCAGAGTACGTGGACGAGCCAGACATTCCTGAGTACGTGGAGCCAGAGGACGTCGATCCAGAGTACGCACCTGACGGGGACCAGTCCTAGGGGTCCCTCACCGTTGCAGTTCAGAGTTTTTCCTGCTTTCTAGTTCGGGTGCGTAGCACCGTTTACTTTTCTGCCTAGGTTGGGTGCTTGCACCAGTAGTTTATTTTCTGCGTTGTTGCCATGCTGGGCATTACTTCCTTTGTTAGACTCTTGTACTTCTGGATATCTTGATGGAATAAAATGAATGCATTTCCTTTCAGTACTTTCTGTTGTTACGAATTTTTATATATGCAAGAACCTGTTTGTTTCTATCTTTGGTACCCCTACAGACGCTTATTGGGTCCGAGCTTCACAGCTCCGGCCCAAGCGGGCCTTAGTCACGCTTTGCCTCCGTAGTTTTGGGAAGCGTCGCGTGACACCACATGAGATGATCATAATCGTAAACAACACGATATATCCTGGTTTGGTAATTGACTATTCCAAATGCCTATATTTTCCAAGATAGCACACACAATCTTTTCTAATATTGTAAACCATATTCCAAGTATATCACCTCTATTTCCAGAGAGAACACTTCTATAACCTGTAAGCTAGGTTCCACAAATGAAACGAACTTAGAAAATACAATCTTCATATTACCTTGATTAAATGTACTTACTAACGTGAAGTGCGGATGTAATAAAGATTGGTTGTCCAGGTGCTAGATTGATCTTTGTCCACTTGTGGACTTCCCTTAAGCTTTGTGCACTTGTGGACTTCCCTTAAGCTTTGGAGAGAATGCACCAAACAATGAAGCCTAGAAGGATGAGAGATATGAAGGAAGATGAATCTTTTCTCTTTGTTTTGGCTCACAAAATTATTTTCTTTGTGTGTGTATTGGTGCCAAAACTCCCTCGCATTCGTGCTTAAATACTCTCTCAATCGTGCACATAAACCAAGAAAACTACCAAGAAAAATCACACTTTAATGGCTATAAAGGACAGAATTCTTAGTCATCAGACGTCGTCTTAAGAAGGGTTCCTAGACGGCTAATGAACTGTTCAGACGGCTGGTCATCCTTTATCAGACGGCTGAAAAGTGAGTTGGTTAAGGATCTGAATGAAGAACCAACTCCAAGCAATCAGATGTCTGAAGAACACTTGTGAGATGGCTGCTGCACTATTCAGTCGTCTGACGAGCATTCTCAGATGGCTGGACTTGAGTAGGTGATGAGAGAGAGCTCTCGAGAAATAATCCACAATAATATCATTGCTTAACAGACGTCTGGAGTTCACCAGTTAGACATCTGATCCAATGCTCAGACGTCTGGCTGATGTGCTTCAGACGGCTAAAAATTGTTGTGGCCAAAGAAGAATATATTAGACACGCCAAATATCTGGTGACTCGATACCAGACGTCTGATCCTGGTCCAAAACACTATCTTAAGTGTTTTGGTGTTTTGGCCATGGAACCTTTTGGATTGGGTTATAGGATATTCAATGGTTCTCTAAGATGGAAAATGACATGAATGTGTGTGTATCCATCTAATCAACGCATACAAGTATACTACTAGATAACGAGCAAAATACATAAAGAATAAAAAAACGATTTACATAAAGCTTCTAGATTCTTCATGGCTTCAATACTCCAATGCTCCATGACTTAAGTCAACCAACCCATTAACCATTGTTTTGTCTACATTAATATGTAATCAGTGTAATTAATCTGAGACTAAAACAATTAGAAACATTGGTACCACATAATGTGGTGATCATCATCAAAACTATATTGGCTTAATTGCTAATATCCAACGGTTAGGGGTTTTCCGCATTGGTGGGGGAGCACGAGAGAGAGAGGATGTCGCATAGTGCTTCGATGTCGTTATTCGCGGATTGCTTTTCGGATTCAGGGGGATTGATTGTAGAAGGGTAAGATATTTGAAAAAGTTCGAATGGCAAACTTGTGAATAAACGGTATGTGCGAAGAAGTAAAACAGCGGGTTCGCAGCTCAATTCCCTTTTTTTTGGGTTGTTGTTGCCCCTTACAAATTTCAAATTTAGTATGTACGATGATTATGCAATTTTTTCATGTCAAACTCTTTAAGAACTAAATTACTGGAAAACACATATCGTCTCATCAAAAATGATCAAATGCGTTAATATGATGTGTTCCCATTGGCAAATAAAAACGTCAAGAACTTGATTTTCCTTTGCCAATTTGAACATGCAACATCAATGCATCTCATCAATTTTAAATCAGTTACCACGTGTTTTCATTGATCTATTTCAGTAAATATTTTTTCTCCATTTAAAACTATGTGTGTATGCCTTTTTTTCTTGGAAAGCATGATGGGCTACAGAAAGTTACGTGTATCATCATTACTTAATGTTACAAATAGACCATTGGTGTACTATACCGACACATGTTCTTGTGTCAAATCATTTTGTCCTACTTTAAGACACTGTATATCCAAATTATGTCACCCTTCTGTTCTCTCATTTTATTGAGGAGTAGGACTATATACACCGAACACTTCGGTGGATGTAATGATTAGGTTCTATTTTTGGTTTAAAACATCAAATCAATATGCCACCGCACACCCTCTCTCACTGCCTTTTTTCCAAAAATGGAAACTATCCTTCCATTTACCGAAGTTTTTCGGTGTATATAGTCTTCTTCTTATTGAGAAGATGTGTCACGACCCGCTTCCCTAAAATGGAGGCGAGACGTGAAAAGGTCCGCACGAGAGTGGAGCCGTGAAGCCCCAAACCCGATAAGCGTCAATAAAACATAAGCAGGTCCCTGTAACCACAACGGAGCAACAATAATAATAAAAGGAGAGACAGAAATAAAATTCTCATATCTCATGAATTGTCCAACAAGAAATTAAGTCCAACATCCAGAAAAGCCACCAGGCAAAAGAAAGAGTCTAAGGCCCAGAACAAGGCCAACAAAAGCAACAACGCAACAAAGTATGGGTGCTACGCACCGACAACCAAACAACAGTCTAAACAAAAGGAAAACACAACGAAGACACTAGGACTGGTCCACAGTGTCCACGTACTCCCCGTCAAACACAAGCTCGGGCTCGGCGTCAGCAAACACCTCGTCCTCAACAAGGTACTCAGGCTCAGGATCTAACATGTGTCACCCAAAAGAGTAAAGGGGCACATGTCAGCAAGTCTAAAAGACTTGGGCAAGGAACTGAAAGTAAGGCAACTAGCAACCTAGCAGTTTTAGTATGCATGACATGGCAGTTATAACATGAGTGCACAATTAAGACATGGTGAATAGTAAGTACAAGAGAACAAGTATCAGGACAAGACAAGAGTAGCCAAGCTACTAACAATCTCAATCAATTCACTATTCACGTTTCACTGTTGTTTGTAGATGTTTACGCCCTTCAGCTGAATGGTACAACATTCACACTGATCGGCCCTAAACACTACCCCACCCCAGAGTTTACGCCTTACAACTGCAGTTGCTGATCGGGCAGACTCCCAGTTGAATGGCCGCTTAACCCTTACCCCATCCCACACGTAAACAAGCCAGGGTCCCTGTACATGAGCCCAGCAAGTGAGCCAGGGTTGCCCCGCACGGGAGCTTGTTTCTTAGTTCACAATTCAATATCGAGCGTTGGGGTTAGCAACTCATTATGCTCGCTTCTGGTCACGAGCCAGGAACACAAGTATTGTAGCGATGCTACGCAATCACGGGATCACTTAAAGAATGCAATGACATGACAATTAATTCGCGTACCGTTAATGGAAAGTAAACATGACATGGTAATTGTGCAACATGATATATGTCGGAACTAGCTTCGTTGTCAAGCTTGTTCCCCAATTTGCGCCTAGGCGAGTATCATTTCGTCGCCTAGCCTCTTTTACGCCTACAACAAGCAAAATGGCCTAAAACATGGCCCAAACCCTAAGTGGCAAGTTTCACTTGCCTAGCACCGGGGATGACGATCACGAAGGTTCGTCTCGCGGATGCTAATCTACGGGGAAATTGCTGTTATGGGGAAACAAATCATCAAAACAACATTCCTTCATTAGGGTTTCATAAAAATACAAATAGGTTATGAAAACATCGAGAGATCGATTTCTTACCGAGAGGATGCGGAAGAAACACTCCGGAGAACCTAGGAACCAGATCTGGAAACCAATGGAGAAGTTTGGGGAAACTAGGGTTTTTGGGGGATATTGGGGATTTGATGAGATTTTGGGGAAGATGAGAGGTAGAATGAGTTGATGGAGGGTTTAGATGATGGGTCTAGGGCTTGGAATGAAGGAATAAGGGTTTGAGGAAGATGGGGGCTCAATGGGGGAGAAACTAGGGTTTTGGGTCGAGTGGAGGAAGAAGAAAACGTTTGGGAGGGGTATAAATAGGTTGTGCTGGCGGCTGCCCAGAAATCAGGGTTTTGACACAGATTAGTCGGTCAAAGAGCAACCACTGACCGACTAGTTTGGCAACTAGTCGGTCGGTCGACCAACGCAGACCGACTAAGTGTAAACAGTAACTTCTGAACGAAAATAGGATTTAGATTTAGTCGGTCAAAGAACAACTGCTGACCGACTAGTTTGACATCTAGTCGGTCGATGAACGTTCTTAGACCGACTAAGGGTGAACAGTATTGATACCAAAAATAAGTTGAAGAGTTAGTCGGTTAAAGAAGCATTGCTGACCGACTAGTTTGCAACCTAGTCGGTCAACCAACGTTCTTAGACCGACTAACGATAAACAGTAACTCCTAAATTATAATCAAAGCCCACTAGTCGGTCCATTAAGGATTGCCGACCGACTAGATTGAGATCTAGTCGGTTGGTTCTCCTTCTTGAACCAACTAACGTGCACGAAAAGCGCCGATTCGAAGCGCGAAGCTTCGGGAAGATTTCTATGGCTTCTAGGATCGATTTATCCTCTAAGATATGAGCGATTTGAAGCTCGTCACGAATGACCTACTCCGAAATCGACGGTCGAAGGAAGAAGCTAGAAAATCACGATGAAACGATCGAAAGTGAAGGCTATGGCGACGAAACCACACATCCAAGGAGAAAATCCACCAAGCATATATTTTAATATAGATAATCCAATTACACGAAAACCATTCGTTACATCCTACCCACCTTAGAATAAAGTCCGTCCTCGGACTTTCGAACTATAGCTATATCTAGTCACCCTAGTAACTACCCTCAATCAATACCGCATCAAAATTTCAACCAAGTACATTCATTTCAAGTGCTTATATATATATACTCTATGCAGTCAATTATTAACACCACGGAAATAATTATACATTCACGCACAAAGTACACTTATACTTATTATAGTCAAACAACTCCCTTCACGCGTTCAAATCATTCGTATAGGCAAGTATATTCTATATAACTATAAAACACTTATTACACACTATACGAAAATAACCAAGTCTCTCTTACTTATACGAAAATAATTTCACACTAGGAAACACCATCGGAATCTACACGTATAAGTAACTACCTATGGACAAGACAATAAGAATACACTAGTCCCTATATCTCCTAGTATACGCCAAACAATCAACATGCGAAATCACACCATACAATTGTTAAAACAAGTTCACTATACCTAATATACATTCACCATTATTATAATTTCACAATTTATAATCATTCAAATGCATGCACACATTTCCCCGTATTACCACTTCATATATATAGTCATATAGCTATAATTACGACACACCATACATACCATAGTCACCAAATTCTTATAACTATCACATACTTACCCGTGCATGGTGCACACCCACACACGCTAATATTTCATTCATATATATACCAATCACACTACTATATGCTTAGCACATCTACGCACCTAGTTTAGCTAGCGCACATATACTCACGCAACCAAGTCCTTAGTGAAAACTATACCACAAGACCAACTCACATAACTATATATATTGGTATAGCCACCCACGATCGTGTGCGTAACACAACCGGCACTAACAATCCTAACATTATACATACATCATCCATCACTATACACCAACCACATACAATACACCAATGTACATAGAGTGTACCCACTCAAGCTTGAGTGAGACTCAAAATCATGGCGGAATAATTCCATACACATAACATAGCATCCATACATATGCCAATACTAGCTAATGCATACACGTCTACCAACATAACCACATACATATCTAAATGTTAAACACCCTTAATATCTAATCAGGTAATATCACATATTTCAATCACTTCATATACCATGATATTATTACAAACATCAGCACACCTATAATCACAATACTCTCCCTAATGAAAGTATTTACCTATAGTCACACCCAACATACATATAGTTTCACCAATCATATTATTTCAACCATCATAAGTATCCCCAACTACATACACTCTATTCAGACATTCCAATACAGAATCTTATATACATAGACGCCCCTAGAGTGGTATAGCTATCCTCGCACGTATCCATAAATATTAACACACTTACAATTTCATAACATCATGAATAACTCTGAGTTCGTATATATATATCACACAATAGGCAAACATCATCATACTATAGGGGGGGTACACTCTTCAAGCATACATATTCAACTTAGGTACATGCGCTACGACAACATCACCAAAAGTCTAAGGACCCACTACTAACTGACACAACGTAAATAACGGCGAACACTAGTGGAATAACGAAGCAGAAGGAAGGAAACCAAGATTATATGGCGCAACGAAACAAGATCGTAAAAATGGGTTCAGGTAGGGCGAGGACACGGAGGTAAATGGATCAAGTGGAACGGAGATATAATTGTGGATGTTTAGGCGGGGAGAAAGATGTAAACATTACTCTCATAAGTTTTCAGAAATGATACGTGAATAGCGAAAGTCAAAGACACTAAAAGTATAAAACGGTTATATTTTGAAAAGTTGGAATTCCCCTCCGTAAAAACGATATTTGAAGATCGATAAAATCAGTTGTTCGAAATAAGTTTGAGTTGAATGCACATAATAAGAGGAAATGATTTATTGGTTTAACGGAAATCATTATGAAAGGAAGTAAAGCGTTCATACGCACATTAAGGACGTAGTTTTGGAAAATATTATACGGCAGTGATTTAACAATGTTGGCAAAAGTTTGAAACGAAATTAAATTAACGAAAGAATTTTAAACTCATGCCAAATACTTACAAAGTCTTTAAGCCAGGAAAAGCTCAAATAATTAACATTGAAACTACCTTTTAGTGCAACCAGGATTTGCCAATAGAAAATCGTTTTACACAAAGCTCTTAACATACGGGCTAATAAGCCTAATACGGATATATGAAAACATTCGAAATTCAATTTAGTTTAGAAATTATTCTAAAAGCATGTGTGGTGAACGGAAAACTTAGTAGTAGGTTTGTCAAAATTTGGAATAAGCTTTAAAACCAAATTATGGAAGGTCTAGATCGTGAGAAAGTTATGAAGACGTAATTTTCCAAAAATTGTAATAGAGAAAATGTTGAACATATCCTTGGTTGGTTGAAAGCTGAAATCATGTGTAACTTAAAAGTATATTAAAGGAAACGTGATGAGTCAATTGTATGGCATAAGTAAGATAAGGAAAATTATGAATCGAATTGGGCAAAAATAAAGGTACGGTTCAGAATAAAATTTATATAAGAAGGAGCAAGGTATTTTCATGGGTACGGAAGGTATAGACTGGCAAAATACAATGGGTTAGTATTCCAAATTTTCGACAAAAGTTTTAGAGATCCTTAAGTCAACGAAGGAGCATGAAGTATAAATATATAAATATTAAAATTTCGAACGAATTTAAACTTAGGAAAAAGGAAGTCGAAGGGATACCTTCAGAAAAGTCAAGATTTGCAACGGAGAGGTCCGAAAATATTTTACGGCAGTAGCTTAATATAATATTTCGGTAAAATTTTGAAATTCGAAGAATGAAATCCGATCAACTATAGTGTGAAAATTTAGGCCCATGCTAAATGCTTACAAGTTTTAAAACTGAAGAGAAATTCCAAATAAATATTATTTAAAAAAAATACTTTTTTTAGAAGGACCCGGATTTGCCAAATAACTGATTTATACAAGACCTTAAAGTACGAGTTCAATGAACCTAGAGCTGATATGTGAAAATAATTGAAGTTCTACTTATCTTGGAAGATATTCTAAAGTAATCAAAATAGTGGTAAAGCTCTTAAAACCAAAATACGAGAAATATTGGTTAGCAAAAGCTACGAGATTAAAAATTTCAACCAATAGACTTCAAAATCTACGAAGGGATTTTAACTCGATCGAATAGGAAGGAATTAAATATTTAAGAAAAGGGGGGCCATCAAGAATTGCTTCTACACGAAGCACCAGGATGCAATGCACATTGATGCACCAGAGTCAAGAGGACTCGGGCCAGAAACGTGCAAACCCAAATCACACTCAACAACCAACCCAACAATCAAACTCCATTCTAGCAGCATAACACATTCAAGCAACCAAACATATTCAAACAAACAAGACTGTCAAAAGGAAGAAGGTAACTAGACTGAGGGTTACCTGCAATAACCCCATCCACAGTCTCAGCCTCAACTACAGCCATCGGGGAAGCCTGCCTCCTCAGCGGAAAAGCCTGCCGAAAAGCCTTCTTCTGTGGAACAAGGGCTGCCCCACGTCTAACAGCCACGGGTGCTTTTCGTAGTTGAGCTCCGACCGGCGCTTCCCCAGACGCCTAGCCCTCGGACAGTCCTTTAAGGTATGCGCTGCAGCGCCACAAATCAAGCACTGGCCCAGCTTCCGCCTGCACTGTTCCTTCTTATGACCAATCTTGCCACAATGATGGCACACCTTCCGACTCGGCCCAGCTTCTGGTGCTTGCTGCTGCGGAACTCCATCCGACGCCTTCCGCAGCCGATTTGCATGCCGACAATCCTTCGCCGAATGAGTAGCACCACCACAAACCAAACACTGACCTAGAAAGCTTCTGCACGACCCCTTGAGGTGCCAGGTCTTGCCGCAGAAATAGCAAGCCTTCAGAGCAGATCCACCACCAGCGCGGGTCTGACGTCTTCTAGCCATCTAGCGCCAGAGAAACGGCCAAAATTAGACTCAGAGCTTAATGACTCGGATGTCGAACTTAGTTCATTGGACATTCTAATATTATTATCGTTATTCCGATAACCGCAGTTACAGAATGACCTGCATGGGCCACCAACAAAACCTGTCACGACCCACTTCCCTAAAATGGAGGCGAGACGTGAAAAGGTCCGCACGAGAGTGGAGCCGTGAAGCCCCAAACCCGATAAGCGTCAATAAAACATAAGCAGGTCCCTGTAACCACAACGGAGCAACAATAATAATAAAAGGAGAGACAGAAATAAAATTCTCATATCTCATGAATTGTCCAACAAGAAATTAAGTCCAACATCCAGAAAAGCCACCAGGCAAAAGAAAGAGTCTAAGGCCCAGAACAAGGCCAACAAAAGCAACAACGCAACAAAGTATGGGTGCTACGCACCGACAACCAAACAACAGTCTAAACAAAAGGAAAACACAACGAAGACACTAGGACTGGTCCACAGTGTCCACGTACTCCCCGTCAAACACAAGCTCGGGCTCGGCGTCAGCAAACACCTCGTCCTCAACAAGGTACTCAGGCTCAGGATCTAACATGTGTCACCCAAAAGAGTAAAGGGGCACATGTCAGCAAGTCTAAAAGACTTGGGCAAGGAACTGAAAGTAAGGCAACTAGCAACCTAGCAGTTTTAGTATGCATGACATGGCAGTTATAACATGAGTGCACAATTAAGACATGGTGAATAGTAAGTACAAGAGAACAAGTATCAGGACAAGACAAGAGTAGCCAAGCTACTAACAATCTCAATCAATTCACTATTCACGTTTCACTGTTGTTTGTAGATGTTTACGCCCTTCAGCTGAATGGTACAACATTCACACTGATCGGCCCTAAACACTACCCCACCCCAGAGTTTACGCCTTACAACTGCAGTTGCTGATCGGGCAGACTCCCAGTTGAATGGCCGCTTAACCCTTACCCCATCCCACACGTAAACAAGCCAGGGTCCCTGTACATGAGCCCAGCAAGTGAGCCAGGGTTGCCCCGCACGGGAGCTTGTTTCTTAGTTCACAATTCAATATCGAGCGTTGGGGTTAGCAACTCATTATGCTCGCTTCTGGTCACGAGCCAGGAACACAAGTATTGTAGCGATGCTACGCAATCACGGGATCACTTAAAGAATGCAATGACATGACAATTAATTCGCGTACCGTTAATGGAAAGTAAACATGACATGGTAATTGTGCAACATGATATATGTCGGAACTAGCTTCGTTGTCAAGCTTGTTCCCCAATTTGCGCCTAGGCGAGTATCATTTCGTCGCCTAGCCTCTTTTACGCCTACAACAAGCAAAATGGCCTAAAACATGGCCCAAACCCTAAGTGGCAAGTTTCACTTGCCTAGCACCGGGGATGACGATCACGAAGGTTCGTCTCGCGGATGCTAATCTACGGGGAAATTGCTGTTATGGGGAAACAAATCATTAAAACAACATTCCTTCATTAGGGTTTCATAAAAATACAAATAGGTTATGAAAACATCGAGAGATCGATTTCTTACCGAGAGGAGGCGGAAAAAATACTCCGGAGAACCTAGGAACCAGATCTGGAAACCAATGGAGAAGTTTGGGGAAACTAGGGTTTTTGGGGGATATTGGGGATTTGATGAGATTTTGGGGAAGATGAGAGGTAGAATGAGTTGATGGAGGGTTTAGATGATGGGTCTAGGGCTTGGAATGAAGGAATACGGGTTTGAGGAAGATGGGGGCTCAATGGGGGAGAAACTATGGTTTTGGGTCGAGTGGAGGAAGAAGAAAACGCTTGGGAGGGGTATAAATAGGTTGGGCTGGTGGCTGCCCAGAAATTAGGGTTTTGACACAGATTAGTCGGTCAAAGAGCAACCACTGACCGACTAGTTTGGCAACTAGTCGGTCGGTCGACCAACGCAGACCGACTAAGTGTAAACAGTAACTTCTGAACGAAAATAGGATTTAGATTTAGTCGGTCAAAGAACAACTGCTGACCGACTAGTTTGACATCTAGTCGGTCGATGAACGTTCTTAGACCGACTAAGGGTGAACAGTATTGATACCAAAAATAAGTTGAAGAGTTAGTCGGTTAAAGAAGCATTGCTGACCGACTAGTTTGCAACCTAGTCGGTCAACCAATGTTCTTAGACCGACTAACGATAAACAGTAACTCCTGAATTATAATCAAAGCCCACTAGTCGGTCCATTAAGGATTGCCGACCGACTAGATTGAGATCTAGTCGGTTGGTTCTCCTTCTTGAACCAACTAACGTGCACGAAAAGCGCCGATTCGAAGCGCGAAGCTTCGGGAAGATTTCTATGGCTTCTAGGATCGATTTATACTCTAAGATATGAGCGATTTGAAGCTCGCCACGAATGACCTACTCTGAAATCGACGGTCGAAGGAAGAAGCTAGAAAATCACGATGAAACGATCGAAAGTGAAGGCTATGGCGACGAAACCACACATCCAAGGAGAAAATCCACCAAGCATATATTTTAATATAGATAATCCAATTACACGAAAACCAGTCGTTACAAGATGCTAGAGAAAATCAATCAATGAATTTTTTTTATATATTACTCTTTTGAACTATGTCCATTTTGAAAAGAACGCGACAAATCATATGACTTTGATTTGGTTCCTAAAAATGCCATGAAGCTTTTAGAGAAGGGTCTCTCTTGATGTTTCGATCAAAACAATGATTTGGGGTGGTTAGTTTCATGTTCTGTTAGATGTAAACCAACGTCCATCTAAGGGGTTGTTCTTTTGCGGGGAATAGTGCTGGGAATGCAAAATTTGCCACTGTTCCTGCACTATTCACCCTATTCCAAGTTTGTATTCCAAGCGGTTGTTCTTTTGGACGTGGAATAGAATCATGCGTGGCTATTCCAATTTGGTAATGATGAGCACTTTTGTATTCCAAGCTTTTTGCTTGGAATACAATGGAATCCTTGGGAATGGTGGGCTCCACTCTCTCATATCTCTCCCCCCCCTCCAACTCATCCCCTTTTCACTTTTTCATTCCAACTCTCCAAGCCCAAAAGAACACAAGAATAGACTGTGGACCCCACTTTCTATTCCAAACCCCACTTTCCATACTTTATTCCACCCAAAGGAACACAAAACTCCATTCTCTCTCTCTCCTTGGAATACAAACTTTCCCCTATTCCATTTTTCTCTATTCCAGCAAAAGAACACGCCCTAAGCCCTTAAGTTTCAAGATGTCGAGTTTTGGTCGTAGATTTGTGATTAGACTGTGATTTGCGATGGATTTCTTGACGGATGAGAAAGTGCATGTATCGATGGTTGCATAAAAGGAAATAGACCATGAATAGAAGACACTGATGCATATATGTATATCAATATGCATGTGCGCACATGCCTATAGTTCGAAATCATATACGTGCATATTGACTGCGTTGATGTATATTTACAACTTTTTGTGCACCACACGCACAGTTTTGTCATGAGCATTAGATTTCTGATACGACTATTTTGGAGAAGCCCAAGAGCAAGAGACCCAAGCCCAAGCCAAGGACGGGAAGCCCACGTAGGGGAGTAGGCCCACATGACAAAGCCCGCGGAAGAACTTGGAGTCAGGCCGGGCCCAGCCCATAGGACGCACGATCAGCTCGTGAAGACAACCGTCCCCCTGAAAGCGGGGGACCTTAATGACCATTAAGGAGCCCACTAATCGACCCCCCCACGACGCGCAGGCGCCTTGAAGAAGGCAGATCGTGGGGCGTGAGGGGAGGCGGACGAGGGGCGTGGATCCAGGGCAATCGTGGGCCAAAACCAATAAAAGGAGAACAGGGTCAACCGAGAGACGGATCGAATCCTTGACACCCACTATCGAGGTATTCCGATAAACACAACCTTGCCTTTTCCCCCAAATTATCTCCTCCGCCATCGCTCGGTCAGAGGTCACGGGTACCGGTCTCGTCCTGAGCCCCGTCGTGCCTGCCGAGCGTCGCACAGACCTGTTCTGACTTAGGTATCGGAGGGGACTTGGCCGGAACCAAGGTCTATCCCCCCTGACGAGCTTTCTCGTCTGTCCAGGAAGGAGCTAATCCGAGGCGCCGAGGCTACCCCTCGGTACGGAGCTGACCCTCTCGTCGCTAGTGAGAGCTAAGGCCAGTCAAGACCAAGGAGCATTCCAGGCGCCGAGGCTATCCCTCGACGCTCATCCAGCCGAGGCCGAGCACCTGACCCGGAGCCGAGGCTTCCCCTCGTCTCCACGTCGACCGAAGACCGGCGCTTAGCTGGGAAGCGTCTGCTCAACCATAGATCAGTCGCCTACCCATGTCGAGAGCACGTGAGCTTGGCGTGCCCAAGGGATCCCTGCGACCCCTTGACCACGTTGACCAACCAGTCGTCGGTCAACGATTCCGCGGTGAGAAAACACCCGTAAACATTTGGCGCCGTCTGTGGGAACCGAACAAACCCACGTCAAACCACCGAAATGGAAGCGCTTTGCAACGGCTCGGGACGCATGCCCCCCATCCAGGAAGAAGGTAACTACGTCCCTCCCGAGAACCAGCACAACCATACTACCGAGGGGGCCGACGACTCCCGATCGGTAACCCAGGAGCAGCTTCACCTCTTCGCTCAGGAAACCAACGGCAATCTCCAAACTTTAGTCGCCACGATTCAGCAGCTCGTCGGCAACCCTATTACCCGACGAGAGGGGACAGCAGGGGCCCACCAAGGGGAAACGGCCCGCCCGCTGGTACGGTCTGCCGTGGTCACTGACCACGAGGACAGAGCAACCAACTTGGAGCGGCGGTTCACTATGCCGGGCTTCATCCCGGAGAAATCCCTCACTCCCACCTCGCTCCGCGAAGGATGCGGGACGGGACTCAAGCAGACCGGGGGCGAATCGGTTATAGCTTCGTCTCGGAGACCAAGCTCTACAAACCGGCGAACGGCGAGCCACCGATCCGAGGGGGACCGACACCAACGGAGTGGAAGTCCGCGTCACGCAAGGTGGGAGAGACGAGAATACCGAGAGGAGAGGAAGAGCGCCCGCCAATTAACCACAACCCAGGGGATGGCCGCTCTATCTCTCCTCGGCCGGCCGGCAACATCACATGTACTGAGGTAACCCCGTGGGGAGCTGGTCGAGATCGCTGTCCATTGTCCCGACGGATAACAGAGGCTCGAGTACCCTCCAGGTTCAAGGTGCCTCCGCTGGAGAAGTACGACGGCACGGGCGACCCAGCGGACCACGTGATGGACTACGAAGGGGTCATGGTGTTTCAAGGGGATGACGACACCTTGCTCTGCAAAGGCTTTTATTCTACCCTCCGGAGGGCGGCCATGAGCTGGTACCATGGTCTGCCCAACTGGTCCATTGATAGCTTTGAGGACGTCTCCCAGTAGTTCTGCAAACAATTCGAGGCCGGACGTCAGGTAAAGCCGGACTCGGAGCTCCTGTTTAATGTGATGCAAGATACCGGCGAACCCCTGAGGAGCTACATGCGCCGATTCAACGCAGAGCGACTGAATGTGGAAAGTTGTCCCGAGTTGGTCATCAAGACGGCCATGAAGAAGGGGTTCAGTCACAGGGGCCTGAGGAAATCGCTGCACAATGATCCTCCGAAAGACCTCGTCGGCGTCATAGCCCGGGCGGAGCGCTACATGCTGACAGAGGATGCACTGGCCGTGGAGAACGCCCCATGGGAACGAGGCGGGGATCCAAGCGCGACGAGAGCGAGCGTCGAGGCCCCGATGAGCATCGTCAGGAGAAGAAAGCCAAAGGGAAGCATCGCAGGGAGGAGCCACGACCCCCCAAGCTGGACGCCACTCCAGAGGCTGTCCTCACGCACGCCCAAAAAGAAGGGCGCTTTAGCAGGCCGCCTCCGAGGATGAAGAGGGACGGAAAGGACGAGGAGAAGTACTGCAAGTACCACAAGGACAACGGCCATGACATTGACGATTGCTGGCACTTGAAGAAGGATATAGAGAAGCTGGTCAGTCGGGGGCATTTCAAGAACTTCACCGACGACTCGGCCCCCGCCCATGGGGAAGGAACGTCCAAGCAAGCAGACAAGGGAAAGAAGGTGAATGTGGTCCAGACGGCCCTACACATCATCGAGTGAGCCGACGGGACCACCAGTCGCCACCTCGCCTGGGCAAGGCTAGCTTGCCCTCGCCATCTCCGTTTTCTGTTTTTCCTCCAAATGTACGCTGGGGTTTGAGGAATGGAAAGAACCGTGTTAGTACAACTCTTTGTCTTTCACTTTGGCTGGCTAAGATGATCGATTGCATAATAAGCAGGAAGCCACCTCCCGGGGAGGATCAACCAATCCGATTCGACCATAAGGCTGGGAGCAGCTCCCCCAGTATGTCGATCGCCGAGCCCGTTCGTAAGGCTGGGGGCAACTCCCCCAGCAGACGTGGACATCGATTGGTTGTAAGCCGAGGGGTAGCTCCCCTCGCCGACCAACTGATCCGATTTGACCATAAGGTTGGGGGCAACTCCCCCAGCAGGTCGATCACCGAGCCCGTTCGTAAGGCTGGGGGCAACTCCCTCAGCAGACGGGGACATCGATTGGTTGTAAGCCGAGGGGTAGCTCCCCTCACCGACCAACCGATCCGATCCGACTATAAGGCTGGGAGAAGCTCCCCCAGCAGGTCGATCGCCGAGCTCGTTCGTAAGGCTGGGGGCAACTCCCCCAGCAGACATGGACATCGATTGGCTGTAAGCCGAGGGGTAGCTCGCCTCTTAGACCAACCGATTCGACCGACCATAAGGCTGGAAGCAACCCTCCCAGCAGGACTGAACGTCAGAGGGGTATAAGCCAGGGGACGACATCCCTCACGGCCTGAAGGATCCCGTGGGTCGAGGGACCGGAGGCGATTCCTCCTTCCGGCCGAACCCCCTACGGCTGGCAACGAGACCAAGGACAATCCCGTAGTATGCAAGGAGATCACCCGAACGACCCAAGTAACGCGAACGAGGGAAAAGCCACAGCGGGTCGGTCGAGAGCACCTCCAAGGCTGGGGTCAACAGGTCCGGAATCCCGAAGACCCTTCACACTCACCGCGAGTGAGTAAGGGATGCCGGTTGTTACGACCTAAAGATCGTGGGAGTCCGACTCCCGCCCAGATCCGCTGACATACCTCATTTAATCACCCCTTTGCGAAAGGGCCGCCGTCCCGGAGGTCCGAGGCTACATGAGAATGGGCGCACCTCACAGCACTCCCCCCTCCCGGCCGAGGCGTACAACCGCGGTCGCCCGGCCCGCCAGGGGCAGTGCCCCTGGGGAGCGCCCAGACAGTGCCGCCTGGGATGCTGACAGAGGTATGTGCATATCCCTCCTTGCCAGCGGTCCACGACCCGCGACCGAAAAGGTGCGCGGCCGGGCCGGACAACCCTCGAAAAGGTCGAACCGGCGGGTCCCCGCGAACCCCGCCGCCGGGGATAGCATTGCCAGACCTTTAGTTCGTCACACACGACAAACAACCTAGTGTAAGGACACGACTGACACTAACGCCGCCCGACCATCTGACAAAGCGCCCCCTGGCCGCTGAGCCCACTGACACTTAATGCTTTCGGCCCTGACACCCTGACAAAAGTGCCCCTGGCCGTTGCGCCGTCTGACAAAAGCGGGGCAGACACTCCTGTTCCTGACATCTTCGTCCGAAGCTTCTGCTGACAGCCGAGCCAGCTCAGCACGTCGAGTCAGCATGCCAGGTCAGCCCCACCTAATCATCTTCCATCAGGTATAAATACCCCCTCACTTCTTACGGTGGGGGGTGGCAAATTCTCTCTCAATCCATTATTCACACACAAGAGCAAAGGTCGTCCATATCTTTGTTCTCCCATATATAGCTCGTCACGTACGGTCGACACACCCTCAGTCCGACCTGCGTGCCTAGCCCCCGTTTTAAGTCCAGTTACTGACTTAGGCATCGGAGGGGCTAAGGGTTGGACCCCAACCCTGCCCTTCTGACGAGTTGCTCGTGGTGCAGGGAAGCTCGCCCCTCGGTCGACATCCGCCTTTGGCTCCCGCCGCCCGATCCTCCTCCGCCGTGTCTGGAGAGATTGGACTCTGTGGCCTCCCCCGGCGGCAAGTTTAGCCTCTTCACCCCACTAATCACTTGTTAAATAGCCCACCTAAATCCTCTTATCAATATAACCACCGTGCCCTTGGTTCCCCTCAATACAAATTCATTGTACGCGAGTTCCACCCTGCAACACCGGTAAATAATATAAATCTACGACCGGGACAAACACAACAAAAGATCAAAAAGACCGAGGGCCCCCACCCTCTGCGAAGCAGAAAACCCCGACGACAAGAGAAATGACGACAAGTACATGGGCCGACAAAGAAGCTTTATAAATAGATTGTTTAAAGTTACAAGCCAAAAAAGGGGGGAAACAAAATGGAGAAGCCTAAGGCCCCGGGGCACGGGAGATAGCGTCCTCTGGCACCTCGCCCTGCTCGGAGCGCGGGGGATCTGTGGGTGGGAGAGGTTGTCGGGCGTGCTCCGCAAACCGCCGGAAGGAGTTTCGGACAATGTCAATGATCCGAGGAGCCAGGAGGTCCTCGTAGGAGCTGAAGGCCTCCCTAAGGACCTCCGCGATCCTGGTCACCAGGACCACGTCGACACCCCTCTCCACCTCCTCGACGAACTGGGTCATTTGACGCAGGTCTGTCCGCTCGCTTTGGAGATCGCCCCTCTCATGGCGGAATGCCTCTTCAACCTATCTGGCCGACATCTGAACGTCGGCCAGTTCCCCCTGGAGGTCCAGCACCTGGGAAGCAAGCTCATCCACCAGGCGTCGGAGCTGTCGAGCCTCCATGCGAGCCTCCTGAGCCGCCACCTCAGCCGCCCCGGCCCTCGAACGCTCTCGAGCCGAGGACTCCTCGAGGTCCCTCGCTTGGGCCGCCCGACGCTGCGCCTCGACCGCCATCACAGTGGCCTGCAAAGAAAAAGGAGTTATGCTAAGAAGGATCACGGAATAGATTTGGGAGCAGCAGGGCAGCCAAACCTGTTGAAGCTGCCAGACTAAGGAGTCCGACAGTTTGTCGGTGGGAGCTCCCTCCAGGAGAGAGCGGTCCCTCAGGAGGACGGTGCCGTGGGCCAACTGGTTGGCCACGGCCCGGACGACAAATACCGAGGCCCCAGGAGCAACCTCGGGCCCCTTCAGGACGTTCGCCAGCACGCCACCGGCTCCCACCACGGAGGGCTCGATCGAGGCAGCAGGGGTGGCCACCAGGGTCAACGGGAGAGTTTCGCCTGAGGCCATCGGCATCTCGGGAGCCACCGGAGTGTGGGACTTCCCACCCTCCTTACTCCTCTTCCTCTCGCTGGGTCCAGTGGACGCGGGGGGGGGGGGGGGGGGGGGGGGGGGTGGTGCTTGCGCCTGGCACCACAACCGCTCGTGGGCGCACGAGGAACCGGCCCGGTTCCATCGTTGCCTCCTTCCGACTGGACGGGGTAGGGGAGTTCTGCCCCAATAGCCACTCCTGCGGGGAGGTCCGACACGGCCAGGGGGAGTGACGCGGCCTCCACCCTCCCACGGTTGGCTAGGTCCGGCGCACCTCTTCGTCAATGGTGCGACGGGGCGCCTGGCCCGAAGGGTTCCCTCAGCTTCGACCGGATCCGCGCCAGACGAGCTCGTCGATGTTGCGGGTAAACTCACGCCCAGCCATCTCTGCATGAGGAAAGAAGATCAGGGTAAGCGAGGAGGAAAGCAAAAAAGAAAAGGAACGCCTACCGGGGGACCACAGGACGTTCTTGAGGAGCAGGTCGTCCAGCAGAGGCCAGACCGACCTCTCCTCTATGGGAAGAGATGACAAAAGCCGGACGGCTGCTTGGTCAGCCTCGGAGAGGGTCAAGGTCAAGTTATATTGACACAGCCCTCCCCAACCTGTCAAGATCTCAGCGTCCCCAGGGAAGACAATGAAAACGTAGCACGAGCTCCAATCCCCCACCCAGTGGGGTGGCCGAGTAAACATTCCCTCCCTGCGCGGGCCCGGAGGTGCTGCCACGATCCTTGGCCGACCGTCTGGACCCGGTAGTAGTTAAAGAGAAGATGAAGAGACGGCTCCATGCCGTGGATGCGGCAGATCATGACGAACCTGGTCAGCACCGCGACAGAGTACGGAGTCAATTGGCACAAAGCCACCATCAGGAATTCCATAACTTGGATGATGAAAGGATGAAGGGGGAAGCGGAGCCCCAGGCAGAACATTTCGACATAAACGCCGACCTCGTTACTCCGCGGGAAGCAAATCCGTTCGTCACTAAAGGGGATCATGACGTCGTATGGATGGCATAAGTACTTCTCCCGGATCTCCGTTGCCACTGGGAAGGTGTCCATAGACGAAGACCCAAGGACCGACAGGGGAACATCGAACCTCTCAGCAGCCCGGGCCACATCGTCACCCACGGGGTCCGTAAAAAGCTTTCTTTTGCCCTTATCTTGGCCGGGGCGAGTCCCTAAGGGGGCACCGGGTCCCGAAGGCCGGACATTGCCAGATTCGGGCGCCGGGGGTCCCTTGACCCCGACACTGAATCGCCTATCCTAAGCGTAGCCATGTTGCAAGAGAAGGAGAAAGGAGGTTACCTTGAGAAGGAACTCGGAGGAAGGTAGACGACAGAGAGAAGGAGCTAGCAAGACCGGAATCGGGAAGAAAGGCACGAAAGAATCGAAACCCGGAAGCCGACGGCTTTATATGGGAAGCAATCGCGAGATCAAGACCCTCCGGAAGGGGGCACATGGCGGCACCTGAAGATCGACGACGCTTCGAATCCCGCACCAAGGGAAGTTCAAACGGACCGCATCATGATGACCCCATTTAATGGGCTGGCCTCGACTTACGCGCCCGTCAAATCCCTAAGAGTCACATCGCCCGAACCGAGCCGACAGAATCCGAACGGCTCGGACGATGGGGGCAATTGATACGACTATTTTGGAGAAGCCCAAGAGCAAGAGACCTAAGCCCAAGCCAAGGACGGGAAGCCCAAGCCAAAGACGGGAAGCCCAGGTAGGGGAGTAGGCCCACATGACGAAGCCCGCGGAAGAACTTGGAGTCAGGACGGGCCCAGCCCATAGGACGCACGATCGGCTCGTGAAGACAACCGTCCCCCTGAAAGCGTGGGACCTTAATGACCATTAAGGAGCCCACTAATCGACCCCCCCACGACGCACAGGCGCCTTGAAGAAGGCGGATCGTGGGGGCGTGAGGGGATGCGGACGATGGGCGTAGATCCAGGGCAATCGTGGGCCAAAACCAATAAAAGGAGAACGGGGGCAACCGAGAGACGGATCGAATCCTTGACACCCATTATCGAGGTATTCCCATAAACAAGACCGTGCCTTTTCCCCCCAAATTATCTCCTCCGCCATCGCTCGGTCAGAGGTCACGGGTACCGGTCTCGTCCTGAGCCGTGTCGTGCATGCCGAGCGTCGCACAGACCCGTTCTGACTTAGGCATCGGAGGGGACTTGGCCGGAACCAAGGTCCGGCCCCCCTGACGAGCTTTCTCGTCTGTCCAGGAAGGAGCTAATCCGAGGCGCCGAGGCTACCCCTCGGCACCGAGCTGACCCGCTCGTCGCCAGCGAGAGCTAATGCCAGTCAAGACCAATGAGCATTCCAGGCGCCGAGGCTATCCCTCAACGCTCATCCAGCCGAGGCCGAGCACCCGACCCGGAGCCGAGGCTTCCCCTCGTCTCCACGTCGACCGAAGACCGACGCTTAGCCGAGAAGCGTCTGCTCAGCCGCGGATTAGTCACCTACCCACGCCGGGAGCACGTGAGCTTGGCGTGCCCAAGGGATCCTTTCGAGCCCTTGACCACGTTGACCAACCAGTCGTCGGTCAACGATTCCGTGGTGAGAAAACACCCGTAAACAATTTCCATTCCAATAAATATTAGCACTTAATTTCTATATGTACGCAACAGTGCATTGTAATCATTTGATTTGAATTACATGTAAATGCACGGCAAATAATAGCTACGTGATGCATGTGATGCATGCAACGAAGGATGTTGACATGAAATAGTTATTGTATTTGTTTGATTGGATATATCACACGTGCAATATTAATACACTAGTCATAACCCGTGCAAACGTGCACGTGGACTGAAAAAATGGTCGGTTTTGAGTGGTTGTGCGCGGTGAGCAATTCCGAGTTTGGGGGTTGGGTGCGGTGAGCAATTCGGAGTTTTGGGTGGTTGTGTGCGGGGAGCAATATAAAATAACACGTGCACACGTGCACGTGGACTTGAAAAAAATGGTCGGTTTTGAGTGGTTGTGCGCGGCGAGCAATTCCGAGTTTGGGGGTTGGGTGCGGTGAGCAATTCGGAGTTTTGGGTGGTTGTGTGCGGGGAGCAATATAAAATAACACGTGCACACGTGCACGTGGACTTGAAAAAAATGGTCGGTTTTGAGTGGTTGTGCGCGGCGAGCAATTCCGAGTTTGGGTGGTTGTGTGCGGCGAGCAATTCTGTGTTTTGGATGTGCGGTGAGCAATTCCGAGTTTGGATGGCTGTGTGCGGTGAGCAATTTTGAGTGTGGGTGTGTGTGGAAGGGTCCAGAGGTAAAAGTGTGGGTTTGTGTGGAGAGGGTCCAGGGGCAAAAATGCTAATACCGGGGTTGTATGTGCAAGATTCAAAGTATTCATCCTCTATATAATAGATGAAACGAAAGTTTCAATATTTTAAAAGTTTGCAATTCCCCCCAATTCTCAACGCACAAATGTGGCCGGTTCCCAATGAAAATCAAAGTTCTCCAAATTATTTTGCTCAATCAAAATTCAAAGTTCCCCCCAAATTGTTTTCTCACCATTTTGTTTGTCCTAGTAAACATATTGGGTTTGTCCCAGTCAGCATTTTTGTGGTCACGTATGACAAAGCTTTGTCCTAATAGGATAAGATTCGAAATCTTCATCCTTCATAGAATAGATGTGCACTTTTACATGTTCATGTCTATATTCACTCCAGCAATCCTTACCGATACTCTTTCATTGTTCTACGTGTACAAATATAGAAGAAATTTACAACCATACAGCCATAATGCTAAAGTGTAGACTGTGTAGTTAAGCGTATATCAAAAATGACATGTTAAAATTCACTCAAAATGGTTGTAGGCGTGTACATACAAATATGCATGTGTATATTGCATGCCTAGCTGGAGGATGTCATTTTTCATTTGATCGTGCATTGCACGTAGATCTTATGTCGTTATGGCTATCATGGACATTGTAGCCCAGAATATTTTATAGATTATATGCATGATATAACGAAACAATGAGGGTATAAATGTTTTTTTAGATTATTCAAACAAAAATACTGTTCTATTAGAAAGCTATGAATCGATGGTTGCATGTCCAACCCATAGTTTACACTGACTTTATAATTGATGTATTTCACGAAGATTATAGGTATTTGGATTATCACAAAAAATGAGCGAATGATAAAGAGATGCAAACTGGGAGGAATTTAAGGGGTGTATACGGAAGAGTAGAAGATGTTATGAATTCTACGTTGCAAGACACGGTAGTATTTCCATCGAATCAAAATTTTCCAAACACTTAAACAAACAAGTCGCCCAACCCAATTTTACCAAGGGAACAATGTGCATCATATGACATGTGAGCCATCTTTTCATATACAAGTCACACAAAGTGGGATGAAACAAAACTACAAGAGCTAGTACTTGTTGTACCACCCCACTTTTTGTGTCTTGGTATACGAAGATATGTTATATGATAGTAACACAGTTTCTCAAGATGTCAGCATTATAGCAGTAAAAATATGAATTAGAACGTGAAATTAAAAAAAAAAACGGCGTTGAAAAACATCTCTTGCAAAGGCGATGAAGCTTCAATACAACCAATTAAGGAAGAGTTCAAGTCAGGTCGAACCGGTCAAAACTCCAAAGCCATGCCCGGATGCATCACCCGCTTCTATCAGATCCGTGCCCAACCCAAAAACCAGAACCGTCGCAGAGCGACACGTGGCAAGTCATTTGGGAATCATCCGATGAAGAACCTCGGTCCACGTGGCGGCCACTTCGTGAAGCGCCTCGTGCATTCAGCCCGGCGAAAACGGAGCACCCGAAAGCTCTTCCGCTGTGTTACGCTTTTCCACCGGACCACCTTAACTTGCACATAACCTGTTCCATATCAACCGTACGGGCAAACCAGTTCCTTCCACCTGGGCTAACCACGCCACCTGGAGGCACACCGCACCCTCGCCTCACGTTATTTAAATACTTCTTGCATTTTAGCCCCTACACACTCAGTTGTAATAGTTCTAGTACTAGTTTTCAAAATTGCAAGTAGCCTCAAGCCTGCAGCATCGTTGGGGAGAATAATAATATAACTACGAATTTGATGGGGGTAAAATGAAAATTAGATGCCCGATGTTGCCCGAACCATTTTGTTCTATATAAACGCCATCACCCCCCCCTCTCGTTTCTCATCTCACACACGCTCGCTGCTGTGACCTTTAAAGTTAGGGTTTTGCGAGGGTTTCGTTTTTTAAAAATCTCCCCCCATAAACCCTCAAATCTCTCGATCCAAAGCTCTAGGCCTAAATCATTGCACCCATATTTATTCAATTTATGTTATGGGGTTTCCACTTCCAAAATTCGATCCATTCGGAGTCACGGACGATCCCTCTGGAGACACAACAACCTATCAGTAAGTCTCCAATCGCTCACTGTCTCGTTTAATCTCATGTTCAAGCTCAGTTGCTCTATTCTAGGGTTTTGGCCGCGCATTCTTTCAAAACCTAGCTCCGACAATGTTGAATTCGCCGGATTCGAAACCCTAGGTCAACAATAAGATGATATGATCAGCTGATAATGAGCGACGGCGGCAAGGAGAGTGGAAGGGACAACTCGAATTCCAGCTCGAAGAGCAAGAAGAAGCTCAGCCAGTCGAATCCGGACGACTTCGGCCGCCAGATCTCCAAGATCGCCGTGTCTCAGATCTGCGATTCTGCCGGATTCCACAGTGCACAGCGGTCCGCCATTGATACGCTTGCAGACATTGCTATACGATTCATCTGTGAGCTCGGGAAGACTTCTCATTTCTACGCCAATTTGTCGGGCAGAACCAGCTGCAACGAGTTTGACATCATTCAGGGGTTGGAAGATTTGGGCTCGTCCCATGGTTTTGCCTCTGCTTCGGATGCACAGCATTGCTTGGTTGGATCCGGTGTCGTTCGGGAGATCACTCAATTTGTTAGCTTGCAGGAGGACATCCCATTTCCTCGGTCCATTCCTAGCTTTCCAATTGTTCGCCGATCCATTAGTCAACCTCCTAGCTTTGCGCAGATTGGGGAGGAGCCGCCTAAAAAGCACATACCCGAGTGGCTACCAGCGTTTCCTGATCCACATACTTACGTGCACACTCCAGTTTGGAATGAGAGAGCAACAGATGCTCGAGCAGAGAAGATTGAACAATCAAGGCAGCGGAGGAAGGCAGAGAAGTCTTTGTTGAGCTTGCAGAAGAGGCTTGCTTGCAATGCCACTAGTGGCTTTGTTCACACTGTTGAAAGATGCAGTAGCGATGAAAAGGGAAAGCAGTTGGTTAACAATCCTTTTCTTGCCCCACCTTTGCCAGCTGATGAGAAGCATGTTCCCGAGATTGTTATTCCCAAGGAAGTTGGTGATCTCAAGAAGGTCTCGGTGCTTGAGGCATTTGAGCCAGTTATTGAGTCAGCAAAGACGGGATCTTTAGACCTTGACATTGAAGAAAGGAGGGGCCTTCCTAAGAGAAGGCCTACTGTTCATTTTAAATTTGGAATTGAGAAGAAGTCTGTAGCATTGCCGTTATCTTCAAAGGCTCTTGGTGTCAAGAGTGAGTCTTGGATATTGAGGGACGATGAGAAGGATGACAAGAAGCGGAGAGCAGAAATGATACTCAAAGAAGCTATGGAGAACCCACAGGAACTTACACAGTTGTAAATTACATTTTAGGTGGGGAACTTATGATTGGTGGGTCTGCTATGTGAGGTTCTGCATGGGTTCTTCCATTTGACCGTCGAGGTATGCGAGATGTTCCCATCAACAACTAGTACTTTGTCTAGAGTCATTTTTTGTCTCACTTCTTTTCATTTTTCCCCTAATCAAGATTAATCTTCATTTACCTCATATTCCATTGCACGATGAGTGGTTTACATGATCTCATACCCCTTCTTGGATCTTTCATTAATTAACACTTTATTGTAGCCTGATAGGTGATATTTTTTCGGGCCCTATCTAACTTTTGAGAGAATGGGAGATGCCTTGCACATTGTTTTGTACAATATTGTATTTCTGGAATCAAAGGTACTGGTTGGAACCACATGAACCACTTTTTTCTATGGTTAGTAACAGAGTTCAATTGTTTTTTTTCTTTAGGCATGTCCTGTACATTTTTCTGTGTTATTTACATCTCGATGTTTTTTGTATATATTTTCTCTTTTAATATTGCAGACCATGACTTTTTTCTTCTATATATAGGGTTTCCCCCTTCCTTTTTTAGATGTTTCAATTTTTTATTTCTTGTAATACTATGGTGGGTGTGAAAGATTTTGGAACTGTTTGTACATTGGTTCTAGAATGTTAAACATCAAATTTGTCTCACATTCAGTTAATTGTTTTCTTTCCATTTAAATACACATATTGATGTAAACAATGCGAATAGTTTGGTCATTACTTTCCTCCTCAATTTTTCCAGAATTTTTTATGTCACAGTTGAGCTTTATAGCACACTGTTTTGGATTTCTTGATTGACAAGTGACGCCTTTCTAAATTTATCACAGTTCTTGCAAGAATGATCTTATTCATGTTGGGGCTTCTTGGAATACCGGTTCTGTTCCTACTTCTTACATGTACACCAAATTTGTAAAATTCTCGTTTAGCTATTTTTCTTTGGCTATTCTTTGTGGAGGAGGGTATGCCTGCTGCCTATGTACAGGTTGCTCCATTCATGCCTGGAATTCATGTGGTTTTAGTCGTGGATACATCCTCTATATATTGCAAGGTTGCATACAGTTGACCCCTCAATAAAAGGACCCGGCTGTAGCGAGACCCTGAAGTGAGCTGCCAACTTTTGCCTTTTTTCTTCCTTCCTTTCTATGCAACAGTTTGAGATTAATTTCAGAATGAAAACACGAGAATTATGCTTGTGTATAATATACAATTCAATCATTGTCTAGCTACGAGCTTGTCAACATATTTATGAGCCAATTAAGTTACTGTCCAATTTATAGTTTAAGTATTATTTTTAGAGTCAGATTGCAAAAGTTTGACAAATGATGACAAAATTGTAGCGGTGTTTTGTGCTGTAAAACACAGAGGAGAAATGTAAACCGGCTGCCCCACCACTAAAACCCAAAAAAAAAACAAACACAAGGAAAAAAATAAGAAAAAGGAATAAAGACAAATACAGACATTCACAATTATGTTACACCTTTGTACAATTCACTAAAGATGTCGGGGAACAATTTTGTTACCCTTATTATTTGGCTAATCTGAAAGGGTCCCCGGACTCAAGGGCGGAGCTAGAAATTTTTTTTGTCCTGGGTTACTGATATCTCCATCCCAACAAAATCAAACTAAGTGTCATATCTATACTTCTCCAACGAATTAGTTGAAAATCAACATTCCACCGAGAAAATTCTGGTGAACAAATAATAAGTTGACATTCATGTTCTTGATTTTCTCATTCAGATTACTGGTACTAAGAAATCAGATTGGGTATGAAAAGAGTAACAAGAGATCAACACGGTCGACTAACACGGTCGACTGGTAAACACGGAGTACAAATCTAACAGATATTCTGCAAGTATGCCAAGCTTTAACAACTATGATAGTTCATATTTTTAAATTTGTATTTGTATTTTATTTTTAAATGCTTTAACTTGATTCAGCTATAATAGTTACTTATGCTTACAAATCAAGAACAACTAAACAGAGTATCTATGTTGGGATTTAATACACAATTCAAGTCAAGACCACCGTGTGGAGAACTAATTTAATCGTGGAGTATCAAATTCATATGAAGAAATAACCTCAATTTATTTTATAAGGATATTAACCAACAAAAAGATTTCACTAGCAATGAAGCCATCCTCATCTTAAGGGAAATATTAAAATGGACACCCCTGAACTATTTACGATGATTGTTCATATAAATCGAACAAATCATTCATTTAAAGTGAGTTAGGCTCGACCCCATATAAACGCCAATCCAGGAAAAGCAAAACAAAACTCAAAATAAAAAACTCAAAACTCTTTGAAGCAAAAACACACACTTTGCAAGCATACCTAATTCAAAAGGATAAAAGATTTGTAAACCACCACCTGGCGTCTCGCGAACTATCTCTTGTTCATAAATGAGCCTTATTATTCTTCTTATTCATTCGATGAACCTTGAAAAACTAGTGGACAGCTTGTAAGAATTCCCACATCATTAACCAACAGATTAGGGGTCTTTCACTAACCGCAAACCGGTGACTCCAACAAGCTCGCCTATGTCAGAAAACAAGACACCGAGACCACTGACACGTGCAATGTGTCCACCGGCACGGTGCTAACAACAACAGATATGGCAACGATGAGGTAGTTGAGCCACCAAGAGAAGTTGATGCTCGTGAGATTGATATGAACCACACGGAGTTGGAGGAGTTGGAATTTGGAAAGGTTGCTCAAGGCCGAGGAGGAGAAGCAAGAAATACTCGATGCAACATTGAAAATTTACAACCTGAGGATTTCAGCCTGGCCGATCTTGAGCGGCTTGGGAAAGGCCTGGAGAGGCTGTAGAGGGATGTTGAGATTTTAGCCCTAATTGGTTTGGGCCTTGAGTTCACATATATATATAAAATCTTCAACCCTAAACTTACCCGGGCTACTCCCCAGACAAGCCCAAGCATACCTTCGCCCCTGTCCAGACTTATTTACATTCATTCCATGGACAAGCCCAAGCATACCTTTGCCCATGTCCAGACTTATCTACATTCATTCCATGCTACTGTCTTACCAAGATAAAATAATGGGGGGAACTTATGTAGCACGGTTTCAGCCAAAACTGAAATATTTCAGCCATTTCGGATCGGTTTCGGAGTGGACCGATCTGAAACGGCCCTTGAAACTCGGGTTTGGCCTACCATAGGAACAACAAAGAGTAAAAAAACTTGCTTCAACCATGAAACCGAGCTCAAAATCGCAAAAACAAACGGAAGCATGTCCAAAAGTGAAATTAAAGGAAAGATCTATTATTTTTTATCATTTCTATCGAAATCAAAAATAGTTGAAGCCAAAAAAAGATGAAAAAAGGAAGGACAAAA
The DNA here is from genome assembly GCA_030789695.1 of Scilla litardierei. Classification (NCBI taxonomy): domain Eukaryota; kingdom Viridiplantae; phylum Streptophyta; class Magnoliopsida; order Asparagales; family Asparagaceae; genus Scilla; species Scilla litardierei. Next base: position 129,323,431 of record CM061139.1, on the reverse strand, counting down.
GAGGAAACGATAAAATTATACCTAATGGCGTTGCCACTCTCAAACTCGTCAAAATATACTCCAATGTCCCGATCTTGCTTGCTAGGGAAATCAAAGTTCATACAGAGCCCGATCATCTTCCAGCAACCAACATGCCCCGATCTCAAAGAAAAGAAAAAAACGATGGAAGCTGCTGGAAATGAGTGATGGTAGTCAAATTACACATTTTGCTGTACATGTTGTATTTATTTACTAGTTTATCATTCTCTTTTAAACCTTTTAAAGAAAGGGAATGCTTTACTTGTAAATAAATGTAAACTGTGACACTTGGGCGGATGATATTTGTTGCTATTCACCTAACACATTTTGCCAACTATGTAGACTTTATTTACAGGTTTACCATTATCATGTAAAAAGTGTGATATATTTAGCAAAATGTGTATAGTGAATAACAAAACTGCCTATTTGATATATTTAGGCAAAAGTGTACTATATTTAGCAAAGTATATTTAGCAAAAAAGTGTAATATGTTTACATATATTTAGCAAAATGTGTAACTTGTAAAAAATATTTCATGTTTTAGTTTTTGATAGTATTTGATAGGGTTTTAGGTATTTGAAACTATTAATATGGACGAAACGAAACGAAACGCCAAAATCACCGAAATGAGCTAAACCTGACCGAAATTTAAAATTCCCAGAAGACCAAGACCAAAACCGAAAGCGAGACCTCTAACCTTGCTGAGAAGTGTCATGTCCAAGTGTCTCTCCCATATTTAGAATCTTTACATGTTAACGTGGGGCATCTGTGTCTGCAAAATAGGGTGAGACTAACTTCTTGAAAATACTGAAGTAGATTCTTTTAATATATTTGAACTTGTGAAAAGGTTATTTTGATAAGGAACCTTTCTATTTAATAACAAAGGAGTTGCAATATCAGCATTCGGGAGAACATGTTACCATACAATATGAACATATGATGACCTGTACCAATTAGCTAGAGGTTAACTCTAGGTCCATCATATTGGATTGTTTATGCTCTGGGTTTGGTTAGATGTGTGTCAACAATATACACTGTGATCATGAAGAATTGATAAAGTAGACTAATAACTCAACATTTGTCCCTGAAGAATACAGTATCAAAAGAAAGCCAAGAATGATAGTTAGCGATTATAATGCTCACAAGCCAAGCAATTACACAATACCTATGTTTTTGGATATTGTTCAGTTGTCGTCAGTTATTTCTTCTATTTTCATTATAAGCACATGATTTAGAAATATCACTGATAAAATCTATATTTATTACATTTTCTAATTAAATAATATATTGATTGTCTAGCTTCTTTATGGTATCACTAATGGGTATACTGTGATGCATCCTTTTGATGTATATGGTCTTTTTCTTCAATACTCTGATGTGAAATTGGTAACCTACACTTAGGACAACATTCAGGCTGCTTTGTTTGTTCGCACATACATGCAAACATATCTGAACATGTCGAGTTATGGATTTGGATATTAACTAGATAAAGTGGTTTATCTTGTCTTTAAGATATGTCCAAGTGACCTAAGTATAAGTAATACTTTTTTCCATTCTGTGTGTCATTGACGCCGTATTCTTTTCAGCATTCCATATTATGAATTGCAAATTTCAGTTTTATTAGAGAAAAATAGTCAGACTATGCTCTATATAAATTACTTTATTAGTAAATACCGAGGGCAAATGATTGGGATGCTACACTACATGCCATGTGTATGGATATACAAGACAGAATATGCTGCTAGTGGAAGACCTTTCACCATCTGGTCTCCTTAGTTTCATGGCACTAATGATTCCACGCAGACATGAATAGTTGAAAAAATAAGAATGATGATTATTTTATAAATAAATTTGCAACTTATCCACTTATCTGATTTAATGCTGGTTATTAAATTAATTTAATAAGATCTAATCTTGGGTTTTATTTTTCTTGTGCTGTTGAAATTATATAGCTTGTTCTCCATCTTGGTTTTAGCAACTTAGCAACAAATTGTGGGAACTTTTCATCGATGATTTAGATGACTCGTATGTATTTATGAAGCTCATTTTGCTTCCTCCGTTGTTGCCCTTCTTGTGCCACTCTCCTCCTGATCGGGCAGTTGTCCATAATCAGCAATGAACTCATTAGGCAGGATGCGGCATGTGCCTGTACGATCATGAGTTTACGGTAATGGGTACCTGGGTCTTGGCTTTCTCCACCGAGTACACCTTACCAAGATGTGATTGACTAGGCTTCATCAACCCAAATTGACTATAAGTTAATTTGGTCTACTATTTCATTAGATGACATGGCCTGAACTTTGAATCTGTTAATTTTATATAAATTAGATGTTTAATGAACCCGATCAAGCCCAAGTAAATCATCTTGAAACATCAAGTCCTTTAAGATACCTTTTTACCCAAGCTTACTTCTCTGAGTGCACCTTGCTGCAGATACGCTTGACTAAGCATATGAACCCGAATTGACTTTTCAAGTGAATTTGGTCAATCAGATAACATATGCCTGAACCTATGTAAATTTGAGGTTTGTGAACCTGATCAAGGGCACGTCACTTCAAGACTCCATTTGTTTCTTCAAAACTCCTTTTGTCTAGTCACATTCTCAAAACACTCACCTTCTTTGTTATGTCGCGGTCTGAGGGAGTTGGAGAATCTGGGGATAACTTGGTAGGGGAACTGGGTCATGCCACCTTGTTGCTCATGTTGAAATTTTCTCCAATTTTAGTCGAGTACCAAGTAAAGAGTAGATGCTATGGAGTTTGTACTCTTGAAGCAACGGGTTTCAGGAATGTGCAGTCACACTAACTTGTGAATACACTTCTAATCCGTGGCTAAGAATGAGTACCATACTTCTCATCCTCTGATTTTTTGCTTGATGGTTTATTTTGTGTCTCCAAGGATGTGAATCTACTACTCATCAAAGATATACACTTTGTTTGCTGAACAGCAAGTTGGACATGCAAAGGATCATGGGTCTGGAGATTCACAACTTTTGTCGGTAAATGATTTTTGCAGGTCTCCCAGTAAGGGAGTGAAATGGTTGAAAGGGTGCAATACATGCGAAGAAATCATATTGCTGTGATAGTGCTACATAACATTAGAATCATAATTTTTAATTATTTCATGGTTTTTTTTTTGCTTTTGAATATTTGCGTTTTAAACTTTTAAGGATATTTTTAGCTTTTGGTGGCAGTGGCTCTAATTTCAGCCATCAATATATTATTTTACTTGTAATATATTGATGTCTTTTAGGTTTCTTGGTGAGATTCAATTTTGTGTCAGTTGATTGGAAATGGCTGTTCTATCTCATCATTGGTTGAAAGCATTAATGATGAACTTGATGTTAACATCCTTTTTTATATTCTTCTTCAGCCTGGATAAGCCAAAGGTCTCTTCAGTGCTAAGCATTGGTTTGGATTAGATTTTGGGGGCACTGTGTACTCCTACTTGCTTTAGGGTCTAATTAAAGCATTATGATCTAATAGATGACATCTTTGTATATACCTTTATTAGAATGTTTTAATTTTGTGTTTGTAGGGTAGGGTAACATTGGGTGGGACTAGTCAATGGCCCAGTGATGTAGAATCGGAAAGATATGGGAGATTTGTGGAGGAAGTTGGGGACGAACAATTAAAATTATGGTTTACGAGGCTTCTCATCAAGGAATTGACTTCTCGTCAATATTATACCTTTCTCAGGTTTATGGGTTTTAAATTCTCAAGCTTTCATTGATTTCAAATAAACCAGTCTTGATGCCTTTTATAGACTTACAATTCAATACATTCTCATCTCCCAACCAATGTGGGAATAAATTTACTATAAAAAAGAAAAACAACATAAAATAAAAAATACTACAAAAACCCACTCCATAGTACCACTTGGGCTCGTATCCAACCATAAGAATCTGAGGCTTCTCACAAAGGAATCGATTTCTCGTCAATATAGACCTTTCTCAGGTTTAAGGGTTTTTAATTTCTCAAGCATTTATTGATTTCAAATAAACCAGTCTTGAGGTCTTTTGTAGGCTTACAAGCTAATACCATCTCTTCTCCCAATTGATGCAGGACTAAACTTACTCAAAAAAAGAAAATAAAAGAAAATAAAAAATATTACAAAAACCAAGTCCAAAACCATATAGTTCCACTTGGGCTCAAATCCAACCATAGCGAACTCAGTTGAGTCTTACGTCTTCGTCTACATGTATATACTTAGATGTCCCCATCACCTATCATTTAACAGTTGCTATCTCTTGTCCTTCCTTCCCCCCCTTCAAATTACACCTGCATCTCCGTCCCACTCAATGGAACAAAATGAACAATGAATACCCGTCCCCACACAACTAACCTTTCTTCCTGTTATTAATTTTTTGGGGACATTTGGTTGTACAATTTTTTTCTCATTGACGTTTGCAATTAATGGAATTCAGAATCCAGTCATGTTCTCATGTTCTTTAGTAGAATATATCTGGTTTCTTGGAATTCCTGTTGTTTGGTTAGATGCATGTAGAATTTGTACATGCACAAAAGCAAAAGCAGAGGCCCAAAAAAGAAGAGGAGGAAGAAAAAAAACGTTGGTTGCATGTATCTTGTGCCAAAGTTGTTGAATTCAGACTTCTGTGGCTTGGTTAAAATACACTTTTGACTTGCAAATTGTATTTCTTAATGCATTATATATCTTTGGAAGTTGTTAGCATTACTTCCGGTCTTTTGTGTGGTGTGACAACCCTCTTTCCAACACTACATATTGTGCTTCAAAGCTTATTTTGAGACTGAATTCCAAGTTTATCATTTTGTACTGGGAGAGCAATGAATTTGGTTCCTTGTCGAAATTGAGTAATTGAATCCCTCGGATCCACACCACAGTAACAAAGGTTTCCTATTAATTCTTTTTGACGTCATTTTGTTGCAAGCTTTTTTTTCTTGTAAATTTGTAGTTCATTAAATGCAGAATCCAGTCATATCCTTTACTTATTTATTTGGTTTCTTGAAATTCATATTGTCTGGTTAGATGTACTTAGAGTTTGTAGATTGTATTTTCTTCTGTCTGCAGGGTGAACCTACGATCCTCTTATGTTTCAAAGTGCTTTTTTTGTATCTTCATGGTAAGGTGCTCTCTACCTTACTCATGCACACACTAAAAATGCTGCCAGCACCAAACACACAAAAGCAGAAGGAGAAGCCAAAAAGAGGCTAAAGTTGTTGAATTCGAACTCCTGCTGTTTTGTTGGATATACTTTAGAACTTGTAATATTTCATAATGCCCTATATATCTCTAGATGTTGTTAGCATTACTTCTAGTCTCTAGTGTGCAGTTACTACCCTCTTTCCAGCTCTATGTATCTGGGTTCAGTTATTTTGAGAATGAACTCCAAGTTCATTTTTTCACCATAGAAGCGTGGATTCAATTTTGTTGGATATTGGACACTCCAAATAGAGTTTTGACAATGATTAAACAAATGATGGTACTAACTGTTATTAATGAGTGAGTAGGTTTCAAAGTATATTTTATATGAAGAGTTCAAAGCAAGAAGGAGAGAGGAGAAATATTGACCAATGAAGTTCAAAGCGGTGAAGTCAATTCAGTTGGAGTATATGATCAAGATAAAGTGTGGATGAAGCTCACCCAAAGGCAACAGGAGCTAAAGTTTCTAAGGCATAGAGATGATGAACTTCAAGCTACATTAAGATGGCATTTTTGGTGTATTTGGTGTATTTTTAGTCCATGTCCTTAGATATGTTAAAGCTTTTGAATTGAAGCTCCACACACAATTAGAATAATGTTTTAAAGTGATAAAAATTATTTTGAAAATATTTTGAACATATTTAGAGAGTGTGTCACACTCCTCCATGATACATGTCCATGTATTTGGAGGGAGTTGACTCCGATTCATATCGGAGTCGACTCCTGGAGTCTTGACAAACCTATAGTTGTTTCGGCCACTGGTTGATAGTCGACTCCTACAGTGCTGGAAGTCGACTCTTAGGACCAGTAGTCGACTCCCAAATGAACATGAGTAGACTCTAGGCCCCCAACGATTGAAAATTGACTGCTTCCTTGATAAACACGATTTTGTCAATTCTAGCCATTGGGAGATGATTTTCCATGTTTGTCTTGTGCAAAAATCCTCTTTATATACAAATAGACTTTGCAAGGTTTTAACAACATGAAGAAACGAATTTTACAAGATTTTCGTAGCAATTTCTAAAAGGTTCTTAAAGCTCTCAATCTCTCTTGCTCTTTCAGTTTTAAGCCATTTTGATCTTGATTTCAAATTTTTTAAAGCAATTTATTTATGGCCTTCTCTTGATCTCAATCCTTAGAGCTTTATATCTAACTTTTGAGACTGGATCAAGAAGTAATTTTTTATTCTCAAGCGATTTTATTCTTCAATCTTTTTCTTGAGATCAAAGTTTTCTTATAGCCACTTATTCACATGAGTTTCAAATCAATCGGTTATAGGATATTTGTAATCGCTGCAAAGTGCAAGTATAACCACAAGGGTGGTTGGTTGGCAAGTTGTAGGTACTTGGTTTGTACTTGGTGACTGGAAAGCCTCTTGCACGAGGTGCTCATATGGTGAGATTGTTGTTTGTAGAAGCTCTCTTATCAGAGGAGGTGAGGTTGTAAGAAGACCTCATTTTGAGGCAACATAGCTCTCGAGAGTAGGTTAGTGAAAATCCAAGTCGGTGGATTTGGACTGGAAGTACCCCCCGAGAGGGTGAACCAAGATAAAACTCTATTCTGTTTGCGTTTGTCCTTTGTCTCTCATACTCTTATCTCTCTATTTTGTTGAACTCTATTGTGTTTGCACATTTATTCTATTGCAAGCAAATATATATAGTTGATTAAGTACCTTGTGGGTTAACATCCATAGGAGATTTAGGCTTTGCTAGAAGACTTTTTATTAAACGATTATTTACACTATTCAACATCCAGTCTAGTATTGCTTGCCGTCTACATGATCATAACAAGTTCCTTATGGAATTTTGAATAATTGAATCGGTAGGATCCATACTAGCGCTAACCATGATTTAATAGGGAAATCAAGTTCTGTGACTTCCTCTTCTCGGTAACTAAATTAGCATTAGCTCTAATTAATTTTCTGTCTCTTTAAGCAGTATTCTCTCTTCTCATTTCACCTTTTCTCCTTTCTCTGCACAGATTCTGTTCTAATTAATTTCCCAAGTTCACCCATTTCAGTAGAGAAGCGATGTCGGTTCCTTTTAGGGGTGTGCTAACCGAGCTGAACAAGCCGAGCTTTATGTTGTTCAGGTTTGTCCAATTGTTTGGGCGAGCATACAATTTTGTTCATGCTTGGTTTACTAGGTTATTAAAAGGGTTAAGATCAAGCTCTTAACCAGATCGAGCCAAACATCGAGCCATTCGAGCCTATAAACAATATTGGGAATTTCATAAATACATCCCAAAAATAATATAAAAAAGACTACTTTTTAGAAACTGGGCTCCAAAAATTTACTAGTAGCCTACAAGCATGGAATAGACTATAAATACATATGCTACAATTAATTATTTTTCTTGTATCCAAAACATAATAGGGACTAGTTTGGCTGCAGCAATAAGAATTTTTTATTTTAGTAACATATACATTATTATTTTTACTCCTAATCTTCAAGATCTTATGTTTACTATATGATCATTCTCATGCGAATAAACATTCCATTGAACATCAAATACTGCAAGTTTAGGGAAGAAAATAACTGAGAATTTATGCTTGATTAAGGTTATTAGGGTTTTTGTAGGAGTGTGAGAGCAATATCTTTGACTTTTCAGGAAGAATAGAAACTTAGGGGTTCGAACTTTTCTTCTTCTTCTCTCAAATACCTTTGGCGGGGCATCATTTGTTTATTTTAAAGAGCATGGTATAGATTTTTGGGCCACATCTAGTTTCTTATTGTGTTTGGGCCATGTGATTTAGTGTCTTTTTGCATTGGTGGGGCATCATTTATTTATTTTTAAGAGCATGGTATAGAATTTTGGGCCACATCTAGTTTCTTATTGTGTTTGGGCCATGTGATTTAGTGTCTTTTTACATCCCTCTATTGTATAATATCAAATAGAATTATGATCTGTTGAAATATTATATTAAATATTAATGACTGAACTAAATTGATCAAAATAAGACTCCAACATAATCTCAATTCTATCTCTTAAAGTTTTTGATGAGCTAAACTTGAATACAAGCCAATTAGAGCCTTGATCGAGTCGAGCTTGAGCTGAGCCTTGTGATGTGCAAGCTTCTTCTTTAATTTTAGTGTACTCGTGTTTCTGTTAACGCTTGGCTCACTTAGTTTCCGAACACGTCCGAACGATCTTCTAGCGAGCCGATCTCAAGCTGATCCACAAGTTGCTCGACTCGATTAGGGCCCATAGTTCCTTTGTGGGATTTGAATTCATCATTTCCATATGAATTCCTCTGTTACATACCAAACTGACAATGGGTTGACAGTAGATTCTAACTGTAGTCAGGAATTCAAGTTCTCCGACTCCAGTTTCATGATAACCAGATGGGTTCTAAATCTAGTTAATATTCTCTGTGCATCATGCCGTTATCCTCTCTCATCTCATTCACCTTTTGTTTTTTCTCTGCTAAAATTTCCATGTTCTAATAATTAATTCCCAGCTAGTATCTTCGGTTTCGTAATTTTTGGATCTCTGTACAATTCTAATACTGGTCCATTTGGAAGTTAAATTTCTTTTTCAGTCACATTTTTAATTTCGACATCAGATACTCATTCAAACCATTGACTGAGAAATCAGGAATCATATTTTACTGTTTTCCAGCTTAGCGTGCCAAAGCATCACAAAAGCCTGGCCTAGAGGCTGTAATTGTCAACTCTGTATTCTAAATTATATTAGATCTTTGGGTTACACCAATTCTTCAGAAGTTTCTTTCGGGCTGAGTATCATGCTCCATGATGACCCCATTTTTCTCTGAGTAAGGTTGTCTGATTGTATGTTGACACATGCGATGAACATGTTTTTTAGGCAATAATCTTTTATCTTTGTTTGACATTTGTTTCACAATTTACTGTTTTGTTATCAGAGAAGGGTGTTTAACTGAAAAGAGCATGGCTTATCTTTATGCATATTGAAGTCATTCCCTTTCATGTGTAGTGGAAGAAGTTTGCTGTTGTCAAAAGTGTGATTTGAATATGTCCTTGCCGCGGTTTGATGGATGAACATGTTTGTTTATGCTATGCTCTCATGAACATGTTGCAAACTTCCATTATGCATGGAAGCGCAAACTTTTAATACTTATTTGTTCATTTATGGTAGTTAAGTCCTCCATATCAGTCCTTTCCGGGCATTTTGCTAAGATTGACTTTTGTAGAATAAAATCATCTATATTCCAAACAGGCAGCTTAGTACTGAAATCAGCAAATCTATTTGTTTATTTGAAGAATTGAATTAAAATTTTTCCATGGTGGAATTAAATTGCAGCTCTCTACTGATTTTGCTGTGTTATTCAGCTGAGGATGTGACATATCTTGAATGAATCCTAATGTAGTGGTCTGCTAATCCCGCGAAATCCTTTTCATTCGGGTCTGCAGGTAATTGTCTTTTAAAGCACTTTCGCTTTCATATACATATCTTAGGTTCCCATCCTTTCATTCCAAAGTCTAATTATGCAATAGCATGGCTTAAATTCCGCGCTTATGAACAACTTGAATGCAGCAAGATTCCAGGGTTTCATTTAGTATAGGTGAAGGGGTTCATTTCGACTGTGTTAGTACTAATGTACAAGGTTAGATGTTTCGCCCGATACGTATTGGTGTCGGGCTTTTTGCCTCGGTTTCAAAGGTAACCGAGATGAAACTGCGGCGCTTTTTCAGTTTCGGCTGGAACGAAGCCGTTCCGGCCAAAACCGATTAAAAACAGAAGAAAGAAGAAAAAAGGTAAAAAAAATTCTCGCAAGATATTAAGAAGACATCGGCGGAAAAATTCTCTAAAAAAAATCCATGAATGAACATAGAATATCTCATTAGCAAACGACATATATACATGAATGAATTGTGATTTGCATGTGAGGACACAGCAGGAAAAAATTTCAATAAAAATAATAGGGGCAAGGTTGGAGAGAAATCATACCCGAGGGGAACATCTCAGATTCTCCAACACTAAAAAACATCAAACACTAAAACATCTCATACCTGAGGTGAAATTGAAGAACGGCTCACCATAGAGGATCTCTGATCTTATTTGAGGATCGACAAGCTTCTTCGAGGATTTATGATCTCCATCACAAATCGCTTCGATCTTTAACCTCCATCAACGGAGCAGGAGCAAGGCGACAACGGAGCGGCGGAAAATTGTTGGGGAAAATTTTTTACGACGAAGGTGGATGTGAAGAAAAAAATTATGGTTTAGGTTCCGTTAAAACGAGGGCAGATGTTCACATTTCACATTATGCTCAACGTAATACTGTTATTTACAAGTTTGCCATTCATTTAACATCGTTTTGATAAGGTGAATGGTAAATTTGTAAACTGTGTCAGATGACTAACATCAGTTCACAATTTGTTCAACATATTATTGCTATTTACAAGTGTGCTATTAACTTTTAGCTATGAAATAAAGTGAATGACAAACTTGTAAATACTTCAAATATGTTGAGCAAACTGTGTAAGGTGACAAGCAGCCCTTGTTAACCGTTGTTTTCCTTATGTGCGACACGTGCGAACACCTGTCGCATGCAGAAACACTCGCTGTGAGCATTTACAATTTTCCACCATAACATTTCATATTTGCAGTTTTGCTCTATATTTTAGTAACACTTCTTTGCATTATAATTTTATGTATTTTACGCTACAATTTTTCGTATTTGCACCAAAAATTATTCTTAACTAATATTAAATAATAATAACTAATATTTCACGGTTCACTTATGCTCGAAGTTATTTTTATTTTTATTTTAGAGTTATTTTAAATTTTAATATTAATATTAATTGAAATAATTTAATTTCAATATGAATAATATTGTTTAGTTTTAATTTTATTATATATGTCAATATTTATTTTAATGTACATTGGTTAGACTTTATAAATTGGTTAAATTTCATTGTTAAAATTTAAAGACGGCTAAATGTTCAGAAATATTGTTTGATATCCAACATTTTAATTTTTCAAAATTACATTGTAATATGTTCTGTAATGTGTTAATTCGCTATACAATTTGCATTAAGATATGTTATTAAAAGAGTTGATACCCTAATTCGTAAATTTTAATTGTTAAATGGTAATGGAAAATCAACTTATTATTTGTTGTCTTCAGTTATAAACAGTAATTAAAATATATCTGGGAGAACTCATAAGGAGAAACCGTTGGATATTGGTGGGCTCATGGTAAAATGGTTGAAAATGACCATACACATGTAAGGCGGAGATGAAGACACATTTACCAAGATGAAAGAAAAGCAACTGGTAAAATTTGAGAAGATGATTTAGGAAGGGTTAATGGTAAGGCCTAAAGATGCAAACTCTAATGAGGATGGGGATGCGACCGAGGAAGAGAGAGAGCTTAGAAGAGCACTGCGAGCAAGTAAGAATATGCCAAAGACATGTTTGTAGAAGAATAGGAGCATGATCGTCTGGGCTAGATTAGGTAGTCGTGCCGAACCTACCGGCTGATCGTCTGGTCTGTTGAAATGTGGGTTTGTTCATGTTGATGAACCTACCTATAGACCATCTGGTGTTCTCAAATTCGATGCAGCCAGTGCCGACCCTTTACTTCAAGAAAGAAGGCAAAACCCAGACAACTTTAACGAATGCAATAATGGGTGGCATGAAAAATGCCAAGATCTTTCTAGTAGAAATGTGCTAAATTTTTGTACTTCAGCAACTTTCGACAATGCGGCCAATAGCCCATACTAACAGCATATACCAGATGCTTTCATACAAGTGAGCCGTTGCGTTTTTCCACCCACTGCTTGGGAGCTTTTCCACACATATTTAGACATGTAGGTTGCAGAAACCAAAGCATATATTGAAACGTTTATAGCTATTGGGATGAGTATGGGTGCACACTAATGTGATGGTTGGACAACACAGAATAGAAGGAAAATTATTAATTTTCTTGTGTATTTGACCTGCATGATAGTGTTCATTGACTTGGTGGATGCAATCAACAGCTTTTAGAATGATATTTTGACTTGATGGATAATTATTTAGAAATAATTGAAGAGCATAGAGTCGTTTAAGTATTTACCGACAATGGAGCAAACTACAAATCAGCTGAGTATTTGTTGATGTAAAAAAGACAACATTTGTATCAGACTCCATATGTGACACATTGTATTGACTTGATATTTTTTGATATCTCAAAAGAATAGTGTCAAAAATATCGTCGTGCAAAGTCAAATGGTAACAGAATTTATATACAATAAAGGTTGGGTGCTCAGCTTGATGAGAAAAGAGACATGTGGAAAGGAGTCGATTAGGCCTGTAATCACAAGATTCGTAACTCACTTTATTGCATTGGACCATATCTACGTACATCAGGATGATCTAAGGAGAATGATCACTTCAAGAGACTGGTCCGAAAACTTTCCTAAGCTCAAAGTAAAAGATATGACTTGCAATCATATACAATCTGATTCACGAAGATGACTTCTGTCAAGACATCTTTAATGTTATCACCATATTTGAGCTATTGGTGAAAGTTCTAAGAATAGTTAACAACGATGATAAGGCTGAGATGTTTACCTTAATGAGGCCATGGTCCAAATGAAAGAAGAAATTAAAAAAATATTGGTAGAGAATATAGTAAATGATGGGATATGATCGACTAAAGATGGGATAAGCAACTACATTAAGATATTCATGCCGCAGGTAAATACAGTATTTTTAGTTAAACTTAATGTAATATAGATGATGTACTTTAATTGTTGGTTATTTTCTAAATCACCGGTTTCAATACTCCACTAAGGCAACACATGACAATGATGTGCTGGTTAGATTTAGACGTGGTCAAGAGGTTGGAACCAGATATCTCGAGGCAACTTGAAATAAACAGAGGTAACTGGTTTTCAGTTATTTTTATTTTGATATATGATTCGATCTAGTTGCTCACAGTATGAAGTAATGTATGATAATTATAAGTGGAGTTATATAGGATGAAAGTTGGTGCATTTAGCTTCTAAAAGGTACATATGGTGATAAAGCAGATTACTCTAGATATGTATAAGAATATTAGTTCGTTGTATATTCCCCATGAACTGTCCTGTATTTTCTGACTAAGAGAACTTTTGTAGCTGAATGGTGGTCAATCATTGGGAGAGAGCATTCTCCAAATCTTACACACTTAGCTGTTCGTGTGTTAATCCAAACAGCCTCTTCTTCTAACTGTGAACAAAACTGGACCACTTCTCACTTATTCACACAAGGATCAGTAACATGTTAATAGTGAAAATTTTTAGTAGGCTAGTTTATGTGCATTGTAATATAAGGATGAGAGAAAGACACTATAAGAGCAGAACTAATGATGGTCAACTCATTGACTTAGATCAAATTTTTCATGAGGATCCGTTGGAGGAATGGACTAGGGAGACAAAAGACAGGTTGCTCGATGACAGAGACAATTCTTGGTTGGACGAAGTATTTGCGAAAGTAGAACGGACAAAAAGCAATCGGTTGCGACTAAGTCACAGCCAAGTAAATCTCACGTATGAGCGAAAGAAGGCAGTAACTCGGCGAGAAAGCGATGATGATTCATCTCTCGATGAACAAGGTCTTCTAGATGGAGGTTGTGGTTCATCAAAATACAGTCGTCTTACTCAGAGAAGTGGGGACCATGCTTATGATACAACTCATTTGCATGGAGATCATGATAGGTATCAAAATGAAGAAAGGAGGAACGATACCTACGGTAGACAGTTTGATTATCACGCGTATCAATGTTCTAATTATTATGGAGGTTGTTATATTCCTACCATTCATGAATCGTATTCAAGTGGGCAATCATAATGATTATTGCACACCGTACAAAGACTGATGTTTATGCAGATTATGATAGTCAATACATGTATGGTTCAAATGTGATTGGGTGGTCTAATAGTCAAGGCAGTCATGATATGTCTTTTATTGATCCGAGCCAGTCATCCGCTCATGATAACATAATGATATCATTTTTAGGGTCGGAACAAATGTAATATTGCTACACACCTTACTACTTTGTACCACACTCCGATGATAATAACTTAGAATGGGATTTTTTTGTGTCTTTTGATTTATTTTATTCATTATTTGTATTATGAGGTCAAATTTATGCCTCAACATTTTTTGCATTGTTATTTTTTATATTAATAAAATAATGAAGGGCTGGCTAGGGACCTAGAGAAGTTTCAGTTAAAATTTTTGTACAACTATATATCTAGTATAAATTATCGGGCATTTATATGTATAAAATATCGTATATATATATATATATATATATATATATATATATATATATAGCAAAAAATGTACCTAAGAACGTGCGCAGGTAGAATTACCTGCGCACGCCCCCTCTGTTCGGTGTTTGTAAGTATTTTTTTTTTTGAATTTTTTTTTGCAGTAACTAGATATACTTGTTATGAAGCTCCCCACAAAATTTCAGGTCAATCCGACACCGTTTGAGACTCCGTTCATCGATTTCAAAAACGTTGCGCAAAACTGTCCAAATTCTGGACAGTTTTGCGCAACGTTTTTGAAATCGATGAACGGAGGCTCAAACGGTGTCGGATTGACCTGAAATTTTGTGGGGAGCTTCATAACAAGTATATCTAGCTACTGCAAAAAAAATTTTCAAAAAAATATATTTAGAAACCCCGAACAGAGGGGGCGTGCGCAGGTAATTCTACCTGCGCACGTTCTCAGGCACATTTGCCCCATATATATATATATATATATAAATATATAAATATATATAATACGTCACGATATTTATATAGATATTTAAAATATCTCTGAAACCGAGACTGATAATCAAAACGAAACTACCAAAACTACCCTTACGGACGAAACGGTTCGAAACTCCAAAACCACCGAAACAAGTGAAACCGAAACCGAAACTTGATTTTCTTGAAGGCCGGAACCAAAACCGAGACCTCTAACATTGTTAACGTGCACGTAATTGGCTAATATTTTGGAGAAGATAATGCTCGAGGCCTAAGAGGATTCAAAGGACAACTGGTGGTTCTAACAATGCCCAGTTTACAACCTGCTCGCGGATTATAATGGTGTCTTCACTAAACTTGACTGTGTCTTTAAACACCAAATGAAAGCTAGTCCCTGAAAATGATGTCACTTTCTAACAATGATTAACTTTTAAAGTCCTTATAGGTCGATGGGACTTGCATCACCAATTATAAGCCTCTCTGGTACTGCACCTAGCCATGGTCAGGTTGCTGGTCTTATCCTATCTTTCATTTTTAATGCTGAG
The DNA here is from genome assembly GCA_030789695.1 of Scilla litardierei. Classification (NCBI taxonomy): domain Eukaryota; kingdom Viridiplantae; phylum Streptophyta; class Magnoliopsida; order Asparagales; family Asparagaceae; genus Scilla; species Scilla litardierei. Next base: position 129,307,974 of record CM061139.1, on the reverse strand, counting down.
ATTTGCTCAAGAGCCAGACGGATATGGTGAATGGACACTGTTCTCACCACACTTGCGAACAGTTGACTTGTGAATTCACCATCAGTGGTTAGGGATTTTGGCATGAAATGGAGAGTTGGACTTTGTAGAGTTTATTAATATATGTGTTTCTAGTGGATGATTATCTACCTCACACTGTATATCATCATGAGTTGGCTCATTTGATTTGATGGATGGTGTTAAAGCTCATGCTATGATAATTGAACAAACTGAAATGAACTTGGTGAGTATGTATTACATTGTGGTGGTTCTTGATATATTTGAGTGGTATTAAGGTGCTTTTGTTGCCGAAGATGTGCTTTTGCTTTCTTAGTTCTTAGATAACCATCTCTGACATGACCTACTCTCTCTGTATGCTCAGTTTAGATGGACTTTTTAACTCGGGGATTAACATGCATTTCCCCGTGTATGAATCATTTTAGGGATAATTTTTTTGAAGATTCTTGCACATGATTCTACAGGTATTTCAGTCTTCTCGTATAGCTCCAAATTCTCTGACATATTGACTCATTTTACCAAACTGTCCTTTTTATCTTGCTAGAAGTTTAGAGTGGATGACCTCAAATTTCGTGTTTAATCTTATTCCACACATCTCCTGCAATGAGAAACCTTTGCAATAGTGGAATGATTTGAGCAGCTGCATGAACTTTGACTGTTTCCGTATTGGTTACATCTTTATGAGACAGTATAAGTAGAAATATAATGTCGGGATGCATTTTTTATATAGCTTAACTAGGTAAATGCCAAAATAGTTTACGAAACCTGAGCTGTTGGCTCAAGGACAAAGACATATATTTAAAGTATGTGTATTTAGTTAGTCTTATAAAACTGATGTTATAGCCTAAAGACAAATTAATCCTAGCTTAGACTAGTTTAATGTTATGATCTCATGCTGTTATTATCTGTTGACTAACTCATAGTAAAAATGTGCTTGTTCAGGGTCATGATATCATTATCCTCTGCAAGCTTTAGAGGACAACACTACTGTGGTAAGCAATAATGTTATTGTTTCAACAATGGTTTCATTATATATTTTTTCGTTATCTCTCTCACTACTGCTGTTTCAACCATGTTTTTGGTAAAAAATTTTTAATCCACGCATGTCTGTAAGTAATAAGATGTCATTCTTGAATCACGTGGCATGCAATTATGTTTTCATGATTATATATAAGGGAATCATATTAACATATGATATTTTGATATGCCAATGATGATTTCATCTATTAAGTGGAAATTTCAATGCCAACCTTTATTTGGCAATTAGATCATTGGATCTTGTAACTTCACTGCCTGATTTAAATTAGTTAGAACAAGTCATATGATTATAAAGTTATGGTTGTCTTACAATCCAATGGAAATTTTCTATTAGTAATCCATGACCTAATTAAAAAACTTTATTTAATACTAAGTTTTAAATTTGCTATTTTTGCATGTAGAAAGGGATATTTTTTAAAATGACCCAAAAAACAATAAAAAAAAGACACAGAAGAGATGTGACTTGGCAGCACATGGTATATAAGGCAAGGGTATGTTGACATGAATGAAGAAAATGCTAATAACAAATGTACAAAATATGGGCACTTGTAAAAAAAGGGACGCAGACTTCTTATACTCCCCCCCTCTCCCGTCACCACTCCAGTTGGGAACCTTTTTGGCCGTTTTGGGGGGAAGGGGGGGGTGTTTGTTTGTTTGTTTTTTTTTTTTTGGGGGGGGGGGGGGTGGGGGTGGGGGGGTGGAGGTGTGTGCGCGATCGTTGATTTGATAAACAGCAAGGGAGGAGGATGAGGACAATAGCAAGAAAAAAGGGAAACGACAAGAGAAGAATTATATTTGGAACTTAAGGGAATATAGGCAAGTAGCTTGAGTTCTTGAATTTTAGGTTTCCTATTGTTTTTTATTCTCCATAGAAAGAAGTTATGATTGCTTGTTTAAACTTTTATCTTGATGCTTGAATTTAATTAGAAAATCAAGGCCTAGTTTTGATTTTGATATTTGTTAGTGTACATTCTGGAATTTTAGGTATCCTATTGTTTTTTTAATGTTGGTGTACAGCCATTACCTTTGGTTCTGCTTCTAAAACTTGTTTTGGGATTGGGATGAGTTTTTCTGGTTAAGAGTTGCTAGAAAATTCTGTAGACTTCATTTGAATTGTTCCATCAATTCTGTTTAATATAATATATGTTGCTAAGTTTTGTTATTTTGTTATTGAAATTTGTGTTGGTGCAGTGATGCTTGATTTGGGCTACCGAACTACCTTCGAGTTAGTCTGTTGTAGGTTTCTAGTTAATATTGTTCCCGTTCATCTTACGATGGTTTCAGAGCCTATTGACTTGAGTAATGGATGATAAGAATATCAAAGTTATATGGTTATTCTTGAGAGTTTTCTAAAAGATGTTAGTAAGTTGTTTAGAAAATCTAAATGTATGGTTCCTTTTATTGAAACTTAAACTATTTGTGTTTGTATTTTAAGTAAAAAGGGCATTATTACTTTGTGTTTGTGTGTGTATGGGAAACTTGATTTGTGTTGTCTGTGCAAGAAATTTTCTGACTGAACAAGAAAACCCATTTCATATGGGGGGTTTTGAAATTTTTTCCCGAGATTATACCCATTTTAAAACTCTAAAACTACAAATATGAGTGAACCCTAAGGGAATATTCGATCCAATTGTTACAAAAATTTTATTGTTAGGAAACTGTATATCGTTGGATTCACTTGATTTTTGGTATATTGATCATCTGACCACATTCGAAGAAATTTTAAAAAATAAATATAAATGGTGTATATGTGGATCATTGCGGTAAAAATCTCTAGTGCTAACAGCATATATACATTATTTTGATATAAATATAGATTAATAGGTTTGTGCTGATAGCGCGGGAAATATTTCCCATGCTGTCAGCCACTCAAAACCAAAAAAAAAATTTTGAATTTTTTAATAGGTTATATACATTTTAAAACTCCAAAACTCCAAATAAGTGTAAACACTAAGGAATTTGAATCTCATCCATTCGTTGCAAAAAGTTATATTATTCTGAAAGCAGTTAGATCGATGGTCGGTCAAATAACATTGGATATACTTGATTTTTAGTATGGTGATCATCTATGATGTGTAGAACATATTCATTTTTAAAAATAAAATGATGTATATGTGTTGTCAGCGGAGAAAATTTTCCTGCGTTGACAGAATTTTCCTTGCAGATAGTATATATACATTATTCTCATATATGCATGCATGTATGTATGTGATCCATACATCTTTTGGGTCTTGAAACTTCACATGTACCCCTACAAGGTATGTTCTATGATTGCACTCATAAAGTAATTTCCAACGACATCAAAGAACTTTGTTATGCTCTGGCCAAATGAATACCTTCTTTTGTTATTTTTAATTTTGACATTTTCATAAGAATTTTGACATATCATGTATTCTTTCTAGATACCACCATGTGCATATTATTGGCATGATTTTTATATAAGAAATTTTTTCAACAAGTGTCTACATTTTGAGGAGGGGGGGGGGGGGTCATTTTTGGCATGGCTTTCATATTGGAATTATTTTGACAATTGATTACTGAATTTGACAAATTTTAGATTTTCATATTAAAATGTTTTGACAAGTGATTATATGATTTGATAAGTGATTATCAAGTTGAACATATAAAGTGTATCTTGACAATCGATTATATGTAAAGCTTTAGCTATTAGATACTTGTAAAATCCGTGCGGGTAACTGGTAAAAATTGCAGCACATGTACTCCTAGCCAGTGATGCATCCTTTTAACTTGAGTAATAAGTGATTAATGGCTTCTTGGAGACGTCTGTAGAGATTACACTAATGCGACTATAAGACAAGTGATCAGCGACTACATGATTACATGACTACATGATTAGTTGTCTCATTTGGTATTGATAGGATATCGGTGAAGATGAGACACCAAAGGTTAGTATACCATAAACGTTTTTTTTGTAAGTGATAATTTGCCATAATCAAGCACTACATGAGTGCATTACATGAGGTCTGATACAAACTATTTGTGACTTGTTTTTGGGTTAAAAGTTTTTGGTTTTGGATATATTGATTTTATATGTAGAACCCTTGAGCTTTGATGCGACTAATAAGTGAAATGCTTGACGCTACATTTACTGTTCTTTTGAGTCCAAATTTATGATTATGTCAACATTTTTATATTATGGATCTCTATTTGCAATTGTTATGATAGAATAAACTGGATTTGGGTTGACATTCATGATATTTGACAGGCATACTTTGACCACTTTATTATGATCATATTATTTCCATATTATATGATCATGAATTCTTGCATCGTTTTGTGCTACAAGTTCAGAAAATTATCGTCCTTCCCATGTATTGATTATTTGAGTTTTTGGTAAATGGTGATGTTTAAGTCATTTGGAATTTTGACGTATATTCTGAACTTCATGAATTAGAAGAGTTATTTATTGGGTGATGGACTCGTCCCTTTTATCAACCATTTTTCAGACTAGTTGACTCAGCTTTGGTTTGCATGGAGGTGGACTTTTGTCAACATATGAAGGGTATGCCTAACTTCTAGTTTGCAATATGCACTATTATGATTAGCATAGTTGCAAGTTTAGATTTTGAGACGAGTAAGTAACTTACTCATCTTTTGGGGTTGTATAAACGATGCAAGTCCATGGGTTATGTGCGGAATTATGCATCACTCTTCTAACATGGATGTTTTGTAAGAGGGCAATGATGGAAATGGTATGTAGATTACGTGCGGTTGGTGAGTTCCTTGACCACCTTTCTTAAAATGCTCTATTAATGATCAATGATTAAGAAATGAACATGCTTGAAGACTTTCACATGATTGGCTACAATTGGTGGCATCCTTATGATTTAACTAGTTTAAATCTTGGAGGCGTGACATGTTTGGATAGCCCCCATCCAAAGGATTATAATTAAAATGCCATTTTCCATATGGATTGAGGAAATTCAAAGGATTGGTTTATTTGGATGTTGCTTTTTGACAACCAATCCAAAGGATTATAATCCAAAAAGCTAGCCACTCCATTGGATTATCAAAGGAAGGTCATGATCTCTCTCTTTTAATATAAAGGATTTTGCTTGGTCATGAAGTTACTTTTTGACAACAATTAATGACAACATGATAATATTAATATGATATTCAAACAAAGTTTTTGGATTGCATTCCAAAGGATTTTTATCCTTGGAATATTAAGTCTGTTCCAAGGGATTCTCATCCAAGTTGAAATCCAATGGATTTTACTTCCAACCATCCAAACAAACACTGAAGGATGGGACAAGTCGTATGACCAGGGACTTTAATTGAAGTGGGTACTGTTAAATATGGAGGCTTGTGTGCAAGTTAATGTGCACTTTTTGGGAGCTGTATATTATCTCTGTACTGCGACTGACGATCATGGGTAGATCAGGAGGAAATCAAAATTGATCACTTGAAAGGAAAAGTGGCTATCCCTTTCTTGGTAAAAATGAACATTTTCAGTGGGGGTTTATCACTTTTATGTTTAACATAATTTCCTGGGGTGTGTACATATTTTTGTATATTCAAAGTTGTTTTTGATCAAAAGTATAAATGAATTGCTGAAAAAATACAAAACATTATATTAAGCTAAAAGAATGTCAAAATTAGTTAGGGACGCTATATGAATAAATTAACAATATAATTTCATTATCTGCAAAGAAAGATGATGTCTTTAAAAAGTTGGAACTGTGTGTCTGTGTGTGCTGGCATTTGAAAAACAAAATGTAATACTTGATGACTGCCTAAACCCGCCTATCGTATCAAAAAATGCATTGGTTGTCTAGACCTGCCTGTTTTCTCATATCCAGTTTTCTATATTGCCGACTGCAAAGGCATTGGCCTATCAACTGGTTCAGTCACCTTGTTACCAGCTCAGATTGGGCCCATCTATGCCCAGGCAAAGGTGTGCTTAGTGGTTGCCTTGCGGTGGTGATTGCCTAGATACTGCATTTTAGAAATACTATCCGAAGCCAGCGTCTATTGTGTGTCAACCATCCTGTATATTTTCACTGTAGATATTTATAAACAACAATTAATAGTTTCTCACATATTCTCAACGAGATACTGGTTATACCAGTTATTTATAACTGTGAATGTAGGTCTGATAAGAGATAATGTTTATGATACGATCTGGTTGATCGTATAATCAAATCATCGATTAAAAAGTGGAAAAATATAAAAAGTGGAATTTTTATAGAAAAGTTGGCGAAGAACAAAAGATAATTGGATCTCCTTCGAGATGAAATCCTATCTCCTATATTTGGATGAACGGACCAAAGCCTAATCACCTTCACAAAGATACCTAATTGTTCTTCATAAATAAGCATAAAAGACAAGACGACCAGCCCTAGATTAAATAGAAAAGGGGAATTACTAATCTAGTCTTTTCAGACTAGAATACCCTTAGACCCACTAAACCCACTAAGTCATGTCTCCCCGTCTCCTGCGCCGTCAGTAAGTCCTTCAAGGTGGGCTCGAGCCGTGGCGGGGTTCGGCTAAAGGTGGGCCCGCCTGTGCGGGTGGGGTGTCCGCATCAATACCCCCTAAAAGAGCCACCTTGTCCTCAAGGTGGAAATCTGGAAACTGCTCCCTGACTACATCGTACGCTTCCCAAGTAGCGTCACAGTCTGGTAACCCCGTCCAGTAAATCAAAACCTCCTTTCGCCGTCCCGCCCTCGACGAACCATCCTCACCGTCAGTGGCTCCAACAATGCCTCCATGTCCTCAGTGAGTGTCGGTGGTAGAATGGAAGAGGTTGTCTAATTCCCAATCGCTCTCCGGAGCTGTGACACATGAAACACCGGGTGTATCGTCGTAGATGGTGGCAACCTCAGCCGGTACGCCACTTGGCCAATCTTTGCCTCAATCTGATAATGGCCGTAGTATCGAGCCAGCTTCTCATTCCGCCTCTGTGCTAATGACTTCTGCTGGTAGGGGCGCAGCTTCAGGTACACCATGTCGCCCTCCTGAAAGTGCACATCCCGACGATGTCCATCTGCTCTAGTCTTCATCATATGCTGCGCACTCAACAGATGCTTCCTCAACTCTTCCAGCAGACCATCCCTCTCGCCCATATACTCCTTCACCTGCTACACTTGCTCAGTCGATCCACCACTACGAATATCACCGAGTATCCCTCTGACCGTGGTAACCCGTCAATGAAGTCCATCGTGACCTCCTTTCAGACCCTCTTTGGTAAAGCCAACGGTTGTAACAACCCTGCTGGCGCCATGACCATATACTTGTGACGCTGGCAAACGTCACAAGCTGCCACCAAATGTGTGATACACCTCCGCATCCCTGGCCAGAACACCTCACGGGCCATCCTCGTGTAAGTCTGCTGCACGACCGAGTGGCCCTCCGTCACCGAGCTGTGGAACTCCTGGAAAAGGACATGTATAAAAACTGAGGTCCGCGGCAACACCAACCTCCCCTGGTATAATAGCCTGCTTCTTGCCAGCGAATAACCCGTCGGTCCCTCCCCGCTCTGTAGCACCTCGCGGATATGCCGCAGCTCTACGTCCTCCTCTGCCTCCCGTAACATTAGCTCTCCGTCCAACCACATAGGTATAGGTGGAGACAGTACTCAAGTCGACCCCCGTCTCTTTGCGGGACAACATCGGCCTTGTTCTCCAGTCTGGGCAGGTATTCGATGTCAAAGCGATATCCTACCGGCTTGGATAGCCACCGCTGATGCTTCTCAGTCACCAACCTATGCTTCAACAGATACTTTAGACTCCGCTGGTCCGTTCTGATCACAAAATCTATTTCCAACAGATATGTTCGCCACTTCTGCACCGCCAAGACTATAACACTAAGCTCCCTCTCATATACCGACTTTAGCCGTGCTTGAGCTAAAGCACCTGACTGAAATATGCTACCGGCCGTCCTTCCTGCATCAACACAACTCCCAATCCATACCCCGACACATCTGTCTCTACCACGAAGGACACGCTGAAGTCAGGTAAAGCCATCACTGGTGCTGTCGTCATTGCCACCTTCAAGGCCTCAAAAGCCTTGGTGGCGTCCTCCCCCAACTTGAAACCATCCTTCTTCAGCTGTTTGGTAAGGGGTCGGGTTATGGTGCTGTACCCCTTAAAGAACTTTCTGTAGTAGCCCGTCAGCCCAAGGAATCCTCGAAGTGCCCTCAATGTCGTCGGTACCGGCCAATCCAGCATCGCCTCTATCTTCAACCGGTCGGCCTCCACCCTTGCTGCTGACACAACATGCTCCAGGTACTTGATTCGTGTCTGGCCAAAACCGCACTTCTTTCGATTGGCGAACAACTGGTGCACCAACAGCTCCTGGAAGACCACCTCCAAGTGGCCCACGTGCTTCATTCTCCTGCTAGACCAGTATGTCGTCAAAGAAAACCAGTATAAACCTCCGCAGGAATGGCTGGAAGACCTTGTTCATCAAGGCCTGGAATGTCGAAGGGGCGTTCGTCAAACCAAAAGGCACGACGAAGAACTCGTAATGCTCCTTGTGGGTGCGAAATGCTGTCTTCGACACATCCTCTGGCCTCATCAAGATCTGGTGGTACCACGCCCTCAGGTTGATCTTCGTAAAGACCACCGCTCCGTGCAGCTCATCCAGCAACTCGTCGATCACCGGAATGAGAAACTTGTCTGCGACAGTTTTCTTATTCAGCGCACAGTAATCAACGCAGAACCGCCAACTCACACCAGCAGCACTGGGCTAGAAAAAGGGCTCACACTGGGTTGGATCATCCCAGCCTGCAGCATCTCTCACATCATCTGCTCGATCTCATCCTTCTGCACATGCGGGTACCTATATGGCCGCACACTGACTGGTGATGTCCCCTCCGCAGCACGATCGCGTGCTCGTGTCCTTTCGCTGGAGGTAGCCCCTGCGGACTCTAAAGCACATCCTGGTATTGCTCCAGCACTGGCTCCACCTCCCCTGGGGTCTCCTCCTGCTGCTCATCCCCCTCTGTTGCCATCCCCTGAAACTCCATCAGGAACCCCTCACGCTCGTCCCGCAACGCCCGAGTGATTGCCTTAAAAGCCACCATTGAAAAACACAGAGTCGGGTCTCCAGTCAGCACAACCGTCCGCTCCCTATCCTGGAATTCCATACTGAGGAGTTTCCAGTTGACCTTCATCTCCCCCAGCTTTTTCAGCCACTGCACCTCAAGGATAATGTTGATGTTGCCCAACTCCAAAGGCAAGAAATCTTCTACCACTTGTAGCCCCTGCCACCTCAGACACACCCCCTTGCACAGTCCCTTACTCTCCTCCATCTTCTCCGTACCCAGTAGTACAGTGAACTTCTCCATCGTACTCAACTCTAGCCCACGACGCTCCACAATCCTCTCCGAGATGAAATTGTGGGTCGTCCCACTATCAATGAGTACCGTCACCGCCTCCTCTGCTAACAGCCCTGATAACTTCATGGTATGATTCGTGTTGAATCCTACCACGGAGTTCAAGGATACATCCGCCACGTCCATGTGCACGTGCTCAACCTCACTCTCCTCTGTCATCACGGGCTCTCCTTCATCAGCATACTCCTCCACGTTTGGTACTATCACAATCTGCAGCAGCTTGCTCGTACATCGATGACCGGGACTGAATTTCTCATCACATCTGAAACAGAGGTCTGGAGCTCGCCTCGCCCTCATATCGGCCTCAGTCAGCCGCCTCTCTGGTATCACTGGTCGTGCCTCCACTCTCTTCTCCTTCGCGACCTCTGGTGCTACTGTGACCCCCTTCGGTGGGACCAGTGCTGTCTGGCTGTGCTGGCACTGGGTCCCCCAAGCCCCTCGAATGCGTCTCTCCTCTGCATGCCTCTCCTCCGCCTTGTGGGCCAGGCGAAGGACATCCTCCAAGGTCCCCGGGCTCTGCATCCGCAACTCCGCTCATATATAAATATAAAAAGTGGAAAAATATAAAAAGTGGAATTTTTATAGAAAAGTTAGCGAAGAAAAAAAGATAATTGGATTTCCTTCGAGACGAAATCCTATCTCCTACCTTTGGATGAACGGACCAAAGTTTAAGCACCTTCACAAAGATACCTAATTGTTCTTTACAAATAAGCATAAAAGACAAGACGGCTAGTCCTAGATTAAATAGAAAAAGGGAATTACTAATCTGAAAAGACTAGAATACCACTAGACCCATTAAACCCACTAAGTCATGTCTCCCCGTCTGTTGCGCCGGCAGTAAGTCCTCTAAGGTGGGCTCGAGTCGTGGCGGGGTTCGGCTAAATGTGGGCCTGCTTGTGCGGGTGGGGTTTCCGCATCAGTTTCAACAGCCGATGAATTGTTTTTCTTGTTTCATCGTTTCCATCATGTCGAAAAGTTTCTGTTAGAGACGGGTTGCTTCCCAACAGCAAATTCCAGAATCATTTTTCTCTTTTACTGCATGCATTCTTTACTACGAGTTCATGCTTTTTGAGGATCCAACCTGACTATGTTTTTATAACCTATATTGGTCCACTTGTGATGTTTTGGCCAAGAAGTGAGATTTCAGTGGTTTTGTTTCAGTTTCGAAGGGGACATACAAATTACCGTTCGGTATCGACTGGATTTGATTGGTTTCAGTTAGTTTCGACTGAAACCAAGTGGTTTCGCCGGATACCTCACTAAATATGGATTTGCGTTTAAATTCACGAACCTATTTGAACCATATAAATTAAAAATTTAAAAATGGTTTCAGTTAGTAGTTAGTTTCGACTGAAACCAAGTGGTTTCGCCGGATACCTCGCTTATAATAAAATATGGATTTGAGTTTAAATTCACGAACCTATTTGAACCATATGCATCAAAAATTTAAAAATGATAAAGAATTTATTGAAATTCTAAAAAAAAATAAAAATTTTAACAATTCATTGAGATTCTAAAAAAGTTATTATAAATGCATTGTTATATAATTATATAATTATATACATATAAATTCAAAACTGAAACATAAAACGAAACTTTCAAAACGGATGAAACTGTTCGAAACTTAAAAAATTTTCAACGGTCGAAACCGAAATCGAAACTGAGTTCTCAAACCTTGGTTTTGACCATTCTTCTATACCAGGAATCAATCTTGAGTTTGTGGTAACCAGAACACTTGCTTCTTTTCCGGCTTCTATTTATAATGCAAACACTGTAAGGGGTTTGCAAATTGATCTGTATCGGTCTCAAAGTTTCCTAACATGCATCTTGATTCCGTAAGACAGCTTTCCATTCATTGGTTCACATTTTCCTCCGTGATGGCCCAAACGTGTGCATCACCTTAATATCGGGTTTGAGATGGATTATGTTTGTTATTCAGTGCACGACGACTTTGTGCGGAAACTTTTTTCCCAGAGTCGCCACCTCATAGTGTTTCAGAAAGCATTTTCTTTGATTTCAAATGTTGGTCGTTCCGGAAATGTACACTTCCATTTTTTTCCATATTCTTCATTGAAACATTGATATTGGTGGCCCCATCTTCTATTCTCACTTCTTTTTGATGTATGTACGTCGATAATACTGTAGCACATTCCCAGCATTCTCATCCTCTGCGTTGGTAATGGGAAATGAGTGTTCTTGACTCACATGCACGAACATGTATATGCTACTGTAAGTTTTATTTATGTAATTCTACAGATCAGTATTTTAGATTTCTTTGCCTGGAAGCGTTACATTTGCATGCCCCTCTAAAATCATATTTTCATCTGGATTCATCTATGTATTCCTAATCAAACTTTTACATGCATACCATATATACATGTACTAGAAATTGCCCGTGCACCAAGTGCATGGAGGAAAAACAAACCCACACAAACACGGTACGGTGCACGCGCGCAACCGAGAAGGAGCGAGAACTGCAGGTGAGTGAGTTGGTAGCGTCGGGGGTGAAAGGGGAGCAATCACGTAAATACGAAGGCTAAAAGGACCGAAATGCAAAAACCCAAGGCAAATAAGTGGGAAGGTGGGGGTTTTTTTGTGTGCAAATAAATGGAAAGTTGGGGGGTGTGGAATTTTTTTATTTTTATTTGAGGGACCCACCACGGTTGAGGGGACTTTGCCACGTGGGACAAACCCGTGGCAAAGCCCCCTCATTTGTTTATTTGAGAGATCCCCCACGGTTGAGGGGACTTTGCCACGTGGGACAAACCCGTGGCAAAGCCCCTTCATTTGTAAGAAGGATGTGTATATATATAAACATAACCATCCGAAGATCATTTACATATGTGAGGCTATAAATTGATTAACATTATCAATAATATACAATGAACTCATCGCTAGTTTGTCTGTGGTGTTGCTGTGGAGAAGAGGTGTATGTATATACCCCATTGAAATTATTACTTTTGCTGAAATTCCAATTGCATTATAAATTGATAAATTTTCTTTCTTACATTACATGTGCTAAGAGTGCTCTTTAGATTGTTTGAAGTTGTTCATTTTAGTATGCATTCTATATTCATTTATATATACATATGCTCAAAGTGAATTGAATATCGCCCTTTGCACTTGTACTCCTTTATTGATGCATCCTTTTCCTCTCTAAAAGGCTAAAATTTCGTAAACTAGGAACAACTTCATTGTTTATATCTAAACTATCATAAATTTCTAAAATTTCTCAATACCCCTAAAGCTTTCTATTTCCCAATAAACTCCAAGAAGATATTGACCAATGTAATATGTTTTTCCCGATGCGCATCGGTATCGGACGTTTCATCTCGGTTTCAGAGCTAATCGAGACGAAACCGGCGGAAAGTTTCGGTTTCGGCTAGGTTTCGCTCGATACGTATCCGTATTAGGCGTTTCATCTCAGTTTCAGTGAGATGAAACCGATTGAAAGTTACTGGTTCAGACAGAACATTGCCGTTCCGACGGAAACCTAAGAGGTTAATAAATGAAAAGAGAGAAGAGAAAGAACAAGAAAAGAAGAAGAATAAGAAGCTCCAAAAATAAAAACATCTAAAAAAGAACAAGAAAAAGAAGAGGGAAGAGGAAGAAGAGAGAGAGACACATACCTAGGCTTGGGCGTCGCCGCTCGTCGTTGTCGAGACAGAGAGACCCGTCTCCTGAAGCCCTCACGAGTCACGACCCTTCGTTTCGTCAACGCCGTCGCAACGAAGACCCTAGCCCTCACGAAGCCCTCGCGAGTCGACACCGCCTTGCACTGATCAAGGGTTTTCGTACTTCATTTTTTTTGATCGATAAGGAGTCGGGGGAGCCCCTTTGTTTTGATCGACTGGAAGCTGCTGGTGATGTTCTTAAATTACACATTTGGTTAAAACTGTTACATTTATTTACAAGTTTGCCATTCTCTTTTAAACCATAAAACAAACAGGAATGGAAAACTTGTAAATAAATGTTAAATGTTTATCCAAACTGATGTCGACTTCGAGGTCCACATGATCTTCAATTAGCCCATTTTCACTATTAGGATTGCTCATTTTCGCATAAAGAATCGACAGCCACAAGTTACTTGCTAACTAACTATTTAAAATTTAAAAGCACAAACTTTTTAAACATTAGTGGACTAATTTTTATTTAAATGGATCAAAACAAAAAATTTGCATATGCACATCAATCCAAATTAACTCATGAGTAATGGAAAGCGTGTTTGATGTTTTAGTATTTGAGATTTTAGTATTTAAGAGTATTTGTTAGGTTTTAAGTATTTAAAACTAAATACGGATGAAACCGAAACCGAGACCACCAAAATGGGCGAAACCCGGCCGAAACCTGTCGAAACCTAAAATTTCCAGGAGACCGAGACCGAGACCTCAAACATTGCTATTAACCACCCAAGGAAAATGTCATTTAGTCCTTTTGGTTACCTGAGACTTGCAAAAGTTTTTAACTCATATGTGAGAACTACAAAAAGTTTTTGAAAAAAAAATAAAAACATGAATAAAACCCTTTTCCTCATATTTCATTGACACATTGGTCCCACAATTTATCAAACTAACACCTTGGCACTTTCCTTCTCAAAGTCCATCTCGAATTTCCCCACTGATTCTTGACGCAGCACAAAAGCAAAACATAGATTAAGGGTTCTAGATTAAGGGTTTTGATGATGAGAAAAATAAGAAATTGGAAGAGAAATTAAGGATTAAAAGGATAGTAAGCTGAGGATAAAATAAGATTCAGACATCTTGCTAGTCCCGTCTTGCACCTGCTCTCAGCTTGCTCCCACCCTCAACCCCTCTTATGCAAAGAGATTTAGAAGGAATCCTTTTGAACCAAACTAGAATTCTCACAAATTAATCAATTCCATTTCATTAAAGTAATTAATTGTAGTACATGCTTATTTAAAAGCCAAATCACGTGCACCATATGTGCACATCAAAATAAAATATCGCCTAGCACTTGCGTAACATGTGAAGCTCATAAGCAACTAAAATCAAAATAGACTAAACCACAGGGTTGGTCTAAAATAACGCTTGAGTTGGATCTCCATCATCTCTTCTTCATTCCTGTCAAATTCCATCGCTGCCAGCCCCATCATATTCATCTCTCTCTCCTTCCTCTTCTTTCAGACCCCATTGAATGCGATCACCTCCTTGGTTTGTACCATCTACAATTGATTAGCAGCAACCTGCCTAAGTCTATTTGAGTCTTCACAAAGCCCATCGTCGTGTGTTCGGCCCTTATCTTCGTCCTCCACTTTCCCCTCACCTTCTCGCCTTCGTTTTTCCGCTTTGTTTTCTTCTCATTGGATGAGCACAGAAGTAGGGTCAGGGAGAAAAATGGATGTAGGATTTCTGGGGAATCTTATTAACTGGCTGGAGAATCAGTTTGACGAGGAAAGGTATGGCAGGATTGGCCCAGTTTCACTAGGCAAATCCATTAGTTTCAAAGGTGGTTTGGCGAGTTACAACATGGTGATAACATGTATACAAGGAGTGGAAGGGTGGACGTTGGGTTGAGGTCATTTGGCGAGTTGAGGCCAAACAGCTGAAATCTGGATTGTCTCAACGTTTTAATTTGTCTAACTATTCATTAAGTAAGATTTGTTTTTCGGATACCAAATCAACTTGGAAATTTGTGCTGCACCCATTTTTTGTTTTATGCCCTTTCCTTTTTCATGGATGAATTGTGCCTATTTTCACTTTTAGGATTTACATATACAACATATATCACTGTCAAGGTGGGATTTTTCATAGTATTTAGATTTCTAGATTCAAATTAAGAAGCGGCTCAATTCAATTAGAAACTTGAAAACCGAGGATTGGGTTGCGCTATATATATCAAAGAGTATACAATAATGATGTATTTGGTGAATTAAATTCATGGTCTAATAAGGAACTGTGTTATACAAGTTTTCATCAAGACTTGCATTATTTTCATCAATTGTTCCGCCTAGAATCATGCGAAAGTTTGTGGTTGGTTTACAATCATTTGTAATTATTAAGTCATCATTACCACCTATCTGAACCAAAACAGTTGAAACGGACGAAGATCCCGATACTGAAACCAACTAAAATGTGAAAGGATGCCTTGACCAATACCAAGAATTCAAGCCTTGGTTTTAGTTTTTTTCCTCATGTCAGGATGCATCAGTATATATATGACCATTTTTTAATTATAACTGGTATGGATTAATCTAAACTGGTACACTCACAGCAGGAAAATTGTCTTTAAAAATAGTGCCAAAGGGAACATGTGCTTCTCTGCATGTGTGACCTTTTTGGTTCACAAATTTGAACTTTGGGGAAAACAAATTTAGTTTATCAAGACCAAAGATAAATGAAATACTTGAGAGGAATTACATACTTGGCTATGAGTGACACAACCTTAGAGTTTTGAAGAACAGTGACACGTTTGCGCATATGTATAGAAAATATGAAAGGAGCACCAGACATATGGTTATCCACTAAGCAGTAAATATTCTATAAGGTGCTTATCGTTGGTGCATCGTTTCATTCAGTACTGGACTTAGGAGTAACTCAAGCTTTTCATGAGCAAATTACCATGCATCTAGTATATAGAGACACGACTCTTCCATCAAGGAGAACTAATCATATATACATAGAAGGCTATAATTTTTGGAAGAATATCTGGCAGGAGTATCATCACAGTCAAGGTACCTTTAGTTTTCCCATGAGCTGGACAAGCCAGGCGGAATTCTCATAAACGATTAGTTATATCCCATATCTAGGTTGATTCACTGAATGATAGCATGTTTCCTGTTGCG
This sequence comes from Scilla litardierei, assembly GCA_030789695.1. Classification (NCBI taxonomy): domain Eukaryota; kingdom Viridiplantae; phylum Streptophyta; class Magnoliopsida; order Asparagales; family Asparagaceae; genus Scilla; species Scilla litardierei. The sequence continues at coordinate 129,291,736 of CM061139.1, read as the reverse complement.
CTCCTTTGAACCTCTCCCAATAATTTAACATATGATAGCTGATAATCTTGTAAAGAGGTCAGAAGCAGCTTCATGTTGCTTACCATATAGATTTGGTATGAAGCTCTGTTTTTGTTTTTGTTATAATGGCTTTTAGTTTCTTTTTGTGCTACTTCTAGCCCTACAGAAGTTAACAAGCTCGGGACAGTTTGTCTTTTTAATTATTAGGCTCCATCCTAGTTGTTTAGTTTTACTTAAAAGTCTTATCAGCTTATCCATGCGTATCCGCACTCTTCTTTTGGCCATTAAGCACGGTTCTGCTTCCATGATAGTGTTTTCTGAACTAATGAATTTAGCTTGCTGGAGAGATGAAAACTCATTTGTCTTGCTGGCATCCTAAGGCATGAACATAAAATGTGCAGCTATCAGTTTATTGGGAGCTGTTGGGCGATGTCCTGCGGAAACCGAACTTGTGTTGAATCAGCAAGCTCCGGTGGTGGCAACCATTAATTGGAGCGTGAGAGCTCGACAGCAGGTGCTGCTGTTTTGGACCAGGTCCGAGACAAGTGAGTGGCTCTTCAAATCTGTTTGTGAGATCAACGGTGAGGGGCTCTGGCAGTCTTGTGCGTCGTTAGTCTTTCCATCGTGAAAAAGGTACTAAAATTCAAGCTTCTTGTTGGTCAGTCTCATTCTGAAGCTGTACTTACTAGTCGATTTATAGAGATTCACAGATAAAAAGCAGCAGCTAATTGTGTCCAATTGGTGATAGATGTATTCAATTTTCTAAATTTATTTATTTTCAGTAAAGCTCAATTTCTTGTTCGGCCGATTGATACTGCATGATGCATCAAAGAATGTTAAAGGTGTGATTTCAAACTCATACAGAACTAAAGCCATATTTCAACTGAATATATGCACAAAATATTTTATCCGGGCTGTCCTCATTTGGCAGTGTATTTTAGTGTTCAAGTCGTCGATGTTTCCAACCAAATGGATCAAAACCAAGAACCTACCATTAAGTCTGCAACAACAAAAAATTTCTTTGTTTCGACAAGTGCATACCCTTGTTCACAAAATGAGGGAAAAAAATAAACACAAATAAAGATAAGATTAAGATATTTGGAAACGATCAATTTATATTCATTCAAGAAATCCACATCTCTTCCACATCAACCACACGAGACAGCTATACTTCTCACTCACATCGTCTCACTTCAGCAGTTACAATAGGAGCCATACATCAATTACATTCACATTTCACGGACACAATCGGCTAAATGTTCTGATGCCCGCACCGGCTTCAGATCGAACCAATTACGGTATAGACTTTGATTGAATTTGTATATACACGCAGAACACAAGACACACTATTAGTCATCCCATTGGCTTGAATTTGCAATCTATTCAGAAGAGAAGACGACTCAAGGACATCAACTCTGCGAACCTTCAATGCCTGAGGCATTACGCTTGCGAACCCTGCACAGGCATTGAACTGCAATGTCGTGGCTCCACACCTCTGACTTGGCTAAAGGGTTCATTGCGACACAGAGAGTCTAGAAACCTTAGTCTTGTAACGTTAGCTACAGGACTAAGAGAGTCTAGAAATCTCAGCTGAAACCGAAGTAACCTGCACATAGAGAAATGCGAACACGATCAATGCTCATGGATGTTCAAGACAGCAGCATCATTTGTAGTACCAAGTTCCTCCGACTACAGCAGAAGCACCAAATATAAGCATGAAAATTTACAATTATCCAGTGCCAGGCTATCGCAATACTGAAATCAAGGTATTTTGTGAAAAATTGAGACCTTTAATAACTTGTAAAGTAATTGGGTTTACAGAGAGTTGACTTGCTGTCTCCAACCCTTTCATATATTATATTTGAGAATAATGCGTATCATATTACATTTAAGGCTTAGCCACATATGCGACCTCTAAAACTTCACCCTCCGTTGTTTTCTCAAAGGATCGGAACGTTCATTTTGTTGTACATATTCTAATATCTCAAAACACCGAATTTATGATGAACCCAATGTATTTTATCCATTCATTCATCTGTTTGCAAGAGTTCAATTCATACAAAGCCGTTAAATTTGCGATGGGTAGCACTGACGACAACATGTGATCCTCAAGCCACCATTACCCTCTCTCTCAATTTCGGGGTTGTTCTCACGGCAACAAGGCCCACAACCATTCCTAGCACTGTCGACAAGGCTAGATCCGATGATCAATCCACGAATCGACGACGATGAGCCCAATGCAATAGCCATCCGCTGCAGTTGAGACCAGATTTGGCCTCTCCGATGTTTGTGGGCATTTGTCGACACTGCTTGCAGATTCAATCCTCTTTATCCACCTCTGGGCATCTCCCACCCTCCTTGGTCTCCATCGACCGTCTTCACCTTCCCCTTTTCTTTTTTTCTTTGATTCTAACAAACCATTTTGCTCAGTGCACATACCACTTAATTTTTGCTCGGTGCACATACCGTATAATTGTGAAAATCCAAGTTTTTACGCAGTGCATATATCAAAATACCAAAAATGCCTATAAGACAAAACACCCTAAATCAGTTTACCTGCTTTAATCTTCTTCATGAAAATTTGCTCAGGGCACACACCGCGCGCGAGGGGGAGCTCGTTCAAGGGGGAGCTCGTTCAAGGAGGGGGAGCCCGTCGCCCTTAATGGAGGTCGTTAAAGGGGGAGTTCATCGTAGGATCGAAGAGTTGTAATTGATTTGATTTGAGGTGGAAAGGGGGGGGGGGGGGGGGGGGGGGGGGGGGGGGGGATTTCAGGAGGGAGGGATTTCATTGAAGGTGGAGTTCGGGGATTAGCTCAAGTTTGCTTAGGTTTATTTGTTGGTGAGTTGATGAATTTAGTGAGTATTGGGGTGCAAATTGATTTCGGGGTTTTTGAAGGGAAATGTATGAAAAAGTTAGTTGTCTTGAGTAGGTTCGTATTTGGGATGAAAAAAAATTTAATTCCTCAATTTTTGTTGATTTGATGAGTTCGCTTTTTCAGGGATCTGTAGAAAAAAATTTGTTGATTATATGTTGATGCTATTATTTTGAAAAATACATTTGATGATTATTAATTAAAGTTAATGTATAATATATATCTAATATAATTTGAAAATAAATTTGATGATTGTAGGTCGATATAAATGTTGAGAACTGTCGGTACACAACATACACTAAGCGGGGCGTAAATAGTGTAAATGCAAGCAAATATGCGTAATTAAAAAGTTACTAATAATTCAACGCACAACGCAGCGGAAATAAAAATAATACGCTCAAAAACAAACACAAAGAGAGATGACGCCAATGCAAACGCAAAAACAAGGCGTATCCTTGTTCGGATCCTTAAACTGACAATTTTACTCCAATCCCACGTTGTAATTGCACTCCGTGGATTTTACTAACCCATCCCGAGCACAATCCACCAACATCATAACACAGTGCTTGGTTGCAACTCTCCCACTACATGAGTGCAAAGGAGTAAACCCTCCTAAACGAACAATCTCTTACATGGACACCAAGGAGTAAACCCTCAAATGTTATAAAGGGGTAAACCCTTCTAAGTTGGAGTAAACCCTCCAAGTGGAGTACGCCCTCCATAATGTTTTCACAAACTGAGAGCTAGGTTTTGCAAAGAAACAAACACACAATACACACTTACCTATGCCTTGAATAGATATTATCTATCTGAAGATGAAGACATAGAAGTGTGGAAACCAAGTGTTTGATGATGAGCTTGATGCACTTGTAAGATTGTCCTTAAACTAGGGTTTCAATCTCAAGATCATACTTTAAGTGAAGGAGAAGAATGTGAGAGGAGAAAGCTTTTCACAAGCTATTTGACTCTCTAAAATGATTTCTATATGTAACGACCTGTTTTCATTGTGCACGTATTTTCGCAACGAAAATTTCAAACGAGTTTAAAATGAGTAAATGATTGTTTCTATTTTTTTCGTCCCTCAAATCTGAAAATGGACTTCATTTTCATGATCCTTACGATGATACGAATCCGAAGCATTGTTTTTGTAATTTTTCGGACACGATTAGTTCCAGTGGCAAAATCGTAATGTTCATATATTTAATTATTTTTACTATTCACGTTTTACTAATTCCTGTTTTACTAATTAATCATGTCTAATTACTAATTTCTTAACCCCAACCACCTCTTACCTAACTGTCAGCCGCCCGGAAAAAAACGTGGATTCATTTTCTACGTTCCTTCCCATTTTTTCCATAGCCTTCACCTAATACAATTAATGCATATAATTATTAAATTATATTTTAACATTATATAACGAATCCCTCTCCCCTTCGTTTTTAACACTCAGCATCTCACTCACGCCATAACCCTCGCTCACCCATTGTTTTCCTCTTCCTCATGTTGCAAACTCTCTTTCTCTTATACTCAACCTCACAACCATCCCCTTAACCTTCATCCTCTCACTCAATAACCCAGCGGCAAGCTCCTCCAGCGAAGCCAACCGTCGACGAGCTGCTCGAGCTCGCCTCCTCCCTGCCCCCGCCGTCACCGAGGGCAGCGTGGACCCCCAGCGCCGCCCACAACCCTCACAGGAGCCCAGCACCACAGCCAGTGAGACTCCACCACCGCACCGTTCCCTGCACCACCAAGATCCCCGAGTCGTCGGCATCCTACAGCAAGCCACCATGGCTCCCTCGTCATCGCCACCGACGACTGACCTCGCCGACCCAGCGCCTACACCCCCTCCGCGCTCCACCGAAGCTCGACGCCAACCCCAATCTTCCCTTTGGTTCAGCCTGAACCAATGCATCTCAGCCGCACCCCTCATTCTCTGACTGACCCACACTGTCGACGACGCTGCTCGTCGCCGGCCTCCAACCCGAGCCCCTTCGCTGCCTCCAACTCTGCCATGCTCCGTCGCTGCCTCCGACGAGCCCCCAGAGCCGCCACAGCCCGCGAAACCCCCCTCTCCTCGCAACACCCCGTGCTCCCTCTCTCTTCTCCAACAACCATCGTGGCTGCCTCCACCAGCATCTCCGCCGCGTCGTGGCGCAACCTGCCACATCCTCCGGAGCTTCGCCGGCGTCCCCAGATCTGAGCAGCACCCCCTCCGCTGCCTTTCTCCCTCGGCCCCTCGACGGAGCTCCTCGCCGTCGCTCGTCGTCCGTCGCCACCCATCGCTGACGTCGACCTCCTCGCATCGCTCGCCGCCGTCTCCAGCCGCCTTGCCCCGCCAATCGTCGTCGGCGGCTCCGTCGAAGGACAAAACCCCCCTCCCCTCTTTCGATGCTGCAAGCACGTTGAAGAGGAGAGTATTTTTAGAGGAGTCTTTTATAATAATACGTATACGTATATAAATACGTATACGTGTATATAATAATATAGAGATAATATGATAAAATTCATAATAAATTCTATAAGCATTAGAAAAATACACGGTAAGCGCCAGAAAATTATACGCGTCGACGCAAACACGTATATACTAGAATCATCCTAATCTGATACTTATATTTTTAAATATGAATTTTCAAAGTTATACATAATTATTTCTATTTTGCTTTTAAAATTCGTATCTTCAAATGTTACGTGTATTTTTCGAATACAAAAATACCTATGTATTCTACTAGTCAAGAGCAATGTTTTGACTTATTCTATGAAAGTTTTTGACGTGTATATTTTTTCTAAATAAATCTTCAAACATTTGCGACACCTATTTTCTAATTTAGAAAATTAGTTTTAAATTCATTTTAAATCTATAAAATTGATTTTAAGATTTTAAAAATTATTTAAAAAATACCTAGGAGCTTCAGAAAAATATTTTCTTCTTAGATAAAATTATTTTCCTCACATCCAGCCTTTCCAAAAAGTATTAGCACGTGTTTTGTCATGTTTTGAGCTATAATAAAATTAGAAACAACTACTAAAAATAAGTAGAAAATGGCATAGAAGTTAACCAATGATTTCTTGTGATTGCAGGTACCGTTTCTCGTTCACAAGTGTCCTGGATAGCCTTAGCTTCAGCCTCGACTTACTACGACGATCCTCAAACCTGTAAGTCACGCTAATTCCAGTTTTAGAAGTTAAGCAAGTGTACTAGTATGAACTTATGACATCACATATAGCCTTAGAACGGCTATTGACTTGAACAAACGACTAGAGACCAAATTAAATAGGAAACTGAACTTATAGTCTCAGAACGACTATTAACTTGAGCATACGACATTGCCATCTTTCAACTTTGGTAGTTGTAGCATGCAACCGTCTACTTGGGTAAACTGTGTACTAATGAAAATACCACATGCTTGAAGCATAGGATCAACATCATAGTTGTTGGACTTGACTTTATCCTCAAATTTCTTAGCATCCGCTTTGCCTTGCCTTCTGATTTTAAATAAGAAAGTCAATCAGTGGTCCTAGTTTAACTATCATAGTAGTGTATATCTAAATAGGGAACTACTCTACTGCTCGTTAATATAATCAATGGAGCAGATGTGATAATTGGCATTGATACGACTGTTTTGGAGAAGCCCAAGAGGCAGAGACCCAAGGCCCGGCCATGAACGGGAAGCCCACGTACAAGATTGGGCCCGCCTAACGAGGGTTAGGAAGGGGGTACGGCCCGATCAATGAGACCCACGGGGAATCTCAGACCTGAACCATCTATGGTCCGACACGCTCATAACTAACCCACGATCACCGGGGGTAACCACTCCCCCGGAGCACGAGGACTTAATGTCTATTAAGGAGCCACGTAATCGGCTCCCCCATGACGCAGGCAGGCGCCATCGTAGGGACGGATCTCGGGGGCGTGAGTGGGGCTGACAGCGTGGGGGCGTGGACATGGGCAAACGTGGACGAAGCTCCATAAAAGGACCGGAAGGTCGACAAAGAAAGGGATCGAATCCCAGGTACCCAAATCTGAGGTATTCCATCAACGACTTTGGTTTTCCACCATTTCTCTCCCTCCTCCTGCTCGCGCCGTGGGTTAGCGTATCGATCTCCTCTTGAGTCATACCTGCCCCGCCGAGCACTCTTTAGACCTTGATCTGACTTAGGCATCGGAGGGGATTCGGCCGGAACCAAGGTCCGGCCACCCTGACGAGTTTCTCATCTATTCAGGAAGAAGCTGACCGAGGCACCGAGGCTACCCCTCAGCGCCCGACGACCACTCTCGCGGCTAGCGGGTGTGGCCTCCAACCGAAGACCGAGCACCGAGCGAAGCGCCGAGGCTACCCCTCGACGCCCGTCCAACCGAGGTCGAGCCCACCGAACCGAGCCGAGGCCTCCTTTCTGCTCCGTTTCAGCCGAAGACCGACGCTCGGCCCCGATTCCATCTCTGACCCACGCTGAGCGCACGTGAGCTTGGCGTGTCCAAGGGATCTCAACCGACCCCTTGACCACGTTGACCGTACAGTCATCGGTCAACGATTCAGTCGTGAGAAAACACCCGTAAACATCTGGCGCCGTCTGTGGGAACCGAAGCAATCCCACATCGAACCACCGGAATGGAACCCATCTGCAATGGCGCGGGGCGTATGCCCCCCATCCAAGAGGAGGGAGATTACATTCCCCCCAAGAACCAGCTCAGCCAAACCACCGAGGGGACATGCGAGTCCCGATCGGTCACCCAGGAACAGCTCTGCACCTTCGCCTATGAGACCAACGCCAACATCCAGACGTTGGTCGCAACAATTCAACAACTCGTCGACAACACGCCCATCCAGGGAGACGGGGTGGATGAGGCCCACCGTTGGGGAGGGGGTCACCAACCCATGCGGTCCGCCGTAGTCACCGACCACGGGAACGGGGTGCCCAACCTGGAGCGGCGATTCACCATACCGGGCTTCAACCCAGCACGGTCCCCCACCCCCACCTCGTTTTGCGAGGGAAATAAGAGGGGCTTCGAGCAATCCGAGGGCGGGTCGGTGACCGTCTCGTCTAGATGATCGGGCTCGTCCAGGCACCGCCGGGACGATCGCCGGGACTTGGGGGATCGGTCCCAGCGGAGCGGAAGTGCCTGCCGAGTGAAGCGGGACAGGCGAGAGTACCAGAGCGAGAAAGGCGACGCGCCCAGATCGAGCCCCGCCCCCAGTTTGGCGGGGGCGCAAGGGACAGCCAAGCTTGAACCTGCCCCCCCATTGCGACCGGGCGATCATGAGATAAGCGAAGGAGGGCGGCCGGGGGGCGTTAATGGTGAACGATGCCCCCTAACCCGGAGCATAACTGAGGCATGGGTGCCCTCAAGTTTCAAGTGTTGGAAGCAACGATCTAGGATCTTGGTTTGATGATGACAAATGTGTTGTTACATCTGATGTGTGTGTCTAGTGTGTTTCAGGCATGGTGAAACAATATACTTTCGATATTTGGCGGAATTGGCTTGGCGAAACAATATACTTTTGATATTTGGCGGAATTGCTATTCGTATAGCATATTGGGAGAAAGGGAGTGCGTGCACAAAGAAGTTTGACTTGGTCTTTGGCTAAAGCAAGTTGGAATTGGTCCTATATTGGATAAGATGGATGTGGTCAAATCAATTAGCAATTCATATCCAATTCAAAGTTCATATTCAAAACACATCAAATCTCAAATTGATTGATTCAACCCAATCCCTAGCAAATTACAAATTTCCTAGTTGGTAGTATCCTATTCCTATTCAAACATCAACTAGAGGAAATCAAATCTCTATCTTGTTGGCTCTCCCTTATCCTTTGACAATTTCAAAGGAAACAAAACCTAGCCCAATTCATATATAAAGAATTCACGGCACCCACAAAAAGGGACGAGAGGAAGAATATATTTCATACGGCAACAAAAAATTCTCAAGAGGCTTACAGCAGTACAAAAGCGTGCGGCATATACCAAAGCAAATCAGAGAAACAATTAAAAGGAAACCTAGCCCATATTTTAGCCGCAAGTTTCTGATGGAAATTGAATTCCATCCCAAGTGATTTTGATGATGAGCACACCAAATGAATGCTTAGTGTACTAACTACACTACACTTAAAAGTGTGCAGATTTCGTGAAGCTCTACTTATACTCCAAGAAGCACGCATCAACGCTCCACGACAAAGACGAACATGGCTAAACTCAAATGATGAAGTTCAAAGCTCGAGAAGCACAAATAGAAGCTCGCCTTCACTTCATCAAGTTGACCAAAACTTCCGAAGACATGTTCAGAGTCTAGTGTGAGTGTGTCGTGTCTTTTAGGGTATTTGTCAAAGCCATATCAAATAGACAACACACACACAAATGATTTCGAAAATAATTTTAACTATCTTCAAAATAGTTTTCAAGAGCTTTTCTAGTCACTTCATAATTCTCGTAGTGAAACTCCACGCACCCTAGAGCTAACTACCTATCTGACTAGAAGAACAACATGAAAAACTCCTCTGGGAGTCGACTACCAAAAGTAGGGAGTGGACTACCTGTCAGGGATGAAAATCTCCTAGATCCCTCTGGGAGTCGACTACCTATATGAGGGAGTCGACTACCAGCTGGAAATTTTCAGACGTTTTGAATTTGAATTTTAAAATCTTTTGAGCAATTTACTCCGAAATTTTTGGGACAAAAGTCAAACGAAATTTGAAATTCAAATCTCAGTTTTTCCCTATAAATAGAGCTAAATTCTTTTGTAAAAAAACAACATTGAAAATCAAAATTCGTGAAAGCTCTCGTGAATTAAAGCTCTCTAATTTTCTCTCTAGCCAGTTTAATTTCTGTTTCGATCTTGCAATATTTTCTCATTCTTTTTGAAGATCATATTATTATTTTTATTGGCTAAATTGTTTTTCAAAATCCTCACTATTATTCTCTCTAATTTTATTTGAAGGATTTTTTGAAAAAGCTCTAGATCACAAAGAACTTATCTCGTATCTTTGTGTGATCTAGACTATCATTCTATTAAGCCACTACACAAATTGTCTATCTTTTGATTGGCTATAGAATCGGGTGTATTAACCAATCTCTATCACTTATTGTAGAGTATTGGACAAATCTCCTATTGTGTTGATTGTTGGAACACTAGACAAGTCTAGTTGTTGCCAGTTGGAATGTCCTCGGTTTGTGAGGCAAGGGTAAACCCTAGACAAGTCTAGGTGTTGTGATCGGAAATCCTGGTCAAGGCTAGGTCGTTGGAAATCCTAACGATTGAAGTTAGGTGCTTGTATTTGCCAAGGCAGATAATGGAAATCTCGTACCGGATTGGTCGGGGACTGGACGTACCCGGGTTGCGGGGAACTAGGATAAAATCCTTTTGTTTGCGATTGTTGATCTGTGTTTGATTATCTTTACATTTATATCTTCTATCTACAGCAAAGATCAATTTTATCTCTATTCGCTGAAATTCATACTTGTGATCTTATTTGTTCTCACATATTCTATGGGAGTCGACTACTGCTCATAAGGAGTCGACTACCTGCTGTGAAATTTCTTTGTGCATTTTAAATATTATATTGTTGATTAAGAACCAAGCGTAGATCACTCTACTTGGTTTCTTAGGCAACGTTAGAAGGAGTTTATTTGTGTTAATATCGTTGAGCGGAAAAGTTTTATTATTTGAACAACACTATTCAACCCCCCTTCTAGTGTTGCTTGCCATCCACAGGATCCAACACTTGGTATCGGAGCGAGGCTACAATAGTGATGGCGTCAACATCTTTTCACTCCGAAGGACTGAACACTATGCGACCACCTCTATTCAACGGAACCAACTACGCCAGCTGGAAGATCCGAATGAAGACTCACCTAGAGTCATTAGACATTGAAGCATGGACTATCACCAAAGTCCCGTACATCGCACCCACCGACGTTGAGTTTGGAAAATGGTCTATCGACGACAAGAAGAGAGCTAATCTTAATGCAAAAGCAATGAATGCCTTGTTTTGCGCTGTTACAGGAAATGAGTTCAATCGAGTCTCCCAATGTGAGACATCACATCAAATTTGGCATACTCTTCAAGTAAGTCACGAAGGTACAGAAAAGGTAAAAGAATCTCGTATAAATGTATTACATTCAAAATTCGAAACTTTTAAAATGGAAGAAGGAGAGAGTATCACCGAAGTGAATACTCGTTTTACTAACATTACAAACGAGCTTGCAGGACTAGGAAAGAAACTTTCCGAGTATGAACAGGTAATGAAGATACTAAGATCCCTCCGACCCGAATGGAAGGGAAAGACTACGGCCATTCGAGAAGCTCATAATGTAAAGGACCTCACCATCGAAGAACTGATGGAAAATCTCATGGCATATGAGATCGAGCTTGAAGAAGACAAGAAAATCGAAGAAAAACCAAAGAAGAAAAATCTTGCATTCAAAGCTCAAGAAGAAGATTCCGACTACACGGACAAAGAAGATCACATCGCGTTCATCTCAAAGAACTTTAAAGAGTTCATCACAAGTAAGTATGGAAAACGATCTTTTAGACCCACTAACGGTATTATTTGTTTTGGTTGTAATAAACCGGGGCATGTCAAGAGAGACTGTCCATTGGAAAGAAACAACCGTGATTCCAGAGACCGTGGGAAGAACAAAGAGAATAATGAAAGACGAACCAATACAAGAAACAAGTTTCGACGACCAAAGAAAGAAGCTTATGCAGCCTTCGACCAGAGCGACGATTCTTCATCCGACGAATCATCAGAAGAAGATAATGATGAAAGAAGAGAGACGGCACACATGTGCTTCATGGCATCTACATCCTCCAAGGTAAGCTCGCATCATGATTCATCTAGCGACAATGAGTCATCGTCAAGCGATGATGAAGACTTGGATTATAGGGGAGCATATAAGGAGCTATGCAAGATGCATGAAAAGCTCATTAAAGAACATAGAAAAACACTTAGAAATGTTAAAAGAGAGACTAAGGAAAAAGAAGAAGTCATTAAAGAAAATAGTCTTCTTAAAGAGAAAAATGATCTTCTACAAAAAGATATTTTGCTAGTAAATGAAAAGGTTGAAAGTCTGAATAATCTTCTCGTATCCGTCAAAGATAAATACGACGCTACGATGAAAATTATTGAGAATTTTAATAAAGGAAAAGGGAAGCTAGATAATATAATAGATAATCAAAAAGCTTCATCTAGCAAAACCGGACTTGGCTATGATTCACATTATACCGAGAAACGGGTTAAGCACACTAGGATGCATCATGCTAACGATAATGTTTTAAGTATCTGGGTACCAAAGAGATTATCTGATCAGCAAAAAGAAAGGTACGCTACTAATTTTGTTCAACAGATTCATTTTAACAAAAATTATAAATATATTGTTCATGAAGGAACTAAACCGTATTGGGTTTGGCTTCCTAAAGACTAACTCCTCGGACTCAAAACCAAAGAGTACCATAAACGCTTATTTTTTAGGTGCTCTAAAAGGAGGAAAACAATGAAGAAAATTCAGGGAGTCAAAACGGCTGAATCAGAACAAATGATTTTATTTTTTTATATATAATTATTTAAATGGTTTGAAATAAGTTAATTTATATGTATGATTGTGTTTTATTGCTAAAAATATTTCTTGTTAAAAGAGCACGCGCAACCTGGACCAAACTTTCTCCGGGATGAGAAAACGACTCAACCCAGCAGGGAGTCGACTACCTACAGGAGGGAGTCGACTACCAGTGCGTAAATTTCTGGGTTGCCCTTTTTTTGACTAACTCCTAACGGGTTCTATTGAGTGGATGGGTCAAGATCCGTTAAGACAACTTACCCACTTAGCCTAAAACTCATCCTAGCCACCCAAATCTAGATCTAATGGCTCTCTCTTCTCTCCATCTCTTCATTTCTTCAAACAAAACCCCAAGAAAACCCTAGAGGTAGCCGACTACCTCCTTTTTCCCCTCTCCTCTCTTGAGTTTTCATCTTGAAGCTTGGACTTTTGGAGCAATTTTCATCTTCCTTCAAAATTACTCAAGGTAAAATTTTCTTTACTTCCATGAACTTTATTATTTCATCTCTCTTGGTTATCTAGTAGTGTAAAAATATATTTTTGTTGTTTTACTCTATCTAGATGCCTTTCAAAGGAGCTTTCTCTAAGAAGAGAAAAACTACTGCTGCTGAAGTTGATTCTGAGAAAGAAATCATCCTACCCTATCTCTTCAAATCAACTACCTATGAACATTTTGTTAAACTTTCTAAGAAACCAATCTTGCATGAAAGATTTGTCAAACTTAATGATGTTATCAATTACGGTATTGACAGTCTGCTAGATTTCCAAAACTTAGCAAATTTGTTCTCCTCTGAAAATGTGCACCTATGTTATCCTAGGCTTGTTCATCTCTTTTATGCAAACATGGATTATGATCTCGTGAAAAGTCGTTTCATAACTAAGGTTCTGGATACCAAACTTGCAATAACTGTCAAATCCCTAGGTGAAGCCCTAGGAATCCCATACTCCGGTATGATCCTTGACAAAATTGAGATGACTGACGAGAATATCCTAGAGAGAATGTATCTGCCCGGTAAACACTTTCTAACCAAACTTCCTTGTAGCCATCTTCGCTATCCGGCGAGAATCTTGGCTAATATTTAGTCGTATAACATAACTCAAAAATCTGGGAGTCATGCTATTCTTTCTGAAAAACAAGCTAAATGCATCTATGCCATCCTAGGTAACATTCGTGTTAATTGGGCTAAAGTCATCATGGATTCCATCCTACTTTCAGCTTCATCTGATAGACCTTCCTCCACTCTTTCTCATGGGCACTATCTGACCATTCTATTCATTAGCTTTAACGTGCCATTGGATCATGAAACAACCATTCTAGAACTTGCCCGTGTCTTTGATGTTCATGCTCTTGGGAGAATGAATCTCCATCATGACCTTGATGAGAATGTCCCTGAAGAACAAATTGTTACCGAAGGAGGATCATCATCCTCAAGACGAGGTAAGAAGGTTGTCATTTCAGATTCAGATGAATAAAGTGAAGAAGAAGAAAAAGGAAGCGACGAAGAAGAAGAAGAAGTTCCAGCTTACATCCTTGAACTTCAGGAGATGCTCCTGAAGAAGATTGGAAAATTGAAGATCTCACAAGAGAAAGGATTTGAAGATCTCAATCAAAAGGTGGACGACCTCAAGGAGATCATCGTGGAAAGCAACAAGATGACTGAGGAGACGCTTGTTATGATCCTTGAAGAGATCAAGGAACTGAAAAAGAACAGCGGTCATCCTTAGCTTCATGAACTTCTCTTTCAAAACAATGGTTCTCTTTTTAAAAACAATGATTCTCTAAACTATGGTTTGTAATAACTCTTATTGTGTGATGCTAGCTATTATGAAGTTATCTACTATGCCATACTCAGTTGTTCCTATGAACTAACATCTCCCTTGCAGGCATATGGAATTGAATTCCTCTTATTTAATGTTCTGTAGAAATTACTTTTGTTTTTTGTTGATGACAAGGGGGAGAAAAATATATGAAATGCAAAAATATGAATTGTATTTCTAAATAGCTTCGATGCAGGGGGAGAACCGCATCAAAGCAGAGGGAGTAAGTATACTTGAAATATTATTCATTTTCAATCTTACTTCATTTTTTTTTTCATTTGGGTGTCATCATCAAAAAGGGGGAGAGTGATGGAAATTGAATTCCACCCCAAGTGATTTTGATGATGAGCACACCAAATGAATGCTTAGCGTACTAACTACACTACACTTAAAAGTGTGTAGATTTCGTGAAGCTCTACTTATACTCCAAGAAGCACGCATCAACGCTCCACGACAAAGACGAACATGGCTAAACTCAAATGATGAAGTTCAAAGCTCGAGAAGCACAAAGAGAAGCTCGCCTTCACTTCATCAAGTTGACCAAAACTTCCGAAGACATGTTCAGAGTCTAGTGTGAGTGTGTCGTGTCTTTTAGGGTATTTGTCAAAGCCATATCAAATAGACAACACACACACACAAATGATTTCGAAAATAATTTTAACTATCTTCAAAATAGTTTTCAAGAGCTTTTCTAGTCACTTCATAATTCTCGTAGTGAAACTCCATGCACCCTGGAGCTAACTACCTATCTGACTAGAAGAACAACATGAAAAACTCCTCTGGGAGTCGACTACCAAAAGTAGGGAGTCGACTACCTGTCAGGGATGAAAATCTCCTAGATCCCTCTGGGAGTCGACTACCTATATGAGGGAGTCGACTACCAGCTGGAAATTTTCAGACGTTTTGAATTTGAATTTTAAAATCTTTTGAGCAATTTACTCCGAAATTTTTGGGACAAAAGTCAAACGAAATTTGAAATTCAAATCTCAGTTTTTCCCTATAAATAGAGCTAAATTCTTTTGTAAAAAAAACAACATTGAAAATCAAAATTCGTGAAAGCTCTCGTGAATTAAAGCTCTCTAATTTTCTCTCTAGCCAGTTTAATTTCTGTTTCGATCTTGCAATATTTTCTCATTCTTTTTGAAGATCATATTATTATTTTTATTGGCTAAATTGTTTTTCAAAATCCTCACTATTATTCTCTCTAATTTTATTTGAAGGATTTTTTGAAAAAGCTCTAGATCACAAAGAACTTATCTCGTATCTTTGTGTGATCTAGACTATCATTCTATTAAGCCACTACACAAATTGTCTATCTTTTGATTGGCTATAGAATCGGGTGTATTAACCAATCTCTATCACTTATTGTAGAGTATTGGACAAATCTCCTATTGTGTTGATTGTTGGAACACTAGACAAGTCTAGTTGTTGCCAGTTGGAATGTCCTCGGTTTGTGAGGCAAGGGTAAACCCTAGACAAGTCTAGGTGTTGTGATCGGAAATCCTGGTCAAGGCTAGGTCGTTGAAAATCCTAACGAGTGAAGTTAGGTGCTTGTATTTGCCAAGGCAGATAGTGAAAATCTCGTACCAGATTGGTCGGGAACTGGACGTACCCGGGTTGCGGGGAACCAGGATAAAATCCTTTTGTTTGCAATTGTTGATCTGTGTTTGATTATCTTTACATTTATATCTTCTATCTACAGCAAAGATCAATTTTATCTCTATTCGCTGAAATTCATACTTGTGATCTAATTTGTTCTCACATATTCTCTGGGAGTCAACTACTGCTCATAAGGAGTCGACTACCTGCTGTGAAATTTCTTTGTGCATTTTAAATATTATATTGTTGATTAAGAACCAAACGTAGATCACTCTACTTGGTTTCTTAGGCAACGTTAGAAGGAGTTTATTTGTGTTAATATCGTTGAGCGGAAAAGTTTTATTATTTGAACAACACTATTCAACCCCCCTTCTAGTGTTGCTTGCCATCCACAGGATCCAACACTTTCTTCTCAAAGCCCCCCACGCACAATCCATCATCATCTTATGTGCAGCAACACCTTCGAGCCCTACTGAAGAGCACATCATCTTCCATTTTCAAGGCCAGAACACCAAGAAGGCCCCCATATTCGAGCCCCGTAGAGATTGTCAATGTACCCAAGTCATCATCGGAGAATGCCTCGTCGCTGCTGAGAATACACGCCACCATCGGAGATCATAATCGAAGTTGAAGTCCATGCTCGCGCCGTCGTCGAAGAGTTGCCTCCGTGAACTCGTGTGCTCGCTGTCACCGGGAGTAGAGGAGCACAGTCGGAGTAGTCGTCGCCCTAGTCGCAGTGTTCGAGGATACTTGCCGTGAAGAGCGCCACCGACGACCTGATCTGATCGCCGCCACATCACCGACTTCATCCTGCGAAGAGAACCAACAAACGCCGCCACAGAAGCTGTCGAAGCCGCTTTCGTGAGCTCGCCATCGCCGTGCACCGACATCATCACTTCAATCGGAGGCCGTCGAAGAGAACGCTGCCGCAGTCGACGAAATCGCCGTCGTCTCCACGCCAAGAGATCGCCGACGAGGAGATATATTCAGAGTAGAAGAGTTTCCGCCGTCGTTCACGTTGTCGAGGAAGGACAGACGTCGAGAGCACGTTGCTGAAGAAAAGCCTGCTGCCGTCATCGAGCTCGCCGTCGAACGAAAAACTGTCACCGTTGCCGAAGCAAGACTCACCGTCGCTCGGAGAAGCTGAAAGGAGATTCCACCGTTCGCCTTATTTCGCTGAAGAGCTCCACGTTGCCGCGAACGGAAGAACTCGCCGCCATCGCCGTTGCTTTCGGTGCCTGCAATCTCTAAAGACGTCGACGTGCAGCACACGAACTGACGGAGCTCGTCGCCGTCGCCATCCAAAGTCGAAGTCGCCTGCATGCCCTAGTTACAAACGGAGAAATCGAAACGAAGATGAAAACATCGTGCTGACATGGCGGGGAGAGTTAATTGATTTGCTTTGCGCACCGGTCGCTCTTATAAAGGATCTGAACGCATTTGCTTTGCGCACCGACGTCATTATTATTAAGGGAATTGCTATGCGCACTGACGGCTGATATAAGGGTTTGAACTGAATCTTCTTTACACACAGACCAGTGTGTATTTTGCAATCCAGGAGCCAGATTGAGACACCGTTTACGTCAGATTGGAGCTGACGACGTGCTGATTGACAGAGACGCTTACACGGACACAAACTGAGCATTTCTAAACCCTTAAACTCTTTTATTTGTGTCTTAGTGTAACGTTCTCTGTAGGGAAAACTTTACCTGTTTTTGGTGACTATTTTGGGACTTGTCTAGTTGGGACTAGACAAGTAGGACCCAGCTAGTTTGGGACTAGCTGGTAGAAAGCTTTGCTAGGATTGATAGTGAGAGGAAACACTGTGTGGGGGGTACTGAGAGCCTGGCGAGTGTAGAGACGTAGAGGGTGCTCTGAGCGTGCTCTAACTTGTGGTTTTGTACCTATTGTGCTATTCAATACTAGTTCTGCTTTGGGGGCTGGAGTAGGTCGTTGGGACGACCGAACCAGGGTAAATCTGCTGTGTACTCTGTGTCTGCTTTTTATTTACCCTGTTGCTGCTTTAACTGCGTGTGCTTATTCGTGGGTTGCACGAATTATTTTTAAAAGCCTATCCACCCCCCTCTAGGCTAGGATCTAGATCTAACAAGTGGTATCAGAGCATGTTTTAGGATCTAGCCTAGTTTGACCATGGACCACATTGATAGTGCTTTTACTGAGGGTCAGTCTATTTCCCGACCACCTAGATTTAATGGAGTAGACTATGCTTACTGGAAAAATCGTATGAGAATCTACTTGATTTCTATTGATTATAAAGCTTGGCAAATTGTTGAAAAAGGCTATAAATCACCTGTTACTAAAATTGAAAACACTGAGATGTTTAAACCTGATGATAAATGGGATGATAATGATTGGAAGCTTTATTCTCTTAATGCTAAAGCTATGAATGCTCTCATTTGTGCATTAGATAAATCTGAATTCAATCGCATCTCACATTGTTTAACTGCGCAGGAAATATGGCATACTCTGGAGGTGACGCACGAGGGAACGTCACAGGTGAAGGAGTCTAGACTTGCACTTCTGAGCACGGAATACGAGGGATTTCGCATGCTACCATCAGAGACCATATCATAAATGTTTGCGAGGTTCACCAACATTGTCTACAAGTCTAGTTCGCTCGGTAAGTCATATTCTAGCCTTGAGCAGGTGAGAAAGATATTAAGAGTACTGCCAAGCTCTTTCAGGCCTAAAGTTACTGCCATCCAAGAAGCGAAGGATCTATCGCAGATGAGGGTGGAGGACTTGATAGGTAATCTAATGTCCCACGAGCTTGAATTGCAAAACATGGATAAAAGGGAGAAACCTGAGGAGAAGGAGCAAGCTATAAAGCCACTTGCTCTGAAAGCTGACGAAAGCGAAGAAGAAGATGATGACATAGCGCTAATGGTCAGAAATTTCAGAAAGTATGTCCAGACCAAGCAAGGAAGAACAGAAATGGCACCCAGGTTTAATCGCTCTAACTTTTTTCAGTCTTCTAAGCAAACTTATGATTAGAATGCTACTAATAGAATGACTTGTTTTAAATGCAAGAAAAGAGGACATCGAATGAGGGATTGCCCACATGAGACAGCTCAGGTAGCCAAAGAAAAGGGAAAATCCAAGGTGCTAACTTGGGATATGGATAGCGAAGCTGAGAGTGAGGAGGAGGAACACGAAGCCCACTCATGCATGGCATTGATGGGAATACACGATGAGGTAATTTCTGGTAGTAAAACTGAACTCCTTACTCTTTGTAAAGAAATGCAAGATAAAATAGTAGAGCTTGAATCCACTATAGATGATTATCAAAATGAGAATTTTGAAATGCAACAATCTGAATATGAAATGTCTAAAGAGATTGAAAAACTCAAAATTGATATTGTTGCTCGTGACTCTACTATTGACACTTTGAAAAAGGAAAAGTCCAGTTTTAATGATGAAGCACCTTGTCTCTCTTGCCCTTCCTTGATGAATAATATTAGCATGCTTAAACTTGATTTGATTAAGCTCGAAACTGAAAAAGACTATGTGATTAGAGAGCTTAACGATAAATTTTGCATCTTGGATAATGATTTTAAAAGAAAAATGATTGAATTTGAAAAGAAGGAAGAGGAAAACAAGAGAGCTTTTATAAGTAAATGCACATTGCTTGTGGAAGAAAATAAATTGTTGAAATCCAAAGTCTCTAATCTTGAATTGTCCATTAAGAAATTCTCTATGGGAAAACAATCGTTGGATAATATTTTAGAGAATCAATTATATGGCAATAATAGAAGAGGACTTGGATTTGGTTTGAAAAATGTCGAAAAGCCAAAATTCAAGAAATTCCACAATGCACCCTCTATTGCAAAGAACACATATGCAAAGTGCTTTACCTGTGATAGTGTAGGCCACACTTCATATTATTGTAAATTTAGGAACACAAATATCAAGTTTAAACAAGTGTGGGTTCCTAAAACTATATTGGCTAACACTAGTGGACCTTGTTGGATTCCAAGGTCACACTTAACACCTTTCATGTAGGTGTGATGGAGATTTGGCGGGGAGTAATAAATTGGAGGCTTCATTCTTTTAGCTCCTTAGCCAAATAGCGACGAGAAGGTATATTTTCTATCCCTCTTTGCATTTCATTGCATACCTTCATACAAGTGTTTTGTTTGCTTGTTTTATTTTATTTTGTGTGCTTGCATGCATGATTTTTTTTAAAAGGTTTTTATTTCTGAAAAAAAAATAATTGAAAAACCAAAAATAAAAAAATTGTGCTTATTGATTATCCTCTTATGAATC
Organism: Scilla litardierei; assembly: GCA_030789695.1. Lineage (NCBI taxonomy): Eukaryota > Viridiplantae > Streptophyta > Magnoliopsida > Asparagales > Asparagaceae > Scilla > Scilla litardierei. Next base: position 129,271,610 of record CM061139.1, on the reverse strand, counting down.
TCTTAAGTGGTATTGTATGAATGATCAATCTATCCCTTGTAGAAGTCAATTCATTATTGTTGTAGATACATGAACATGTTGTTATCTTTTTAGTAGCCATGACATGTCTCATAAGTTTTAAACTTGACTTCTACATCTACATGTGCACTTTCACGATAATTGAATTTTTAGTGCTTTTGGAGATTCTTTTGAAGAATAATGGAAAGTGAATGTAGGAATGATTAATTTCTGAATTTTCTAAGGGATATGAAGTGTTTAGCCATGAATTAAAATTGAGCACAAAAGAATTGCAAAAGAAAAAAAATGAAAATTGCTCCGTATGAAAAATGGATACACTTCATGGCTAATACACAACCCACGAGTATCCAACTTGTGCTAAATGGGTAATCATTAGCGTTGGTGTATTTAACTCGTCAAGCAATGCCACCCCGCATTTAAAAGTCCTTTTAGGCCATGTTTCGGGGTTCGGTAACTTGAACTCATCTTTGATGAGGTGGGAAAAATCAATCCTAGCGATATTCATGAAAACTGGAAAATGTGGATTGATTTAGTTGATTTTCTGATATTGAATCTCCTCTTGCACTTTACTGTTTATATCATTACACTTACACAAAGGAGGAGAAGTCGTGTTATAAAATTCTATGAGCTTGAATTGTCTATTCATTGGAAAACTCATGTAAATGCACGCTACATTTAATAATGGTTTATTTTTGCATGGAATATTTTTGTGACTTCATTAATCCACTTTTGGTGATTACAAAGGGGGAGAAAGAAAGATTTGTGGATTGGCGTGTTATTGGTATTACTTGTTGAAGGGGGAGCGTGAAATACTTGAATAAATGTTGAAGGGGGAGCTTGAGAGAAGGGGGGGCATGCTTTTATATTTACTATCTGTTGTGCATGCTATGTAATGCTTGAATGGCTCATCCATACATCATATTCAATTACACCCTTCAACACACTTCACACACCCATCATATTGCTCAAATCTTTTATGGGTTTGTCATCACCAAAAGGGGGAGATTGTTGGAAGCAACGATCTAGGATCTTGGTTTGATGATGACAAATGTGTTGTTACATCTGATGTGTGTGTCTAGTGTGTTTCAGGCATGGCGAAACAATATACTTTCGATATTTGGCGGAATTGGCTTGGCGAAACAATATACTTTCGATATTTGGCGGAATTGCTATTCGTATAGCATATTGGGAGAAAGGGAGTGCGTGCACAAAGAAGTTTGACTTGGTCTTTGGCTAAAGCAAGTTGGAATTGGTCCTATATTGGATAAGATGGATGTGGTCAAATCAATTAGCAATTCATATCCAATTCAAAGTTCATATTCAAAACACATCAAATCTCAAATTAATTGATTCAACCCAATCCCTAGCCAATTACAAATTTCCTAGTTGGTAGTATCCTATTCCTATTCAAACATCAACTAGAGGAAATCAAATCTCTATCTTGTTGGCTCTCCCTTATCCTTTGACAATTTCAAAGGAAACAAAACCTAGCCCAATTCATATATAAAGAATTCACGGCACCCACAAAAAGGGACGAGAGGAAGAATATATTTCATACGGAAACAAAAAATTCTCAAGAGGCTTACAACAGTACAAAAGCGTGCGGCATAAACCAAATCAAATCAGAGAAACAATTAAAAGGAAACCTAGCCCATATTTTAGCCGCAAGTTTCTTCTCAAAGCCCCCCACGCACAATCCATCATCATCTTATGTGCAGCAACACCTTCGAGCCCTACTGAAGAGCACATCATCTTCCATTTTCAAGGCCAGAACACCAAGAAGGCCCCCATCTTCGAGCCCCGTAGAGACTGTCGATGTACCCAAGTCATCATCGGAGAATGCCTCGTCGCTGCTGAGAATACACGCCACCATCGGAGATCATAATCGAAGTCGAAGTCCACGCTCGTGCCGCCGTCGAAGAGTTGCCTCCGTGAACTCGTGTGCTCGCTGTCGCCGGGAGTAGAGGAGCACAGTCGGAGTAGTCGTCGCCCTAGTCGCTGTGTTCGAGGATACTTGCCGTGAAGAGCGCCACCGACGACCTGATCTGATCGCTGCCACATCACCGACTTCATCCTGCGACGAGAACCAACAAACGCCGCCACAGAAGCCGTCGAAGCCGCTTTCGTGAGCTCGCCATCGCCGTGCACCGACATCATCGCTGCAATCGGAGGCTGTCGAAGAGAACGCTGCCGCAGTCGATGAAATCACCGTCGTCTCCACGCCAAGAGATCACCGACGAGGAGATATATTCAGAGTAGAAGAGTTGCCGCCGTCGTTCATGTTGTCGAGGAAGGACAGACGTCGAGAGCACGTTGCTGAAGAAAAGCCTGCTGCCGTCATCGAGCTCGCCGTCGAACGAAAAACTGTCACCATTGCCGAAGCAAGACTCACCGTCGCTTGGAGAAGCTGAAAGGAGTTTCCGCCGTTCGCCTTGTTTCGCTGAAGAGCTCCACGTTGCCGCGAACGGAAGAACTCGCCGCCATCGCCGTTGCTTTCGGTGCCTGCAATCTCTAAAGACGTCGACGTGCAGCACACGAACTGACGGAGCTCGCCGTCGTCGCCATCCAAAGTCGAAGTCGCCTGCATTCCCTAGTTACGAACGGAGAAATCGAAACGAAGATGAAAACATCGTGCTGACGTGCCGGGGAGAGTTAATTGATTTGCTTTGCGCACCGGCCGCTCTTATAAAGGATCTGAACGCATTTGCTTTACGCACCGACGGCATTATTATTAAGGGAATTGCTATGCGCACTGACGGCTGATATAAGGGTTTGAACTGAATCTTCTTTACACACAGACTAGTGTGTATTTTGCAATCCAGGAGCCAGATTGAGACACCGTTTATGTCAGATTGGAGCTGACGACGTGCTGATTGACAGAGACGCCTACACGGACACAAACTAAGCATTTCTAAACCCTTAAACTCTTTTATTTGTGTCTTAGTGTAACGTTCTCTGTAGGGGAAACTTTACCTGTTTTTGGTGACTATTTTGGGACTTGTCTAGTTGGGACTAGACAAGTGGGACCCAGCTAGTTTGGGACTAGCTGGTAGAAAGCTTTGCTAGGATTGATAGTGAGAGGAAACACTGTGTGTGGGGTACTGAGAGCCTGGCGAGTGTAGAGACGTAGAGGGTGCTCTGAGCGTGCTCTAACTTGTGGTTTTGTACCTATTGCGCTATTCAATACTAGTTCTGCTTTGGGGGCTGGAGTAGGTCGTTGGGACGACCGAACCAGGGTAAATCTGCTGTGTACTCTGTGTATGCTTTTTATTTACCCTGTTGCTGCTTTAACTGCGTGTGCTTATTCGTGGGTTGCACGAATTATTTTTAAAAGCCTATTCACCCCCCCTCTAGGCTAGGATCCAGATCCAACATCAAGGTACCGACGTTGGAGAAGTACGACGCCACAGGCGATCCCGCGGACCACGTGATGGACTACGAGGGGGTCATGGCGTTCCAGGGGGCCGACGACACCCTACTCTGTAGGGGTTTCTATTCCACCCTCCGAAAAGCGGCGAGGATCTGGTACCACAGCCTGCCCAACCGTTCCATTGATAGCTTCGAGGAGCTCACCCAGTTGTTCTGAAAGCAGTTCATGGCCGGGCGACAGGTAAAGCCGGACTCAGAACTCTTATTCAATGTGGTGCAGGGTCCCGGGGAATCTCTTTGGCACTTCATGCGTCGCTTCAACACGGAACGGCTGAATGTGGAGAGCTGTCCCGAGCTGGTCGTGAAGACGGCACTGAAGAAAGGATTACGACACAGGGGCCTGAAGAAATCGTTACACAACGATCCTCCGAAGGACCTCGCCGGGGTCATGGCGCGGGCCGAGCGATTCATGCTGACAGAAGAGGCCTTGGCCGTCGACGACGTAAGGGCCAAGCGAGGATCCAAGCGCGACAAAAGTGAGCGCCACGGCTCGGAGGAGCATCGACAGGAGAAAAAGGCCAGAGGAATGCAGCGGAGGGAAGAACCGCGGCACTCCCAGCTGAACGTTGCCCCGGACGTTGTCCTCGCACATGCCCAGTAGGAGGGGCGTATGAACCGGCTTCCTCCGAGGATGAAGAGAGGTAGGAGAGAGGAAGAGAAATATTGCAAATACCACAAGGACAACGGCCACGACACCGACGACTGCTGGCATCTGAACAAAGACATAGAGAAGCTGGTGAGTCGGGGGCACTTGAAGAACTTCACCGACGATCCCGCTCCGGGGGAGGGGACATCAGGTAGCCGGACAAGGGGAAGAAGGTAAACGTAGTCCAGGCGCCCATGTGCGTCATCGAGTGAGCAGGCGGGACAAACGGCCGCAACCTCGCCAGGGGAGGGCTATCCTGCCTTGACCCCCTCCGTTTTTTGTTTTTCCTCCAAATGTACTGGACCATGGAAAGAAAGAAGGACATTTTTGGTACAAACGCAACCTCTTTTCCGCATTTAGCTGAATGGCCATTTCAAAACGCGATAGAGAACTCGATCTCCTCTCCCAGAGGACTGCTTTCGCTCGACAGACCGGAGGCCGCAAACCGAACCGATCGGCCGTAAGGCTAGGGCAACTCCCCCAGTAGGCCGATATGTAAACTCGTCCGTGAGCCTGGGGGAGACTCCCCCAGTAGACGGGTTCTGCGGTCGGCCCTAAGCCGGAGAGCAACCCTTCGCAGGCCCACCGAACCGATCGGCCGTAAGGCCGGGGACAACTCCCCCAGCAGGCTGATCTGTAAACTCGTCCGTGAGTCTGGGGGAGACTCCCCCAGTAGACGGGTTCTGCGGTCGGCCCTAAGCCGGAGAGCAACCCTCCGCAGGCCCACCGAACCGATCGGCCGTAAGGCTGGGGACAACTCCCCCAGCAGGCCGATCTGTAAACTCGTCCATGGGTTTGGGAGCAACTCCCCTGGCAGACGGGTTCCGCGGTCGGCCCTAAGCCAGAGAGCAACCCTCCGCAGGCCCACTGAACCGATCGACCGTAAGGCTGGGGCAACTCCCCCAGCAGGCTGATCTGTAAACTCGCCCATGAGTCTGGGGGAAACTCCCCCAGCAGACGGGTTCCGCGACTGGCCCTACGCCGGAGAGCAACCCTCCACAGGTCCACCGAATCACTCGGCCGTAAGGATGGGGGCAACTCCCCCAGCAGGCCGATCCTTAAAACCATCCGTAAGGCTGGGGGCAACTCCCCCCCGCAAACGAGGATATCGGTCGGTCATAAGCCGAGGGATAGCTTCCCTCGCCAACCGAACGATCTGCCCGCTTATAAGGCTGGGGGCAACTCCCCCAGCAGACAGGGACATCGGTCGGTCATAAGCCGAGGGATAGCTTCCCTCGCCAACCAAACGATCCGCCCGCTTATAAGGCTGGGGCAACTCCCCCAGTAGACGGGGACATCGGCCGGTTATAAGCCGAGGGGCAGCCCCCCGCTAACCGAACGATCCGCCTGCTCGTAAGGCTGGGGGCAACTTCCCCAGCAGACGAGGACATCGGTCGGTTATAAGCCGAGGGGCAGCCCCCCTCACCAACCGAACGATCCGCCCTCTCATAAGGCTAGGGGAAACTCCCCAGCAGACGGGACATCGGTCGGTTATAAGCCGAGGGGCAGCCCCCTCGCCGACTTAATAATTCGCCCGCTTGTAAGGCTGGGGGCGACTCCCCCAGCGGACGAGGGACTCGGCTGGTCGTAAGCCGAGGGGCAGCCCCCCCTCGCCGACCAGCCGATCCAACTGACTGCGAGACTGGGAGCAACCCAGCCGCGTGCGAGGCAACTATCTAAGCAAACCGAATATCGCGAATGGAGGAACAACTATGGCGAAACAGACGAGGGCGCCAATAAGGTCCCAATCCCGGATGCCAACGGGTTCAGTGTCCTGAAGACCATTCGCCCTCACCGCGAGCAATAAAGGAGTGCCAGCGAAATGTGGAACTCGCGACCAGTTCAAAACACAATAAAGAACCAAAAAGGCTGAGGGTCCCCGCAGGGCGGAAAACCCCCAGCGACAAAGAAGCTATATAAATAAAATCGTTCAAAATTACAAGCCAAAAGAGAAGGGGGGAACAAGATACAAAGGCCTAAGGCCCCGGGGCATGGGAGGAAGCATCCTCTGGCACCTCGCCCTGCTCGGAGCGCGGGGGATCGACGGGCGGGAGGAGCTACCGGGCACGCTCCGCACATCGTCGGAAGGAGTCCCGGACGACGTCAATGATCCGAGGGGCTAGAATTTCCTCGTAAGAGCTGAAGGCCTCCCTAAGGACCCCCGTGATCCTTTCCCCCAGGATCTTGTCGACGCCCCTCTCCACCTTGTCGACGAACCGGGTCATCTGGCGCAAGTCCGCCAGCTCACTCTGGAGATCGCTCCTCTCCTGGCGGAACGCCTCTTCCGCCTCTCGAGCCGACCTCTGAGCGTCGTCCAGCTCCCCTCGGAGGTCCATCACTTGAGCAGTAAGCTCGTCCACCCGGCGTCGGAGATGCCGAGCTTCCATGCGCGCCTCTTGGACGGCCACCTCGGCCGCCCCGGCCCTTGTGCGCTCCCGGGCAGCGGACTCCTCCAGCTCCCTCGCCCGGGATGCCCGACTCTGCGCCCCGACGGCCATCACAGTGGCCTGCACAAAGGAAGGAGTTATATCGAGAAAGGTCAGGAGACAGTTCTGGGAATAGCAAAGCGGCCAAACCTGCTGAAGCTGCCAGACCAGGGAGTCCGACAGTGTGTCGGTGGGAGCTCTCTCCAGGAGGGATCGGTCCCTTGGGAGGACGGAGCCGTGCGCCAACTGGATGGCCACGGTCCGATCGACGAATACCGAGTCACCGGGGGTAACCTCGGGGCCCGCCAAGACGTTCACCAACACACCGCCGGCTCCCACCAGCGAAGGCTCGGCCGAGACGGTGGGAGTGACCACCAGGGTCAGCGGGAGAGTATCGCCGGAGGCCGTCGGCACCTCGGAGGCCACAGGAGTGCGGGTCTCCCCGCCCTCCTTCCTCCTTTTCCTCTCGCTGGGGTCGACGGAGGTCGGGGGAGAACGTTTACGTCCCGCGCCTCGACCACCCACGGGCGCGTGAGGAGTCGGCTCGGCTCTCGCGTCACCTCCCTCGGCTTGGGCGGGGCGAGGGAGTTCGGCCCCCGGGGCCTCACCATCAGGGAGGTTCTCCGCGACCAAGGGGGGAGGCGTCACCACAACCGTGGGCTCCACTCTCCCCACGGCGGGCTCGGCCTGACGCACCTCTTCGTCGACGGTGCGACGGGGCGCATGTCCCGATGAGTTCCCTCGGCTTCGGTTGGAACCCCTCCGGATGAGTTCGTTGACGTTTTGAGTAAATTCACGTCCGTCCATCTCTGCAGAAGGAAAGAAGATCAGGGTCAGCGAGCGAGAAAACAGAAAGAAAGGAAGAGCCTACCGGGAGACCACAGAACGGTCTTGAGAAGCAGGTCGTCCAGCAGAGGCCAGATCGACCTCTCCTCTAGGGAAAGAGACGATAGCATCCGAACAGCTGCCTGGTCAGCCTCGGAGATGGTCAACGTCAAGTCGTATTGACATAGCCCTCCCCAACCTGTCAAGATCTCGGCGTCCTCAGGAAAGACGACAAAGACATAGTTCGAGCTCCAGTCCCCCACCCAGCGGGGTAGACCGAGCAAACACTCCCTCCCCGCGCAGGCCCGGAGGTGCTGCCACGACCCTTGGCCGACCGTATGAACCCGATAGTAATGAAAGAGAAGGGGAAGGGACGGCTCTAAGCCATGTATATGGCATAGCATGATGAACCCAGTCAGCACCGCGATGGAGTATGGGGTCAACTGGCACAAGGACACCATCAGCGATTCCATAACGTGTATGATGAAGGGGTGAAGAGGAAAACGGAGGCCCAAGCGAAACATCTCGACATAAACGCCGACCTCGTTGCTCTGCGGGAAGCAGATTCGTTCATCGTTGAAAGGAGTCCGAACGTCGTACGGATGATATAAATACTTCACCCGGATCTTTGCAGCCGCCAGAAAAGGGGCCTTGGACGGCGACTCAAGGACCACCGGGGGAACGTCGAACCTCTTGACGGCCTGGGCCACGTCATCACCGACGGGGTCCGTGAAAATCTTCCTTTTCGCCTTGTCCTGAACAGGACAAGACCCCGATGGAACCCTAGGTCCCAAAGGTCGGACATTGCTGGACTCAGGCACCGGGGGTCCCCAGATCCCGACGCCGAGTTGCCTATTCTAAGCGTAGCCATGGGTCAAAAGAAGAAAAGAAGGTTACCTTGAGAAGGAGCTGAAGGGAGAAAGAGAATGGAAAGAGGGAGCTTGCAAAACCAAGATCAGAATAGCGCGAAAGGATCGAAGCTTGGGAAGCCGGCGTCTTTATATGCAAAGCAATCGAGGAATTCAAATTGTCTGGAGAGGAACACGTGGCAGCATCAGAGGATCGGTGGAGTTTCGAAACCCGCACCGGGAGGAGATTAAACGGGCCATGTCATGATGGTCCCCATTTAATGGGCACGCCTCGACTGACGCGCCTGTCAAACCCCCAACAGTCACATCGCCCGAACCGAACCGGCTGAAACCGAACGGCCCGGACGATGGGGGCAATTGATACGACTGTTTTGGAGAAGCCCAAGAGGCAGAGACCCGAGGCTCGGCCATGAACGGGAAGCCCACGAACAAGATTGGGCCCACCTAACGAGGCCCACGAAGGGGGTACGGCCCGATCAATGAGACCCACGGGGAATCTCAGACCCGAACCATCTACGGTCCGACACGCTCATAACCAACCCACGATCACCAGGGTAACCAATCCTCCGGAGCACGAGGCCTTAATGTCCATTAAGGAGCCCCGTAATCGGCTCCCCCATGACGCAGGCAGGCTCCATTGTGGGGACGGATCTCGGGGGCGTGAGTGGGGCGGACAGCGTGGGGGCGTGGACAGGGGGCAAACGTGGACGAAGCTCCATAAAAGGACCGGAAGGTCAACGAAGAAAGGGATCGAATCCCAGGTACCCAAATTTGAGGTATTCCATCAACGACTTTGGTTTCCGCCATTTCTCTCCCTCCTCCTGCTCGCGACGTGGGTTAGCGTATCGATCTCCTCTCGAGTCATACCTGCCCCGCCGAGCACTCTTCAGACCTTGATTTGACTTAGGCATTTGAGGGGATTCGGCCGGAACCAAGGTCCGGCCACCATGACGAGTTTCTCGTCTATTCAGGAAGAAGCTGACCGAGGCATCGATGCTACCCCTCAGTGCCTGACGACCACTCTCGCGGCTAGCCGGTGTGGCCTCCAACCGAAGACCGAGCACCGAGCGAAGCGCCGAGGCTGTCCCTCGACGCCCGTCCAACCGAGGCCGAGCCCACCGAACCGAGCCGAGGCCTCCCCTCTGCTCCGTTTCAGCCGAAGACCGACGCTCAGCCCCGATTCCATCTCTGTCCCACGCTGAGCGCACGTGAGCTTGGCGTGTCCAAGGGATCTCAACCGACCCCTTGACCACGTTGACTGTACAGTCATCGGTCAACGATTCAGTGGTGAGAAAATACCCGTAAACAAGCATTATTAATATTGATTCCACCCGGTGTCTAGGATCGTTTGCGCCAAAGTTTGGATCACCCTGCTTGCGGAGATAGTGACCTGCTTGGCCAAACCTGACTGGCCGTGTATGCATGGATCAAAGGCACAATTCCAATTATCATCAGTTTGCAACCATTGATTATAAATACCTTCAAATGAGTTTCTTCAACCTTTCATCGCAGGTAAACTTATATTCACCATGATAACTCTTGTTCACTCTTATCCACCATGTTCTGATGCTTTTCACTTAAAAACTATGCATGGACTTTGGATACACTTGTTGCACAATTGCCCACGTTTAAATAGTCACATCACATGCTGCATACCATCTATGAATCGGTAAATGCTAATGAAGTATCGTATGGAATATCATGTGTGAAATATCATGTGGAATATCTTGTGGTACATTCTGTGGAATATCCAGTAAGGAACATATACTTGATACACTTGATACTTCACTGGGTTTGGGGTAACTCATAGTTTGAGAGAGTGTAGGAGTGACCGGAGTTCATCTACATGCTGGATGCGTCGGCAAACATAGCTGCATGCGTCGACAAAACCTGACATGCTGCGTGCGTCGGCAAAACCTGACATGCTGCCTGCGTCGGCAAACACCTACCACTAACTGTGTCAGTCCCGTCTGGGTAAAACACATCCAGACAAGAGATGAACTCAATGGTTGCATATCATACTCTCCTACTTGAGTCACGTAGATTCTAGTTTTATCTACCTCTTGTACTATTTGTTACTGCTTTGCATGTTTTTAGTGCTATTGCCTGCTCATTTACTATTATTGTCACCTAGAATACTGATTAAATGTTGATACCACCATGTGACCTTGCCACAGTTGTAACGGCCGGCCTTTATCGATGGTATTATCTGTATTTCGCCCGTATATTTTTTTCCTGTATCCGTAGCTAGGCGTATCCGTCCCCGTGCACGCGTCAACTTTTTCATGTTAATTATTTCTATCTTTATATTAAGCCACTTAGTTAATTTCATTATTATTATTATTATTCTTTTTGAGTATCACTTATTAATTTCAACTTTCGAATTTAAAATTTGAATTTCAAATCTTTTAATAGTCAAATGATGATTGCCTTATTTGGACCCATTTAAATCTCTTAATAAATTATTATTCCCTAGTATAACCTACTAATTAAGACCCCATTAACATTTCAAACTAGTAATTGTTTTCAAATTATTTCCCTAAAACAAAACCCTAGCCTTGACCCATGTGGCCGAATCACCCATGTGTCACTCACGCACACAACACCCTACCCTATAAACTTAAACCTAGGGTATCCTATCACACATCTACTTATTATAGTATATGTCCTATGCTATTTCTATAGTTATAATAACCTGGACTTTTAGAGAGATAAACCCAAGAGGAGTCAGCCTCACGTGCTGCACTTCCCCCACAACTTTCTAATTATATAAACCTAGGCTTATGTTCCCAGCTAACTTATATTAAACCCTAGAATACTCAAGGTCAGCTAGCCCTACTCTATATTAAGACCCATCCTATCAAAACCTAGCACCAACCCTAGGCCTCCTCTTCTATTCTCAGCCGCCTGCCATCTTATCCCCCACGTAAACAACGCGGCTTCATCTCCACGCCGCACGGACCCTTTCCTCTTCCTCCTCATTTCTTCTTCCTCACACCCCAAGCAACCCGCAACACACCCGCCTGCTCTCCTCTTCTCCCCTACTCACGGCAAGCACGCGACACCCCCTTAAACGCCAGGGCTGCTCCTCTACCCACGGCCCTTTCACACAGCCACCAACGCCGTGAGCTTCCACGACGCTGGCGGCCTCCATCCACGCACGCAGCAAGCCGCCAAGCTCCCTCGCAGCCCTCAGCCCCACGCACGGACTCTCCCTGTCGCTAACCACCGTGTGGACCTGAAGAAACAGATCCACGCACTCGAGAGCAGCGGACAGCCGTTCTTTTTCCTTCCCGAAGCTTTTACGCCGCTGTTCCGGGACCTGACGCGTCGTCGCTACCATCGTGACGTTCCAATCCTCCTCTGCACTTACGGTTAGTAGATCTACCCCTTTAACAACTCTTAACCCCCATCATAGGACAGAAAACCTAATAAAAACGAATCGCTAGACGTCGTAGGGGCTTTTTGTAAATTTGTCCTGAACAAGAAACACATATTCTGATTTTATGTTCTGCCAAAACAGCGAACCAAACCCTCTGCAGCGTAGTACACGTCGAGACGATTCCAACGACACCAAGAATGTCGAAAACAGGTGAGTATTTGATTTTATATGAATTTCTGAAGTTTTGACACTTTTGCGCCATCTTTATGTATTGCTGTGTAACTCAAAAACTAGGCATGAAATGACGTACAAAATTGACATTATAATGACTAGGACGAAATTTGGGATCCAACGGTATATCATATGATATACCTTAATTTAAAACAATTATGAGAAAAAAATGTTTTATGTAGCAAGTCTAGTGAAACCGTGTTCGTCATTATTTTTGAGATTGCTATAAAAATCGTTTAACCCACTTTTGCGGTGTAGAACCGTCACCATAATGTAATAATGTTGATAACACCAAATTTCTTTTTATCCGGACATGATTAACAAATTTTGACATCGTGACAATCGTGCACCTCGAAGGCGGTATCGTGATATCGTGATTTCGTGTGAGTCGACTAGGCCGGCTCGTGCTCCGGCAAACTTTTGGCTAGGGTTAGGGTTGAGCGGCCACTGGGCGTATGAAGGGTACTCTCCTCAGGAGCACCACCCGCACGCGGTGGGTTAGCGTCAATCACGGTAAGCCCCCGTGAGAGGAACGACCTTCTCATCACGACCTAAAGGCGTGAACCCTAGATTAGAATGCTAACTCTTGACATGGAAATTACAACGCTAACCTTGGTCTTTTGGAATATCGTCAAGCTAATGAACTCAGAGAAAACCCCAACTTTAATCTTGCAAACGTCTAGAACTGCATGTTAGGAGTGCTTGTCATGCTTCAACAAAATTGTTCAATATTAAATTGCTGCAACCGTTTTCTTAAATTATTAATGCTTCTAAAATCCATATATATCAGATATCTTGTCTTGGGATGCTAACACTTTCTTGCAGACCCTAGCTGACATACATTCATTGTTTGTGGATGTATGTCAGATTCAACGCTTGAGTACCCGGAGGACCCGTACGAGACGCCAGACTTGGAGAGTCAGGAGTTCGCACCTGACGCAGTGCCTCTTCCAGCTGAGGACTAGAGGACCCCTCACTTCCAGTTTTCTTAGTTTACCTTCAGTCACTTGCTGTAGTTGTGTACGTTTCTTTTGTTGCTACTTTAAGCCCAGCTGTGGCTGTTTAATTTCGTGTACGAACTTTTGAATCTCTGGATGTGGCTTTTATCTTTATTTCATTGTTGTGTTCTAATTGTTCTGATACGCAAATGCAAGGACCTCTCCTGTGTTTTTATCACAGACGCTTATTGAACTCGAGCTTCACCGCTCCAGTTCAAGCGGACCGCGTAACGCTCTCGCTTCCGGTGTCTTTTGGGAAGCGGGGCGTTACAACAGTTGTTGCTATCATGTTTTACTTATCGCACTCACATGCATAGTTACTTTTACTTTAATTGTTGCACTTGCATGACAACTTATAGTTACTTTTCATAGCCCGTTTCTGTTTTTGCACTGTTTTTTACTTCCAATTCTAGAATTGTTGTGACTTACCTACGGTTCCATTTCATAGCACCGGCAGATGCCAAACAGATTGAAGAGGTGACCCCTGAGTTTGAGAAGCCAGAGTTTGACCATGAGACCACCGATTTTCTAGTTGTGTATTTCCAGCTGTACTTTCATGTATCCTTATTGTATAATATGGATTGTAATAAAATGGACGCTTGTTTGAGTATTTTTGTACATTTCTGCATCATGTCTATATTGTTTTCACTGGTGAGCTGCAGACTTGCAAATATAATCAAATAAGTAATGGCCCCTGAGAGTGGGTCGTTACACTATATGAGTGTAGAGATTCCCAAAACTCCCTCTCAATCTGGCTTAAATAGCATATCAAAACATCCTACTAGAAGACAAGAATAACGGCTATAAACAGCTAGTCAAAATTCCAACGGCTAGATTTTTGGACACAATAAGACATCTGATGAGGAATGGTTAGACGTCTGACATAGCGTCTGATAGACACTACCAAGAATGCCAACAGATAACAAAAACAATCATAACAGATACAGCTCCGATTGAGGTGATTCAAGATGCGTTGGAAAGCTAGTGAATGATGCAATCTAATGAGTCAGGAATGGATGAGAAATTCCAATCATAGAAAACTGACAGAGGTTAGAAGACTGAAAAAGGATGCAGAAAATTCAACAAAAGACAAACAGATGTCTGGAGTTCATCACTCAGGCGTCTGAGATACTATTCAAACGTCTGAGAACACAACATCAGACAACTAATAGAAGAGTTGTTCTAAAGAAAAAGCTTGACCAAACTCACATCAACCAACCATCTGATGAACAATAATCAGACGTTTGGAACACAGTTTAGACGTTTGATCATCCTACATCATACGACTGCCAAAATGTGGGTGAGCAGAGAGGCAACTCTCAGAAAATAATCCAAATAAAATCCTCACTGAACAGACGTCTGGAGTTCACCAGTCAGACGTTTGGCCAATGAGCATCAGACGACTGATAAATGACTGAGTCTGAAGAAGTGAAATTAGACACGCCAGACGTCTGGTGACTCTATACTAGACGTCTGGTCCAGGTCCAATGACATTATAAAGAGTGTTTTGGCCAAGGAACCAAATATGATGTATTCTAGACTAATTCTATGGTACCCTGAGATAGAAATGATGCATACGAGTGTGAGTACGCTTCTATTCAAGTCTTAACAAATATTTTATAAAGAAAAAGCAAAATTACATGAAAAATATAAAATTACACTTGAAATCTTCATTCTTCATGCAATAATTTTGCTTCATAGCCTTGAATCAATCATCCCATCACCTAATGCTTTATCTCCTCATCAAGATAATCATTATTAAATCTAAGTCTAAAACATGTAGAGTCATTATTAACTATATAATGTGGTGATCATCATCAAAACAATATTGGGCTTAATGGCCAATATTCAACAGTAAATGGAATTTTTTGTTATATAATATGTTGATTTCTATGTGATAAAATTTGTTGTATCAGATAATGGAAGAGAAAAATAGTAATGAAATGTGGATGCAACAATCCAATTGCTTTTATGGATTGAAATCACTGATGAGTACATCAATGACAAGGGAAAATATTGGAATAAGATTTTATGGGTACAACAAGAGCAACCGATATAATTTTTTTTGTTTGGATGGATAAGAAGGAACTATGTCCGCATGGAAAGAAATATTCAAAAGAGTTGCTACAAGAAATAACAAAGTTAAAGAGAAGGCTACGAGAATGAGAGAAATTATGGAGAGATCTAAGAGGAAACACGTTTCTCTTTTTCAGTGCCGATAAAATGAGCAGAAGAGAAACTGATAGTAGCAATTATATGAGGAACACTATATTAACATCTGAGCAGTGAGGCCGTAGGATAATGCTTGAAATGTCACCAATGATATGATTTTGGTTTGGTTGTATATCCTCTTTATTGATTACTGTAATTTGTTATGCACTGATGGTAGAGTAAGATGTAATAAGATGTTGTAAATTAGTTAAGAACAAATATATATTATGTTTCTAGTGCAGAACATGTCTTATGTTAAGTATAATTTCATATGATCCAAAGTGAAATATAACAATCATTTTGATACATGGATACAATTTCATATTCACAAAATGAAAATTTGATACATGTTATAAACGGGCTTTTGGAGGCCCATTTGTGTATTGGGTATCCACCCATTATGTAACCATATTACTATAAATACAGGGCTACAGGATTCCGTAGCCGCCAAGTTTACAACACGTTATCAGCACGCTCGAAGCTGAGCCGAACCTCTGCCGACGGACGAACGCGACGCGAACGGGCTTCCTTCACCGAATGTCGCTAGATCCAGCGGGTAGGATCTAGAGGTAACCTTCATCCCCTAGATCTAAAATTTTCATGCGCATGATAATGAATCTGTGATAACCTTCATCCCCTAGATCTAAATTTTTCATGCGCATGATAATGAATCTGTGATATACTTTAAATTAGATTTATCTCTGTTGCTTAGATCTAATGAAAAATGACATTTTTAGTATATATCTCTTTTCAAAAAAGAGTTTTTATATAATTGTTGGATGAAAAATCAAACCTTTACGATGAAAACGTTGTTTTAAAGATTAAAAATAGATTTTTTTCCCATAAAAATCAGATTTTTATCATCTTCTTCCCCAAAAACCATTAAACCCTAGGGGGATTATACATCGCCTTGCGGCCGGAAGCCGCCATGCGAAACCCCCCGACTCACGCCGCCGCCGTCGCCTGAAGCGGCAGCACCCGCCGCCGCCCGCAGCGGCGGCTACCCCCTCCCCTCCTGCCGCCCGCGACGACGGGCTTACCCTCGTCGCTCGAAGCGGCGGGCAGATCCGCCGCCCGCAGCGGGGGTCTCCCCCGTCGCTCGCGACGGCGGGCAGATCCGCCGCCCGCAGCGACGACTACCCCCGCCGCCTGAAGCGGCGGGCGAAACCGTTGCTCGCGACGACGGGCAACACCTGTCGCCTGCAACGGCAGTCCCCCCCGTCGCCAGCAGCGGCGGACGGGTCCCGCCACCTGCAGCGGCGGCTATCCCCTATGCGCGCTCGTGTTCTAAACCCTAGCCGCCAGAAGCGGCAACTCACGCGACCAAAAACTCTAACTAGGGTTTGACCCCAAATTTTTTCTATTTTTCGAATTATTTTCAGATTTAATTACGATTTCTTTTTCGTTAAAATCTGGGCAAATTACACACTTCTAATTCATCGCATTTTATTCGGATTATCAGATTATTATACGTTTAATAATTAGGAAGATCCTGCGACCGCTCTGCCATTAGTCAACTAACCTAACGATGTATGACGTTGTCCAGTGGTCCAATAATTATTAAACGAAAATTTTTCATTTTCATTATAAAATGTTTGTAATGATTAAATGCATGTATAGAAAATTATATGCCTGTCGCATATTTAATGATTCTATGATGAACATTTTATTTAGCATGCTAAAATCTCTATGATATATTTTAATGCCTGTAGCAAAACTATATGTCTGCGATGAGATTATTTAAATGCCTGCAGCATATAAATAGCATGTGTATACATCATACTTGTTTCAATTCAGGTTAATTGTGTATAACTTTTTAGTTTACAAGTTTTATATTATATGTATGATGGGCTCATGATATGATGATATTTTATGACAACAAACCAATCATGATTTCAAAAAGTTTAACATCATATCCATCTTGACAAAATGAACCTGAAGTTCAAAATCAAATCAAAGGTCAACACCCTTTCACCCTAATAAAAATTAACAATTACGATGGATTATGCGAAAACCATTTATGCGATTTCTTTTAGAGATACGCATTTTGCGGTAAAATAGATCTCTCAGGCCTATGGTTTGTAAAAACCAATATTGACATCAGCAGTTGTCATAACACCGCTAAACTCTTTTAGAGTAATCTCACTCTACAAGGTATGATTCTTGAATCTAGCCTTATTTTTTTTAAGCGTACGCCCAAAGTCGTGGCTTAATAGATAAGTGAGAAATTATAAATCTCGTACCAACGTAATTGTTTCCCCTAGAGCATGATTCTATGTCCACACAATACTTGAATGACTCAATAAAAATGGCCTGAAGACCATACTTGAGTTTTCAAATAGACTTTTTAAAAGTCTCTCATAAACTGGAAAAGTGGAAATATAGAAACTAACTCATTTCCCTTGTATATGTCTATTTCGTAAGATCAATATTCATTCTTCCTTATAAACGACAATAAGGAAGACTGAAAACAGTGGAAGTCTTGAATAAAATGAGAAAGGGAAGATATGATATATCTCGACATGGAGTATGCAATGGCAACCCAATATCAGACCAGAAGTTCTGACAAGACCCATAATGCTTTTTGCAATATGAATGGGCATTAACCTATGTCATATAAAAATATATACATATCTAGTCTAAACGACGAAAGTCAAATTGACCGTATGTATATTTAGCAACTCCCCGAGGATAAATAAACTTTGAAAACAAATTTGATCTGTTGTCATAACATAAGTCTAAAATGAGCACAATTGTAGACATATGTTTTCTAGAGCACACATCATACTATGAAACTTGTTGCTATAACATAATTATCAGTAGTATTCTCTTGCAGTATATATGTGCCTTTTTACGCATCTTATTTTACTGTGAATGATTTGTCATCCTGAATACTCCTAAAATGAGGATGCCATTGACTCCCTTCACTTCCTCAAACGAATTTAAGATGATATACTATCATCATTAGAAGAATGAGACCTTTAGGCCTCTTGAGAGTATTTGATGGATAAATGTGGACTCAGACACTCCCTACATATGGCTGATGATGTACCTTAGAGTACTCATCCATATATCCTCTTAAAATGATCATAATCATAACCTTGTTATCCAACCGCAGTCCAGATTATTATTAATCACAACGGACATATTACCTTACTGGGATATTGGTTGGGCTTTTACTTACCCTCATACCACCCTCAAAAATACCGCAGTAGAATTTATTCATCGGAATTAACCATCCTAGATGAATATATTCCGAGATCCCCAAACGGGGGAGGCATTACTCCACATCTTATAGATGGAGCCTTAACGGGTTCATATCCCCAGTTCTGTAATGCCCCTATGTGTGTTATACTTGGATGAATACGTATATGTATTTATGTATGTATATTTGGATGGATACGTATATGTAGACATGGCTATTTGTTTTGTATTGGATATTTGAATTGGATGTTGGTAATAAATATTTGTATGTGTAGTTGTGTGCCTATATGTATTGGATTGCATGGTGCATTCGTGTGTATGGTTGAAGTAAATATGAAGAGGCTATTATATGGAATTTTTGTATGTGAGTATATAAACCTTGGTTGATATGGTGTTGTTGATGTATGAATAATGCTTGGCTAGGTGAATGTATAATCCTATGGAGTTATGTATGAATATTGGTATAAGAATATTGGTGAATGATTATTGGCTAATATGGTGATGCATGGAGTATTAGTGCTGTGTTAATAGTGTAAGTGATTGGTATTATGTTAGTACTAATATTGTTGGGTGGCATTATTGTAATAATGGGGAAGTGTGTGTAGTAGCATGCCATGTGTAGAGAATGGCATACTTGTAATTAGGTTTGGGTTGTGTGTATAGGAGGGATGATAAGAGTGTAGAGAATGGCAAACTTGTAATTAAGGGGATCATTAGCAATATCTCTCTTTCTCCACTCTTCTACATTATTCTTTTTGTTTTCTTTTCTTTTTCAATTCATTATTTCCTCTTCCCCTCTTTCCCATGGGAGGCCAAAACTAGCAATCAAAAAAGAAAAGGGGAGAATAAGAAAGAAAGAAGAGAGAAGAGGAAGGGGGAAAGCCATGGAAGAAGGAGAGTTGGGGTTGAGCTTGAAAAGGAGATTCTTGGTGGATTTCTCTTGGAATTGGATGAGGGGTTTGTTTCTTCAAGGAGGTAGGAAGACCAACTTCCCTAGTATGTTATTTAGTTGTCATTTGTAGAATTGATTCATGTTTAATTTTGAGCTTAATATATGATTAATTCCTTGAAGCACTTTTGCCCTTGATGCTGAAAGTTTAATCCTGAAAAGCTGAAACTTTGACTACGTTCTGGGCTTAATTGGCTATTAGGAATGCTCTGAAAATTTTATATGTTGTTTATTTCGTAGTTATGAACAATTTTCATGTTCACAACTTTTTCCAATTCAAACTGGAAGCTAGATTAAAAATTCGAGTTTTGCAACATGTCTGGAATTCTTTCACACTGGACACATTTTAGAGAAATGGAGTTTATTACCTGCATATTCTATGAAATTTACTGTTCTTGGTCTTGTTAGAAAGTTAACACGGTTTTCTCCAACTTCATCTCAATGCTTAAGTTTCGAAATTCTGACTGCAATAGGCCCAAAATCAGCAATTAAGACAAACTCTGAAATCTGTCTGGAAAACAGATTTGACAGAATTCACCAAATAATTCACTATAAATCACTTTCTTAATATTTTTGCCTGAAATTTTATCTGTGAATCCATAACTATCATAGCTACAACTTTCATTTACATTGCATTGTTATGTTCCATACAAAAATATGGAGTAAACTGCTATTCTACCTGACTGTTGTGCAATTTCCAGCAAGCTGAATCATTGGATGTTGAACTTACATTTATTTGTAGTTATTTTCCATGGCTTTGTTGGGGGTTTGATGTTGATTGGTTGGTATATGGAAGATGAGAAGGTGGAAGTGAAGTACTTGGCTCTCTTTATGAATCATGGATCTTAGTCTTTATGTTTTGTAACATGCTTTTGGACATGGATGCTTATACATGGTGGGAAGGATGTGGTGGACATGATATGCATTTATGTTGGGTGGTAATGTGGTATGGTTTGTGGTGGTATGGTGGGCATGGCACGATGTGCATGACACCTTGTTATGATATTGGTAATGAGATGTTGGAAATGTGAATCAATTTACATGAAGGTATGCCATATTGACACATGAACCATGCATGTATAAGGCCATTGTCCCATAGCCATGAGAGACACTCTTGTACTCTTAAAACTCATTTTGTAATTTGGATTGATGATGCAGCTCACTTCACCTTTGTAGCTCTTATAACTTGCCTCAGGTTTCATTATGTTGCTCGTTATTTAATGTACTTGCCTTTTCTTACATTATGCATTGAAATTCATTAAGCCATGCGCATGCTTCTTTTAGCTTGTTTTCTTTAGCTCCTATCATGTTCCATTTGCGCATTGTCATGGATGCATGTAAAATAGTTGCATTTTCATAATAGCATACTAGAGGGAGTTGGCAATTCCACTGGGTCACGCTGTGACGTGTCCCCGTTGATATTTTTCAGGTGATTGGCAGTTGGAGAAGCTTAGTTGGCAGAGTTTGGGATTGAAGCAATGTGGGGGATTGATTTTGGGGTGTTGAGTTGTATTTGGGTATGGTTAGGAGGTGTTGCTAATGAGAGGTGTATATTGATGTTATATGGTGTATGTAAATTTAAGTTGTATGAAATTTGTAAAAGAACTTTGTTTCTAATAAATATGGAGGATGTTTTAATCTATATTGTTCTTATGTGTTGGTTTTAATTTGGTGGGACTTTGGAGTTGCATTTAATTATGGAGCATTACGTGAACTGCCCAGCACGTGCACAATGGGCATGCTAGTGTATTCATATTATAATTCTCTTTTCATTTCGTAACACTCGCTTCTTGGGGTATCCTGAGAGCGGGGCGTTACAAGTTTTATGCTCAACTTCGTTGAAGTCGAGCTTATTACGGATTTTTTTTGGATAACACTGGGAAATCAATTATATTTAACAACTGGAAGAAAATTGAATACCCTGAAGTTTTGTGTTCACACCCAGAAATGGGTTATATGTAAATCATTAAAATGATTTAAACGGATTACTTATCCATTAAAAATCCAGTTGTAGGTGACCATGTGGGAACATGCAAACCATCAAAACGCCTCCTTAGAACCTATTTATATGAGCCTGATCACCTCATATAAACAATTTTCGAGAACCCCTAACGGGGGAATCGTTTAGAGCACATCTTATTGATGGAGCCATGATGAGTATACATCCACATATCACCACTATGGACCATCAGAACACAGAACTATTTATCGGAAGTAATTACCCCAGATAAATTGATTCTGAGCACTCTGAACAGGGGAAGCATTTAAAATCTCTTCTCCTAAGACGTGCATTGATGGGCCCTCTTTTAAAGACTTGATGTGATCCTGAAGATCCTTCATAACTTTAATTTCCCAGTATTAGGTTCAATAGAAATATTATAATCATCCATGAGCCGAAAGCTCAATTGACCATTTAAAAACATTAATACTTATGATCTGATTATCATGAATTGTGACGAGATCCTGAAGATCCACATTCATGAAACTGTTAAACAGTTATCAGACATAGCTACTGACAATATAAAAATTGTCAAATTCACACATTCCTGCTACTAAAAATCCAGCTAGGATTGACATACCAAATATAATGGATGCAATCCACCGGTAGCAGAAGTGGATATCCTCAATGGATGAGAGGACATATCACGAGGCTCCAAAGCGAGAAATAACTCATGGAGACCCTAAAACAATACCACCATAGGAAAGTGAGCTCATCTCCATATCCTCTCCCTTTCCAGAACCTCCAGAAGATATGAATCTGGAATGAATTGAATAATGTACGTACATGGAGAGTTATTTGGATAAAACACACTTGTCGACAATTACTCACATTCCATTTTGCCATAACTACCGTTCCCAATCTCCGTTTCCTGAAGCAAACGCAGAGATTTGGCCAGATTATGTGGAACGAGGCAATAATAAGTTGAGCTAGACTCACTTATGAAATGTGAAGTGTTTGGACCCGAAGTCATGATATCAAAAGATATCAAACCTGTGAGTTACCGAGTATTGTATAAATAAATAAAATCGTATGTTATAAGCAAAACGCTATAGCTTAGAGGTTTATTTCGCAGAAACCAGGAAGTAACCATGTAAGATGAGCTTAACTCACTTACAAAATTATTTAAACTGATGCATCAGGCTCCCTGGTTATGATTGCGAAAACCATACGATTGGCAAAGATAATTTTAGGCTATGTTGTTATGGATGATGTGACAACATACCCTTATGAATAATCATCCTGAAGATGAATTATCATCCTGAAGATGAATTATCATCCCGAAGATGAAACCGTCATCCCGAAGCTGAAACCTTCATCCAGAAGATGAATAATCATCCAGCAGATGAATAATCATTCAGCAGATGAATTATCATCCAGAAGATGAAATTTTCACCCAGTTGATGAAGAAACATTGATAATCGCAATCCACTAATACACCTA
This sequence comes from Scilla litardierei, assembly GCA_030789695.1. Taxonomy (NCBI): domain Eukaryota; kingdom Viridiplantae; phylum Streptophyta; class Magnoliopsida; order Asparagales; family Asparagaceae; genus Scilla; species Scilla litardierei. The sequence goes on along the minus strand of CM061139.1, from coordinate 129,248,980 downwards.
CTGGTTGTATGGATGCACATTAAGACCCCTTCCGTTCGCTGGAAGAGGGGAATGATATCCTAGGTCCTGAAGTGCCTTATCCAAGTGTCTTATGTACACTCCTTTATCTGGTTAACTACACGCGACTCTAGAGAGCATTGGCAGTAAACCCCTTAACCAGATACAGTGCAGCGCCTGCAGCGCACCACTAGACCAGAGATATGTAGCTTCTGCGCTACCTCCAAGGATCAAGGATTATCCAACATGTTAAATGTATTTGCAGATACATGTTACAGATCATCGCGATGACTACAATAAAGGAACGACCAACTCCTGGAGACCAGCAAAGCATGCTTCCAAGGCAACATCAATCCCACCATTCCGAGAGGCTCATCGATCCAAGAAACAAATCATAAGTACGCACAGCCAGGTCTTACAGTACCTCACAGACATAGTGACGACTGGGTCAGAGACGTGGTGCTACCTACCGAGTCTGTAGACCACTCCTCTTCAGAAGAGCTCCCTCAGATTCAGCAGCTGTCATAGATGAGCGATACTTGTATAGATGAGCAATGTATTGTATAGATGAGCGATGTCTTGTGCTTTGTACTTATTATCGGAACACTGTAAGAGATTGATGTATAGTTGCCTAGGAGATCTGCAAGCCTGCAGCTTGTACAGATCAGGGGGAGTCAAATGTAGTGTTGTACTCTTTTCCCTTGGCTATTGGTTTTTCCCACTGGGTTTTCCATAGCTAAAGGTTTTAACGAGGCAACCTCATTGACTCTAGATCCAGAAGTATCCACCCCCTAAATACTTCCACTAATCAGGGGAAGTTATGGAAAACTGTACTCTTTTTCCTTGGTTATTAGTTTTTCCCACTGGGTTTTCCATAGCTAAAGGTTTTAACGAGGCAGTTATCCCTAACTTAGGATCCAGAAGTATCCACATCTAGTGATATCCATCGACCATGATAAATTACAGAGACTTGTACTCTTTTCCCTTAGCCACTGGTTTTTTCCACTGGGTTTTCCATGGCAAAGGTTTTAACGAGGCAATAACTCTTAACCTAGGATCCAGAAGTATCCATACACCCATGGTCAGATAAGCTCTATGAACCTTGAAGCACTCATTACGGCTTACAACAATGGATGGATAACGGGAAGTGTTATAAACGGGCTTTTGGAGGCCCATCTGTGTATTGGGTATCCACCGATTATGTAACCCTATTACTATAAATATAGGGCTACGGGGTTCCGTAGCCGCCAAGTTTACAACAATACATTCATATTTCAAAAAATTTGATACATACATATATATAAAATACATTGCCACTAAATTCGATATATTCATATTTTTGAAATTTTGACATAAATATAAAATGAATTCAAAATACATTCCAAGAATAGATGACCTAACGTGATTCACAAACATATGATACATTTAAAAATCTAATACCCAAAACAATGAAACTTGATTCCAAGAACTATAAAGTCCAAATCTCAGAACTTGATTTAAAGAACATGATTCACATCTTATACGTAGCTCTACACGGCTCTACAAGAATATATATCTCCATAAGTAAATTTAACTCCATATGGCTTCTATCCTAGATCTTGACAAATCATACACGGTCAGACATATATCTATAAGGATGATACTTATCTTCTATCTTCATTTTCTAAACAGAATACAATAAACACAATGACTAACATCATTCAAGTGGCACTACCAAGTATCCAAAAGCATAACCAAGTATCCAAATGTCATTACCTTTATGCACCTTAACCAAGTACCCAAAATCCAAATCTAAGTATGTGACATATATTAGGAATTTTTAAGAACAATTGTATACCTTCAGAACATTGAGTTACATTATGCATATATCTCCAGAGATACCAACTTTAAGATACCAAGTGTCAGGATACTATTGAGTAACATTATCCAAGTGTCAGTACCAAGTGTCAGTGTACCACATATAATGGATGATACCAAGTTCAGGATACCCAATCATGCATATCACAAAATTCAGATACCAAATTTCAAATGTTCATAATACCAAATTAAGGACAACATATTCAGTATGCAAAAAAATCCAAGATACCAACTTGAGAATGCAAAAATTTTTATTTCTATAAAACAACTTTAGGATACCAACTTCGGGATATCAAGTTCAAGATACCACATATAATGGAAGATACTAGGCTTATGATATCAATGCATGCATATCACCAAATTCATGATACCAAATTTCAAATTTCCATGATACCAAATTCCGGATAACAAATTCAGTCTACAAAAAATCCAGGATACCAACATGAATAAAAAAAATTATTCCGGCAAAACAACTCAGGATACCAAATGCAGGATACCAAGTTCAGGATACCACACATAAAGTAATATACCAAGTTCAGGATACTCAAGCATGCATATCATCAAATTCAGGATATCAAAATTCAAATTTCCAGGATAATAAATTCAAGATAACAAATTCAGCATGCAAAAAATTCAGGATAACATATAAAATAATAAGCTTAAAACAACAGTGCACATGTTATACCGAAGCTTAGACGTGCCTTATCCTTATCCACATCAATACAAATGGCTGCAACGGTTGCCAGCAACGATTTGCTTACTCCTAAGTTGCCTTGCCATCACATAGTACAACAATTACCAAAATACTAGTAATCAGGGCAAATCATCATTGCCACTTGAGTATATGCATCCTGGAAGTTGGGTCATATATAATACTTGCATCCTAAAAGTGGTATCTGTTGGGACCTCCTTAGATGGCAAATAGAACACTAGGGAGTGAATGGCGTTCTTGAAATAATAAAAAATCCTATAGTAATTCTACCTAAGTTATTACATTGAGTTACCAAGTAATACTTAATCAACAATATTAACTTGCAATAATAAGAATGAATAGAGGAAGCAAATGCAAGTTCACAATGAGCACAAGAAAAACACAATCCAACAATCACGTGCAGAGAGAGAAACGGTATATCCTAGTTTAGATACCACTTGTACCATAGTCCAGCAACACTCCTCAATAGGACATAATCCACTAATCACTTGGATTTACCATATGTTCCAAATGAAACAACATGTCCAACAATGAACAACACGTTTTAATGAGACAACACCTCTCATCAAAAGAGAAAACAACTCACCAAATGTGAGAAGGAAAAATACTTACAACCTTTTACCTTAGCTAAATATTGAAGCTCTTGTGTGATGTTGTGTGGCTATAGTGGATCTCCAATTGATGAAAGAATGAAGCTCTATGAGATTAAAAACTTAGGCTAATAAAGATGTGAAAATATTGAAAGACTTTTGGTAAGAAGAGGATTTGTTGCTTAAAAGCTTTTGGACTTTAAAATACCTTTTCTCTATAAAAATTGATTAATTAAGGTAGCAAAAAATCTCAGCAAACTCATCTTATAAAAGGGTGAAAAATTGTTGAAAATTATTTCCAAAAACACTAATCCAACGGATTAAAAAACAGCTTTTCGTAAATCACAGAACTGTGTTTTTTTATACGTTGGGCTGATGGTAGTCAACTAGTGTATAAATGGTAGTTGACTACTTAAACAACTGTAATCGACTCCTAAAACAACTGTAGTCGACTATTTCATGAAACAGTGAGTACTTAATGAAAAGTAGTAGACTCATATTCAAGGAGTAGTCGACTATTTAACAGATACATGAAAAAGTATTTTAAAAACTTAGGAAATGTATTTCAAAATATTTAAAAACATGTTAAAAACATTTTTATGTGTGTTCCTAAGTGTGTGTGAGCTTCAACAAAGAATTTAACATACTTCCAAGACATAAAATAAACTTACATTAAAAATGAATTATTACAAAAGATTCTTGATGCAATTTGTGCTCCTCATTGCCTTGTCTTGGTTCCTTTGATCTCCATGATCTTTGTTGGATCTATCCACTTTTGATTTGCATTGATTGATCATGAAAGCTCAATATCTACACATAAACACTCAAAATGATATTAGTATCAAATACGTTCCTCATCATCAAAACTAACATGGATACTCAAAACTAACATGTGATATTTAATTTTCAACATTCTCTTCCTTTTTTATGATGACAACATATTGCATATAACATATGAAACTATGCAATGCATGAGTGTATGTGTATACTTCTCTCTCCCCTTTGGCATAATAAAAAAGGTATACTACTCTCTCCATACGAATACTCTCTTCCATATAAAATATAGCGACTCAATATTCAAAGAAAGTTTACTATCCCTAAATAGGTGACCCCTTGGCATATAAACTCTTCCCAAAAGTAAGTGTCAAGTGTCAAGTGATACCATATGTTAGAATTATGCACACACGAAAATTTTTCTTACAATCTTTTTGCATTAACTCCCCCTGAAGACATGCATTATAGCAAGTGGGTCTCCCCCTTAAACCATTGCATATTCTTTGAAGTCTATATAGAGTTGTCACGCCCCGCTTCCCTAAAATGGAGGCGAGACGTGAAAAGGTCCGCACGAGAGTGGAGCTGTGAAGCCCCAAACCCGATAAGCGTCAATAAAACATAATCAGGTCCCTGTAACCACAACGGAACAACAATAATAACACAAGAGAGACAGAAATAAAATCTCATATCTCAAAGTTTGTCCAACAAGAAAAATAAGTCCAACATCCAGAAAAGCCACCAGGCTAAAAGAAAGAGTCAAAAGGCCCAGAACAAGGCCACAAAAGCAACCGAACAACAAAGTATAGGTGCCACGCACCGACAACAAAATAGCAGTCTAATCAAAAGGGAAAACACAACGAAGACACTACGACTGGTCCCCAGTGTCCACGTACTCCCCGTCAAACACAAGCTCGGGCTCGGCGTCAGCAAACACCTCGTCCTCAACAAGGTGCTCAGGCTCGGGATCTAACATGTGTCACCCAAAAGAGTAAATGGTCACATGTCAGCAAGTCAAAAGACTTGGGCAAGGAAACTGAAAGTAAGGCAACTAGCAACCTAGCAGTTATAGTATGCATGACATGGCAGTGGTACATGAGTGCACAAGCAAGACATGGCGAGACAATAAGTACAAGAGAACAATTATCGGGACAAGACAAGAGTAGCCAAGCTACTGACAATCTCAGATCAATTCACTAGTCATGTTTCACGTTGTTTTGTAGATGTTTACGCCTTACAGCTGAATGGTTTCTCATTCACTCCGATTGGCCACTTAACACTACCCCAAAACCCAGAGTTTACGCCTTACCACTGCAGTTGCTGATCGGGCAGACTCCCAGTTGATTGGCCGCTTAACTCTTACCCCCAATACCCACATGTAATCCAGCCAGGGTCCCCGCACATGAGCTCAGTAAATGAGCCAGGGTTGCCCCGCACAGGAGCTCGTAGTCTATATCACGATTCTTAAACAATTGGCGTAGGGGTGCACCTAGCCGGAAACAAGAAATTCGGGCATTGGCTATCAACCAACACATGGCCCACTTCTGGAACACGAGCCAGGAACACAAGCATTGTAGCAAAGCTACGCAATCACAGAAATACTTAAGGGATGCAATGACATGACAATTAATTTTGCGTACCGTTAATGGAAAGTAAACATGACATAGTAATTGAGCAACATGCTAAATGTCGGAACTAGCTTCGTTGTCAAGCTAGTTCTCCAATTTGCGCCTAGGCGAGTATCATTTCGTCGCCTAGCCTCTTTTACGCCTACAATGAGCAAATGGCCTAAAACATGGCCTAAACCCTAAGTGGCAAGTTTCACTTGCCTAGCACCGGGGAGGACGATCACGAAGGTTCGTCTCGCGGATGCTAAACTACGGGGAAATCGCTGTTATGGAGAGACAACCATCAAAACAACATTCATTTATTAGGGTTTCATAAAAAATACAAATAGGTCATGAAAACATCGAGAGATCGATTTCTTACCGTGAGGAAGCGGAAAGAACACTCCGGAGAACCTATGGATCAGATCTGGAATGGATGGAGAAGTTTAGAGAACTAGGGTTATTGGGGGATTTTGGGGATTTGGAGATTTGGGGAAGATAAGAGGTAGAATGAGTTGAGGGATGGTTTAGATGATGGATCTTGGGCTTGGAATGAAGAAATGAGGGTTTGAGGAAGATGGGGGCTCAATGGGGGAGAAACTAGGGTTTTGGGTCGAGTGGAGGAAGAAGGAAAACGTTTGGGAGGGGTTTAAATAGGATGGGCTGGCGGCTGCCCAGAAATTAGGGTTTTAACACAGATTAGTCGGTCAAAGAGCAACCACTGACCGACTAGTTTGGCAACTAGTCGGTCGGTCGACCAACGCAGACCGACTAAGTGTAAACAGTAACTTCTGAACGAAAATAGGATTTAGATTTAGTCGGTCGATGAACAACTACTGACCGACTAGTTTGACATCTAGTCGGTCGGTGAACGTTCTTAGACCGACTAAGAGTAAACAGTACTGATACTAAAATTTAGATGATGTGTTAGTCGGTTAAAGAAGCATTGCTGACCGACTACTTTGCAACCTAGTCGGTCAACCAACGTTCTTAGACAGACTAACGATAAACAGTAACTCCAGAATAATTTAGAAAGCCAACTAGTCGGTCCATGAAGGATTGCCGACTGACTGGATCATCATCTAGTCGGTCGGTGGCCCTTCTTACACCGGCTAATTAGCACCAAAAGTTCCGATACGGAGCGCGAAGCTCCGGGATCGATTCCTAAGACTCCTGGGCTTGATCTAACAGTAAGATACGACCGTTATGAAGTCCGTCACGAATGACTTACTCCGAAATCGACGATCCTAAGGAAGAAACGAGAAAACACGACGAAACGATCGAAAATGAAAGTTACGGAGACGAAAACCACACATGAGGAGAAAATCCATCAAAACATATATTATAATATAATAAATCCAGATACATGAAAACCAGTCGTTACATCCTCCCCAACTTAAGAAAAATTCCGTCCTCGGAATTTCCAAACACTCACGTGTCCGGAAACAAAAGTGGGAAACGCTCTCGCATCTCATCCTCATTCTCCCAAGTAGACTCTCCAGGTGAGCCGTGTCGCCACATCACCCTCAAAGATTGACAATCTTGTTCCGAAGCGATTTCTGACGCCCGTCCAGAATCTGCACTGGATGCTGGTCATACGTCATATCGGGGCGAACGGTAATCTCCGAAAAATCCACCGCATGAGATGGATCGCCAATGTATCGACGAAGCTGCGACACATGGAAAACATTGTGAACCCCTTCCAAAGATGGCGGCAAGGCCAAGCGATAAGCTACCTCGCCAACCCTCTCCAAAATGTCAAACGGTCCAATGTATCGCGGGCTCAACTTCCCTCGCTTCCCAAAACGAATCACACCACGATTCGGGGAAATCCTCAAAAACACGTGGTCGCCCGGCTGAAACTCCAAAGGACGACGCTTAGCATCCGCCCAATGCTTAGAACGGTCCTGAGCAATCCTCAACCTCTCCCGAATGTTCCTGACAATCTCCACAGCCTCCACAATCATCTCAGGTCCCAACAGCTCCCGATCACCAACGTCATCCCAACTTAATGGCGATCAACATTTCCTCCCATATAGAGCGGCGAAAGGCGCCACGCCAATACTCGCCTGGAAGCTGTTGTTGTAAGAGAACTCCACCAAATACAGATGGTCCTCCCACGAACCCTTGAAATCCAACATGCACGCCCTCAGCATGTCTTCCAAAATCTGAATCGTCCTCTCGGACTGGCCATCCGTCTGCGAAGGGTACGCCGTGCTGAAACTCAGACGCGTACCCAAGCTCTTCTGCAAACTCTGCCAGAACTGAGATGTGAACCTTGTGTCTCTGTCTGACACGATACTCACGGGGACCCCATGAAGTCGCACGACCTCCTGCACGATTCACGTTACATCACTATCCCAACTAGGAAAAGGAAATAAAACGGAGAGTAAAAGAATTTTACCTCCATATATCTCCTCGCTAGCGCCTCAGTGGACTGTCCCACTCGGAACGGAATAAAGTGCGCGGATTTGGTCAATCGATCCACGATCACCCAAATCGCGTCATTCTGCTTCGGACTCCGAGGTAGTCCAGTCACGAAATCCATAGTGATGTGTTGCCATTTCCACTCCGGAATCGGAAGCGGTTGTAGCAACCCGGCCGTACGCTGATGCTCCGCCTTCACTTGCTGGCAAACCAAGCACTTGGCTACACTCCGAGCCACGCTTCTCTTCATACCATGCCACCAATAATTCAGACGAAGATCCCGGTACATCTTGGTGCCACCAGGATGCACAGAATACGGCGAACTGTGTGCCTCCACCATCAGCTCCACTCTAACATCTCCAGCCGGTACACACAACCTGGCTCCAAACCTCAGCGAGCCATCCTCATGAATCAAAAAGTCAGTCCGCAGACCGACTTCCACCTGCTCCCGAATCTTCACCAGCTTCGGATCCTCAGCCTGGCCAGCCTTAATCCGATCCACGATCGTTGACCGTACCTGCATGTACATCAACGAAGAAGCCTCCCCAGGAAGAACAATCTCAACACCAGACTCGCAAAAATCCTGCTGCAATCTCCACTGCGAGGTCAAAATCATCACCGCTAGAAGCCTACTCAGTGCATCAGGGACCACATTCACCTTGCCAGGGTGAAACCGCAAATCAATCTCATAATCCGCCATAAGCTCCAACCACCGACGCTGTCGCATGTTGAGCTCTTTCTGAGTGAAAATATACTTCAAGCTTTTGTGATCGGTGAAAATCTTCACTTTCTCACTCAGCAGGAAGTGCCTCCAAATCTTAAGAGCGAACACAACGGCAGCCAACTCCAAATAATGCGTCGGGTAATTCTTCTCATGAACCTTAAGCTGACGAGACGCATACGCCATAACATGTCCGTGCTGATGCAACACACAACCGAGACCCTTGCCAGAAGCATCGCAAAAGATCTCAAATCCACCGCTGCGATCAGGCACAACAAGAATATGGGCAGTCGTCAACCTCTCCTTCAGAACGCCAAAAGCATTCTCACAATCACCCGACCAAACAAAAGCAACATCCTTCCGCGTCAACCTGGTCATCGGCTCAGCAATATGAGAAAAGTTCTTAATGAATCGCCGATAGTAACCAGCAAGTCCAAGGAAACTCCGAATCTCAGACGCAGACGATGGAACAGGCCACTCTCTGATGGCCCTAATCTTCTCGGGATCCACAAAAATACTGTCTCCAGTCACCACATGCCCGAGAAAAGCAACTCTATCCAGCCAAAACTCGCACTTCGAAAACTTAGCATACAAACGATGCTTCCTCAAGATCTCCAATACCGTCCTTAAGTGTGAGGCATGCTCTTCCTCCGACTTCGAATAGATCAGAATGTCGTCAATAAAGATAACGACAAACTTATCCAAAAAGTCGTAGAAAATCAGGTTCATCAGATTCATGAAAACTGCGGGCGCGTTAGTTACGCCGAAGGGCATAACCACAAACTCATAGTGTCCATACTTCGTCCTGAACGCTGTCTTCGGAACATCTCCCTTCTTCACCTTCAACTGATGGTAACCACTCCTCAAGTCCAATTTAGAAAACACCCTCGAACCTCCAAGCTGATCAAAAATATCATCGATGCGAGGCAACATGTATTTATTCTTAATGGTCACCGCATTCAACTCCCGATAGTCCACGCACATGCGACGCGAACCATCCTTCTTCTTCACCAACAGCACCGGTGCTCCCCACGGAGACACACTAGGGTTGATATAACCCTTCTGCAAAAGCTCATCCAACTGCTTCCGCAACTCTTCCAATTCAGCGGGTGCCATACGATACGGCGTCTTCGAAATCGGCTGCGCTCCTGGAACAAGATCAATAGAAAACTCTAAAGCTCGATCAGGTGGTAAACCAGACATCTCCTAGGGGAAGACGTCGCCAAAATCACGCATCACGGCTGGCCACTCCAACTCCATTTGCATAGCCACAACCTCCACCGGTCTGGCCCGAAATCTGACGGGACCAAGCGAACTGCTACCACGACTGAACTCAAATACTGGATGTCCGGGAATCTCGAACACCACCTTCTTCCTTCGACAGTCGATCGTAGCATAGAAGCTCGCAAGCCAGTCCATCCCAAGAACTGCATCATAGTTGATGATGTCGTGGACAATGAAATCAGCGAAAAGCTCATGTCCACAGACCACCAACGGGCAAGAATTGCAACCACGATGCACCGAGACCACGCCATTCCCTGTAACGATATTCCAACTCTTGGGAAGAGGGGACGTCGACAAGGAATGCCTCTCCATGAAGCTCCGAGAAATAATGCACATCGATGCACCAGAGTCAAAGAGGACTCGTGCAGGAAACGTGCACACCAAAACCACACCTAACAAGCAATTAACAATCAAACCCTAGTCTAGCAAACAATCATGTTCAAGCAAACAACACAATCTAATCAATCAAAACCAGTTAGGAAAGTAACAGCCAGATTGAGGATTACCTGCGATAACCTCATCCACAGCCTCGCTCTCCGCAGCGGTCATCAGAAAAGCCTGCCTCCTTGGCGGAACAGCCTACCGAAAAGCCTGCCCCTGTGGAACAAGAGCTGCTCCACGTCCAGCAGGAACAGACGCTCGCTGCTGCAACGGCGGTGCTGCAACAGGTGCCCTCCGCAGCTGATTCGCATGCCGACAATCCTTCGCGACATGGGAAGCATCACCACAAACCAAACACTGGCCCAGAAACTTCCGACACTGATCCTTGATGTGGCCAGGCTTGCCGCAGAAATGGCAAGTCTTCAGAATAGGCCCTCCTGGCCTCTTAAACTGAGCTGGCTGATTAGGCTTGAAACCAGGCCTAACCACCGCTCTGGCCTGCTCCATAGGCCTCTTCCCAGCACCAACAATAGACCCCCTCCTCTGACTCAGGTTCAGCTCCTGCCTCCGGGCAGCGACCAGAACCTTCTGATAAGAGTCCAGATCGGAGGAAGACACAAAACTCTGGAGCTCCAAAGCAAGTCCCTGCAGGAACCTCTGAGCCCTCTCATCAGCATCCTGCATCATCTTCGGTGCGAACCGACTCAGCCTAATGAACTCTTGGTGGTACAGATCCACCGTCAAGCTCCCTTGCTTCAGATCAATGAAGCGCTGCAGCATCTCCTTCCTCGCAGCCTACGGAAAGAATTCCTCATCAAACCTGGACTTAAAGGTAGTCCAAGCTATCGGCTCCACCAACATCTTCTCTTCCGTGTCCCACCAGTTCCGAGCATTATCCTTGAGTTGCCTCTTCGCCAAATCAACCCATCCAGCCGGGGTGATCTTGGCCATCTTCAGATTATCCTCAATGTTCTGAATCCACTCATCGGCAGCCAGAGGACCCTCAGACCCATCAAAATATGCGGGACCCAGCTCCCGAAATTGCTTCGCTCCCGGCTCAGAGCGAGGGACATCCGGAAGAGCCCGGGCAGCTCGAGCAGGTGGAGCATTCTGGACTTGCAGGAGCACGCCCTGCTGCACTTGCATCATCTGGAGCATCATCCGCATCATCTCACCGTTGGTGGGTTCCCGCTCAGGCTCCTCATCATGAGGGAGCGCACCACTACCCCCACCACGGGTAAATCGCCTTCCTGTCATCTAATGACACAGAAAACGAATCAGATTAGACTTATAGCTTATGACTCGGACGTCGAACTTAGTTTATTGGACATTCTAATATTATCATCGCTATTCCGATAATCGCAGTTACAGAAGGACGTGCATGGGCCACCAACAAAACCTGTCACGCCCCGCTTCCCTAAAATGGAGGCGAGACGTGAAAAGGTCCGCACGAGAGTGGAGCTGTGAAGCCCCAAACCCGATAAGCGTCAATAAAACATAATCAGGTCCCTGTAACCATAACGGAACAACAATAATAACACAAGAGAGACTGAAATAAAATCTCATATCTCAAAGTTTGTCCAACAAGAAAAATAAGTCCAACATTCAGAAAAGCCACCAGGCTAAAAGAAAGAGTCTAAAGGCCCAGAACAAGGCCACAAAAGCAACCACACAACAAAGTATAGGTGCCACGCAACGACAACAAAATAGCAGTCTAATCAAAATGGAAAACACAACAAAGACACTGCGACTGGTCCCCAGTGTCCACGTACTCCCCGTCAAACACAAGCTCGGGCTCGGCGTCAGCAAACACCTCGTCCTCAACAAGGTGCTCAGGCTCGGGATCTAACATGTGTCACCCAAAAGAGTAAAGGGGCACATGTCAGCAAGTCAAAAGACTTGGGCAAGGAAACTGAAAGTAAGGCAACTAGCAACTTAGCAGTTATAGTATGCATGACATGACAGTGGTACATGCGTGCACAAGCAAGACATGGCGAGACAATAAGTACAAGAGAACAATTATCGGGACAAGACAAGAGTAGCCAAGCTACTGACAATCTCAGATCAATTCACTAGTCATGTTTCGCGTTGTTTTGTAGATGTTTACGCCTTACAGCTGAATGGTTTCTCATTCACGCCGATTGGCCGCTTAACACTACCCCAAAACCCAGAGTTTACGCCTTACCACTGCAGTTGCTGATCGGGCAGACTCCCAGTTGATTGGCCGCTTAACTCTTACCCCCAATACCCACATGTAATCGAGCCAGGGTCCCCGCACATGAGCTCAGTAAATGAGCCAGGGTTGCCCCGCACATGAGCTCGTATTATATATCACGATTCTTAAACAATTGGCGTAGGGGTGCACCTAGCCGAAAACAAGAAATTCGGGCATTGGCTATCAACCAACACATGGCCCGCTTCTGGAACACGAGCCAGGAACACAAGCATTGTAGCGAAGCTACGCAATCACAGAAATACTTAAGGGATGCAATGACATGACAATTAATTTTGCGTACCGTTAATGGAAAGTAAACATGACATGGTAATTGAGCAACATGCTAAATGTCGGAACTAGCTTCGTTGTCAAGCTAGTTCTCCAATTTGCGCCTAGGCGAGTATCATTTCGTCGCCTAGCCTCTTTTACGCCTACAACGAGCAAATGGCCTAAAACATGGCCTAAACCCTAAGTGGCAAGTTTCACTTGCCTAGCACAGGGGAGGACGATCACGAAGGTTCGTCTCGCGGATGCTAAACTACGGGGAAATCGCTGTTATGGAGAGACAACCATCAAAACAACATTCATTTATTAGGGTTTCATAAAAAATACAAATAGGTCATGAAAACATCGAGAGATCGATTTCTTACCGAGAGGAAGCGGAAAGAACACTCCGGAGAACCTATGGATCAGATCTGGAATGGATGGAGAAGTTTGGAGAACTAGGGTTTTTGGGGGATTTTGGGGATTTGATGGAGATTTGGGGAAGATAAGAGGTAGAATGAGTTGAGGGATGGTTTAGATGATGGATCTTGGGCTTGGAATGAAGAAATGAGGGTTTGAGGAAGATGGGGGCTCAATGGGGGAGAAACTAGGGTTTTGGGTCGAGTGGAGGAAGAAGAAAACGTTTGGGAGGGGTTTAAATAGGATGGGCTGGCGGCTGCCCAGAAATTAGGGTTTTAACACAGATTAGTCGGTCAAAGAGCAACCACTGACCGACTAGTTTGGCAACTAGTCGGTCGGTCGACCAACGCAGACCGACTAAGTGTAAACAGTAACTTCTGAACGAAAATAGGATTTAGATTTAGTCGGTCGATGAATAACTACTGACCGACTAGTTTGACATCTAGTCGGTCGGTGAACGTTCTTAGACCGACTAAGAGTAAACAGTACTGATACTAAAATTTAGATGATGTGTTAGTCGGTTAAAGAAGCATTGCTGACCGACTACTTTGCAACCTAGTCGGTCAACCAACGTTCTTAGACCGACTAACGATAAACAGTAACTCCAGAATAATTTAGAAAGCCAACTAGTCGGTCCATGAAGGATTGCCGACCGACTGGATCGTCATCTAGTCGGTCGGTGGCCCTTCTTACACCGGCTAATTAGCACCAAAAGTTCCGATACGGAGCGCGAAGCTCCGAGATCGATTCCTAAGACTCCTAGGCTTGATCTAACAGTAAGATACGACCGTTATGAAGTCCGTCACGAATGACTTACTCCGAAATCGACGATCCTAAGGAAGAAACGAGAAAACCCGACGAAACGATCGAAAATGAAAGTTACGGAGACGAAAACCACACATGAGGAGAAAATCCATCAAAACATATATTATAATATAATAAATCCAGATACATGAAAACCAGTCGTTACAAGAGTTATCTACTAATCACATCAAAATTGAGTACCTGCAAACAAATATTTTTGGTACCCTTTTGCTTTCGGGTCTATGGGATTAGTCACAAAGTAGAGATATCACTCAACGGGAAACCAAACCCATTTAAGTCTAGATTTCTCATCACAAACATATCTATAATCTCTATAAAAATATAGATCATGCATGAATCTAGAAATGTACTCATATTTCATATGAATTTTCATATGTTTGGGTTTCCAAACTTTGATGAAACCATTTCTAAAACGATGAACCATAGCATGATCATCTCTAGGCCTAACACGAGTCTCATCACAACCTAAGCCAAGTCTACTACTAGAGGGTCTCAGAGAACCAGTCAAATTATCTAGTTTCTCCTTACCCTTATTGAATCTATCCACATTCCTATATAGGTCATCATACTTAATCTTAATGATGGTCAAAGTCTTACCTAAGTCATTGAGCAAATAACGAAGATTACTAACCTCATCACTAAGCAACTTATTTCTAGTGAGCAATTTTAGGTTCACTTCTTTTATCTTTTCAATTTCTACATGAGGCATGCAATCTCCATGAGTCTTCTTAAATTTAAGATACTTTCTAAGCAATGATTTATACTTGTCAAGAAGTCTAGCAAACATATCATCATCTACAATAATATCATTATCAGATGCCTCAGATTTGGAATTTACATCATCTTCATTTTCAATGCCCATGAAGCAAATGTAGATCCTCTCTTCCTTCTCTTCTTCTTCATCTTTACTTGAGGACTCATCGAATGAAGCATTTGATTCTCGATCCTCTGCCACAAATACATTCCTCTTATGTTTCTTTCATTTTGAAATTTCTTTTGTTTTTTTCCTTTGCCCATGTTCTTTTGTAGCAAGCACTCATTTATGCCATGTCCTGGCCTATTATATTCAAAGCAAAATGTAACGACCCGCTCTCCAGGATACCCGAAAAGTACGAAGCCGTCTCAAGTATTCCCAGATTAACGAGTGTTACGTAGAAAGAGAGAAAGGAAGAGAGTAAAAAAAACTGCAGGTCACTGTGCACGTGCTGGGAAGTACAAGTAAAATTCCAACACAGAAATAACACAAAGAACTAACAAAAGTGCAACACTTCATCTTATTAATACAATAATACATCTTTTACATAAACTGAGTACACAAGAAATAAACAAGAATATGCGTTTTGGTCATACACTTATCTCTAAAATTAGTTGATTTTCGCATTATGAGAATGATGACAATTTCTATTCAACGTTATGCCGAACCTTGGGCTGTGCTTCGATATTCAGTCATGAAAGAAGCCAGGTGACACAACTACTCAGTTCATCACAAACAACTGAGAAAACAATTTCTTCATCAAAAAATAATGTCTCTATCTATCATAATAACAACCTCAAGTGTTACTGAGGCAATACATCGAACATGTGATATGCATTAGTAAATCTTTTCATGTGCTCCACAATTTAACCATGGAATCAACATAAACATTATATAGTTGGAACATGAGGTTTGATTTTTACCTCCCGTTGATCGTCTAAACCTGTATAAATGCTAAAAAAACAGAGAAAGATCGGCCTGCAATCTGCTCTCTTCGCGGGACCCACCGGCAGCGAGAAGGCGGCGAAGAAGGAGAGAAGATTTTTTGAACCATGTTTATTCTCGTGAAACCCCCTGGCATCTTTGTATTTGATTTGCCCTTTCTCAATATTCCTTTTCAGCAAAATGTGTGGGCTTGGGACCCTGGGTGTTGACGTGGACGCATCTCAGCCCCATGTTCTTGGTTTTGCAAATAAAACCCCAACTTTGTAATTGAGCGAGTACACGGTATCACGTCTCTCTCAATTTCAATCCTAAAAATCTACACACAGACAAAACGACAACATTGATCGATGTCTTAATGTTACATGTTAAATGGAATTAGGAATATTCGCTGTAGGACCAAAAAGAAAGGCATCTTGTGAGGGTCCTTGCATTCTGCTGTCTACAACGCAAGTGACCACGCAATCAGCAGATCTGGCACTCATGGTCCTAAAGCCAACAAATAAAAAGGGTCATCATCATTAATGAGCTCTACAGGATATAATAGCCTATAACAGCCTCTTACATCAACCCACTCTCAAATTTGAGGCTTGCTATGCACCGCACAGTTTGCGGTGCGTGCACGGAAATGCACGAGATTCACGTGATGATTTGAAAGCTTGGTGGCCGCTTTTAAGAGAGAACTGATGCTGCTGGGTAGATGGTTCAACCAATGAAAATAACTATAACTGCTAGCAAAAGAGGTTACTAGGGAGGGTATAACCAAGAATAGAACACGAGTTCCTAAGCAAGGGTTAAGATTTCTAAGGAAGTGATGAGGATCAAGGAAGACCTAGTGATGATGGTAATAAGGACACGTCACCCGTATATCCAATACCGGTGAATACTCGAGACATCCAGTACTCGAGAGTTCAATTTGAGTATTTTATATTGTACACCCTGATCTAGCTATATTGTTCACGAGGTAGTTAGCGCGGACCTGCGTGGGCCACCAAACTTGTAACGACCCGCTTTCGGGGGCCCGTTACTTATTTGATATTTGCGCATGTCCTGCAGGTTATCAGTGAAACCAAAATAGCCACGATGCAGAGATGTACAAAAATACTCAAATAGTGTCCAATTATTACATTCCATACCGTACAAGATGTCCCAACAATATACGTGAAAGAATAAAGTACACAACACTGAAAATAACTCTGTCAGCTGCAGTTGAACTTTGGCGCTATTAGCTCAGGAGCATCTATCTTCATCTGTACGTCGTCTGCGGTGCCACGGAGATGGAACCGTAGGTAAGTCACAACAATTCTAAATATAGAAAAGAAGCAGTGCACAAGTATGACAAAAGTAACTACATACAAGTAGACCAGAGTGAAAAGTAAAGTACTGAGCAACAACTGTTCTCAACTGAAAAGTAAAGGTAAACTGAACTGAAAGGAGATAATCTCTGTGCTATGGTAGTGCAAGTGTAAAGCAGACTGAGCAAGTGAAACGTACTACTGCTGTAGCTAGAAGTACGACAAGTGAAGTACTGGTGACTGTACAAGTGTAGTAGGTGAAGTGCATGCAATACGTAAAGTAAAGGTGACTGTGATGCGTAAAGTAAAGGTGACTGTGATGCGTAAAGTAAAAGTGACTGTGCAAAGTAACTACACTACGTGACTCAAGTCGGAGAGTACAATATGTGACCATCAAGTCCATCTCTTGCCTGGGCGCGACCCAGACGAATGCCGAAACACAGGCAGCAGGACATGTATTTTGCCGAAACACAGGCAGCGGGACGGGATGCCGAAACACAGGCAGCAGGACGGGAAGATTGAACTCCAGTCACTCCCATACTCTCTCAAACTATGAGTTACCCCAAACCCCAGTGCAGTGTCAAGTGTTCTATGTACATGTTTATACGGGATGTTCCACAAGATGTTTCATGAGATGTTCCACCAAATATTCCACAAGATATTCCACAACAAGTTTCACAAGATGTTCCATAAGGTGTATCACATGTTAGTCAACCCAAGTCCACTGGTTGACTTTCTCATTGAAAACCAGAGGGTGGTAACTCATTCCAAAGCTGACTGTGCCAAAGCGAACTGAGGATAAAGACAAGTCCAACAACAGTAATACCGATTCCATGCTTCGAGCATGTAGAAGTATTGTTTAGCACACAATTTACCCAAGTAGATGGTTGTGTTTAACAACCACCAAAGTTGAAAGTTGGCAAAGTAATCTATAGTTGATTACTTTCCTATTTAGATTAGGTTTCTAGTTCGGTTCAAGTCAAGTAGCCGTTCGGAGGCTATAGTGGTGTCCTAAGTTCATACGTGTACACTTATCTAATTTTCTAACATTAGAATTAATCGTGACTTACTGATTTCGAGATCGTCGTAGCAAGTCGGAACTAGTTCTAGGGCTTCTACGGACGTTGATGCACAAGAATTTGTACCTGCAAAACACAAGAACAATCGGTTACAGAACACCTATTTTCTACCTATTTAACTTATCGTGTTTGATTTTATAATCGATTGAAACGGTGTCGGAAAGCGTTCTAAATTTTTCTATAGCCTAGATATGATGAAAATAATTTTTCTGCAAGAGAAAATATTTTTCAGATGCTTCTGTTAATTTTTATAGTTTTTAAGAGCTAAAAAATAAGTTAAAAACTATTTTTTTCAATTTGTGACGTAATTATTCAAACATTTCTTCTGGGTGCAATCGGTATCGGAAAGTTGCAAATGAACTGTCAAAATGGCCGTCTCGGAGAGTACTTTAACATATATTTTTATCATAAATAATTTTACGTAAAAATAAGAAGTTTTGAATTTTTAAAGGAAAATGACGTATTTAAGTTCTGGGTTCAAAAATTAATTCTGGAAAAACTAAGTATCGGATTGATATGAAACTAGCGCCGTTGGGTCCGAAATGCCGTTTCTGATTTTCTAGGCCTAGTCTTATATTTTTCCGGGCCCTATATTTCAAGTTATGGATTTTCCATCATAAACCCCAATTATTTAAATAGTTAAAAGTTCGTAAATACGAAAATACGTTTTCGTATTTTCGTAAATACGTTCGAAAATAACCTCACCCTTAAAAACTCGACGGCAGCGGGGTGTTTGTCGAGATGGCTGCAGCGACGGGCGAAAGCGTGAGGGCGGTGGTCGGTTGTGGTCGGTCGACGGCACGGAGGGGGACGAGGCGGCTCTCTCGGAGCGGTGGCACGGCGGCTGGAGCGGCGGCCGGATGCGAGAGAAGGTGACGGCAGCAGCTGCTGCTATTGCAGGGTGCTGTGGCGGAGACTGCGACGACGATAGGGACGGCCCGGTGGTGTCTTGGCGTCGTCGCCGTGGCTCGAGAGGGGCGGAGCGTGGGTCGGCGTACGGGCACGTCGGAGAGCGGGCGGCGAAGCTTTGCCGTGGGGGTGCTCTGCTTTGAAGCAAGAACAGAGGAGGGCGGAGCTGTTTGGGTGCTCGGCGATGCGTGGTCGGAGAGCGGCGGGGGAGGCGTTTGCTGTGGGCTTCGTCGACGTCGGGGGCTCCCGATGAGCGGCGTTGGATGGCAGCATGGGGGTCTCGACGTCGGGCGACGTTGGCGGAAGCTGCGGAAGGCAGCGGCTTCGAGGGCGATCGCCGTACGTCGGGGCTCGGAGAAGCGTCGTCGGAGACGTGGGTCGGAGAGATGGATGGGAGAGCATGGGTAAGGGAGGGAACGAGAGTTAGAGGGGAAGAGGGAGAACTGAGAGAGAGAGGGATTGTCTGTGTGGGTGTGGGGGTTCGCATGGGTTCGAGCGGGCTTAGGTTTGTGAGCTGAGGAAGAAAGAGAGGGTAGGGGTTATTTATAGTAATTAAGTTAGTAGTTAGGTTTAATTAGTCAAGGGTATTTAATACAATTAGGTAGGTTATAAATGAGGTTAGGTTAATCTTTTGACTAGGCTAGGAAATGTCTAAACGTGTCTCTTCCCACGTTTTAGACATGATTATGGTAATTGAATAGTCAATAAGGTTAATGTAATTAGTAATTAGCTAAGGTAATTTGTGACGGTAGCGGTATAAATTGTAACGAATTTACGATTTTGTCCCTACTAGCAAACGTGTCCGAAAAATTACAAAAACATACCCACGGGATCGTGTCGACGCGAGGATCGCAAATAGGAAGTCCGTTTTAGGGTTAGAGCTACGGAAATACGTGTTTTAGGCCAAAACGTTTAGGAAGCGGGTTTGCGGGTTCTCTACTGATTTGACTTCAGAAAATTACGAAATAAATGTGGGAAGTCCTGAATTATCATAGGATGCTACTACAGAAGTTTGAAAATGTTTTGAAGATGTTTGTATAGAAAATAAATTCGTCGAATCAAAACGGTAATTTTGGAAGATGAATTTTAACAGAAATGTTTTGGGTATTTGAGGAAATCGGAAATTGCTGAAATACTTTATAATAAGTCTAGTGCTTAAAAATATTTTTATAAGAATTGTTGAAATCCGTTTAAAACTCTTGATCAACCATTACAAAATGTCTTTTAAGATGAAATTACTTTAAATATTTGGTTTAAATGTTTTGGAATAATACAGGTCGTTACACCGTCGTCCCCCACTCTCGTGCACAACAGCGTGAGCTCGCCGTCGTGAGCTCACCGTGGGCCTGGTCGTGGCGTCCCCCTCACCATCGTATCTCACTGGTCTCCTCCTCCACCGTGCCTCACCGGTCTACAGCACGCACAGATCGTGACGTCCCCCACACCGTGCCTCACCGGCCAACTGCTTCCGGCACCCGCTTCAATGGCACCGGACCCTGCTTCAACGGCAACGGGCTCTCTACGTACCACAGTTTAACCTCGCCTCAAAGAGGTGTCCATCGTGCCACCTCTGCTACAACGACGACGACGACGGCCACGGAGCAACGCCTCGGACTATCTCAAAGCACCGCGAAAGTCCGACGACGAACCACCAACGTCCCAAGCCCATTCTCCATGCTCTCCGCCTCCCCGGGTCGACGTCGCCACCGTCCCTGCCCCCTCACCGCTGGGTACTCGCTCGAAGCCCGAGCGCACACAGCCACGTGAGCCCCTCTGCTGATGTGATCATCCGTCGCGTTCGCCACCGTGTTACATTCCTCCGGCCAAACCGCCATTGCCTCACTAAGCCAGCAGAGGACCACCGGGCACATCCGAAGCTGCTCTGGAGAGAGAACGTGGGGAGAACGAAGGAGTGAACGTGGGGAGAAAGAAGGAGATACGTGGAGAGAAGAGAGAGATTATTTTACTCAAAATAAAATAAAAAAATAAAAAAATTAAGGTGTGACACTATGTGAACGAGTAGTCATTTCTCCCTATACATCAAAAAACGAGGATTCTCATTGGCCACTTCACAATTTTTTCCCTACTTGCAATGCACACGTTATGGTGTAGATAGCACGGCCCTAAAATTTGGATCTTAAGCCGTTGATACGTACAAAATATCACCACATCATGGAACAACATTCTATGATTTGACTCATTATTATTATTATTATTTAAGTAAATTATTACTAATAAAACCTTTCTACAATTACTCCTGCATTATACTGGGTGAAAACATGTATCACTTTCAAACCAATAAATATATCCATTGAATCATCAAATATTCACATTTCACAATGCCAATCATTCCCATAAGGTGTTTGCCCCCACACCTGCTTCCCACCTCATCTCTTATTGTTGGCTCTTTCTTGAATTTTTTTTTTTGCCAGTCTCATTTGGATAGCTCTTGGGTCCCTTTCAGCTGTTGTTGAGGTCAGTCCCTTCTTTAATTTCAACATCATTTTTCAATCTATATTGTTGCTGAATCTTGATCCTTTAATTTCTGTTTTTAAAAAGACATAATTTTTGAAAGATGGGTCATGTGTTCCACTCGGCAGAGATTTTTCTAGAATTTATTCTTCATTTTTTGGTCATCATGATATAAATTGTTGATTTATCTAGATCTAGAAAGCCATATTGTAGGGTGTGATCTTTCTTTCATGTACAATCGAAGGATTTATTTTAATTTTTTCATTTTGTAATCATCTGCATCAGGGCATGAGGAAGTTTTGCCGAAATGAATGGTAATTGTTTATCTCCCAATCAGAAACCCTAGATTTGGAAACCCAAAAAACAAAAAGATTATATTGCTGAAATCTGATTGAAGTGCAGTGACATTAATGGAACAAGATATGCATCAATTTGAGGTTCAATGAAAGAAATCCATCCTGCGCATCAGAATCCAGCATTTCTAATGGACAGAACCAAGACGGACGGAACAGAAAGCCCCATATTTCAGGGGTTCGGGGCATCAACCGTGAAGAAAAGAGGTCATGCTAGTCGTTCATGGATACACATTGAGCGAAGCGGCAAGTCGCAGGTTGTGGCAATGGATAAGGCTGCGATAATGAGACGGTCTGGTTTGCCCGCTAGAGATCTTCGGCTTTTGGACCCCGTATTCGTCTATCCTTCCACGATCCTCGGTAGGGAGAAGTCCATTGTTGTCAGCCTTGAGCAGATCAGGTGCATAATCATGGCTGATGAGGTCCTCCTCATGAATTCTTTGGATGGTTGTGTGTTTAGGTACGAATCGGAGTTATGCAAAAGAGTTCAGATGACACAGAATCAGAATGGTATGTTTGTTGCCAGTAATATCGGCTTGTCGAATACCTGACTGCTTTGTGAGCTTAAGTTTAGTATTCATGTCGATTTCAGATGACCTTCCTTTCGAATTCAAGGCGCTAGAGCTTGCTCTGGAGTTGTCTTCCACTTCGCTCGATGCTCAGGTTTGCGTATCCAGCTCCTTAATGCATGGGACTAGTAACCCCTAGCTTATGTTATGCGACGATGATTGATAATTACTTTAGGTTCGATAGGTCACAGAGCTGGAAATCGAGGTATACCCTTTGCTAGATGAACTAGTGTCATCCATTAGCACAACAAATCTCGAACATGTGCGGAGGCTAAAAAGCCATCTTCTTGCCTTAACTCACAGGGTTCAGAAGGTGTGTTAACACTTGTCCGCAAAATTCTTTCATCTCTTTGGTACTGCTTTTAGTCTTTTGATTATAATGTGTAAGGCAATAGATCAATGTTCCAGGTCCGCGATGAAATAGAACACCTTATGGACGACGACGACGACATGGCTGAGATGTATCTAACCGAGAAGAAAGAGAGAATGGAAGCTTGTTTATCGACGGACAGAGACAATACCAGTGTTTCATCCGTCAACATGGTCTCAAAATCTGCCCCGGTCTCACCCGCGTGTTCAAGCAACGACCGGCCAGAAAAGGTTTGGGGCAGTACCATGATGAGCTTGAGCAAGCATGATAGTTCTAGAGGTTCCTACAATGGCGGGAGGCATGTTGAAGAGCTTGAGATGTTGCTCGAAGCGTACTTTGTTGTGATAGACAACACCCTGAACAAGCTATTATCTGTAAGAGATCTGAACTTTGGTCCTAAAAGTGAGTTTTTATTGTCCATTTGCTAAATTATGTCTCTCTTCTTGGTCTCATAGCTCAAAGAGTACATCGATGACACAGAAGATTTCATCAATATCAAACTGGTAAGACAACTAGACAGGAACTCGTCTCGTTGCAGAACTTTAGTGCATTAGTCCCTAACTTTTTCAGCGTTCTTGTGTATCAAACAGAGCAATGTTCAGAACCAGCTGATCCAACTCGAGCTGCTGCTGACCGCTGCAACGTTTGTGGTTACCATCTTTGCAGTGGTCACCGGTGTTTTTGGAATGAACTTTGCGGACTCAGTGTTTGATCAATCCTCCAACTTCAACTTGGTCCTCGTTGTGTCAAGCGTGTCATGCGCAGTTATATATTCCTTGTTCTTGTTGTATGTCAAGCACAAGAGATTGTTGCCCTCATAAGGTACATATATCTTACTCGCAGCAATTGTTGCTGTTCTATTCGTTACAGAAACCACAATGCCTACGCAAAGTATGCATGATTTGATTTATATACATCCTTTTAATCTATTGGGGTTTCTTCTCATATTCATTTTACGCAACTATGCAATGATTTGAGGTTCTTTATGGTTTAATATATATTATGCATAATATAACTGGATGATGACAAAGTCGTGGTAGTTCTATGTTAGATTTGCGTATCAATGAACTATAACTATCACGATTGTGATTCCAACATGGAACGTATGACCCTAGGGATAGGTATATTGTGGAAATTCAACGGAGAAGGAAAGCATTCTAGACACCAAAGGAGACGGTACCGCTGTTTATGTCAAGAACTCTTGAGTTGGGACTTTCCAATGAACAAGAAATGAGCCTCATGGACATAGATGCCTTCAACGACATTTATGTCACTAAATCTGTTCATAATATGCTCATCTTGTTATTATGCATATATTGATGGACTTGGCGACAAAGAGGTCTGCAACCGACTGGTCGAGTTTTGCCCAACTCGCCGAGTAAAGAAGAAAAGGTGTATGACGAGAAAGGATCAGGTCAAGAAGGAGAAGTGATCGTCGCCTCTCCAAGCAAATGACGGTTGAAAGCTTGACTCCCGCATCGGCTACGAGTTCAGTAAGTGGCCCAAAGGGCCTTGGTGGTGCAAATTTTGGCGTGAAGGAGGTTCACAGCGCTGTGGACACTAGGTCACCACTACCAGAGGTCTGCTGATGTTGCATTTATTAGAGTAGGCTCTAAAACTCTTGTTATTTATGTGGGTCTTGAGTGAGGAGTAAACTTGTCCTTTTATTGGGAATGTTGTAACCCAAGTAGACCATATAAATAGGCATTTTCTTCGAGGGTGGAGAGAGAAAAAACTAAGAAGGGGACCGAGGGAAGAGAGATGAGAAAGGAGAAAAACTGAGAGTTTTGTATGAAGGGGTTATAGTATTTGGGCTTAAATGCATGTATGGTGCCTTGGTGACTTCATATTGAAAGCTTGAGTGATTGCTCTTACTTTGCGAAAGTAGCTTAGACAGTGAACCGCGTCAATCTTGTATGCTCTTCTTCTCTTGTGTGTGCTCTGTTTTGTTTTCTTTAATTCTAACTTATTGCACATCTCAATCTTCCTATTGTTGCATATATATGTGGTGGGTTGATTTGTGGAGATCCATGGGGTGTGCTTGAGGTGGAAGTCTTGCCCTACATCTAGCATTTACAATTGGTATCAAAGCTTGGTTCATTATTATCCTTATTTTTACTTATTGGATGCATTTTGGGTGAGGAAATTTCTGTAATTTTGAATTTTAGAGTTGCAGAAATTTGGTGCACACAAGATGTTTGATAAATGGCCTTTAAAGGAACTTCCATTTTCTGAGGGATCAAGTTTGAGGTGGAAAAGTTTGATGTCGTATCAACTTTGGATTATGACAAATAAGGGTAAGAAATATTCTTATACAACAAGGAATCAAGGTTGCTTTGTTGTGAAAGACAAAAAAGCTGGAAAAAATCAATAATAATGAATGTGCTGAGTTAGATGAAAGGACGGTAAGCACAATGTAATTGTATCTCTCGGATGATGTTTTATACAATGTTAGTGAAGAGAATGACAAAAAGCTTATGAGATAAGTTTGAGAATCTTTACATGGGGAAGTCTTTGTTGGGATCATGTGGATGGCAAGTATATGTTAAAGGGGGAGGGACATTAATAGTGTATATGAAGTAATCAAAATTCCTCTAATAAATCTACCTAACATTACAATTGGAGTTACCCGATTTAATCTTAATCAACAATTATAACTTACTTAAATAGAGTATGTAGTGGAAACATAACAAGCAAGATATAATATCACAACACAGCAAATTGGAACAAATGCAAACACAGAAATTATCCGGGTTCGGATACCCCATATCATACTCTAGCACCCAAGTCCCACTTAACTAGTTCCACTATTATCACAGATAGCACACCATCTGTTTTCAAGATGTTTTATAACTCACAATATCTCCCCAAGAGAATTAACAACTCATCACCTCAACACTTGAGGATTTTTCACTTACAATGAAGTTGATTTGCATTTACATATAGCCTTGCTTGAAGATCTTGTGGATGTGTAGTGGCTATATTTATTAGGTATTGATGTTTTAGACCAATATTATTTTGATGATGATCACAACATTATGTTGTAACTAATGACTCTCATGATTTAGTCTCATGATTATCAAATGAAGAATAGCATGATTTGGAGACTAATAGCTTGGTGCAAGAATGGACATTAAGAAGAGCATAGCCAAAGCTTGGATCTTGATGAAAGAAAGCTCATCAAGAAGGGCAAAAGCTTGGAAGATGATGGAAAGCATCAAGGTTGAAGAGTGGACTCTAAGAGAAGCAAAGGTAATCCATGTAAGTTCATTTACTTGCTTTTCTCTTTTTGAGTCTAGGATTATTGTAATGCCTTCGTAGATGGTCTACTCATACATGTATATGCATTTTCCATCTTAGTGAGCCTTATGATTATCATATTAACCAATCCTATAGGTTCTCCTTGCCTTAAACTCTTACTGGAGTTTTTGGCTCTCAAACAGGCGACTGCTGAAGGAAGGACATGCGATTAGGTGATTCCAGGTGCCTAGCCAGCCTTTTACAGCCGACTGTTGTGCACAGCTCAAGTCAAATTTTTATTGACTCATTCTTGAGCTTTTGGAACAGACGCCTAAAGTTCAGTATTCAGGCGCATGTCTTCCATCAGGCGCCTGGGAATTGTCTTACAGTCGTCTAT
Organism: Scilla litardierei; assembly: GCA_030789695.1. Lineage (NCBI taxonomy): Eukaryota > Viridiplantae > Streptophyta > Magnoliopsida > Asparagales > Asparagaceae > Scilla > Scilla litardierei. Next base: position 129,222,529 of record CM061139.1, on the reverse strand, counting down.
GTGCCAAAGTGCGTAACTTGCATTTTCTGGGCATCAACCCACTTTGTGAGGCAGTCGACTGATGAAGAGTTTTCAGTCGCATGTCTAGTTTCAGGCGCCTGATAAATGTTCATCAATCGTCTGAAGGCGCTAGTGCAAAGTTGCATTTTCTTAGCTCCTTTCCATCCCTTGTGACAGTCGCCTACTGAAGGTTATTCAAGTGCCTGCACATTGTACATGTGTCGGTGTAGTCTTCTACAGTCGCCTGTCCTGGCTCAGAAATAGCCGTTGGGAATAATATATCTGTTGATTAGTCGACTATACATCCTTCACCAGTCGCCTGTCCAAGCCGTAAGTTGCCAAATTCTAGTTGTTGCAGATTTTCTCCTTTGGCCTTTTTTGCTTGGTTTTGAGGGGTTTTTGTGGCTTCATATATATAGGAGATGTGTTAGTTCTATTAGAACTCTTGGTTAATATTGAATATCTTAGAGATTAATTAAGCAACTCCTAATCTCTCATTTCCCTTCTCATGAGCACATTCCTCTTCATGCTTTGAAGCTAGCTCGAGGGAAATCTTCCAAATGCATTCAAGCTCATCTCATCACTTGGAGATCCTCTTCCATGCCTTCATCTTCATATTGAGTAAGTCCATCTCAAGGCATATGTAAGAGTATTTATTTTATTTTGTGAAGTGAAACCCAAGCTTTCTTTGTGAGAGCTTGTTCCTCTCTTTGTGAGAGGTTAACCCTTGTATAGGGATGGTTGAGTACTCTCGGTGTGAGAGTTAGGTTCTTTCTGTGAGAGAGACCAAATCCTCTGTGTGAGATTGTATTCACTACCTTGTGTAGGATTATAGTGAATATTTGGTGTGGCTAGAGATACCCAAGTTGGGGAACCAGAGTAAAATCTTTGCGTTAGCGTTAGCTTGATTGTATTGTTTAAATTTCTCTTGCACTTATAATTCCACATTTGCAAGTTTAATCTTTAATTACACGATTATTGCCATTACTCTATTTACCCTCCATCTAGAGTGTTTGTTGTAAGTATTGCAAGGCATAGATGGTCCTTACTATTGGTATCAGAGCGAGGTTGAAGCATACAACAACGATTTCATTCAACACTTCATCTACATCTCATGAAGAAGGTCTATTAACCATTCGACCCCCGCTCTTCAACGGAACTAACTACCCAAGTTGGAAGATCAGGATGATGATCTACTTGGAGGGTCAAGACCTATGGGATATCATGGAGTCTCCCTTTGAGAAGCCTACTACACTCGTGACCTCAAGGACAAAGGAGGAGAAGGACTCTTTCAAATACAATGTGAGGGCTATGAACGCATTCTATTGTGCCCTCACTCCGAATGAGTTCAACTGCATCTCCATGTGCAAATCGGCCAACGAAATTTGGCATACTTGGAGATTACTTATGAATGGACTTCAAAGGTAAAGAAATATAAACAAAATGTGTTTAGATCTAAATTTGAGATTTTAAAATGCAGGAAGGAGAAAGCATCTCGGAAATGTTCATAAGATTTACAGACATCGTGAACGCTTTGGATGGACTTGGTAAGATGATTTCCCAATAGGATCAAGTGGAGAAGATTCTTGACTTGCTTACATCTCAATGGGAGTCAAAGGCCAACGTGATTTTGGAGTCAAATGACATGTCCAAATACACCGTTGAGGAGTGCATTGGGAATCTCATGGCATATGAAGTCAAGCTTCAACACAAGAAGGAGATTCAACCATCCAAGCCCGAGAAGCCGGAGAAGCAAAATGGGGTTGCATTTCATGTCGAGAAGGAGCCAATAAAGTGGAGGAAGAAATTCCATCGAGAAGCTTCGAGTGACGAAGATGAAGAAGATGAGGCTAGTGATGATGATTTCATGGAGCTTGCAAAGCAATTCAAAACATTCCTCAAGGGCAAGCAAGGTAAATCTTCTTCAAAGTTTGCCTCTAAATCTAACAATTCTATTTGTTTCAATTGTAGAGGAAAAGGTCATCTCTCTACCGAATGCCCTTCCAAACCCTCCAAAAAATCTTACAAAGGGAAATGGAAGAAACATTTAAAAGGGAAGTCCAAATTCAAGAACCAAAAGAAGGGTCTTGTTGGCACATTTAATTACTCAGATGTGGACACATCAAGCGATGAAGAAGAAGATGACAATGAGCAAGCTCACATGTGCTTCGCAGCATTCGATGATTCTTCATCAATCTCCTCAAGTTCAATCGATGAAGAGGTGGAGGCGTGGCTCAACCCCAACGAAGAAATGTGCTTCATAGCAAAAGGGAAAGAGTCTTCGTTAAGCTCTAGCGAAGAGAAAAGCGATGATGAAGTTGAGGAGGAGCAAAAGCCATCTTACGAGGAGATTGAGTATCGTTACAATGTGGTCTTTAATGGGGGCAAGGGCATCGACTCATATGCTAAATTGAAAGCTAAATTTAAGAATGCTATGAGTAGGGTGCATGAATTAGAATCTACTAGTGCCAATAGTAATGATAGCTTGCATGTTTGTGGCACCAGTGAGAGAGACACACTTCTCTCTCAAGTTAAGAATTTGAGTATGATTAATGAAAAATTGGTAGCTCAAAACCTTAGATTAGAATCTCACATTCAACAACTTACGTTGAAATGTGAAGATGAATCCCAAAAGCTCATAAGTTTTGTACATGCTAGGGATTCACTCCACTGTTTGTTGGAAAAACAACATTCAACAAACCATAGAGGATGTTTGGAATATATTCCAAGAGTGGTAACCAAACCCACCTATAATTCTTCTTTTGGTGCAAATTCAAGACATATTGGTAAAGCACTTAAGAAGAATCATCATGCTTTATTGTATAACTATAATACCAACAAGAAGCATGCAAATTACAAGGTGGTGAGGAAAAATGAAAATTCTTCATTTTTTGCCAAGAAGCAAGCTCCTCACTCTATGCTTGCCAAGAATATTATTTCTACACTTAAGCATGCCACATCCAACACTCTTGCAAAGGCAAAACCCTTGCCTAGGAAATCATTGAGTCTTTGGGTTCCCACTAGGTGTAGTGTGCAAGAGAGGGATAGTTGCATCAACTCATTAGTTAGGGATGTGATCATTTTATGTGATTACATTAGGAAATCAAACTCTTCTTGGGTTTGGTTTCCTAATGTTTAGGTCTCTCACACATGTGCATATTGCATGTGTATTATGCTTATTTATATATCTTAGCATACCCATTTATTATGCGTGAATTTTCATGTTTTTGAAAATGTTTTCAAAATCATTTTTCATGACAATGGGGACCTTGGGGACTACATTGGCATACATGCATTTGTTGATCCATATGTATGTCAATGGGGGAGTTAATATGTTAAGTATGTTTAAAATTATTTTAAAACATAGTTTAACTCTCTTTTTGGGTTATGCTTGAGATCTTTGTTTACAATTGGTAATTGTGGTCTCAAACTCACCCAATTGATGTTGCCAACATGTTTTACATTATATTTTGTTTTGGCAATGTCATTTGTATCATAATGCTTGATTTAACTATATCAATGATTTGATACATTTTTGGCCCATGGCTCCAAGTATTATGATTATCAATTGATAAAAATGTTTCTTTTACAATTGGTATTGATCCTAGAAGTCAACAATTTGACCATTTCTAGGATTTAGGGTGAGCAAGGGATAGTGATTGATGCGCACTAAAATTTTACATTTGGTATAGTACATCACTTTATCTTTTGCATGTTGTCACATTTTTAATTGGAATCAATGACAAAAGACACTTCTTGTATGTTTGATGTCCATCTTTTTGACAATGACAAAGGGCGAGATATGGGAAATTATGTAAACCATTCATGTGGAGAGCGTTATTGATATATTACAATTGGTTTATGTAATCCAAGCCTACTATATGTCACTATTGTTCTTAATTATTTACAATTGGTTATCTATCATTTTACAATTGGTGCATTTAAGTAGGGGGAGCTCATTAGCATTGTGCTTTAATTATTTATGTTTTACATAATATGTGTCATCATCAAAAAGGGGGAGATTGTTAGATATTGGTGTTTTAGACCAATATTATTTTGTTGATGATTACAACATTATATTGTTGCTAATGACTCTCATGTTTTAGTCTCATGATTATCAAATGAAGAATAGCATGATTTGGAGACTAATAGCTTGGTGCAAGGATGTACATCAAGAGGAGCAGAGCCAAAGATTGGATCTTGATGAAGGGAAGCTAATTAAGAAGTGCCAAAGCTTGGAAGATGATGGAGAGCATCAACGTTGAAGATTAGACTCTAAGAGAAGCAAATGTAATCCATGTAATTTCATTTACTTGCTTCTCTCTTTTTGAGTCTAGGATTATTGTAATGCCTTGATAGATGGTCTACTCATACATGCATATGCATTTTTCATCTTAGTGAGCCTTAGGATTATCATAGAAACCAATCCTATAGGTTCCCATTGCCTTAAACTCTTACTGGACTTTTTGGCTCTCCAACAGGCAACTGCAGAAGGAAGGACAGACGACTGGGTGATTCCAGGCGCCTGGCCAGCCTTCTACAGCCAACTGTTGTGCACAGCTCAAGTCAACTTTTTATTGACTCATTCTTGAGCGTTTGGAATAGACGACTGAAGTTCATTATTCAGGCGCCTATCTTCCATCAGGCGCCTGGGAATTGTCCTACAGTTGTCTATGTGCCAAAGTGCGTAACTTGCATTTTTTAGGCATCAACCACTTTGTGAGTCAGTCGCCTGATGAAGAGTTTTCAGTCGCCTGTCTAGTTTCAGGCGCCTGATAAATGTTTATTAATCATCTGAAGGTGCTAGTGCGAAAGTTTCATTTTCTCAGCTCCTTTCCATCCCTTGTGACAGTCCCCTGCTGAAGGTTATTCAGGCGTCGTCACATTGTATAGGCGTTGGTGTAGTCTTTTATAGTTGCATGTCCTTGCTCAGAATATATCCATTGGGAATAATATTGTCGTTGATCAGTCGACTGTTCATCCTTCATCAGTCGCCTGTCCAAGCCGTAAGTTGCCAAATTCTAGCCGTTGCAAATTTTCTCATTTGGCCTTTTTGCTTAGTTTTGAGGGGTTTTGTAGCTTCCTATATACAGGAGATGTGTTAGTTCTATTAGAACTCTTGGTTAACATTGAATATCTTAGAGATTAATCAAGCCACTCTTAATCTCACATTTACCTTCTCATGAGCACATTCCTCTTCATGCTTTGAAGCTAGCATAAGGGAAATCCTCCAAGTGCATTCAAGCTCATCTCATCACTTGGGCATCCTCTTCCATGCCTTCATCTTCATATTGAGTAAGTTCATCTCAAGGCATATGTAAGAGTATTTATTTTATTTTTTGAAGTGAAACCCTAGCTTTCTTTGTGAGAGCTAGCTCCTCTCTTTGTGAGAGGTTAATCCTTGTGTAGGGTTGGTTGAGTACTCTCTGTGTGAGAGTTAGGTTCTTTCTGTGTGAGAGAAAAAAAATCCTTTGTGTGAGGTATCTCTGTGTGAGATTGTATTCACTACCTTGTGTAGGATTATAGTGAATATTTGGTGTGGCTAGATGTACCCAAGTTGGAAACCAGGGTAAAATCTGGGTGTTAGCGTTTGTTTGATTGTGTTGTTTAAATTCCTCTTGCACTTAATGTTTAATTACACGATTGTTGACATTACTGTTGTGTCATCGGGCCGGCACTCGAGGGGGCTCGTTCAACGAGCGACCAAAGTCCACAAAGCCTACGATGGAAATCTGAAGCAAACTCAGTCAAAGCCTACGTGCCATTCGACCGTTGCACACCCTCCTAACGTGCAAGAGATCGGAGGAAGCTCATAAATGATTGGGACATGGGCGACGGTTATTCCTATTAAGGGGGAAGGATCATGGTGTCATAATTGGTGACTGTTATCCTTACAACGTCACTAAAGAGACTGGGGAGGTCTATAAATATCTGTAGGGTTTTCTTGGTCCTTAGGGCCATAAATACGACGTCCGACCTAAGTCGGTCGGACAAAGTTATCAAAAACAGCAGCGAAAAAATCAACTTAAAACAGTTTTAAGTTAAGCCCTAAAGGGAACAAATCCTAGCCAAGATCTCTACTATCCCAGGGTTAGGGTCCAACCAACCCCTAAGGATAGATCTATCTAACATATGCAATTTATAAACGCATGAATATTTAAACTACATACCTTTCACTTCGTTTCCACAGAATACGAAGCGTCATTTTCAACAGCATTTCTTTGGCCCCACGCCGCTTCTCCTAAGCCGAACCGCTTACCGAACTGCACCGCGTCCCGAGGTGAGCAACACCCTTGTCGTTGAGCCAACCACGAGCCGAAGAAGATTTCACCTTGAGTGGATCCTCCGTCAAGACTTCGGATCTGATCCGAGCTCCTTCGTAGCTTTGCTAGAGCCCCAACAGGAGCAAGGAAGAAATTTAGGGAGAAAGAGAATAATTTAATTTAAGCTCAGATCCATGCTTACTCATGTTTAATGGAGCTACTCAGATCTGGAGCTTGGGACGAGTTTTAAGGAGGGGAGTAGGCCCATATTTATATAGGCGGCTGACACCTCCCCTTCACTCCATATCCGATGTGAGACTAAAAAGTTTGGGAGGGAACTTAATAAAAGTTTGCCTTTCACAAAGGCCAAACTTTGGTGAATTTTTCCTCGCTCGTCGTTGGGCTTCGCAAGTGATACAACCTATCAAATCGAAGAGTGTTGAACGGTGATCGCGTAGGTTCGAACGACACTCAATTCCGACCTCATTTGACCCCTCAAACGAGTGTCCAAAGATAGCACAAACTCGGTTTTTTGTTAAAAAAACTGAGCCATCACAAAAAACAGCAAGCCAGCTGGTGCATGCACAGCATGCGAGCGCGTGCCCGCTCCAAGCGGGCGGGCCCTGCCTGCTACAGGTGGGTGCGGGCGGGCGCGTGCGGGTCGGGCACCCGCTGAAGCGGACCCGACCAGCAATGCCCTATATGCACCTTCTCACGCTGTTTTGGCTCTATTTTGCACGTTTCGAGTCCGTTTTGACGCGGTTTGAACCTGCGTTTAGACCAGGACGATTCCGTCATCCAGGTAACCGTTTCAACGCGTTTAAATATGTACGTAAACCTTTTACGACACATTTAGTTCTCCCTTTTGCATCATATGCAAAATTTCCACATCCTTAAAGTTCTAAGCTTATATCGCAAACTCTGTGCGACTTATAAAATCCATTTGCATCCAATACAAATGAACTGAGGGCGTTCATCCCCACATCTCCCACTTGCACTCAAGATCATTTATTCCAAATGCAGGAGCTAACTGCAAACTCTTTGCAGTTTTCTATCCCTTTCATCAAATGCATATTCTTCCCAATTTCTACCTATTACTTGACGAAGGTCTCACTCTATGTGAGACCCTACAGCCTGACCTGACTACAGGTAGGGCTCGAAACCCCAGACGGTAAAAACCACGAGCAGCAGGTGTCGTCCCTGTTTCAGTATCATACTTATGTGGTTAACTCATTGACATGAGTATTATCGGGACCACCCTGACTGTGTCCATGATGAATGCCGCAGTTATAGTCTTTTCGTCATAACTATGCCGCTTAGTCAAGCCTAGGGTATGATTAACTGTCAACCCTACTAGCTTGAACTTGGTTAGTCTCCATCGATCTTTAGATAAATAATGTTGGACTTCTTCCAACATACTCTGGCCAGAATTTTCACTAAAAGATCAAACTAACACCGCGACACTAACTCCCATTGACCGGGAGAGACGAATCATATCTTGGTCATTACTCTCCTCGCACGCTTCAAATGTCACCTAACCAAAGATCTTTCAGCGAGGCTTTTCCGAGGCTAGATCAGTGGTCTAAGTGACACCGTTCACGCACAGGTTCGTACAATGACCTCAAGTCAAAAGACCAACTTACCTATCATCACTAAGAGTTTTCATTGACAGATTGGTCAAACATAACCATATGATAACTCTTGTTGGGTCGTTCAGTGGACTCATTCTCCAATGAGTACTTGTGTCTCGTCTTCGACTTCGCCAAGTCAAACGATCACGAGATCATCGTCACCATTATATGGTGAAGACTAAGACACAATGCTCTCTATCCGATGTTTCGATATCCCATTCTCGAAACATCTACGACCACGAACATTTCATACTTATGCTACTGACGATCAAACAATTCTCTATGATCGAGATCCTCATTTCGATACTTATTTAACCTCGCAGTAAGTCTTAGGACTTTGCCTAAGTTCTAATGAAGACTACATTATGATTAAACTTAGGCAAATTCTTACTAAACAGCTTACTGTTATTTTGAATAAGATGTTTGTACACTTACACAGAGATAAGTGCCTCGAGTTCGAGAGCATACTTATCTCCCAACATCTCTCACTTGCACTCAGGCCCATTTATCATGGTATCTCATACCGCATTTACACACAAGTCTCTATAGACTTTATATGACAAAGCCTTCGTGAGTGAATTTGCTAAACAGTCTACTGTATAGACTTAAGGGGCTTCTATGTTCATGTTAGACCACATAATTGAATCTTATCCAAATAATTTCCTTGGTCTCTTGGAACCCATAATTAATGTCTTGTCTGGATCTCATCCAGCTCATTGTACCGTACGAGAATAATCCAAATAGGTTTACTGGATATTTAGTCTGTTCATAATCATTTCTGATAAAGTGTCAAACACGTTGACCACTTTGTCAAACCATATGTTCTGGCTCCTTGATGCCTCACATGTTTATATTCTCTCACACTGACCTTGAAAACTCTCTGGCCGATTCATATAAGTTCGTTCTTCTAAATCATATTTAGAAAACAGACTATACATGAATGCTCCAGTTTTCATGGTCATCATGAGCATATACATCGAGTTCGGTCCGAATTGAGCTGTACACATAAGTTGGCCGGACAGTTTCATTATAATCCATTTATAGGAGTTAGGATGAAAACTGTTCTCAACCAACATAAGTTATATTTCACTATTTTCTTTCTGCACCAATCTTTTAAACTCGAAGATTCACTTGTAGCCAATAAGAAACACTTTCTTTGGGCACGTAAACTAAAGTCCATACTTTATTTACGTGCACGGACCCTATTCAGATTGCATCAAGTTATTGATCAGAGTCCCTACTCCGATTGGCATTCTGGAAGTTGACTAAGTCATCATCAACTATGATGTTTTACTCGACTTATCGTCTCACGAGACTCGAGTAACCTTGTGACTTCCTAATGATTAATTTGAGGAATATTATATTTATAAGGTTCCAACATAACCTTATCAAATACCTAGGCATTATTATCTGGGTTTTAACCCAGAACGAGGATTATAACTCAGAGTCACTAGCCATGTTTCGTACTAAGTCTAACACAGTACGATTTATGCTCTCTGACACACCGATGTGTTAAAAGACTTGACCTGAGATAAAATCTCATTTTCTTTTAGTTACGCAAGAGTTACATAGCTAAGTATTCGACTATTCGATCCGATCGAATCAGTTCAAATACTTCTTTCAATGTGTTCTCTATTTTATCATACTTGTGTTTCATCAAGAACATGTGTCGTAATAAAATAAGAATTCCTTATCTTGGCTTATTTAGACTTGGGGTCCAGATACATCTGAATGTACGAGACTAAGAGTTCACTAACTCATTCTCCCACTGTCTTACAGAGGGAATTTCAGCCATCATACATTTGAGACAAAATTCACAAATGTCTTTCGACTCATAATACGAGAGGTCAGACCCCTCTTTATGTGACTTGTGAAGCTTAGTCTCTTTGGTACGGCCTAATCTATTTTGTCATATAAGATTTGCTTCTAACTTGTGTATTCATGTATTAACTCTTAATACACCATTGTTATACATTATAATCACATCAAAACATTTCTTCTAAAATAATGTGACGACATTCTCTAAGTGTGATATAATTTCCATATGGCCTAAAGACAACTTTTGTTCACTAGCCAATATGTGAGACTGTCTTTGTATAACAATTATTCTGAAATTTTAGACATCAAACATGTCGTATTTTAGTTCCTCGTACCATGCCTTTACTAATGATAGATAAAACTTTCTTTCTCAATTGACTTTCCTGAATGCCTTCTTCCTTTTCTAAATCTCATTTAGATATTACATGTCTTAATAAAATAATAGCTGTGCAACATCTCATGTATCCAAACGCTTGAGCTTTGCAACCTTGAGTGCGCTCAACAAGTTGCTCGTCTTTAGATCTGGTTGGGATACATAGTCTTGCACCGCTCATGCACTCATCTTCGATTCAAACAATTTGATCGAATTTTCGAACCTTGCGGATCGAAACCGTTTTCTACACAACATTAAGTTGATTCAACAAATTGTATGGAGAAATCCGCTTTGAACATCATTATGTTCAAGCTGCCCTTTAAAGAGGCGAGTGACAGGTAGCGTGCATTTATTTAGTTGGACCTAGAAGTTTAGGAAATCATTGTCTTTAAGCTTATGTTTAAGAAGGTCATTTTAATGTCAATGAGAACATAGTTTAGTCTATCAATTTGCATTTGAGTTGATATTCCATTAACCAACCATTTGGACCAGTTGACTTATTCTCTTAGGATATTATGTTTTTGATTCCATTGGTAAACATAGAACTAGCCTAGTTTAACAATGTTCAATATTAAAAATAGGTAGAATGGCTTTTATCTAAATATATCCTCTCACTAATTTTGCGATTTTTAGCCATAATAATGAACGATTAAATTAAATTAAATTAAATTGGAAAGAGATCCAACCACCCTGAGCCCCACAACCTTGAGTGTGCTCAACAAATTGCTTGACTCTGCGATTGGTAGATGACTCTTCATCAATCATATCATATATGATTCTCTTATTGGTTTTTTCCCCTAGTCACTTATGATCATGAGTGTGCTCATCCAAATCACAATGACTAGCTTAGTCGGACCCTTGTTTTCGTGTCTAGTCTAACTTATACCGACACTCGGTGTATGGGTACGACACAATGGTTTGGATTAAGTTTAGACTACATCTCATGTAATGAGAAGTTGGTTTCCATAAAGTAACTATGACATAGCTTGAGTGTGCTCAACAACTATAACATAGAACCTATAGTGGCCAACCTCTAAAACAAGGAGGGGTACGGCTAATCTTGAAGAAGATTTTTAACGTAATGTACTAGATATAATCGACGATGTCACATAATCATAATTCACATCCTTGCGGTCCAGCGGAACACGGCCAAGGATTTAGCTAGGCCAGGATCACTATCCCAAGTCGAGCAAGGTGCTCATCAATACTAGTCAAAACACACTAGACCTGATCATGTCCACTGAAGGAAACTTATTATTCATATGTGTCCCGTTCAATTAGAAATGGCTTCAATAAAACTAGTTAATAATATCAACTAATTAGAGATGGCTTCATTAAAACTAGTTAATACTATCAACTAGTTGAATCCTAAAATTCGAAATTATTAGGATTGGTTAATAACTTTTACTATGTCTTTATCAACTATAAGGATTTTTAAGGTGCTACCCTAATCATGTATTAGGCATTTTAAAATTCAAGTTGCAACAATTTAAATCATACCCTTTTGTTCAAAATTATTATTAGAACAATTAAAATAATAATTTAGAGAGGGCTACCCTAAACATGAATTTAATTTGTTGCAACAATTTTTAAATCATAGCATGTCCAAAAAGTATCTCATAATTTTTCTGGAAGTTTTTAATGGCTATCCTAATAGTCTTTCTTGAATTATCCCATAATCAAAATTAATTAATATAACCATTAAAACATTAACTAAACAATTTAACATGGCATAACAAAGCAAAAGAATTTATCTCATAAAATTTTCTAGCTTAACTTGCAACCTAAAATTTATCGCATAAGTCTAAGTTACATCCAAAAATAATCACAAAATTTTGAAGATTTAATTTTAAATAAAATTAAATCTAATTTTCAAAACAATTTTCGAAAATAAAGACATTGCTTTAAGAACGACATTTTTAAAGTTTAAATCAAAATCTCCATCGCATGGAGAAACATAATGTATCACATACATTTTATAAATTGCAAATCTATAGATCAATTGTAGACCATAGCTCCGATACCACTGTAGGGTTTTCTTGGTCCTTAGGGCTATAAATACGACGTCCGGCGTAAGTCGGTCAAATGAAGTTATCAAAAACAGCAGCGGAAAAATCAACTTAAAACAGTTTTACGTTAAGCCCTAAAGGGAACAAACCCTGGCCAAGATCTCTACTATCCCGGGCTTGGGTCTGACCAACCCCTAAGGATAGATCTATCTAACATATGCAATTTATAAACGCATGAATATTTAAACTACATACCTTTCACTTCGTTTCCGACGAAGTGTCGTTTCAGCAACATTCCTTTGGCCCCGCGTTCTCCCGAGTCGAACCGCTTCCTGAACGGCACCGCGTCCCGAGGCGAGCAACACCCTTGTCGTTGAGCCAACCACGCACCAAAGAAGATTTCACCTTGAGCGGATCCTCCGTTAAGACTTCGGATCTGATCCAAGCTCCTTCGTAGCTTTGCTAGAGCCCCAACAGGAGCAAGGAAGAAATTTAGGGAGAAAAAGAATAATTTAATTTCAGCTCAGATCCAAGCTTGCTCACGTTTAATGGAGCTACTCAGATCTGGAGCTTGGGACGAGTTTCAAGGAGGAGAGTAGGCCCCTATTTATATAGGCGGCTGACACCTCCCCTTCACTCCATATCCGATGTGGGACTAGAAAGTTTGGGAGGAAAAATTAATTAAAGTTTGCCTTTCACAAAGGCCAAACTTTGGTGAATTTTTCCTCCCTCATCGTTGGCCTTCGCAAGTGATACAACCTATCAAATCGAAGAGGGTTGAACGGTGATCGTGTAGGTTCGAACGACACTCAATTCCGACCTCGTTTGACCCCTCAAACCAAAGATAGCCCAAACTCAGTTTTTTGCAAAAAAACTGAGCCGTCACAAAAAATAGCAAGCCAGGGTTCGCAACCCTAGGCATGGGGCCCACTGCGTGGGCCCCACGCGTCAGAGCACGTGCCCAGCAACAGCTGGCGTGTGCACAGCAAGCGGGTGTGCGCCCGTGTCATGTGGGCGGGGCCCTGCCCGCTCCAAGCGGGCAGGCCCCGCCTGCTACAGGCGGGTGTGCGCATGGGTCGGGCGCTTGCTGAAGCGGGCCTGACCCGCAATGCCCTATATGCGCCTTCTCACGCTGTTTTGGCTCTATTTTGCACGTTTGGAGTCCGTTTTTGACGCGGTTTGAACCTGCGTTTAGACCGGGACGATCCCGTCATCCATGTAACCACTTCAACACGTTTAAATATGTACTAAACATTTTACGACACATTTAGTTCTCCCTTTTGCATCATATGCAAAATTTCCACATCCTTAAAGTTCTAAGCTTATATCGCAAACTCTTTGCGACTTATAAAATCCATTTGCATCCAATACAAATGAACTAAGTGCATACATCCCAAAACAATATCGAGGGGAGGAACAGAACAAGGAGGTACAAGATCCGATACTCTGACATTCTATACTCCATCTACTATTTCTTCCTCTATAAAGCTTGTGATACTTGACTTGAGACGAACCTCTGTGGGTCAATCTTGGCAGCTCCGAGCCTCCTCCTTTAAGTTCCCATCTAACTTAAGCACCGGAGGGGATTTGGGTCGGGACCCAGATCCGACCCCCATGATGCTTCCTTGTGGTGCAGATTATCGAGGTTCAATTCAATGGGAGGTTCGTACAACATCATTTCATCAGCGATCGCCCGAGGTTCGATTTGATCAGTGGGAAGGTCGTGTGGATGATCCTCAATATAAATTGATTGAAGCTCGATCCATTTGAGGGTCGAACGAGCATCACAAGTCGACTATAAACTCTCAACGACCCTGGTTCTACTAACATAGGATCCTATTCAACTGGCTGACGAGGCTCCAACCCAGCAGAAAGGGTCCACGTCAGCATCATTACTGTTTCGGTTATTTTTTGCCTTAACATTTTGGCGTCGTCTGTAGGAAAGGTCATCGGTTCGACATCCCAAAGCAATTAACAAGCTATGTCGGCTGGATCCAACAACATCGGACCAAACCTTGGTCCAAATGAGAATCAAAACGCAAACAACATCCAGGTGAAAGATGCCGCAGACTCCGCATCCTCATCAAAAGGACCCATAAGGGCAACCAAGGTACCAAAGGTGTCCCAGTAGAAATTCGACCAATTTGCAGAGCGGGTCGACAAGAGTATCAGCGTATTGGCAGCGGTGGTGCGTCAAAGCATAGGAGGCCCGCCACCTGCAAATGAGCAACCACCGCCTCCAAATCCAACTCTGGCATCGACGAGGGATGCTGCCATGCCTAGGGATCCAAGAGATCCAAGAGCAGACCGACAGGAGAATGCACCACTCAAACTATGCATTCGACTTCCAGGGAGGACCGAGCCCCTCTAACTATAGACGCGCTACTCGCAGCATCCTGGATCAGGTAATAAATGGTGTCCCTCAAGGCCACAACCCTCTCGATTTTGTAAGTGGAAATGAGAGGAGAGAGGCGGAAGAAATTCCCAACCGATCCTCAGGAGCTACTTACCTGCAAGGTGGGGATGTGCGATTCGAACTTACCTATCCTGTAAATCGACGGATCCTGTTGAAGGAGACCATCACGTCTGCTCCTTTCCTGCCAAAGTTCAAGCTTCCCTCCCTACCGACGTACTACGACAAAGGCGACCCGTGGGCACATGTCCGTAAATACCTAAACGTGATGCTGCTTCATGGAGTAGACAAGCCATACCTCTGCCGAGCTTTCCACACTACCCTAATTAAGACGGCGGAAGGGTGGTACATCGGATTACCCGATGAAAGTGTCGAGTCATTCGAAAAATTGTCCTATCTGTTTTGCAGGCAATTTGTCGTGGGTCGGCGCCCTAAGAGAAAGTCATCCCACCTCTTCACTTTTAAGCAGAAGGAAAAAGAGTCAATCCGAGCCCTCGTCCAGCGGTTCAACGACGAAAGGCTCGAGGTAGAGGACACACAGGATGTGAATGTCATCGCGGATTTTACTCAAGCAGTGCAGAACAAGCATTTGCAGAGGGCCCTCCACAAGTTTCCACCTAACAACCTCATAGAGCTGTTCAATATAATAGATCGGTTCAACGTCTCTGAAGAGGTGGAGGATGCACTTGAAACTACTGAAAAAGGCACTTCTGCCCGCCGTGGGGACGCCAAACGAGAGAAGCAATCCTAGGGAACCCCTCGCCAGGAACCTTGGGATAAGAGACAGAGGGAAAGGAGCCCTCGAAGTAAGGAGCGTCCAGCTTATGCAAGACCAAACGCTCCTAAGGCAGAGGTCCTAGCTTATGCCCAGCGAAAGAGACTTGTTCAAGAGTCCGCCAAGAAGGGGCAGGTATGAAAAATGGATGACCTCAAATTTTGCAAGTACCACAATGATTATGGGCATGATACCAATGATTATTGGACACTTAAAAAAATAAATCGATGCACTGGTTAAGCGTGGGCACCCCAAGAACCCAGTCGACGATCAGCCAAGTAAAGAAGTGGCCTTAAAGCAAAAAGGCAAGATGACATGGTCACCTGTCACCTAGGTGGTCGATTAGCAAGCTTCTAAGTCCAAGATCAAATAAAGGCATGAAAAGAAAACGATCCCTGGCGAAATCAAAAATGTCTGTACGCTTTTTTCTTCCTTTATTAAACATGTTTGTCTTTCATCAATATAAATATGCTTCCTTTTTGAAACAACTTTCGTCAATAGAGCATTTATGATTTTGTGGGAATTACCCCATCAAGCTCCTCGTTACAAGGATCCGATCCCTAGGAAAATCTAGATGGACCACATTCATTTCATGATCATATTGATGAAAACTGACTTATGCACTTTAACAGGCACCGTCAGCCGTAAGTCGAAGGTCCTGATTATGACTAAATATTGCATATCCTAACATCATAATAATCTCCTCTTGTGCATGTAATCCATGAAATGATGCTCTCTTAACAACATTTACGTTAATTCATCATTTGTGAGCATGTGATTTTATTTTGGCACAATTGCACTTTCCAAAGCATTATAAATGTTTACTATATTTTTAGGGATTTTTCTGGATTTTTCAAGTGTCCCGAAGGGGGCTAAATCATCTCAAAGAAGAGGCGTACACAACAGGCGCCTGGGCAACTAAACAGGCGGCTGCCCGAACAACAGCAATCACCTGCCTATAAAGAACTGGAGCTGGAGAATCTGAAGCCCAACGACAGTCGCCTGCAAGAGGATTGACACTCGACTGTGATATCGTACAGTCGACTGTCACTTTTGCATCAGTCGCCTGATTTTCCAGATGCCTGAGGGAGCAAAAAGAGACGAGTTACTGTTAAATTGTCATTTCTGCAGCAGGCGACTGAAGCACAAAAGACAGTCGCCTGTCGGTCATGCAGGCGACTGTAATATTCAAGACAGTCGCATGTCCTCAGTTGGAAACCAACGACAGTCGCCTGTCATCAGTCGACTGACGTTTGTTCAGCAGTCGACTAATCGGGGTCTTTCGCCCAAATTCTGGGTTGCAAGAAACGAGTTTTTCTTAACCCGATTTCTCTCCAGTTGTTATGGATCGTTGGATGATATTTTGGAGGGATGAGATGCAACCCCCAGGGGGTATAAAATACTACTATTCAGATGTAATAATACAGAACTTAATCGTTTACTATTTTAGGTCATCTTCTTCCTTAAGAAGGGGAATAGGGTTCTGGAGAGCTTGGAGTTTTCTGATCTCGTTTTTGTTATTGCTGGGATTGATTGATGATCGAGGAAGCTACTATTTGGTGACAAATCTCCAACTCTCTTACTCTTATACATTTGCTTTCTTTCTTTGTATTGAACTATGTCTATTTCTATGAGTGCTTGTTCTATTCTTGATATGCTAGGCTGAATTCATTTTATGGGTGTTTTGGATTGATGTAGGATGTTTTGATTGCCTTGCTAATGTTAATTTCCAGCACCCTTTGTTAATCCATGTTGTTGGATGAAATATGCTTGTGATTAATTGGATTTGATACTATTCATGGAAGAGCCGAAGAATGGTGGTGTTTCGTAATTGTTGCACCTATGTATCCAATGGGTATTGCATATCTTGAAATGAATGCAAACCCTTTCGACCCATATTCCATAGTTTAGAAGTTTAGTTCACCAAACAATCTAAATTGTTACTTGGGTTGTGACCCGTTTATCGAATTGTGCATTACCCGAAAGGGGCCGCAGAACGGTGGTTGTGTGATGCACAACACCACCTACATGCACTACTCTCACATACCTTGAAATGGGTGAGAGAGTGATTCATGAGCTTTAATTAGGAGAAGAACCCAATTAGCAATTACCCTTGGTGCACCCCCATATGTGCTTAATTGATTTATTTCCCGATCCACATATCTTGAAATGGATGAGTGGTCGAGTTATCATGGAATTAAGATTTAGCAGAGCAATTGAGTAATCCTACCGATATCTTCAACACCCGCACTCTCGTTCTCCCTTGCATCCAAATCTTAGGACTTTACACTAACTCTAGTGTACTTAGACAAATCATCTATTGAAACAATCATCCACCCTCAAAGGGTGGTTAAAACTCTCAACCATTCTTTACACGCTCTGACTATTTGTGTGAATTTGCAGATTAGTTCCGTCTCTGTGGATACGATCCCGTACTCACCGGATATATTATTTGCCGACCTCGTACACTTGCGAGTATCACCTTTCAGGTGCAGTAAGGCAAATTGGCGCCGTTGCCAGGGACGACCTATCTTCATTTCACACTTTTGTTTTTGCTGTGAAAATTTGGTGAGATCTTTCCATTCTATGTTTTATATTCACTGTGGATAACCGAGTTTGTTTTTCAATTTATATAATCATCAAAATTATAAAAATCAGAATAATATTGGAACGTTTTGGCTTGAGCTCAATTGTCTAGTTTATGTGGTTAAGGACTCCTCGAACACATAGACTAGTAAGAAACATAGACATGGCCGATAACAATACCAACACCAACGGTAATGACAACACCCATCATAGTGAGAACGATCACTCTCAAAATGAGGGTGATCGAAGTTTGAGATATGTGTTGAGACCGAGTAGGTCTGCTACCGGCTCATCTATTGTGCTTTCAGCCGATGTGAATTCCTTTAGCCCAAGACCTGGGATATTTCAAATTCTCCCCACCTTTCATGGTGTAGAGAAAGAGAACCCATATTTACATATAAAGGATTTCGAAGATGTCTGCCTCACATGTTCTGATGGGAAGGCTAGCAATGAAACCATTTATCTTAAACTGTTTCCTCTTTCTTTAAAGGATAAAGCTAAAAATTGGTTTAATGCTATACCTCCTCATACTATTAACTCATGGTTGGCAATGCAAGCTGAATTTCTGAAAAAGTTTTTTCCCTTGCACATGACTCAAGGATTAAAGCGACAAATGGCAAACTTTTCTCAGAAGCCAAATGAAAGCTTTGATATCACTTGGAAAATGTTCAAGGAGCTGCTACTAGCATGTCCACACCATGGATTTGTGAATACCGTCTCATTGGTTTCTTTTACGACGGACTCATCCCATACATGAAACAATTTGTGGAAATGATGTGCAACAGGGAATTCTTGGATAAGACACCAGAGGAGGCATGTGAGTACTTAGAATCCATAGCAGAGAATGCACGAAGTTGGGAGGCGAATCTCGAATCTGAGAGGAGAGAATTACATCAACATTTGGCATGTGGAGGTCTCCTAACATTGACCCAAGAGGAAGTCTTAGAAGCAAGAATGGAGGCCATCATTTGCAAGAGACTTGAGGGGTTGCAGTTGAAAGGAGTGAAGGCCGTAATGATTGGCAATGAAAGGCTATGCAACCTTTGCAGTAGCGTAGACCATGGCATTAATCAATGTCCCAACCTACCGCTAGCGAAGGAAGTACTTCAAGACCCCACACAAGTGAATTATGTGGCGAATTCCAACCAAGGACAAGGATACAACAATTCCAACAATCAAGGCCCGAGTTGGAGAAGTAGTCCGAATTTCAGTTGGGGCCCCCAAAGACAACAACAAGCTCAACCATCGTATCGTCCACCACCCTTTAACAACAACAACAGTCAACAAGATAGCCAAAGGAGGAGGTATGAAACAAATGAGCCACAAGTGCAATCCTTGAACGACATGTTGCAACAATTCATCTAAAGGTTTAATGACTGGAAAATACCCTAACGTTTCAGCGTTTCTGACAAATATACCTTATCGTTCATTTTGGGACACATTGGTCCCAAACGTTTGGTAAAATTGACAACGTTGTACCCTTTTTGAGTTTATCGTCAGAAAAGCTTTTCCAAAATACCCTAACGTTTCAGCGTTTCTCACAAAAATCCCCTAACGTTTTAGCATTTCTCACAAAAATACCCTAACGTTTCAGCGTTTCTCACAAAAATACCCTAACGATAAGGTGACAAGCGGTGACAACTTTGAGGAGTGGTCGAGAAATTGAGAAGACGGAGCCATCGAGAGTCGAAGCGGAGATAGTTATAGAGAATGAAGCCACCCCAAATGAAGAGGTGCAAGAGGAAAGATCGGACAAAGGCAACCATTCCAAAGAGATCTCATTGAGGAGCCGAAGCCGTACATTCCTCCCGCACCATTCCCTCAAAGGCTTCAATCTCCACGGAAAGATAAGTTTCAATCCGAAATCCACGAAATATTTCAAAAATGTCAAATTAATAGTCCTCTTCATGATGCAATAAATCAAATTCCAGCATATGCTTAAAAGATTTGTGCACCGTTAAGAGGAATGTTAGTGTTAAGAAAAAGGCCTTCCTAACACAACAAGTTAGTGCTATTGTGCAATATAACACCCCTCCTAAATACAAGGATCCAGGCTCACCTATAATCCCATGCATCATAGGAACCCAAAAGATAAGGCAAGCCCTCCTTGATTTAGGTTCAAGTGTTAACATTTTACCATATAACTTGTATGTGCAATTAGGACTCGGAGAATTGATATCTACACCCATTATTCTCCAATTGACCGATATATCCATCAAGGTCCCCAAGGATAGCATAGAGGATGTGCTTGTCCAACTGGACAAATTTTACTACACAGTGGACTTTGTCGTGTTGGACATCCTTGGACCTCAAACCAAAACACCAACCCCCATCATCTTAGGTAGACCATTCCTAGCCACAAGTAATGCTATAATCAATTGTAGGGATGGTCAACTTAAAATCTCGTTTGGCAACATGACACTTGACTTAAACATTTTCAATGCTTGTAAGTTGCCATCAAGGGATGGTGAGTTTGAGGATGCTTGCATGATTGAGACTCTAGTTGAAGAGCATTTTGATGCGGAGTTTGTTGAAGCGCTTAATTTTGTTGAACATTTTTGTGAAAATATTGACACCGATTATTTTTTGCAGGAAGTTGGCGCGGTGACTAAGTGGATGCCATCTTTTGAGCTGCGACTGTTGGACATGCCATACCAAAGGCCATCGAAGCTGGAGCATCCATCTTTGGATTTGAAGCCGTTGACGCCATATTTGAAGTATGCATTTCTTGGAGAATCCGGCACATTCCCCGTGGTAATATCATCTAAACTCTCTAATGAGCCAGAAATACAATTGTTAAAAGTGCTTAAAACGCATAAGGGGGCAATTGGTTGGACAATTGCCGACATTAAAGTTATTGACCCCCTAATTTGTAAGCACCACATCTACTTAGAGGATGACACCAACCCTACTAGAGAGATGCAATGTAGGTTAAATCCTAACCTAAAGGAAGTGAAGGGTGAAATCCTTAAGCTTCTTGATGCGGGTATTATATACCCCATTACCGATTGTAGATGGGTTAGCCCCATTCAAGTTGTACCTAAGAAATCGGAGCTAACAATAGTTAAAAATGAGAACAATAAGTTAGTCCCCATGCGAATCACCATGGGATGGCGCATGTGCATTGACTATAGGAAGCTTAATTCTAAGACCCGTAAAGACCACTTCCCTCTCCCATTTCTAAATCAAATCCTAGAGAGAGTGGCCGGACACGAGTATTATTGCTTTCTTGATGGATACTCTGGATATTATCAAATAGAAATAGCACTCGAAGAACAAGAGAAGACCACCTTCACTTGTCCTTTTGGCACTTTTGCATTCTGGAGGATGCCATTTGGCTTATGTAATGCCCATGCAACTTTTCAACGTTGTATGCTTAGCATTTTCCATGATATGGTTGAAAAGATTGTGGAGGTATTCATGGATGATTTGTTTGTGTATGGTAGCTCATTCAATAACTGTTTTTCTAACTTGGCTTTGGTGTTAGATCGGTGCATCGAGAAAAACCTTCTCTTGAATTGGGAGAAATGCCATTTCTTGACCACCGAAGGCTTAGTCCTCGGTCATATTGTATCCAAGGAAGGTATGCAAGTTGACAAAGCCAAGATCGAGGTAATAGAAAAGATACCCACTCCTCGTTGTGTAAGAGATATTCGATCATTTCTTGGGCATGCCGGTTTTTATAGGAGGTTTATAAAAGATTTTAGCTCGATATCTCAACCTCTTTGCATGCTTTTGAGAAATGATGTAGATTTTGCTTGGAATAATGATTGTCAACTTGCTTTCGAGAAGTTGAAAAATTTGCTTACATGTTCACCTATTCTTCAAGTGCCAGATTGGAAATCACCCTTCGAGATTATGTGCGATGCTAGTGACTATGTGATTGGTGCCGTGCTTGGACAACACAAGGACAATGCCCCCGTGGTGATTTATTATGCAAGCAAGAGCTTGAATGAAGCTCAACGAAACTACACCACCACGGAGAAGGTGCTTTTAGCCGTTGTCTTTGCGTTGGAGAAATTTAGGAGCTACATATTGGGATTCCCAATTACAATCTTCACGACCATGCTGCTCTTAAATATCTCCTTTCCAAGAAAGATGCCAAGCCTAGACTAATCCGTTGGATTTTGCTCTTGCAGGAATTCAACATCGCCGTTAAGGACAAGAAGGGAGTGGAAAATCATGTTTCCGATCACCTTTCACGGTTAACGATGAGCATGGAGCTAGCAACCATCTCATTGAAGGATTCGTTCCCTGACGAACATCTTTTTACAATCTCCCACACACTACCATGGTATGCCGATATCGTAAACTACTTGGCCACCGGTAAGACTCCCTACACTTGGTCTCACCAAGATTACAAAAGGTTCATCTTTGAGGTATAATCTTTATTTTTCGATGACCCTTACCTTTACAAGTATTGAAATGACCAAATAGTAAGGAGCTGCATACCCGACCATGAGTTTGATAGTGTTTTGCATTTTTGCCATGAGGGTGTGTGTGGTGGTCATTTTTCCATCCAAAAGACCGTAGTAAGAATTCTACAATGTGGTTTTTATTGGCCTAGCATGTTTAAGGACACGTGTACATATTATAAGTCATGCTTAGCTTGCCAAAAGTGGGGGAGGGGGTTACTAAGAGAAATATGATGCCGTTAAACCACATTCTTGAATTAGAAATTTCGATTGTTGGGGCATTGATTTTATGGGGCCATTTTTTCCATCCTTTGGGTACACATATACTTTGCTTGCTATAAATTATGTATCTACATGGGTTGAGGCTATTCCTTGTAGGACCAATGATGCGGCTATCGTGCTTAAATTCATGAAAGAACACATTTTCGCACGATTTGGGATGCCAAAGGCAATGATAAGCAAAGGATGGTCACATTTCTGTAACCACC
Organism: Scilla litardierei; assembly: GCA_030789695.1. NCBI lineage: Eukaryota > Viridiplantae > Streptophyta > Magnoliopsida > Asparagales > Asparagaceae > Scilla > Scilla litardierei. The sequence goes on along the minus strand of CM061139.1, from coordinate 129,199,758 downwards.
TCTTCGCAAGCTTAATGAAGAAGTTTGGGGTGAAACACAAGGTTTCAACACCATACCACCCCCAAACCAATGGACAAGCGGAGTTGGCAAATCGGGAGATTAAGAGCATACTCCAAAAGACGGTGAATCCATCTAGGAAGGATTGGAGCATGCGCCTTCCCGTGGCATTGTGGGCGTACTGTACCGCCTACAAAACGGTTTTAGGGATGTCCCCATATCGATTAGTTTTTGGAAAATTTTACCACTTGCCCATTGAACTTGAACACAAATCTTTTTAGGCAATTAAGAAGTTTAATTGTGGAATTGACCCCTCTTCTAGTAAATTGCAGTTAGTGGAGCTCAAAGAGATAAGGAGGGAGGCATATAATAATTCCAAGCTTGTGAAGGAAAGGCTTAAGTGCACCCATGATCGAATCATTTTGAGGAGAGAATTCACCTCGGGGGAGAAAGTGCTGCTCTACAACTTAAGACTTCATCTCTTCCCTGGAAAGCTTCGTTCAAAGTGAATTGGACCATTCAGTGGTCAGGAGGTGTTTCCACATGGCGCGGTTGGTTGAACCGAAAAACACGCAAGGAGCACGCCTTCCACTCCCAAGTGTGGGAACGTCAATGCAATATAAATTTATAACCGGTGAGTACCGGATCGGATCACAATGACAAGTCGTTCTACATTTGCAAGTTTGATCGGTAAAGAAAGATAAAGCGTGTTACAACTACCTCGCTACGTGAATGGAAGTGGAAAAAACGTGTGGTGAATCTATATTCCTAACCTAAGTAAGTAGGGTTAGAGAGCCAAATAGGGAGTTAGGATAGCTAGGCAAGGAGCATGGGTTTTAGGTTCACTAATGTTGGTGTTAATCAAGCTCAAATGCCTCAAATAACTCCATTGATCATCCGGCTAAGGAAACTCAATCGGAAAATTTAGCTTTCATGAACACGATAATTTGCTAAAAGGAGGGATGCATCATCATGGCACTAATCAAAATAGGATCATGGACTTTTCTCAAAGTGTGCACACTTGGGTCTTAACCAATAAAATTAGCCCTAATGATTCATCCAACATTAACATAGCAAATGAGCAAGAGGAAATTAGAACTAAAATTAACAACCAACAATCATGAATCACAATCCAAGCATTTAATACTACTCAATCATGCTAAACAAGATGAAAATTTCATACAAAATCAACCCAAGTTCATTACAAAAGAGAGATGCTAAAAATATACAGAAAGAGAGGAAAGAGATCACCAATCTCTCAAACAATGAGGCTTCCCTCTCACTTGAGCACCTCCTCCAAGCTTCACATCTTCCCCTATGATCTCCAAACTCTAAAAAATTAAAGAGGAAGAAGAAAATTTCGGTTTTGGAAGAAGATTCCCCTGAAAAACAGCCCCCAAATCGCAATAAAACCCATTCCCAGCTCATTTAGGTCTGTTTGGCGCATTGCAGGTCGAATCTGTACAAACCCGCACCAAAACCCGCTCAAAAAGCCCTCTTAAGTCAAAAAACTAAGTTGCGGGTCAAGCGCGGGGCGTGCCCGACCCGCAGGCGTTGGGCGCCCGCAAAAACTGAGCAGGGGCCAGAACACGCGCGGAGCACGTGCCCCGCCCGCTGTCGTGGGCCGGCAAGCGAGCCGGACCAAAAAAAGGGGCGCGCTTTTTTTTAAATAGCAGCGGCCCGCTCAGGCCTGCGGGCCTTTATATATTTTTTCTGATTTTCTTTTTTTTAATTCCCAAAACTTCCTTTTTTGCTCCAAAAACTCCCAATAAATAGCTCCAAGCTCCCAAAAATTCTAGAAAAATTCCAGAAAATCCAGAAAATTTTCAAGAGTACCTGAAAAATAAGAGGAGCTAAGATTAGTTCATAAAAATCGCATTTTATGTATAAAAAGAGAGTAGGCTTTAATATTACACAATATCTCGAATACGAACGTATCAAAGCCAATATTAACATGATATACAGATAAAATGCCCAGAAAAAGGGGGAAAATGTGCAATTAATATCCCGAATCACACACCCCAACCAGGTTTTTGCTAGTCCCTAGCAAAATATGCGATAAATTTGGATTAAATTGAAAACATGCACCAAAATTAAGATATGATCATGGCATGCCGAAAATATTATTTCCAAGTGATTTCAAAGCCAATATGCCCAATGTATGAAAGTAAACAACAAATGACATTCTCCTCAATCCAATTCAAAGAAAAGTGAAGTAATAAGCATTGTATCGCATTTATCGGGATATATCACTTATGGCAAAGTTTCTAATATTCAAGGAAATGGCCAACACAAATGAAATTCTTCTAAGTTGTGGGAGATGAGATTGCATCACTCATGTTGCTTATTCTTTCATTTATCCATTCATTTTTTTTTCTTTTTTTTCTTTTTCTCTCTCTTTTTGTATTCTTTTTGTTTTTGTATGTTTTATATTTATGTTTTGCATTCACGCAATCATGCTATGAAATGCAAACACGGCCACTTTCGCATACACGTGATAACGCTATATAGGTAAAAGGATGGAATGATCCCCTAAATCTCATTTTTAGCGTCCTCCCCAATGTTTCGTGGGGGCACCGGCTACTCAATTTGATTAGAAAAACCATTCACTTATATTAACTATATTTCTCATTCTAAACATGAATTATCAACTCATCCACCCACTCCTAAGGAGGAAAAAAACATGCAACATTGACCACACCCTTTCCAATCAAAAACTAAGCCATTCATCCCAATTCATGCAATCACTTACACCAAACTATTCCCAAATTATTTCAAAGAGGGCATCACGACGTATAAGATAGTTTCATACATGGCATATTAACATTTGACTCCAAAATGGAAAAGAAATTAAAACGTGACAATCAAACATCGAAGAAGTTGATACCAAAATAATAATCAGAAGAAATTGCATGGCATTAAGCATGTAGGGACTACGCATAAAGCTAGCGGCGTAGGGACGAGGAGGAAAAATATGATATGCAATAAAGAGTAATGTGTGATGGCAAAATGGAGGTATCTCTAAAAAATTTTAAGCTAAACTCAAAATCCTAACAATCCTAAAGATTCTAACACTTTACCCCCAACTTAAATTAAATATTGTCCTTAATGTTGTGAGAGTATTAGATCTCACAAAAGATCCTAGACAAGAAAAGAAAGCATACGAAAACACTAAAATAAAACATTTATTTATTTACACTATTGGAAAGAACACACCGTGGCAAAAGGTGGATCTCGAATGTATAACAGTGGAGGAAGTTGATCTATCAGCTCCTTTTGCTCCTCCGCCAGCTGCTTTGGAGCAAGGCCTCCACCGGCCTCCTTGGATTCCAGCAATGCAACTCCCAGCGTCCCCTTTGGATAGTAGGTATCATGTGGGAGACCAGCTGCATCGATCCAAGAAATGTCCTCATGCCCTGCAATAAAAGCATTCCAAAATGAGTCGTCAGAAAAAGAATTTAAATGTAAACGACGACAATCTGAATCAAAAATATGCGAAAGTGCAAATTGGGATTCAAAAATGCAAGGCATGATATGGTAGAAACTTCCCTGAATAATGGTGCTAGGTGTGACATGATACTCTGCCTCAGGAGGAGGGGGAAGCGGCTGCAGAAGAGAATATGGAGGAGACGACGGCTAAGGCTCAATGTAGACCATCTCGCAATCGTCCTCGCTTTCAGAAAGTGTAGGCTCTATAGACCTCCCCAGACTATGAAGTGTATCCTGAATATCTCCATGAATAATGGCATGGTGCGTATCCTGAGGTGAAGAGTATATGACCTGCTGCACTAAAGTAGGAGGAAGGTCTGGCTCGGGCTCTGTCATGGTCTGTAAACTCACTCCCTCGCCCAAATCATCCTCATCATCATCAAAGTAAGCCATTTCAGCAGTTTGTCTCATGCACTCGTACACCTCAAAATGGGCGGATGTAGTAGATGGAAAACAAAACTCGGGCTTTCCACTATCATCCATATCGCTCGTGATTTCACATGCATCCACCACAACATCACCACCAATATAAAAATGCATCGTGTTCTCAACATGGTCGACACGCACCCCATCATCCATCTCCTCTGGCTCCTCAAAATATGGGCAATCAGCTTCATCTACTTGGCTCCAATGCACCCTATAATCATGTTCTTATAGGACTTCCATTGGGTCACATTGGAATGAGCCCACAGCTGGCTCATCAGGCTGGACCTGAACCTGTTGGACCACGTCCTCATACTCTGCAAGGTCCCTCAGGTAACACCATGAATCCTCGGTCGAATAATCGAAGAATTCCACACCGCAGCTCATCTGCACGAAATCTCGCCCAGATGGCGATAATCCTGTATAAAATATCTGCAGGAGATGATCCTCGTGGAAACAATGGTGTGTGCACGCCAACATCAAATCATTGAACCTCTGTCAAGCCTGATTGTAGGCCTCCTATTCAGCTTGGATAAAGCTCGCTATATGCTGCTCCATGGCCTGCCACCCCTGTACCTGCTCCAAGAAAATAGGCAAAAACACTCGGGAAAATTCAGCCTGAAATGACAACCAAGTAAAATGTGAGTCGAGAGACAATGAATCAAACCAAAGTCTAGAATCATCTTGTAAAGAAGAGGGAAAAAAATCTAAAGTATATGCGATCATCACAGATATTCCCACCAAGGCATGAAAACATCCATTCTTCAAAAAAAATTTATATGTAAATGAGGGTTCTTCCACTCTGAACCATGAAAGTATGGTGGGAGTGAAATATCCTCCAAATCAATGTCGGAAAAATTTGAAGATGATGCCATTTTGTTAAAAAAATTCCATGAAAATGAAAATAAACAACCAAAAGACTCAGTAAGTGGAAAATAAATAAAATGGAAAGCCACAACACTAAGAGATAGAAGTATCACACTAAAACTTTTAAAATCAATCGAAAATGTAAATGCAAAAAACCGTTGTCCCCGGCAACGTCACCAGTTGGTTGAACCGGAAAATGCGCAAGGAGCATGCCTTCCACTCCCAAGTGTAGGAGCGTCAATGCAATATAAATTTATAACCGGTGAGTACCGGGTCAGATCACAGGGACAAGTCGTTCTACATTCGCAAGTTTGATCGGTAAAGAAAGATAAAGTGTGTTACAACTACCTCGCTACGTGAATGGAAGTGGGAAAAACGTGTGGTGAATCTATATTCCTAACCTAAGTAAGTAGGGTTAGAGAGCCAAATGGGGAGTTAGGATAGCTAGGGAGGAGCATGGGTTGTAGGTTCACTAATGTTGGTGTTAATCAAGCTCAAATGCCTTAAATAACTCGATTGATCATCCGGCTAAGGAAACTCAATCGGAAAATTTAGCTTTCATGAACACGATAATTTGCTAAAAGGAGGGATGCATCATCATGGCACTAATCAAAATAGGATCATGGATTTTTCTCAAAGTGTGCCCACTTGGGTCTTAACCAATAAAATTACCCCTAATGATTCATCCAACATTAACATAGCAAATGGACAAGAGGAAATTAGAACTAAAATTAACAACCAACCATCATGAATCACAACACAATCATTTAACACTACTCAATCATGCTAAACAAGATGAAAATTTCATACAAAATCTACCCAAGTTCATTACAAAAGAGAGATGCTAAAATACACAAAAAGAGAGGAAATATATCACCAATCTCTCAAACAATGAGGCTTCCCTCTCACTGGAGCACCTCCTCCAAGCTTCCCATCTTCCTCCATGGCCTCCAAACCCTAAAAAAATGAAAGAGGAAGAAGAAAATTTCGGTTTTGGAAGAAGATTCCCTTGAAAAACAGCCCCCAAATCGCAATAAAACCCATTCCGAGCTCATTCGGGTCTGTTTGGGGCATTGCAGGTCGAATCTGCACAAAACCCGCACCAAAACCCGCTCAAAAAGCCCTCTTAAGTCAAAAAAATAAGTTGCGGGTCGGGCGCGGGGCGCGCCCTACCCGTGGGCGCCCGTAAAAACTGAGCAGGGGCCGAGGCACGCGCAAGGCGCGTGCCCCGCCCGCTGCCGTGGGCCGGCAAGCGGGTCGGCCCAAAAAAGGCACTCGCTTTTTTTTAAATTGCAGCGGCTCGCTCGCTGAGCGGGCTACAGGCCAACGGGCCTTTATATTTTTTTTTTGATTTTCTTTTTTAAAATTCCCAGAAATTCCTTTTTTGCTCCAAAAACTCCCAATAAATAGCTCCAAGCTTCCAAAAATTCTGGAAAAATTCCAAAAAATACAGAGAATTTACAGGAGTACCTGAAAAATAAAAGGAGCTAAGATTAGTTCATAAAAATTGCATTTTATGTATAAAAAAGAGTAGGCTTTAATATTACACAATATCTCGAATACGCACATATCAAAGCCAATGTTAACATGATATACACATAAAATGCCCAAGAATGAGAGGAAAATGTGCAATTAATATCCCGAATCAGCGGTGACCATTGCCAACCCACAAAACAGTGATGAATTCAAGGTGAACGGCTAACGATTAAAGCATTACACATAGCCGTGGAGTAGAGACGAGTACACCATGGAGCTTACAGAACCATCGCCGGGTGGAACCAACTAGGTGTGTTCGTTCCAAAACTTGCCTATCTAGTATTATTAGTAATGAATAACTCTTGCTCAAGCTTTCTTATCATAGTTTATCCATTTTCTATGCATATATTTCATCTCACCCTTCAAACATTGAGGATCATGTTCATTTCTAGTTGGGGGTGTAGGACTAGGATACAGAAACTTCTTGAGCATCTTTTTATGATTTTCATCCTTTTGTGAATAAATTGAATGAAATAAAAAAAATCAGTCTATCACCAACATTTCTGCAACTTATAGCTTTTTGTTAGACCCATTGATTAAATGTGGTGATCCTTCCCAACTTTGGTAAAAATGTATTCTTGAAGTGGATTTTGGCAAATTAAGGTGTGTTGTATCTTTATGTAATAGGAGCAATTAATTGTCTCTCTTCATGCTTACACTTGGCACTTTAGCTTGAAGCTCATGGCAATTACCATCCATTTGAAACGCTATAGTGATTTAGAAACCTTGGTATCAACGATCAATTGATTAACCCTTAGGAATTTTAAAAATTCGGCTAGGGTTATACTCATGGATCCTAAGATAGTGACTTGGAATTTGGAGTTACTCAAATGAATGCTATCAAATGCTACAATAATAAGTGCACTTATGCACATTTGAATAAGGCATAGAATTTTGCCATAGTACTTTGAATAAGACAAAAATTGCTATGAAATTTGAATAAATGCATGAAATTTGAACCATAACTCATTGACATGATCTTTTGAGGAAGTAAGTGTAATATCCCATAAGCTCGGGAGTTCCTAAGGACCTTACATCAAGAGATTGCGACATATTAAGGGATATACTAAGCATAGGTGTGGATAGTGGAGTGTGTAAGAGGAATGAGATTATATTCATAGGGAAGAGTGTATAGACGAGAACTTTGCCCTTATATATATATGATTTTAACACCCTTTAGTATTGCCAATAATCCATGAATGGTATCAACATTGTATTTTGGGATTGATCACTTATTTTGCTAGGGACTAGCAAAACACTAGCTGGGGCTGTGTGATTATGACTAAATATTGCATATCCTAACATCGTAATCATCTCCTCTTGTGCATATAATCCATGGAATCATGCCCTCTTAACTACATTTACGTTAATTCATCATGTGTGAGCATGTGATTTTATTTTGGCACAATTTCACTTCAGACATATTATAAATGTCTATATTTTTAGGGATTTTTTCTGGATTTTTCAGGTGTCCCGAAGGAGACTAAATCATCTTAAAGAAGAGGCATACACAACAGGCACATGTAGAAGGAAAGACAGGCGCTTGGGAAACCAAACAGGCGACTGCCCAAAAACAGCAGTCGCCTGCCTTTAAAGAACTGGAGTTGGAGAAACTGAAGCCCAATGACAGTCGCTGCAATAGGATTGACAGTCGACTGTGATATCGTACAGTTGACTGTCATTTTTGCATCAGTCGCCAGATTTTCCAGATGCCCAAGGGAGCAAAAAGAGCCGAGTTACTACTAAATTGTCACTTCTGCAGCAGACAACTGAAGCACAAAAGACAGTCGCCTATCGATCACACATGCGATTGTAATATCCAAGACAGTCGCCCGTCCTTAGTTGGAAACCAACGACAGTCGCTTGTCATCAGTTGGTTGTTTTGTTCAGCAGTCGACTGATCGGGGTTTTTCGTCCAAATTTTGGGTTGCGAGAAACTGGTTTTTCTTAACCCGATTTCTCTCCAGTTGCTATAGATCGTTGGATGACATTTTGGAGGGATGAGATGCAACCCCTAGGGGGTATAAAACACTACTATTCAGATGTAATAAATATAGAACTTCATCTTTTACTATTTTTAAGTTATCTTCTTCCTTAAGAAGAGGATTAGGGTTTTGGAGAGCTTGGGGTTTTCTGATCTCGTTTTTGTTATTGCTGGGATTGATTGATGATTGAGGAAGCTACTATTTGGTGACAAATCTCCAATTCTTTTACTCTTATACATTTGCTTTCATTCTTTGTATTGAACTATGCTATTTCTATGAATGCTTGTTCTATTCTTAATATGTTAGGCTGAATTCATTGTATGGGTGTTTTGGATTGATGTAGGATGTTTTGATTACCTTGCTAATGTTAATTTCCATCACCCTTTGTTAATCCATGTAGTTGGTTGAAATAAGCTTGTGATTAATTGGATTTGATACTATCCATGGAGGAGCCGAAGAACGGCGGTGCTTCGTAATTGTTGCACCTATGTATCCAATGGGTATTGCATATCTTGAAGGGACCACCCCTTCGTTACTGAACGACCCTTTCGCGTCGTCAGTCGTAAGTCGAAGGGTCCACCCACTCGCTACTGAATAACACTCTCGATCGTCAGCCGTAAGTCAAAGGGGCCACCCCCTCGCAACTGAACGACCCTTTCGTGTTGTCAGCCGTAAGACGAAGGGGGACATCCCCTTGCAACTGAACTACCCTCTCATGTCGTCAGCCATAAGACGAGGGGACCACCCTCTTCGCAACTGAACGAGGTGGTCTAGCTTGGATATGGTTCAATGACTTAACCCCTGCTATCTTGAGCAAGGTCTTAACCCGTCGAAAGGGTGCCAATAGGAAATACAACCACTCATACGAACAATGACAAAGAAAGAGATATAAGTCGACTTTTCTGGCATTATATTACATTACAAAATTGCCATCGTTTATACGACGAATGCCCCCATACATTTGAAAATTTCGGTGGTATAAAAAGAGCATCAAGATCCTTCAGTGAGTCAAGATGCCCTTGGTCTCCCTCAAGAGCAGCAACATGCTCTTGATCCTCTGGAGCACAAACATCCGCATCCTCACCCGTCGTGGTGACAATTTCACCAACAGGAGCGGCCCCCTCCGTGCCTTGACTTAAATCATCGCCATCGCCATCGATGACCAGGAAAAGCATGGGGATTTGGTCAATCTCAGTGACGATATCAGGGAATCAATCCTTCACTTCCAACCGACATCGCTCATATCCCTGCATATACAGTTCGTCAAAGTCAGGCAATGAATCCTTATATTCTTGGACCGCCTTCTCCGCGATGGCCTCTGTGCCAACTCACTGAAAGGTGTCAGCGAGTCGGGCGAGGAGCTCGTTCTCTCTGACTTTCCACCTGGCTTTCTCCTCCAGCAGCATCTTTTTTGCTCACTCCCTCGAGGCGGCTTGGGCAGCTTCCTTCTTACAACAATCAATTAACTCGTGCTTGAGTTCAAGCACCCGTGATCATTTCAATTTACACAGAAGCTCCATTCTATCCAGCTCAGCCTGAGATTTCTCAATGGCCTTCTTGACAGCCCCTAAGGTGACTTCGTGGTTGGCCACCACCGATGCGCATCGACACAACGCAGCATTGGCCACGAGAGCCTACATACAAGTCACATCGATCCACATCCATGCCTGCTTCATCCATAATGAAGGCTAGCACAATAGTTACATGCACGTTCGTGTGGAAAGCAATTGAAGTGAGCCTCTCGTAATCGACCCTCTCTAGGACGGCCCTATCTTGCAAAAGGGTTGCATTTTCGGCAATCTTAAAGGTGGTCCTGCAATCCAAAAGAGCAGAATCATCTCTCTTGATTGGAAATTCTATCTGAAGGAGCTCCTTCGCGGAACAATCAAATGGGGCTTGAGGCGATCGACTTTCCAGCAAAAGCGATCTGAATTCTTCAGGAATATCCTCAGCCAGACACTGGAGGGAACAGGCCCCCCAAGACCAAGAATCCTGATGCAGAAGGGGCTCCGGAAGAGGTGGGGATTCCCCTAAATCTCCTTCTAAAGGAGCTCCCTATTCCTGCTCGTGGAGATGGGCCTCGACACGCAATTGACTCACATCCGAAGGCACATGCCGAACCACGGCATCAGTCGACCCAGACGGCTCCGAGTCACTAAGGCAAAGTTGCCGCCTCCTTTTCTTCCCCTCAACTGCAACCACCTTAAATTCGGTGGGGGGCTTTTACTTTTTCTTTCCCTGGAGACGAGCCAGCTGAGGAGCCCCATGAGCGACAATGTGCAGATCATCTAAGGTTTGTGCTACTCCTTCCTCCAGAAGGTACATTTGAGGAGATAACATACTCTCCTCATCTTCTCTGATAGAAGCCTCGACCTCCTCCCTCAACGCAGGGTCCACCTAGTACTCCAAACCAACCATGCCTACAAGAAAAAAACATGTTATGAAATAAAACGAAGATCGAACAGTTGATGGACAGAATTGTATCGACCTTTCGTCCATACAGTCCGACGCAGCACCAAGTCGGACCACAACCACTTTGTCTTCCTTATACTCTCTGGCAGGTTCGACAATGCATCGGCGGCTTCATTCTCTACTTTGGATAAAGGCGTGTCCTCGGCCAGACCCAAGTCAGGCACACCCCCATTCGGTGTAAAAGCTCGCCTCGCCTTAAAAGACCACAAATACGAACTCGTCTTTCCAATTTGAATTCGAGGTAGGGGGTCGTTAAATAGCTTCCTGCCTCGGCGGGCTGTTATCATGTACCAACCCAGATTCTTGAGGGGAGGAATCGAGAAGAAGTAATTGAACAACCTCATCATCGGTTCAACCTTCTTCATCATGTGCAGAGCGATGAAACTGATGAGTGTTTATTGTATATAGTTTTTTCCTCTTTTTCATGCACGTTTTACATCGTTTCATTCTCCATTCCTTCCCAGTTTTCCCATTGTGTCTCCTCTTTTGCTTTTGTGGTCCCTCATGTGCTTTGCAGGAATATGTGCCAGTTAGGGACCATATGGCGAGATTCTAGTGCAAAGAGGCGAAAGTAGCGAAGCCGGAGGGGGTCAATTGGTGCAAGAGAAGAGGTTATGTGAATAACTGAGACTCATGCGGCCGCATCAGCATGCAACACATGGCCACGTCAAACTGCAATGGAGAAGACATCGACTCGGCCGCATCAAAGACCACCAAAATAGCCGCGTCAGAGAAGATAAAGATTGAAGATCAGAAGCCTACGCAGCTAGCACAGACAGAGACGTTGCGGTCGCAATTTTTCGAAGACTGAAGCAGATCAACGCGGCTGCATCAAAGATAACACGGCCGCGTAACCGTTTTCGACGCAACCACGTCTCTAATGACGCGACCGCGTCGCTGAAGCCCCATTTCCCATTTCGTGCAAGGGATAGACGTGACTGCGTCGTATCCGACACGGTCGCGTCAGATTGATTTTCTGAGGCGGCTATGGCGAAATCTGGGGGTTATTTTGGTCTTTTGGGCGCGCATATATAAGCACCCCTTCTTCCTCCTGCGAGAGGATGCTCTTTTTCAGCAATTTTCTGTTATTTTCTAGGGTTTGTGAAGTTTTGTAAGGATTCTAAACTCATTTTCTTTGTGATTTTTATTGTTCGTATTGCTTATTAGTGTAATAGCTTAGTTTTTCTAAATAGAAATTTTCTCTCATTGTTATAATTGCCATATTTCATCATCTATTGCTAATCTATTCTGAATATATGGGTTTGATGCCTACCCATTGCTAGAAACCGCTTCTATTGCCATAGGCAGTGAGTAATTTCCTTCTTGGGCAATGTGATGAACCCCATTAGATTAGGGCTATGTGTTGGACTAATTAATTGACTTAATCGATGTGTTAATTGAGATCAGGGGTACATTTGGATGATTATTATCGTAGTAGATTCGACCTTCTCCCTTGGGGACGATCGGATTGGCCGCAGACCAAAAATCAGGACCAATCCGGGGATCCGATCCCTAGAATGATTCATACTATCGGTGTGACTGACCACCAACGGGCACCGATTAAGAACTCTTCCAATGTAGGTATAATCCCCGAATGCCACTATGGGCAGGAGGAAGATTGGGGATATTCATCGAGCGTAATGCGCCCAACGTACACCAATGCATCGGAGACCACTGACATCGGTGTAGGTTGGGTTGGCCTATCATTGTATCGCGACAGCGGGGGGGTAGAACATGACATAAGGGAATAACCTATCATGCATTACGACAGTGGGGGATAGGTGAATGCCCTTAGGTCACACGACCTCTCTCGAGTCCCAATGAGGCCGGCAACCGGTTGATTACTAGTCTAACCCTAACCTTAGTCCAATGGCATGGATTCCCCATGCCCTAGAGTTTTTATTCCTTGATTCATACTTTTCCCATTTTCACCGACCAATCACCGACTCTATTGCATAGATTTCACTCGATGACCACGAATCGGTGTTCATAATCCGACTCCCTGTTTCGACCCATTCGCGCTACACACGACCCGAGTGCTGCGGTATTTTTATTAGCATCGTCATTTGGGCGATGATCAGAAACCAACCAACATACCTATGGCATTTGGCATCCGCTGACAAAGGGAAAGGTTCAATGTACTCAGTACGTAGCGCATGAAAGGATGAATGGGGAATCGAAGCTCTCATTGGAAGGCTTTGACGTAAACCCCAACCTCTCGATCGCAGGGACGATGAACCCTTTCATCCTTCTCCGGAAACCGGATTTGGTAGTCGAGCCGAACATATTTTTTCTGGAATTCGAGGATTTGATCGGCTCCAACTTTGGATATTTGGTTGGCGATCAGGATGTGCACCATGGCTTCATCCTTATTCATTTGCACGACAGAAGCCGAGCTCCTCCCAGAGGCATGAACGGATGACGAAGCCATTTTCAAAAGGAGAAAATCTAAGTTAGGAACGATGAAGACGATGACTTCAACTTTTCTCCGGAACCGTCTTATTTCGACAAGACGACCTCAACGTGTTGAGACACGTGTCGGAGATCCGAGCCTCTTAGTATCTTGGATTTCGAACCAGTGAATCATCCAAATAAGCAAAGCGGGAGATTTGTCGCCTAAAACTCGAGTATTAATTCCTCGATTGTCGTGTCCCATTAATGCGATGTAACATCGCTTGACCCCAACAAGCAAACTGTCTGAGCTCGAGCGACGGGGGACATTGTTGCGTCATCGGGCTAGTACTCGAGGGGGCTTCGTGGGTCTTAAGTGGGCTTCAAGTCATGATAGCTCACACATCCATGTGAGACATCTCACACGGCCGTGTGAGATGCTGCTGCATAACTTCAACACTCCATCAAATTGACCCTATCACGTCGCCGATCGCTTCAAAAGCCCATGTTCACGCTCTTTTGCTCCACAAATCCACAAATTCACATGAAACACATCAGAGAAACCCAAAAACGTAAAGGGAACAAAAAGTAGGAAAAAACGGCATGGAAAACATGGTGAAGTGATGTGAAACATGGGGAAAAAGTATGTGAAAAATATAACAAATAAACAAACATCACCTAGCCTAATTTTTTTTGGAGTTTTTTCGATAAACAGTGTGGCGTGGCCCATAACGAACACCCCATGAGCATCATGTGCATGGCACACATAGCACATGGGCATGCACGGTGATGTGGGGCTACATGGGAAGCTCTCGCTTGATCACACGCAAAGCAGGCACATGCACGATGGCAACACGTGTGTAACGCACCGCTTCCCAAATAGAATGGAAGCGAGAACGTTACAAAGGTCCGTATGAACTGGAGCGGTGAAGCTCGAGTTCACTAAGCGTCTGTGACAACAACACCGCATGGTTCTTACATGCATTCAGAACAACAAAATATTAATATATACAAAGCCACATCCAGAAGTCCGTACACGAAATAAAAGCAACAGGGCCCAAACATGGCCAAAGGAACTACAACAAGGAAACATACCCTACTACAAGTACTAAAGCAAATCTAAAACAACGACAGAACGAGTCTTTAGTCCTCCGCAGGGAGCGACTCCTGGTCAACAAACTCCTGGCTCACTGGGTCGGCCGTCTCAAATTCCTACTCCTGGTATTCTGTCTCGTGATCTGACATACATTCCAAAAACATGAATGTATGTCAGCAAGAGTCTAGCAAGTGAAAGGTGAGATGACCAAGGCAAGGTGTACGATTTATTAAACAGATTAAAGGATGTTAGCAGTTCTAATGTCACTGTTATACATTTAATTAGCAGCACAGTTATGAACATGGCATGCCTAAAGAATTAAAAGAAAGCAATTATGAGCATGGCGGTTTTAAGGATATTAAAGCAAAGCAGTTATAAGCATGGCAATTCTAGTATGCAAGTGGAGTAACAACAATCAATTCAAGTTCCATGCATATGTTTTCTATCATGCCTAGAGTTTACGCCTTTAAGTCATAGTGAGTGAATCAATCCTTCTCACGGGGGTATTATTGTGATTGATGACACCCACCGTATATGAGGTGCTCTTGAAGGAAACCCTTTCTCACATGCTTAGTGGCCGCTCAACCCTAACCCCACCCAAATATTTTGCTGGAACACGATCCAGCCTAATCAAGTTCACGAGTTCACGAATTCAAGATTTCGCCATCGAGGGAGCAAGTTCACGAATTCAAGTATTTTTCAAGCATTCCCTCTATATGTCCATGACATTAGGCGATTTCAATCTGTCAACAGATGGAAGTCTAACTAGTGTGTACAAATATGATATGAAGCATGTCACCATATTTCTTATCATCATTTTCTAAAGTTATAGCATTTAAAACAATTTAAAACAAGGAAGTTAAATGGGTTAATTGATAAAAGTTTGCATACAAGTATTTTTCAATATCAAGATTGAATCTTAAACATGCGCTTGAATGAGTTAAATTATAATTTCGCACACTTGCCTGTTTTCGGTGATTTTGGGTGACCAGGTGATTGTAGCGGGAGGCGCGATTAATCTGCAGCATGGATTTGCTAAAACATCAAGATAAGGAATTGACTAATCATTTCAACCCTAACTTATAACATATATGTTATAACTTCTAATAGTTTCAGATGCATTAATAAACTAACATGCATATATGACGTACTGTTATGGGATAATAACATTAATATACATCAACCCTATAGTACAAATAATAGGGTACTCTGTTATAAAATAGGACACTGTTCATATAGGAACTAATAGAATAAGCTAACTTATGGTATATTATATGTACTAACATAATTATACACTGAACTAATCATATTAAATAACTTAGATATTTAAGACTAACAATGATAACTCATGTGTTTTAAACTAACTAGTCTTATATACTAACATATATAAGTTATAAAATTATTAACCATGCACTTACCTCTCTTAGGTGTGTGCAGTTGAGGCGGCGGACGGGGCAACCGCAGCCAGCGGCAATAAGGTAGCGGCGGTGTCGGCGTCGGGGCGTTGGGAGGTCACGTCGGAGGCTGGAGGGCTGCCCGATGGTTGGTCGGAGGGGTGCTGGTGTTGGCGAACTAGCGGGGGTTGCAGGGTGGTCGATGTTGTGGCGGTGTGGCGAGAGGAGTCTCTGAGGGGGAGGAGATGGCGGTGTGGGGCGGGCTTGGTGCGATGGCGGTTCGAAGTGGGTTGCCGCATGGGAGTTGTGGGTGTTGCGTGGAGGTCGGAGGAGATGAAGGGACGGCGGGCTTCGAACGGAGGGGCTGTGCGACGTTGGGATGGACGACGAGCTAGGCTTAGCGAGGGAGGCGCCTGGGTTCGGGGTTGTGTTCGGATATCGGAGGGAGGACGGGGTGACAGGGGTTCGGTGTTTATCGGAGAGAGGAGGACTGGGTGTCGCGTCGAAAGGAGACATGGTGTGAGCTCGGTTTTGGAGGATGAAAGGAGAGGATTTGTTTTGTAAAAATGAGAAGTACGAGATGATTTTTGGAGGGGAGAAAAAGAGAACATGTGCGTGTGTTGTGCAGTGATGGGGAGAGAGGGGGAGGTGCTGATCCCATGCATGGGTGACGTGGGGAGAAAAGGCAGGATTAAGTTGGGATACGAGATGATTTTATTTTTAAACAGTTTGTTTTATAATCCAAACGTTTTGATTTTTAAAAATATGTTTAGTTAAAAACAGATTAGTTAAAAAGTAATAATAATATTAATAATCAGATTTTACAACTTCACCACTTGGCATCCAAAAATTATAAAGAAAATACTGAAGCGATCACGCCTTCGAGAGGACCGTGAATACGGGGTCAGGTCTCGAGTCTGCGCTATGGAAAATAATAATTAAAATGAAACGCAAAATATACACATACGTTCGCAAAATACGCACTAGATATGCACGACCGAAAAGTGGCTGTTACAACTTGTCAGTACGAGGGATGACCAAGGGTCGACCAAAGGTCAGAGCTGTAGCCATGCGTTGCGCCAGCTCTGGTCCCAACGTAACTAGTGGCCTAGTTTGGACGTAGCATGACCTCACGGTATCGAACGCTAGAGGTCGGCTTGGACCTGACACGACCGGAGTCAAGTGCCAGAGGTCAAAGCTGGTGCCCTCGAGGGAGCCTTGCCAGCAGAGTTTGGACGTGGTATGACCGGAGTCGAATCCCAGAGTTTGGACACTACACGACTGGAGTCGAGTGCCAAATGTCAATTTGGGTGTGACACAACCGGAGTCGAGTGCCAAAGGTCGTGGCTGGGGCCCTCGAGGGAGCCTCGCTAGCCAAGTTTTGGACTTGGCATGACCGGAGTTAGATGCCAAAGGTCGGAGATATGGCCCTCGAGGGAGTCTTGCCAGCCGAGTTTTGGACGTGGCATGACCGCAGTTGAAAGCCACGTCCAAAACTCTGGGCTGGGGCCCGTGAGGGAGCCTCACCAACAGAGATCTGTGCTGGAACCCTTGGATGGGTCTCGCCAGATGGTGCCCCGACATGGGCAAGGCGTTTGGGGATTAGCATGGTCTGGGATGAGTGCTAAGCGTTGGAGTTACTCGCCCTGCTGTGTCGTTGAGATCGGACCAATGAGGGGCCCCAGCCTGGGATGGGGGCTTTGTTGAAGGGAGCACTGCTGAGCAGAGTGCTGAACTGTATTGGGATCCTGTGGAGGGAAAATAGAACACTAGAGGGTGTGAATGATGTTCTTGAAAATTATAAAAATCATCTAGTAATTCTACATATGCTATTAAATGAAGTTACCAAAATAGTACTTAAACAACAATATTAACTTGCAATAATAAGAGTGAGTAGTGGAAGCAAATACAAGTTCACAATGAGCATAAGAAAAACACAATCACAAACAACAATATTTATCCTGGTTCGGAGCACTTCCCCTACATCCAGCCACATGTCCACTCTCGGGACAAAACCATTAATACATCTCAATGAGACCACGTATAATGAGTACTATATGTTTCAATCGGAACAAACACGTCCAAGATGGACAACACGTCTCCAAAGAGACTACACATCACACGTGAGAAAAGAAATACTTACACCCTTCTTGTTGAGTATTGGTGTTTCATACCAATGTTATTTTGATGATTATCATAACATTTGCTAATGTCTCTCATGTTTTAGTCTCTTAGTTTTCTATTGAAGAATATCATTTTTGGAGACTAAACACTTGATGCAAGGATGGACATCAAGAGGGGCAACACCAAAGCTTGGACTCATGGGGTGTCAATGCTTAGAGATGATGAGGCATCAAGGCATCAAGATTGAAGCCATGACTCTAAGGAAAGCAATGTAATCCATGTATTATTTCATTTATTGCTTTTCTCTTTTTGAGTCTAGGTTTAATGTAATGCCTTGATAAATGGTCTACTCATTCATGCATTTGCATTTAACCATCTTAGTAAGCCTTAGGATTATTATAGAATCCAACCCAATAGGTTCATCTTGCCCAAAGACTCAATTGAAGTCTCTGGCTCTCCAACAGTCGCTTGATGAAGGTTTTATAGTCGACTGGGTGATTCCAGTTGCTTGTCGAACCTTCTACAGTCGAATGTTATACACCGCTCAAGTCAACCTTTTATTGACGCATACTTGAGCTTATGGAACAGTCGACTGGCGGTCTATTTACAGTTGCATGTCTTCCAACAGTCGCCTGTGAATTGGTCTACAGTCGACTGTGTGCAACTTACTGTATCTGGGCTTCATCCCATTTTGCAAGTCAGTCGACTGGTGCAGTTTTTACAGTCGCATATACACTGGCCATCAGTCGCCCGTCTGCTAACAGTGCGTTAATTGCATCTCTCTGTTTAATTCCATCTCCTGCAGCAGTCGCCCACTGAAGGATTTACAGGCGCATGTCCTGTATACAGTCGACTGTATAGTCTTCATCAGTCGACTGTCCTGGCTCAGTTTATAGCCGTTGGAATTTATTTAGCCGTTGGACAGTCGACTGTAAGTTGTTCATCAATCGACTGTCGATGACGTTTTTGCCTAGATTCTAGCTGTTACAGCCTTCTGTTTTTGTCTATTTCCTTGGGTTTTGAGAGTTTATATAGGGTTCCTATATATATGAGAGGACTGAGTTCTTTAGAGTTTCTTGATGCTATTGAAAATCATTAGAGTTTAATTAAGACACTGTCAAACTCTCTTATTTCCCTCTTAGAGCTCATTCTCTCCTTCATGGATTGAAGTCAAGCTCAAGGGAAATCATCCAAGTGCATTTCTAGCAAATCTCATCACTTGGAGATCCTCTTCCATGCCTTGCATTCATTAATGAGTAAGTTCATCTCAAGGCATATGTAAGAGTATTTGTTTTACTTTGTTATTTCATTGAAACCCTAGCTTTTTGTGTGAGAGCTAGTTACTCTCTGTGTGAGAGTATAACCTTCTGTGTGAGGGTTGGTTGAGATCTCTCTGTGTGTGAGTTTGAGTCTCTCTGTGTAATAGCATAAGTCTTTCTGTGTGAAAGCAAGGATTTCTCTGTGTGAGAATCCAAATCCTCTGTGTGAGGTATCTCTATGTGAGATTGTATTTACTTCTTTGTGTGAGAATTATAGTGGATATTGGTGTGGCTGGACGTACCCAAGTTTGGGGAACCAGTGTAATATCTTGTGTTTGCGTTTGGATTTTTGTGGTGTTTAAATTCCTCTTGCATTTATAATTCCGTATTTGCAAGTTTAATTTTTAAATACGCAACTTGTGCCATTACACTATTCACCCCCCCCTCTAGTGTGTTGTTAGTATTGCAAGGATAAGACGATCCTTACAATTGGTATCGGAGCGAGGTTGAAGCATACAACAATGGCATACAACGCTTCATCCATGTCTCATGAAGAAGGTCTATCAACCGTTCGACCCCCGCTCTTCAACGGAACCAACTACCCAAGTTGGAAGATCATGATGATGATCTACTTGGAGGGTCAAGACCTTTGGGACATCACGGAGTAGCCCTTTGAGAAGCCTACTACACCCGCGGCCTCAAGGACAAAGGCGGAGAAGGACTCTATCAAATTCAATGCGATGGCTATGAATGCATTCCATTGCGCCCTCACTCTGAATGAATTCAACCGCATCTCCATATACAAATTGGCCAACGAAATTTGGCATATCTTGGAGATTACTTTTGAAGGGACATCCAATGTAAAGAAATCTAAACAAAGCGTGTTTAGATCTAAATATGAAATGTTTAAGATGCAGGAAGGAGAAAGCATCTCAGAAATGTTCACAAGGTTCACAGACATCGTGAACGCTTTGGAAGGACTTGGAAAGGTGATTTTCTAAGTGGATCGAGTAGAAGATACTTGACTCGCTCACATCTCAATGGGAGTCAAAGGCCAACGGTATTTTAGAGTCTAACGACATATCCAAATACACCGTTGAGGAGTGCATTGGGAATCTCATGGCATATGAAGTAAAACTTCAACATAAGAAAGAGATTCAACCAACCAAGCCCGAGAAGCAAAAGGGGTTGCATTCCATGCCGAGAAGGAGCCAATCGAGTGGAGAAAGAAATTCCATCGGGAAGCTCCGAGTGAAGATGATGGAGAAGATGATGTTGGCAATGATGATTTCATCGAGCTTGTCAAGCAATTCAAGGCATTCCTCAAGGGAAAGCAAGCTAAATCTTTGTCAAAGTTTGCATCCAAGTCTAACAATTCTATTTGTTTCAATTGTAGAGGAAACGGACATCTTTCTACCGAATGTCCTTTCAAGCCCGACAAAGAGACTTACAAAGTGAAAGGGAAGAGACTTACAAAGTGAAAGGGAAGAAACATTGGAAAGGCAAGTCCAAATTCAAGAACCAAAAGAAGGGGCTTGTCGGCACATTTGATGATTCCGATGAGGACACATCAAGTGATGAAGAAGAGGATGACAAGGAGCAAGCTCACATGTGCTTCGTGGCCTTTGATGATTCTTCATCAATCTCCTCAAGATCAAGCGATGAAGAGGTAGAGGCGTGGCTCAACTCCAACGAAGAAATGTGCTTCATGGCTAATGGGGAAGATTCTTCGTCAAGCTCAAGCGAGGAGGAAAGCGATGAAGAAGAGGAGGAGCCAAAGCTACCATATGAGGAGCTTGAGTATCGTTTTAATGTGGCCTCCAACGTGGCAAGTGCATCGACTCATATGATAAATTGAAAGCAAAATTTAAGAATGCTATGAGTAGCGTGCATGCTTTAGAATCTACTAGTGTAAATAATAATGATGCTTTGCATGTTTGTGACACTATTGAGAGAGACACACTTCTCTCTCAAATTAAGGAATTGAGCATTTTCAATGATAAATTAGTAGCTCAAAACCTTAGCTTAGAAACTCGCATTCAACTTTCGTTGAAATGCGAAGAGGAATTCCAAAAGCTCAAAAGCTTTGTTTATTCTAGGGATTCACTCCACGGTTTGCTTGAAAAACAACATCCGGCAAACCATAGAAGAGGTTTGGGATACACTCCAAAGGTGGTTACCAAACCCACGTCTAATTCTTCTTTTGGTGCAAATACAAGAAATATTGCTAAAGCACCTAAGAAGAATCACCATGCTTTCTTGTATAACAATAACACCAACAAGAAGCATGTAAATCACAAGGTGATGAGGAATAATGAAAATCCTTCATTTTTTGCGAAGAAGCAAAATCCTTATTCTATGCATGCCAAGAAATTTATTTCTACACCTAAGCATGCCACATCCACCCCTCTTGCAAAGGCAAAACCCTTGCCTAGGAAATCCTTGAGTTTATGGATTCCCACTAGGTGTAGTGTGCAAGAGAGGGATAGTTACATTAACTCTCTAGTTAGGGATGTGATCACCTCATGTGATTACGTTAGGAAATCAAACTCGTTATGGATTTGGTTCCCTAATGTTTAGGTTCCTCACACATATGTGTATTGCATGGGTATTGTGCTTAAATGTTTACTTTTAGCGTACCCATTGTTTGTGTGTGTTTCATGATTTTGAAAATGTTTTCAAATTTATTTTTTTTATGAAAATGGGGACCTTGGGGAATACATTGTCATGCATGCATTCATTGATCCATATGAATGACAATGGGGGAGTTAATATGTTGTATGTTTAAAATATTTTAAAACATATTTTAACTCTCATTTCGGGTTGTTTCTGATTGGGATCATTGTTTCACAATTGGTGTCATTTTACAATTGGTTATGATGGTTCCAAACTCAACCCATTGATATTGCCAACATGTTTCATGTTATATTTCCTTTTGGCAATGTCATTGTGTATCATTGAAGCTTGATTTTTCCTTATCTATTGCTTTGATACACTTTAGGCCCATGGCTCCAAGTATGATTAACAATTGGTAAAGAGAATTATCTCTCAAAATTCTTTTTCTACAATTGATATTATCTCAATTGGTAGAGATCGCTTATCTCTTTCTTTACAATTGGTATTAGATCCTAGACGTCAAAAATTTGACCATTTCAATGATCTAGGGAGAGCATGGGATAGTGATTGATACCCACTAAATTTAACAATTTGATATCATATATCTCTTTAACTCTTGCATATTGTCACATCTTTAATTAGAATGACAAGGGTGGATATATTTGATGTCCACCTTTTTGACAATGACAAAGTGGAGAGATATATGCATTATGTAAAACATGTTTATCATACATTTGCATTTTGGACAGAGATATATCTATCGGGAGAGATATGTGGGATTATGTAAACCATTCATGTGTGCATGTTATATTCTTATTGCAATTGGTTTATGTAATCCATACCTATTATATGTCACCATGATTTCTCATTATTTCATTTGGTATAATGAGTATTTACAATTGTGTATCGTATTTTACAATTGGTACATATAAGTAGGGGAGCTCATTAGCATTGTGCTTTATTTTCTTTATGTTTACATAATGTGTATCATTGTCAAAAAGGGGGAGATTGTTGAGTATTGGTGTTTCATACCAATGTTATTTTGATGATGATCACAACATTATGTTGTTGCTAATGTCTCTCATATTTTAGTCTCTTAGTTTTCTATTGAAGAATATTATTTTTGGAGCTAAACACTTGATGCAAGGATGGACATCAAGAGGAGCAATACCAAAGCTGGGGTGCCAAAGCTTGGAGATGATGAGGAGCATCAAGGCATCAAAATTGAAGCCATGGACTCTAAGGAAAGCAATGTAATCCATGTATTATTTCATTTATTGCTTTTCTCATTTTGAGTCTAGGTTTAATGTAATGCCTTGATAGATGGTTTACTCATTCATGCATTTGCATTTAACCATCTTAGTGAGCCTTAGGATTATCATAGAATCCAACCCAATAGGTTCATCTTGCCCAAAGACTCAATTGAAGTATCTGGCTCTCCAACAGTCGGAGGTTTTACAATCGACTAGATGATTCCAGTCGCTTGTCGAACCTTCTACAGTTGACTGTTATACACTGCTCAAGTCAACCTTTTATTGACTCATACTCGAGCTTATGGAACAGCCGATTGACAGTCTATTTATAGTCTCCTGTTTTCCAACAGTCGCCTGTGAATTGTTCAACAGTCGACCGTATGCAACTTGCTGTTTCTGGGCTTCATCCCATTTTGCAAGTCAGTTGACTGGTGCAGTTTTTACAGTCGCATGTTCATTTGACAGTCGCCTGTACACTGGCCATCAGTCGCCTGTCTGCTAACAGTGCGTTAGTTGCATCTCTCTGTTTATTTCCATCCCCTGCAGCAGTCGCCTGCTGAAGGATTTACAGGCGCATGTCCTGTATACAGTCGACTGTATAGTCTTCATCAGTCGACTGTCCTGGCTCAGTTTATAGCCGTTGGGATTTATTTAGCCGTTGGACAGTCGACTGTCAGTTGTTCATCAGTCGACTGTCGATGAGGTTTTTGCCCAATCTAGCCGTTACAGCTTTTTGATTTTGGCTATTTCCTTGGGTTTTGAGAGTTCATATAGGGTTCCTATATATATGAGAGGGCTGAGTTCTTTAGAGTTTCTTGATGCTATTGAAAATCATTAGAGATTAATTAAGCCTCTCAAACTCTCTCATTTCACTCTTAGAGCTCATTCTCTCCTTCATGCATTGAAGTCAAGCTTAAGGGAGATCATCCAAGTGCATTTCTAGCAAATCTCATCACTTAGAGATCCTCGTCCATGCCTTGCATTCATTAATGAGTAAATTCATCTCAAGGCATAAGTAAGAGTATTTGTTTTACTTTGTTATTTCATTAAAACCCTAACTTTCTGTGTGAGAGCTAGTTACTCTCTGTGTGAGAGTATAGCCTTCTGTGTGAGGGTTGGTTGAGATATCTCTGTGTGAGAGCATAAGTCTCTCTGTGTAAGAGCAAGGATTTCTCTGTGTGAGAATCCAAATCCTCTGTGTGAGGTATCTCTGTGTGAGATTCTATTCACTTCTTTGTGTGAGAATTATAGTGGATATTGGTGTGGCGGGACGTACCCAAGTTTGGGGAACCAGGGTAATATCTTGTATTTGCGTTTGGATTTTTGTGGTGTTTAAATTCCTCTTGCATTTATAATTCCACATTTGCAAGTTTAATTTTTAAATACGCAATTTGTGTCATTACACTATTCACCCCCTAGTATGTTGTTAGTATTGCAAGGGTAAAGACGATCCTTACACTTCTTTTACATATAGGCAAATGTTGAAGCTCTTGTGTGATTATTGTGTGGCTATAGTGGATCTCCAAATGATGAAAGATTAAAGCTCTTAGAGATCTAGAATTTGGCGTTGAATGATTTGGAGAACTCTTTAAATCATAGGCTAATGAATGAGGGTTTTGCTTAAAAGCTTTTTTGTACTTGAAAACTCTTTTTATCTTAAGAATATTAATCATTAATATTGGCAAAAACCCTCAGCAATCCTAGCAAATATAGGGGTGAAAACCCGTTGAAAACATTTTCCAAAAATATCCATCCAACGAATAAATCGACACCTTTTTCGTAAATCGTGGAGAAGTGTTGAATCTGTCCATTAGGCAAAAGTAGTCGACTCATATACAAATGGTAGTCGACTCCCAAAACAACTGTAATCGACTGTTTCATGGGACAATGAATACCCAACTAAAGGTAGTCGACTCTTATTCAAGGAGTATTCGACTATCTAACAAATACATAGAAAAGTATTTTAAAAACTTAGAAAATTATTTACAAAACATTTCAAAACATTTCAAAAACATTTTATGTGTGTTCCTAAGCGTGTGTGAGTTTCAACAAAGATTTTAACTTGCTATCAAGACATAAAATAAAATTACATCAAAAATAAAATATTACATAAACTCCTTGATGCAATTTTCTCTCAAATCCATTGTCTTGATTGCCCATGAACTCCATGGTCTTTGTTGGCTCTAATTCTCCTTGATTTGTATAGATTGATCATGAAAGCACATTATCTACACATATACACTCAATAAAATATTAGTACCAAATATATTGCTAATCATCAAAACTAACATGATGTGACTCAATATTCAACACTCTCCTCTTTCTGATGATGACAACATATTGCATATAAAAAACACTAAAATTATGCAATGTATGAGTGTATGTGTATATCTCTCTCTCCCCCTTTAGCATAATAAAAAAGGATTAATTCTATCTCCCAATGAATATTCTCTCCTAATAAAAAGCGTGGTGACTCAATATTCAAACATTCTCCCCTTAAATAGGTGATCCCCTTGGAATAAAAATTCTCCCCAAAAAGTGAGTGTATGTGAGATGTCAAGTGTCTAAAATGATACCATATGTAAAAATTGTACTACGTGATGAAAAATCAGCATAAAAGAAATTTTATTCTTACAATCCTTTTGCATTAGCTCCCCTTGAAGATATGTATCATAGCAATTGGGCCTCTCCCTTAAACCATGCATATACGTTGAAATCCATTGGGAGTGGCTACTAATCCCATCAAATGTGAGTACCTAAAAATAAACATAATATCTTGGTACCTTTCTTCTTTCGGGTCTATGGGATTAGTCACAAAGTAGATATATCACTCAACGGGGAACCAAACCCATTTGAGTCTAGATTTCCCATCACAAATATATCTATAATCTTTACAAAAATGCACATCATGCATGAATCTAGAAACATACTCATCTTTCATTTGAACGGTCTCACACCTGGATATCCAAACTTTAATGAAACCATTTCTAGAGCGATGTACCCTAGCATGATCATTTTTAGGCCTAACGCGAGTCTCATCATAACCTAGGTTAAATCTACTATTAGAGTGTCTCTGAGAATTAATCAAATTATCTAGTTTCTTCTTACCCCTATTGCACCTATCTACATTCCTATATATGTCATCATACTTGGTTTTAATGGTAGTCAAAGTCTTATCCAAGTTAGTGAGCCTACTACTAAAGTTACTAACCTCATCACTAAGCAACATATTTCTAGTAATAAAAAATAGGTTCTCTTCTTTTATCTTTTCAATTTCTACATGAGGTATGCAATCTATATGAGTCTTCTTAAATTTAAGATGCTCCATAAGCAATGATTCATACTTCTCAAGAAATCTAGCAAATATATCATCATCATCCATAACAATATCATTATCAGAGGCCTCAGATTCAGAATTTACCTCTTTTTCTTCATTTGTGATGCCCATGAAGCACATATAGCTTCTCTTCTTTTTCTTCTTCTTCTTCCTCACCTGAGGACTCATCGGTTGTTGCGTAGTGTTCTTCATCACATGCCATATATGACTTCTTTTTGGGATTCTTTGCCTTTGAATTCTCTTTTGCTTTTACTTTGCTCGTGTTCTTTGGTAGCAGGCACTCCTTTATGCCATGTCCTGGCCTGTTACACCCAAAGAAAATACTTGTGTTAGATAATGTTTGCTTATTGAATTTGGACTTATGTCGGAGGAAGTTCTTGAAGTCTCTCGTCATGAGAGCAATTTGATCATCCTATTCATCTCCCGAGCTTTCTTTGGTGGCTTTGAGAGCAAGTGTCTTCTTATTTGTTTGCTCCTTATCCTTCCATTGTTACACTTGAAGCTCATATGCCGTGAGGTTGCCAATTAGATCCTCCAAAAGTGAGTTTGGAAAGATTGTTCCCTTCTTCAATGGCCGCGACCTTCATCTCCCATTCATATGTGAGAGATTGAAGAAGCTTGGTCACATGGTCGCTTTGTGAGTAGCTCTTGCCAAGTCCCGCAAGAGTGTTTATGATCTCCGTGAAGCGAATGTACATATCTGAAATTGATTCTTCCGATTCCATCTCAAAAGATTCATACCTATGAACATTGAGAGAAGTCTTAAAAGTTTTAACTTGTGTGTTACCTTCGAGGGTTACCTCAAGAATTTCCCACATCTCATGGGCGGTGGTTGCACGAGACACCAGGTTGCTCTCTGTGTTGTCAATGGTACTATAGAGTGTGTTCATTGCTTTGGAGTTCAACGCATCTTTCTCCTTCTCGGCTTTTGTCCATTCAATTTCCGGCTTTGTTGGTTCAACATATTGGTGCTCCACTATGGTACACAAGTCATAGGAGATGGACTTGCAATAGATCTTGATCTGAGTCTTCCATGTCCCATAGTTTGATCCGGTAAGTAAAGGTGGACGATCAGTGGATTGGCCTTCGGGGTAGGTGTTGTCGTTTGTTGACGCCATCCTTCAACTAAGCTTTGATACCACGTGTTGGGATCCAGTGGACGGCAAATAGAACACTATGGGGGTGAATGGTGTTCTTGAAAATTATAAAAATCATCTAGTAATTCTATCTAAGTTATTAAATGGAATTACCCAAATAATAATTAATCAACAATATTAACTTGCAATAATAAGAATGAGTAGCGAAAAGGAAATGCTAGTTTACAATGAGCACAAGAGAAACATACTTGCAAACAACAATATTATCCTGGTTCGGGGCACTTTCTCTACATCTAGCCACACATCCACTCTCGGGACAAAATCCACTAACATGTCTCAAATGCGACAACACATACAATGAGTACAACACGTTCAAATCGGAACAAACACGTCTAAGATGGACAACACGTTTCTAAAGAGGCTATACCTCACACAAGTGAGAAAAGAAATACTCACACCCTTCTTTTACCTATAGCCAAATGTTGAAGCTCTTGTGTGATTGTTGTGTGGATATAATGGATCTCCAAATGATAAAAGAATGAAGCTCTTGGAGATCTAGAATTTGGCCTTGAATGATTTTGAAAACTCATTAAATCATATGCCAATGAATGAGGGTTTTGCTTAAAAGCTTTTTTGAACTTAAACTCTTTTTCTCTTAAGAATATTGATTATTAATGTTGGTTAAAACCCTTAGCAATCACAGCAAATATAGGGATGAAAACCGTTGAATTTTTTTCCAAACACACACATCTAACGGATAAATTGACAGCTTTCCGTAAATCACAAAGCTGTGTTGAATCTGTCTGTTAGGCAAAAGTAGTCGACTCATATACAATTGGTAGTCGACTCTCCAAACAAATGTAGTCAACTATTTCATTGGCCAGTGAATACCCAACTAAAAGTAGTCAACTCATATTCAAGGAATAGTCGACATCTGACAGATACATTGAAAAGTATTTTAAAAACTTAGGAAATGATTTTCAAAACATTTCAAACATTTTTAAAACAGTTTATGTGCGTTCTTAAGTGTGTGTGAGCTTCAACAAAGACTTTAACATGATATCAAGACATAAAATAAAATTACATCAAAAATGAAATATTACATAAACTCCTTGATGCAATTTCCTCATTAATCCATTGTCTTGATTGCCCTTGAACTCCATGGTCTTTGTTGGCTCTAATTCTCCTTGATTTGCATTGATTGGTCATGAAAGCGCAATATCTACACATATACACTCAATAAAATATTAGTACCAAATATGTTGCGCATCATCAAAACTAACATGGTGTTACTCAATATCCAACAAATTGTTGGGTGCAGCACATTTTGAGATGAGTGCTGCTCGTTGCTTATACCGTTGGGTCGCTGAGGTCGGACCAGTAGGGGAACCCCAACCTGGTCTGGGGCTTAGACTTCACATTCTCTGCAGAGCTCTACTATGAGAGCTCGGGAACAAAGTTGCGAGAATTGGCCTTGTCTACGCCTAAGGCCGAGCCAATCTATGCAGAAGAGTTGTGCAAAGAGTTCGGTCATGCCAAGCTCCAGATTGCTCTCTAGTGTCTGCCACTGAGGTCGTCCTCGTAGAGCGTAGCCCATTAAGGATCCGATCGTGGGTGTAATTGCTAAGGTCGTCCCTGTGAAGCGTAGCTGTAAGGAGCCGACCTGCGCAGAGGCTGTCCTTATGAAGCGTAGCTGTTAGGGAGCCGACCGTGCGTGTAACCGCGTAGGTCGTCCTCGTAGAGTGTGGCTCGTGAAGGATAGAACCGTGGGTGTAACTGTTGAGCTCGTCCTTGTCGAGCATGGCCCGTTAAGGAGCGGGCTTAGGGTAGTCCCCTAGAGCTAGTGTGGGTTGCTTGATATGCCTTGATACTAAACGCATCGGTGGATTCACCTCTTGTGCCCTTCTTGTCCTTCGCCATCAGGGTCGACAAAATTGATGTTGGCAAAGATGTTGGATCAAGATGTAAGAGCCTATGCAAAGAGTGTTGTCACAAGGCCCTTCATCTAGCGTCAATTGTTGATGCATGGAATCTCTCGGGGCCCGGATCAAGCCAACAGACGTCTGGACCGAACCGCCGAAGCAAGTATTCCTGCAACAGAGAGCCCAAATAGGACAGTTGCGCCGAGTCGACCTCATTCTTTAGTACCTGAAAGATATAGGAAAAGTCAGAGGACCGAAGGACGAACCCCCAGTTCGGGGGTGGACCCCCCCCCCAAGCTACCATCTAATGCCTAAGTCAGGCGATGGTGGATTGAAGGAGGTGATGGATGTAAGATAGCACGTGTGTGGTTGAGGCATATGGTTGAGCGTATGAGTGTGTCCATAGCCATAAGAGTTGAAGTTGAGAGATTGAAGTTGCAGATCAGAGATACTTCATGTCGAAAATGATATGCTACTTATGTAAAGCTGGGGGATGGTCATGCCATGTCAGACGGCTCCCCACTCTCCTGTGTAACCGACTTGTCCGTTGTCAGCATGATTCTCAGTATCTCAGTCGTCTACTATAAATGTGCCCCCTTGATAAAGATGTTCGTTCGGAGCACATGCCGGAGCGCTCCCCCCGATAAAGCTGTTCGTTTAGCGCATGTCAAGTGGGCATTAAATGACATCTGCTAACATCGGCCTGGAGAGGGTGTGGCCCATCCGCCTGAGATCATGCCGATGTGGACACTCGAGCTAATGCTGCTAAGCAGTCGAGTGCTCGGACCATTAAGTTGAAGAGGCCGACCACGAATAGCAAGATCGTCCTTACAAGAGTATGCCAACCTCTAGTAGCGGAGTCGTAAAAGTCTGATGTCAAGAAGCCGACCTCGGGTAGTGAGGTTGTTCTTATAGAGAGCTACTGTTGAGGAGTCAACCTCATGTAGGCCGTCTTGAAAGGGTCGTGTGGCTAGAGGGATTGACATTGGGCAGCGAGGTCGCCTTATAAGAGCCGAGGGAGCCGACCTCGAGGAGGTCGTCCCTGTATAGATGTGCCGTGCTAAGAACAGGTTAGGCTGGCATCCCAAGTCGAGGTCAGGACGCCCCCGCTGGCGAGGGTAGCTAGCGACGGGTCTCATCTATCGAGTTCGACTGGGCCCCACTGCTGGCATGCTCTAGTTCAAAACGGTATCTACTGTTAGGGTTTCTATCATGCATAACTAGTTTATACGCAGCGGAAAATAGAAACCTACCAAGATCCTTGAGTTTCTAATTGATTCGAATAGATTACTAACCACTCTGACGATCTGAATGTGTCGGACTACAGGCGTTGCTCTACGAACGAGCACCCTCAATTAGTATCCACAAGCGAACGTCACGAACGGGAATTGCGAGGGTGCTAGCTCCTTCTCCGCAACTAGGGTTTCTCTCGCTCTTTGTTTTTCCCAAAAACGGAGGAGATAGATTGAAAAAAACGTAAACTGAAATCCTCTTATATATCTTATGTAGAATCCCACGTTAACCCATTAACATATTTCAGTTACGCGGCGATATCTTAGGGATAAGAATCCCACGTTAACCCCTTAACGGATTTCAGTTACGCGGCGTTATCTTAGGGATAATATCTTAACGAGATACAACATCTGACAGTTAAGATATTTCGCCTTATTACGAATTTCAAATCAAATTCAAAATCACGTTTAAAAACCCTATCCTATCCATTACGTTCTTTGTGTGCGACCCAATAGGCTCATATTAAATTGGCAGTGGGCCTAATCTTATTAGAAGCCCACAAGTCATAATTGGTCTCTAGCAAGACATTATGACTACCCGATTAATATGAATATCGTTAGTCCGATATTAACCTAACCAATTGAACATGTTATAATCCTTTTGTCACACGATATCTGATTTGAACATAAGTCATGGGCAGTGTCGCACTTATATTGTTCAAACATTTAATTTTTCGCGTTCTAAGTAGACTGATAAAATCAAATAACATTCATTTGAGCACGACCATGCATTTCTCAGTCCTACTTATCGAGGGGCCCATTAGATATCTCTCTCATAGGAGAGGGACAAATTTCATCTTGTTCATTCACTTTCCTCTGCATAATTCACATCACGTTCAATCATAACCTTTATGATTATCTGATTAAAGATAACGTTTAGTTATATCAAAACATGATGTTCCTTATGTAGGAAACTGTGATGATCTCAGGTCTAAGGATTCTATGGCATAACTATTATGAGATCATTTATGACACTAATACATGTAATGATCTCATAGCGAGTCTATCCAGTACATGTTCTCTAACAAGTACATATAAGTTTGATTTGCATCACCATACATATAATTATCTCATAATTATCAACCAAACTCATACTAGTCTTAATTCATTATTAAACATTTAATGATGAGTGACTAGGGATGCTTAGAATAACATAAAATAGCTATTCAAACATTACTATAAAGAAACATGCAAGCAATATAATAATAACAATAAAAGAAATATTTTATAAATGAAAGTGACATAACATAAAGGTCCAAATATATGGTCGGTCCAAATATATAGCCTAGGGTAAAACCACTAACATCTACATCTACCACCTCTTCAACCATTTCTCCCTCGATCTATACAGTAAAGTATCATCGTCAGCTGGGTTGCACATCATTACAAAAATTGAGACAAGTAGTACCTACTGAGTTCGTTAGTTTCTTTCTAGTGAGAGTCTTATGAGTTAGAAAAACAGCATCATGCCTCTTATCCTAGCAATATAGCTGGTGAAAGTCTTTGTTTTAAGTTTGCACATTCTGATATTTGAGATCTATGTAGTGTTTTGTCAGTTTATTTTTTTTCAGTTATTTTTGGGTTTCATGGATGATCATAAGTGTATTTGTTGAAAGGCATGGCATGAGTTTTGATGTCATTGAAAATTTATATTATGAAGAAACTAATACCAAACACCACCAATGAAGCACAGTTAGGCTTCATGGCCAATAGAGACATACGTGATGGGATAATGTGTGTTCAAGAGATATGGTGTTCGAAACATGCAGAACGTGCCAGGAGAAATCAACATGTGCTCGCAAAAAATTGATATGGAAAAAGCTGACGACAAATTAAGATGTGATTTCATGAAACTTACCCTGCAGTTCACTGGATTTATCATAGCGTCTCTACGGCTCAGCACAATATAATTTGTAATAATGAATTGTCAGCAGCTATTCGGCAAACCAATGGACTCAACAGGGCTATCTGATAATCCCCATTTGTTTACATTACTCACGCCAATGTGCTTTCATTATCACCCTCTGAATGTATCAAGTAAGGGGGGATTAAATGGTCATCCATCATCTATAAACAACCA
This sequence comes from Scilla litardierei, assembly GCA_030789695.1. Lineage (NCBI taxonomy): Eukaryota > Viridiplantae > Streptophyta > Magnoliopsida > Asparagales > Asparagaceae > Scilla > Scilla litardierei. The sequence goes on along the minus strand of CM061139.1, from coordinate 129,167,128 downwards.
AGGGATGATCGTTGCCAATTTAATCACTCGCATTTGTTCTTTGCTGATGACCTTATCATCTCAGGTTTGGCTACCGAGTAGGAGTAAAAGATACGGGAGAAGATTTTGAAATTTATATATATATATATATATCTAAACAAAGTAATATTGTCAATCAATAACATCATACTAAAAGAGAATGTTGTTGCCTGCAGTATCATGGAGCCTGAATTGATCTATTTAAGGTGTTCCAATTTTTTACAGTCAGCCAAAGAAACAAGGCATTAAATTGATACCAGGTAAAATGCAAAGGAAATTGTCTCTCTAGTCACATCCTCCACCAATCCTCGTATCAACGAATTATTATATCGCTTAGCTTATCAAAGTGTTTCCATTCGTTTAATAGTAATTCACAAAGAACCAAGATCGTCTTTAGCACACATTCACAAAGTTCCATTATGTTGCTGATAGGTATCGGAATTTTATATTCTTATAATAACTTAAAATTAAACGCATGCTTATTCAACACACATAAGAAGGCACGAATATGTCGCGGCACGAATGGACCAGTATGATTCGTTAAATAGGTGGAATGATATCCATTGGGCCGATACATGAATCCAGCCATATGCCCGCACGGGTTCTGGACCATGCCAAGGACTAGTAATTTTGTATGTGACGTGCCTGGGCTTGATCAAGCACATCACGACATAGCCCACTTCCAACTCTAGAAAGTAGGCAAAATTTGACATGTCCAGTTCATCCCCTCCCCCCCATATTAGCTAATAGAACCAGAAATGTAAAGGTATCATAGTACTGGTTTACATCAAATTTAGACGAGAGAGGAAGCAACACCTTCTAAAAGTGTCAAGTCGCGAAAATTGTGAGAAAATTAATGTTCCTCATGTGTAAGAATCAAAGACAAAAAATAATAACCTAAATATTCAACTAGGCAAACTTTTGCTCTAATTGTGGCAAACTCCATATATAGTACCCCCCTTTTAATGGACATGAACATTTGATTATTCCCTTTTTCTGTCATCCCAGCTTCCTATTGTATGCTTAAGCAGGTTATTGCCAGCGACCCCACCACATTGATCATTGTTTCATTCATGATAAAGGTTTGTTCGAGTGTAATGCATCTCTTTTTTTATTGTGATATCTACTCGGTAAAAAATCTGAATTAATTATGATCACAAATGTTTATAATTGTCCAAGAATGATATGAAGCCCAACGATGATTCATCAAAAGTGTGACTGAAAGAAGTCTCACATTTGAAAATGACTTAAAACAATTTACCACTTGTGTATTCATGGATATGACAAGTTGAACTACTACTGGCGAAAAGTAAATAAGTAGATAATAGATTAGGGATAAAAACACAATCGGCACTTCTCTTTTTTTTTCTGTATGTGTGATCATGCAGTTGGGTTTTTTTTAGGTTGGGAGGAATTCCAAATCAAGTGAATCTATGATTCTCAAAGCATGCGCCAATTAGCCATTTAGTATGTGATGACAAAAGAAAATACACACTTTCTAAATAAATAATAAAAGAAAAACATTATTTTACAAATTTTTATTACTTGTACATAATCTATATTACAATTGAGGAGGTTGTCTCATGTGGCATGTTTGTCCCATGTGGCAATGTCACATCGCCACATGGGACAACCTCCTCTATATCACTCTCCACATCACCCCAAACAGCACCCAAAAAGAACCTAAAAACACACCCAAGATCAAACACCCAAAAACTCGGTGGGTCCCATGGGGGTGGGGGTTTGGTCTTTGTTTTGGTGTCCTTTTACACCACCACCCCCCAACGATACCGACACACGCACGCATAGTTCTCGCTCCTTTTCGGTTGCACGCGTGCACTGCATCATGTTCGTGTTTTTTTGTGCCGTGTACTATGTGCCCAGTTTATTTCTAGTAGTTATATTAATGAGACAACAATTATGCAAACAAGACATCATTTTTTTAATTTTTTAAGGGAAATGTTTTCCATCAATCTTTTATGTAATGTAATACAAGAAATGACAATTATAAAGCAAAGGTATGAGGCATTAATACATAACCGGAGGGACAGGAAGCCGTAATGAGGAAATAGGAAACTGATTACCAATCGGGGGGCTTGTGAATCACGGGATGATGGGAGTCAAATACAGTAAAGAATGTATGACACATGCTTCAGGGTCGAATTAGGAGCTGAATTATGAGGTTTGTTTATGTTAGCGATGTGGTGGTCAAATCTCTGTTAGTCGGTACACATATAATTAGTATATATACAAAACACAACATTTTTTGAATCATAGGGCTGACTCGGACAAGTCCCAGTCACCAACAACGTTCAGAATGCATCCACATCATTTGCATCCAAGTGTCAAGATTTAATTCAAAAAAACCACCCACAATCACTATATTTGCACAGAATACCGCCAATTTCCCCTTTTTGCTAAAAAAACCCTCCCATTTCACTTTTTACCCTAATACCCTACACACACCCACACTTATGCACTTTCCCCCTTCATTTTCGAGCGTTTCTCTTTTGGCCCGAGTTATAATTTTTCCGGCACCCGCGCCGAAGCTAAATTTTTGTTCGTTTAAATTTTGGAGAAAGAAAAAATTTGAGGGAATATCTGAAATGAAACGTGCCCGAGGGCACAAGTTATGACTATTAGTATATATTATACATGTATTTGATGTATGTTGAATTCCCATGTTAATCCCGACTCCATATAAGAGTACGGATGAATATGTCTGATTTTTTTATCCCGGTCAAGACAGTCGTTTTAAACGGGTGCATGCAAAGTCTGATTTTTTTTAATTTTGAATTCCATAGTCCATTCATTTGTTCCTCAATTAGTGTGGGGCCCATGGCATGCTTAAAAGTCACAATTTCATCCCAAGCAGAACTTTTTTAGAGCTCCACATGCACATACAAATACTCATTTGGTCACAAGGCCCAAGAGTTATTTTGATGCCAAAATGTGACCATGCAGTTTAATCCTCGAGCTCAAAATTGGACAATCAAATATAATGTTTGAGATCAATTTCACAAGAAATATTAAAGTAGAATAATTAAAGTTTTCCTTATGAAAAATTGTAATTAATTTTCTTAATCAAATATATTTACTCTTTAATCATATATAATTATATATAATGCCGAATGTTTTTCTAATTTATATATTTTTTAGATGAATTATATGTGAACGTACAAGAATCTGAATTTTTTGCATCCTTGTTTTTTATCGCCGAATTATCATCCATATTCTAAAATAATCTAATTGTATAATTCGCATATGTTTTCCGTAAAGTGTTTTTACCATATGTTGAATGACTATCGGAGGTTCAAATAGGACTATTGAAGTTATGCCCGCCTTCAAGACTAGATTAAATGTTCGGAAACGGAAAAATGATTTTACATCTTTCTTGTTTGGAAAAGAAAAACCTTCTATCTTATATGGGTTGGACATTGTCACCTGAATCCAATTGTGGGCACGTTGGAACCTAAGCTTGGTACGATCTTCCCTTTATGGACACAATTTCTGTTAACATATTGTTTTTTTAAAGAACTTCACGTCATTGCATAGACACATTATGGTATTTGGTTGTGGCTCCGCCCATATTTGCAGTAAGCATGAATTCAAAAAAGTCAACTGAAACTTCTAATGGTTTGGTTATGACACTCAATTAAGACTAAAGTGAAAAAGATGATTTACTTTCCTTCTGTACATCTTTTATTTCCTTTTTCTCCTTGACTACAACTATCATCAACATCGACTGCCAACTCCCTATTTTCCAAAAAATTACAGAAGCAAATTCACAGAATTCTTCCAGACCATCCAATGGAACTAAAATACACTGAAGAAATATTACAGAATAATATAAAAAGCATGTTTAGTCAACAACTTCCAGACCAACATCTAGACAGGTGCCAAATAAACAAATTTATGTGTTTGATTCCCCTAAGACCTATCACATGTGGTAATTCGCTGAAGAGGGTTATTGTTAGTCATTGAATGAAGTCATGCCCATAGCCTTTATTCACACAAATTAACTTTGGGAAAAAACTATTAATATACCAGTTGAAAATTTCATCCTATATATTAGGGCATTGGATGGCCCCAATCCAAACGAGTACAATCCTAGCTACCATTTTTCTAATGGATTGGATCAATACAAAGGATTTGCTAAATTGGACATCAATTTTTCAACAACAAATCCAAAGAATTATATCAAAAAAGGAGGTCAACCCTTAGGACCAAAAAGAGAGGTCATGGCCTTTTTTTCAAATCCAAAGTATCTCCTTTGGTAAGCTACATTTTAACAAAATAAATGATATATGATGGAATGATTATGGTATTCAAACAAAGTTTTTGGACTATTATCCCAAAAAATTCCGCTTGGAGTATAGGTGTGATCCAATGGAGATTCTCAAATTGAAATTCTTTGGATGTTTATCCCAACCAACCAATCAAGCCCTTAGAATGACATATACTCCAAACAAGAGTAGAAATCTATGTTCTTAAACTATTGCATGAGGAGGTGAAGACATAAGCAGTCCCCAAAGGTATTCTACAATTATCAGTTAACAATAACAATTTTGAAGCTTTAATTGACAAGGAAATTGAAAAATATGAGAAAAGTGGTACATAAAGTCATGTAGAAGTTTAAAGGAAATCAAGACAATTCTTATTGAACAATGTAAGAGATTAAAGACAACAATAAACCATAAACTTGGAAAAAAATTCAATAATAAGAAACTTTTTGCTAGAACATCAAAAGGTTGGTTGAGCACAGTACTACAAACACTTCTAACAGGTTTCTTGTCAACAAATAAATCAAAACACCAAGCATAACAGATACGGGAAGAGCCGGTAAAGCTTTACGATAGAATGCTAAAAGTAATAGAGTGATACCGAGTCCCGCTATGATAGCAAGATAGCAAGCATATACCGTCATGAAATCATAAAGCGCCGCTCTTCCCACCAAAACGCTGTAAAAGATGAAATCTCCCAAGCCCAATTTGATCGCACCAGATGATCCTAATCCAATCCCTTCAAGGTCTTCTTCCACTGCTATCGTATCCAATTGCCTCCTTATCAATGGAGCTTGTGACTGAGGTCCCTCCTCATCAATAACCAATCTTGTCTCTTGCAACAAATTTCCTGTTGTTGGCTCATTTGGAGCGGACTCTGGGTTTGATTGAGAATTGGAATTAGGAACTGGGTCAGTCCCAATATCTCTTCTTTCAATCAAACTATCGGAATTTACACTACTCCTCCCTCTCCACACCCTCCGGTTAGAATTCGGTAGAGGCTCTACCGGCCGAGCCTCGTAAACCAATGCAGGTAACTCCTCATTCCTCGATATTGCCATTTCTACCAGAAGCCTCAGTGGCCCGCCGGGCAACAGAACGGCAGCAAGATCATACAATGCCATAGCAACTAGCAGTGCCCACGTAGTCCACTCCGGCAGCATCGTGAAGAAGTAAGCCACTAGCACCCCAACAACCACCAAGTACCCTTGCGTCACAAAAATCGGCATTCTCGCCAAAAACACAGCCATCACTCCGACCACCGAGAAATTTAGCAATAAAACAAAGAAACTGATGACATCAATTGGGAAAGCGAAGCGAGTGACAAGAAGCAAGAGGACCTGGCCGCCGAGAAACAAGAGGACGATGAAAGAGGAGAAGCCCATGTAGCAGTTGAGGAATTTTGTGCATCTGAAGTAGAATAGGGCGACGAGGGCGAAGGTGGTGAGGGTGACGACGGCGACGAAGACGAGGGAGTTAAAGACGGCGCCTTTGAGCTTGTCCCACGGAGAATCGGAGGGGGACTCTGAGTAGGCGAAGGTGGCGATGGATGATAGGGTTTGGGTGGAATCTCCGCCCGAGGAGAGGACGGTGACGAGGACGACGACGATAAGCATGCAGGCGGAGACTGGAGTTATGATGCGGATGATCTCCTCACCTAGGGTCGAGAGGATCGTCGGCGGATTTGAATTGCTGTCCGCCATTGAATAAGGATTTTGACAACTAGGGTTTGCTTTTTGGGGGGATTGTAGCGGGGGAGTGATTTAGGGCCTGTTCTTTTGTAGGAACGTAGAATTGGGGAAAGTTGAGAAGTGTAGATTCTGATGTGAGAGAAATTTGGTGTAGTGTGTTCTTTTGTTAGAAAGTAGGGTTGGATTGTGGAGTATAAAAGTTGAAGTGGGGCCCATTCTGTGTTGGATGAAGAAAATAGTCATATTTGATTTATTCTATTTTTATAGCAAGGGGCCCACCAAATGCTCATTGTGCTGCAAGCAAAGCCAAAAAAAACAAAACATGTGATTGGGCGCGCTCATGAGAGGGGGACCCACGGCTTTGGAATCCTTTGTAATCCGCAGCTTTCGCTGCGAATGCAAAATTTGGTGTGGAATCACAAAAATCCATCCACTCAGCCCATTATCCGCGACTCCTTTGTGCAAAAGTCAGGAATCCAATTTACTGTTTTGAACAGTGAGTGAACAGGGTCGTTTCTCACTTTCTCTCCCAACAATCCACGAAAAGAACGGGCCCTTATCAGCGTCCACATTCACAAGCGCAAACTGTTCTTTGTTGGAAAGTTGAGAAGGGTGGAATCTGATAAGAGAGAAATTTGGTGTAGTGTGTTCTTTTGTTGGAAAGTGTGGTTGAATTGTAGAGTTGGAAAGTTGTGTGGCCCACTCCGTGTAGTTTGTTCTTTTGGATGAAGAAAGGTGGAGGTGGAAAGTAGGATTTTTGGTTGTGATGATCCTAGATAAGGTTACCCCCGGCCTAAATTAGTTGTGAGTTATTTTTTTAATATTATCATCCGAGGTGACCCCACACCTTGAGGGCCTCACCAAAGCTAGGATTCTTGTGTAATACTAGCTTTTCATCCCAACTCCAAAACCCCTCCATGGAATCAGAATTCCCCGCCACGTCAGTTTTTTTCCCAAGAAAACACAAAACACAAAAGAACACACTAACGGAAAGTAGTGTAGGAATCCAGTGAACGGTGAATGAATAGTATATGAACAGTGATTTTTTCACTCTCTCCTATACTTTCCTACAAAAGAACAGGCCCTAAGAAAACCAAGAGGGAGTTGCTATGCACACTGATCGAATTGCTCTCGCGTCAATTTTCACGTTTGTCATTAAAAAATTACTCCATTCATATCCCGTTTGCGCATAACGATTGTACGCGCTGAGTAAAAACCCATCGTCATCTCAATTTTGCTCAACGCGTACAACAGTTATCACACAACAGCACAACGCGGAAGACACCGACAATCGCCGTGAAGACAACGACGAGAAGCTTTTTCATGTGTTCGGATTTTGTCAAATGAAGACGACGATGTCAGAGAGTCAGTTTGAAAGTTTTCACAGAACCCATGAAAAACATCTTCGTCTCCATTAACACCCATATCTCTCCTCTAACCCTCTCTATAACAAGACTGCTGTTGACCAATCTTTTGGAGACGAAGATTCTGATTGCTTCGATTTTGTTCGATTTTGCTTAGATAGAGACGAAGACAGCAAAGCTTAGATAGAGACGAATAAGAAGACTGCTGTTGACGAATCTTTTGGAGGTGAAGATTCTGCTAGCTTCGAATTTGTTCGATTCTGCTGGCTTCGATTTTGTTCGATTTCAATTTTGTTCGCTTGGGTTTCTATAAAAAGGTGAAATAGCTTTGATTTTGTTTGCTGGGGGAGATGACCGCCGCCACCGCAGGGCTGGTGGTGTCGTCGTGGCCGGCGGGTCGCGTTTTGCTCTCCGCGCAAAAACAATGGACAGTTTGGGGATTAATTTTTGTCGTGCACGGATGAGAAATTTTGAATGACAAAATTGTAAATTAGTCGAAAACTGGTCCTGCGCAGAGCAATTCGGTATGTGCGCGTAACAGCTTCCAAACCAATAACTTGCATAAATTTATAGATATGCATTTTAATTTATTAAATGATTTTTAAAAAACTGATTATAATTAGCACTAATTAATTATTTAGCACAGTAATGTCTTCAAGGATTTAATCAAGTTGTAAGAAACATATAAATTTCTACTTTGAATGCATTTTGTATGTGAAACACGTAAATATTGACATTGAAATTATTGTGTTTGTAAATTACCAACTTGGATTGGTGTTTTTGCCACACACAAAAAACAGAAAGTGCATTGATATATGAAATGATTTTATTTTTTAAAGATTAAAAATATAAATCTGCCAATGATAAAATATCCAAAATGATAAATTAAGTCTATATAATATGATTTCAAGTTACTGGTTGTTTATGCATAAAACCAACATTTTTGTCCTCAAATCTTATAGATTTTGTGAAGTGTAATTTTTAGGGATGTTTTTAGTATAAGATTTTGTATGTAAACCAAATCTTATAGTTTTAGCTGGATATGGTCATCAGCTATCCAAGAAGGGAATCCCTCCATGGCTAGCATCAAAAACTCCGTTGACTCTTCTTTTTTTAAATCATTGATCTTCATATTCTAAAACCCCAAACTATTAATTTTCAAGTAAACTCAGGGATTCTACTTGCTCATCCAATTGTCGCAAATTTAACGGTTTCGCAGTCACAGAACTTTTTGCAATGGCCAAATGAACGTCTCCATCTGGAAAAAAAATTAGCGGGATAAGGTCTTATGCTTAAAAGCAAACACTGGCAATAATCTCGCTGATATTCCTGGAGTGAAATAATCATCTCTATTTGGATTAATTTTCTCCTTTTGACAGTGGAAATCAAAATTTATATCATATTGCCAATAACAGATCAATGAGACTGTCATTCTTCCATTGCAAAAAGCATCCTTTGAGCATGCATTACTACAGCGGGAGAACCTTTCCTTGTCCTCTCTACAATCTGTTGGATCAGCATTTTCGCTTCCTCGTCATCACTTTCATTACTAGACTCCCTACTCGACGGATTATTCTCATCGACGCATTCTTCGTCCAGAATTCGACTCCAGTCTTTTAGCAACGTTCCATCCCCATCAACATCTTTGCCCGCGTTGGTAGCTGATGGCAGCTGCTCTTGCTCATCAGCTACCTTCATGAACTCTTCATAAGCTTCGCCATAAGCATGCAGGGCATCCCCCGATAGGTTCAAGCAGAGCGGTTGAGCAGAAAGGTTTGGGCTTTGTGGGTCAGAACAAGACCCCGTTTCCGTGTTTGAGAATGATCTTTGGTTTTGCGACTGGAGTTGCTCGGCTTTCATCAACTCCATTTGCTTCTGGCTGTGATGAAGTTCACCCTCGAGCTCTGCAATTCGTTCTTCCAGCCTAAGCTGAATGACTTCGTGGAGACGCAAGCTAAGCTCTCTAGGTGAGACCGCGTAATTCACATTGGGAGTTTCAGCTGTGGAGGTCCTCTCCTTGTCTCTGTTAGCCTCGGCCTGGCCTCCTGGAGCTCTTAGTTCTCCATGAACTACATCAGCCAGAATGTCGGTATCAAGCTGCAATGAGAAATTCCAAGCCAATAATGTTGAGTGCACTGCTATCAATTAAGACATCTACAAATTAGAAAGACTGATGCATCAGACTACTCCTAGGGGAAAAAGCTTATACCGGATATTAAAATTTAATGACACTTGGTTGTTAATATGTAATGTCAGAGCCTGGTGCTAGCATTGGGCATGAGACCGTGTTAAGCATTCCTCTCAAGATTTTTAATAACGTGAGAGGTAATATTTTTAATTTTAATGTGACATGGATCATATGCAAACACCAGTTACTGATGGCCACCATTTTTCTTTAATCATACAAAAAGTATAATGATATTATATTTAAATAATAAGTGTATACAAAATGGTTGCCTGATATGCTAAGCCTCAAGTTATCATGTGACATATAAGGTATTGCCGGTCTTAGACCTTGAACATACTTAGAATCAATGAGCATAACAATGCTCGCTTTCTTGAATATGTAGGCATTCCCCGCAAGGAGATGCAGGTGAATGCACAAATGAAAATACAGTAGTTCCCGAGGCACCAACCCAAGGTCTGCATATCGAGTATCAGATGTACTTTTTGCTCATGTTTAATATAAGAATTCTGTATCAATATGGTATGCAAACACAGTTTAAAGCCCAAAGATCCCAAAAACTTGGGCCTGGAAAACTTTTATCTTGAGGAAAACTTTTAATGTCCAGGACCCATCTCCCGACACAAAACACCTTCGTTCAGGTAATTCCATGTTATTCTGGTAAGCCAATAACAAATTAAAAAATTCCTCACCCAGTACTTTTGACTGGTCTCTGACTCTCCAGTATCAGCTCACAATTCACCGTTTATAAAAGCAAGAACTGTATGAGAACATCAGTCACAAAACAAAGAAATAACCTAATCAAATGAATTGCATAACTAACTGATGCGTAAACGTTAAAATTCAATGGTTTCGGGCTTACCTCACCAAGGGCAGACATATTTCCCTCCAAACTAGAAGAATTCATATTCAGTTCCAATCTCTCCAGCTCGGCTTCCAGCTCGGCTTCAATTCTACTCAGCCCGGAGATCTCTACAGTTTTGGAATGCGGTTGGCCATTTTTTGTTTCCAGAGTAGGGCAGGATGCTGAAAGCTGAGAGGATAATAAGTCAATAGAATCTTCAATGTTTGAATAGCTGTTATCGAGCCTTCGTGTTTCAGTTTCGTTATCCAGTTCCTTTATGGTCATAGAATCTTTCATCTCCAACTCTTCTTGCAAATCTTGAACTAAGTTTTTGGTGTTATTCAGCATGTCATTTAGCCTCTGCACTTCTCTTCTATTTGATGTAATGGTTGATATTACACCAAAATTGATCCCAAGACAGAAAAGAAGCATGCGGCTAGGTGAATCTGGACAAATAAGATAAACAAAGAATTGCATTGAGAACGGGAAACCAAAACTATAGATTAGGATTCAACGTTGAGTTGTAAACATGTAATTAAAGGGATGATACAAAAACCAAAGATATATGCAAGGGAATCTACAGCCGGTTTTGGTTGCACAGAAAGGAAAAAAAGAAATTGGGATTCTAACATGGAAATGATGAATACGACATGGTATAAAAGGGACATTTCCATCTTCAAAACGAAGAGCCCAATCCTTTGTTGGTTGCAACTTGGAAAGAGCTGGAAAAAGATAGATAACATCATCTCCCACTTCATCTCTTTTAAAAAAATTTAAATTTAAACCTAACAATTCCCTTTTGTTTTTCTCCCCTTTGCTAGTTCTTTTCTTTTGTTTTTTCACTTTACAAGTATCATGGACTAATTAATTCAATATAGTATTTATTTCATATCAAGCATCACATACATATAAATCTTAATAACTGTAGAAGTCATAACGTCATATATGTCTGTTATAATGATATCATGAATAGATGAAAATAACATTGAAGGGACAAATAATAATTGCTTCTGCTGTCAGTCGCTGCTGCAAATCTGCAAGCATGACGTAACTCGTAGCAAAAGTGACGGTTCTAAATTCTAATTCAACTATGGGAAAGTGAACAAAAATGAGAAAGTATGGGAAAGATGGAAAGAGGAGAAAGAACACAAAGAAGATAGAGGAAGATTATCTTGTTTATTATTATTTAATCTTTTCATTTTCCTTATTCTATTTTTGCATTCCATTTCTTTTGTTCATGTTCTTCTTTCCCAGAGCAGATGAAGGGGTACCCTGAAAAAAAAGGATAAATGGCATCCAAGCTAACAACACAAGGCATCGCTAAATGCTAGATAGAAAGCTACCATTTATTACATTTGAAACAAAACGAAACCAAGTTTTGAAATATCTTTGACAAAGGAAAAAAAGCAGCAACAGCGTTATCAAGCAGGAAAGCAAGAAAAAGAAAAGATGACAAAGGTAGAAGAAATGAGAATGATATCTTGGATCTATCATGCATTTCATGTAATAATTGCAAAATGGTTAATATTTCACTAGAAATTGCCTGAAAAAAGTCAAGACATCGAACCCCAGTCGTCCTCTCTTTTTCTTTGCTAAAAAAGGTCACCCCTTTTTACTTTTTTGATCAAGCAATCCACTCCTAGGCCAATAGATAAGGTATTTGTAAGCAGGGTTGGGTCCAAAATTTGGCCCAAACAAGCTTTATGACTTAAAAAGGCTATATTGACCGATACTAAGCCAATACGTATCGATATGATAAATCGGCCCTTACAGCAAATATCAGATTAAAATTATATGGGCATTTTTACCATATCCTATCATCGAGGGTAAAGTTCTGATAGATCAGCCATATCAACCAATATTTAAAACAGTGATATGTAGGGGCCATTCAGTATGCTCTCAATTAGGTAATAAAAAAGTTGGGGATTTGATACGTAAGGTGGGTAGCTCTAATTCCGGCCCGTGCCCGTGCCCGCTTGCCTCCTCTTGTAGACGACCGCATCAGGATTATGGGACATGGGTGAAGTTCTTTTATCTAGAAAAGAACCTTTTTTGCTAGGATAAAAGGTGTTGCGCTCCAACCACAAAGCAAAACCATATGTGAAATTAGGGGTTGCAAACAATATCACTAGGGCATGTGACAAAGGTGCCTAAGCGTCCACATGTTTAAGAGTGTCAAACATTGCAAAATTTAAAAAGTTGGTACACTGATACAAATTCATGTATGTTGACACATTCAAACACCACTTATTTACATATCGTGAAATTGACGTAGGTACGAAGCGCAAAAAGCATGGCATGCATTTCTATGAATGGGAGCTAAAACCACACACTTGTTACACTTTTGTTTACATTATACTCTTATAGATCGTTTCTAGATATTTCCAATTCTTTCCATCCCTTGAGTACAACATTATTATATTTCCTTTTCTATTTTACGTCCTGCATGTTTGAGTCATGTGACACAAGCATCCAAGTGTTCTATCAAATCCAAATGTCAAATATGGCATAATTTGGTAAAAAAGAAGCAACATGGATTCCTGTAGCACCCATTGCAAAGAGTGATAACAAGTAGAGGACCTTGTGATTCCGGGGCAGATGACTATGCTAGAAGATTTCACAATTTTGACACATAGGTGCTAGCTCATTTATTAAATTTTTGCCTAACTAGGGCAAATACTAGGCGTATCATATGTGGTTGCAACCCTTTTCTTAGGCTTGTTTCACTAAACTCTTATTAGTGAAACAAGGTACTTGCATTGCACCATTTCTCACAGAACAGACGTTCATCCAGTATGAGAGCAAATAATACAATAAACAGAAAGCATTACAGAATTGAAAGGAGATACCTTAGTTCCTGAAAAGATGTCCAAATGACTAACAGCTGGAAATTCGAAGATGATGAACAGTGAAAACCTTGTTGTTGGGATCTGACTTGAAATCTATTTTGAGTCATAATCAGATTTGGATTTCCTTTATGTACCTTCTTTTTTGTGAGTATTCCTACTTTGGTCAGGAGTCTAATTTTCTTTAGAATTTATAAGTAGCTATTGATTTGGTGTGGGAGTCTTGGGAGTAGTTTACGGGATCTCGGTTCCGGTCATGAGTTTTGAGAAATTGTGAGGATTCCTTGTAATGATTTTGAGAGTTTTTACGAGAGCTTTTGTGCATCTTCTAGAAGTTTAGTTCTGTAAATGGTTATATAAAAATAGGGAAGATCTGCCACAAACTTTGTACTTTATGTTTGTTCTTCAAAATTCTCTCTGATGCGACACTTTCTTGCATTAAGTGGCATAAATGCCCAATTGTTGCTTGCTAGGCATGACAGCTATTAGAATCAGAGTTACCTACACGTCATATCCGTGTCAAGAGTATAACCATCCTAAATTATCCGACGTAGAAATTCTTTAATCATATGATAGGAGAACTTGGCTGTAATAAGTGTAATATAAGATAGTTATATATGATGCTCCACGTTTAGAAGAGAAATAGATAACTAACAAGGCGTTGACTTAGTTTTTTTATGGGTTAGGAGAATGTGGAAGTAAAAGAAACAGATGACTCATTAAGGTTTTTTGTTAATAGAGTGTCCGACATGGCAAGGTTTTGTAATATTGTTTGGAATATCACCCATTAAATCATGTTCTTGGGAAATGTATGACTATATACCAAAGACTTGAATATGATGACATGTCATTAGATATCGATAAAGCTTCCTTGGATGATTTATTTTTAAACTATAGATTATATTCATTGGTGGAAAGTTAACTCGCTGATGCGGTAAACCGGAGAGCATGATGCTGCAGAAGGAGAAAGGTTACCTTGTGAATGTGCAACTCTGCATGTCCTTTGAGAATTCGAAGTTTCCGGTTTCCAATGCAGTGCCTCCCTGCACTCTTGTTTTGGACTCCTAAATTGTGGAAGAGGGGGAATACCAACCACAGCTCCCATTTCCTCCGAAGCCATTCCATAATCTTCCTTAACCAACTCACTTTTGGATGTCTTTCCCAAAGTATCATAAGTTGATTTGCTAATTACTCTGTCGCCATCAGTTATTATGAGAGGCCTCACAGTTCGCGCCATGGAAGATGGTACTGAATTTGAAACATATTCTTCCAACTCAAAATGCTCATTGTAAAGCTGAGGGATGAGGCAGTTCCCGACAGAAGTGACAGGTTTAATAGAGTACCTATGAAACCGCCTGCTTCGCAGAGCGGTTCGTCCTCTCCTCCGCCCATAACTAGGACTAATACTCGTAGGAGAAAACTCAGCTCGAAAGGCATCTGATAACCTATTAAAGCCATGACTGCACGTATCAGAGAAATCACCATTTATCATCCGATTGTCCACAACATCCTGACAAAATTCTTTTCTGAAGATCCATGGCTGCAAACTCAAAAGAGAACTATGGTCACTAACATAGTCACTGGAACAGCAATTCATCTCTTTTGGCCAAGCATCAACCTGTTCTTCCAATGATCTTTCTTCCGGACGTGAAGAAATCTTTTCTTCACTATAACTCGCATCTCTTTCCACTTGTCTTCGAATCATTCCATGAAAAATTCCCGATTCCGCTGCTTTCCTATCAATCTTCTTATCCATGGAGCTAAATATTTTGCATATGAAACAGGACTTAACGATACTTCGAGAAAAACCCAATGATCCTTATGAATGCCATCAATTTTCTTTTTAAGCGTAATGCCAAATGTGACATACTCAATGTAATCCGAATAAACCCATGGCTGCAAATTTCAAATCTCAAACCCTAGCACAACAATGGTCCTTCGAGAAAAGGACGACAGCATTAACCAAAAACTCCCAAGTTAAAATTTCTATCTGAAATGAGAAAAAACCACCCACGAATTCACAGATCAAAACTCGATCTGTGGCATGAAACAAATAAAATAAAATGTCATAAAAAATCTGACCTTTGCGTGCCGAGAGACATCAACGTAAGAACCCCATTTCAGATAGTCATCCAATTAAGCTCCAGATCAAAAAATAACCGAGCGATAATCATGAACTGTGTCTTTCTTCAATGAGAAACGGAAACAGAAACACAAATCCCACAATGTTATCTCTTCGCAAAAACCTGATCTTCAATGAGAATCCAAACTAAAGAAGACAAAAGTCCTCAAAGTTGCTTCTTTTTTCCGATCGTTAGATGAGAGCTTTCAAAAATAAGATGAAAAAGGGAAGCAGTATATGGGTGGCTCTTATGGCCTGTTCTTTTGAGTGTAAACGAGGGGAATCCCATTTTTTTCACTGTTGTGAACAGTGTTTTGGGGGAAAACCGATTGGGATTCTTCAAACCCGTTCTTTTGCTTTCCCAGCGTAAAGGGATTCCTAAAACCTCTTTCCCTCTCTATTCCCCTCTAAAAAGAAACTAAAATGAGGGATTTCATGAGGAATTCCTTTCTCCTCCACTTTCTCCTTCTACTTTCTCATCCAAAAGAACACAAAACAAAAATTTTCTCTCTCTTGATTCCTTTATTCCCCCCACTTTTCCCAACCCCATTACACTCAAAAGAACATACACACAGTTGGATCATGTGTAAGCGTTTTTCGTTGTGGTGTGTAAGAAAAGGGAGTTGATTTGCGAACCCAACGTTTTACTCCGCGCACATACCATCTATTTACATGTTTGCTATTCAAACTTTTTCGAACATTTTCCTCCTCTTTTACCCTCGGAAGAAAATCTGAAACACAGACATCAGTTTTCAATTTTGCCCGCCAAAACGTTCATCCAAAGATTTGAGAATGTTCAAGCAACCAAAGATCCCAAATCATAAGAATCCAAAATGGTCTTTAGAGACGAAGACGAAATTAGCCCGATCTCTTCCAACTCCGACGACATCGACAATGATTACCGGAAAGATGTTGAAGGCCAAGAAGACGACGATGGTCGGAGCAAATTATTCAAACCATACAGATCTCAACCCCTAGAGATTAGTCCATGTTGAATCGCAGCGAATCATCGAACCTCCCAGCATCAAATCGTCGGCGACTTGACGTAGTCGTCGGAGAATCGCAGCCTCCCACACTCCCTTGTCGAAGCTCTCAGCATCGAATCATCGGCGAAATGAGATCAAACAATTTCAGACACTTCGACGGAGAATCGCAGCCCCCATGGACTTTTTCAGAAATTTACCTGATTGGATGTGTCCAATAGTAATTTTAATGGCAAACTTGTAAATAAACGATAAGTGCGCTGGAGTAATGAGAAACTTGTAAATAAGTGATACGGGAGAGAGTAAAACGGTGGGTTCGCAAATCAATTCTCGTAAGAGAACTACACGGAAACCAAAAAGACAAAAGTGAGTGAGTTTTTAGATTGAGATTGATATTATTAATGATTTTCTCAAATTGCATTTGACATATTAGCCTCTTTCTGACTGTGATAAAGGGAAGTATAATACACCATATATGCTTCCTTCTGCTTCGTTGGATGATAGAAGAATACGAAAAAGTCATTGGCTTAATTTCGCAAAACAATTTTTTACTTTTGTTGAATTCTAAAAAAATACAGTTTACTATGATATAATCACAAAACTACCCTGAACTTATTATGTTTCGATAAACACCGTCCGTTAACGAAAAATTGAATCGACGAAATTACCACTACGTTAATAATATCGAGTGACCCATCTCATTTTAGCGAATCGATTAATACTTAATTTCGCAAAACTACCTCATACTTTCATTTAATTCCAAAAAACTACATCTTATTGTGATATAATCACAAAACTACCTTATCTTTCATTTTAGGTTTCAGAAAAGTCCTCAACGTGACGACCGCTTGTTTGACGTGAGCACGTGATGATCAGGTGACAAGTAATGTCTAAAATGACATTTGACTTACTTTTATAATATTTTTTGGGTGTTATTATTTCAAGAGGAAAAATAACAAGCCAAGGAAAAGAATTATGCGACCCTTCCCTATCCCAATCGCAGATCTGTACAGGAGTTTGGCAAAAATGTCTTCGTGTTCGTTATCTCGACTTATGACATGTTGTTGCTTTTGTGATAGGACAGCCGTATCTTCAAGAGATCTGGAACAAAAAAGAACCTCGATCATTTGTTTTGGAGATGCCCTAATTGAAGATGATGTACTGTGGCTCTTTCAGGGGCAACCAATGAAAAAAATCTCCAAAAGACCAACAGATCAATCATGAGAATTGGGGCGTCGTCTTTACATTCTAGTGATTGATTTGTTCGTCTATTGGAGATTTCTTTGTTGGTTACCCGCCTGAAATAGCTGTAGTTCATTGTCTTCCAATTAAGGCATCTCCAAAACAAACAATCGGGTTTCTTTTTTATTCCACATCTCTTGAGGACGTTTGCCCCCACCACAAAAGCAACAACACGCCACGCGACGAGATGACAAACACGAAGACATCTCAGCTGAACTCCCGCGCAAATCTGTGATTGGAATGGGAAGCGCCACACAATTCTTTTCCTTGGCTTATTACGTTTTCTCTTAAAATAAAATCAACCAAAAAAACATTGTAAAAGTAAGTCAAATGGCATTTTAGTCATTACTTGACATCTGACTATCACGTGCTCACGCCAAAGAAGCGGTTGTCACGTTGTGGACTTTTCTGAAACCTAAAATGGAAGTAAGATATTTTTGCCAGTATATCATAGTAAGATGTAGTTTTTTGGAATTCAGCGAAAGCGAAAGTATAATGTGGTTTTACGAAAATAAGCACCCACTATAACAGTAGGTCAAATGGCAGTTTAGGCATTACTTCACACATGATCATCACGTGCTCACGTCGAACAAGCGGCTGTCACGTTAGAAAATTTTCTGAAACTTAAAATGAAAGTATAAGATAGTTTTGCAATTATATCATAGTAAAAAGTGGGTTTTTTTTGAAATTCAGCGAGCGAAAGTATAAGATAGTTTTGCGAAATTATGCCAAAGCTATTAGTTACTATATACCTTATTTTTGAATCTTACGATGTGCACTTTCAAACTTTAACACATTGACAGGACATATTTTGGTATGATGTCATTTATTATTAGGTGGCCAGCTTTTTTATTTTTTATTTGCCTTTTTTTCCACGCAGTCTATACCTTAGATTCCTTTTTGAATCTTGATTTTGTATTGTTTAAAATAAAAATTTAACCCAACCGTGATATGTAATTATTTTAGTATCATTTGTCTGTACAGATGCTAAAGTACAACGTATTTTAACAATCTATTCAAAATAAAGGTACATGCATTCGGAATTTGTTCTATTCATGAATAACATGTGAACCATACCAGTGCAATGCTAGTTTTTTTAAAGGCTACAATAATTGTTACAACATCATACCAAAAGTTCGTTCAAACAAGAAAATGAAATAAAATGTATACTGATCATTACAGAAGGAGATTTTCCTTTGTAGAGCTAATTCAAACAAATTGCTGACATCAACTTCAACTAAACATTTTGATGTACAATGAATTCTTGACCTTCCATGTAACAAACACCAGACAGAAAAAGTTGAAAGAAGTTCAAATTATGAATGAATAATCAACTGCTCCCCTTCTTAGATATCATCCTTATTTTTATTTTAAAATTTTTTTCTCAAGGTAAGAGGAAACTGCAAGCAATATCACATTCAGGATTTTGAATACGAACATCTTGGATGGCTGAAATTGAGAAGGCAAACCACATGGAGGAACTAGAATCAAAAGAATGGTGATAAATATCTCTTAGCAACAGCAGAGCTATTCCAGATAAGTTAACAGCTCTTGGAAGTTGAAAACAAGCCAATCAGCTTGCGATGCCACTGGTTCTCGCAGCTGAACCCCGCCGTAGCAAATGAAGAGATCCGCGCCACCTGGTTTCCGAGCCTGTCGCATTAAAAAAATTAAGTTTGAAACACTGTGGCTCCAGTGATAAACCTATGCTTTATATAGGCTAATTAGGTCACCATAGAATGTAATCTGCACATTTCAAATGAAAATTACTTTGCATTATCGAGGAAGAGAGGCAATTGAGACGATGGCAATCAAAAAACTTCAACATAATAATAATAATAATAATAATAATAATAATAGCAGCAGTTGTTACCTCCCCCAACCCACCCTCACACAGATCAAAACCTGACATCAAAATGCATAGAAATTGACTCTACATTGAAGAACTTGTCAGATTACTGAAGAAGGAACTATTCATGGCTTAGCCAGAAATATATCAAGATCAAGTCAACACGGAATCATGTTTAAACTCTCTCCTTTTTCTTGGCAAAGCATTCTGGCTTCAACACAGATCTTCTCAACAGCAAACTTAGGAATATAAATTTAGGTATCCTAAATGTAACAGATCGGTAACCGTCCAAGATTTACATTACCTCAAGATCAGTTGCTCCATCTCCAATCATGATCAAAGTCTTGTAGTCATGCACCTGAAATTAGGCATATAAAAATGATGAAAAGAGGATGGAACATGTTTTTTTAAATTTTTATAATCCCAAACCCATATACCTTTCTTATATGTTGCACGGCTGTAGGCTTACCACCACTCCTAGAAGTAAACTCATCTTTGTCAAACCCAAGAAACTCTCCAGAACTCCCAAAAAGTAATTGATTTGCAAAGATGTTTTCAAGAGGGATTCCAAGCTGCAAAGCAACAGGCTATACAGAGAGGAAGTGTTATCTTGATGTTTTCAGTGAATGCAAGCTTCATTTAAGTACATGCTGCAACTGTAACTAAAATAAAACGAGTAACACAATGCAAAGTATATGCTGCAACTGTAGCTAAAATAAAAGGAGTAACACATCGCAAATTTAGCTAAATTTTATTTTTATTGAGCAGTTTACTAGCATAAAGAAGAACTTGAGATACAAGTCTAACTCTACATACATATAGGGAATAAGGTGACTACGTAGAAAATTATCCAAGGAGTCGGCTTAAAATTATATAATTAAGCTACTGTGTGAATGATCACTCCGTCTATCATCATCTTCATAATTCAAATGGTTGCTCAAGAAAAATCATGTGATTTAGACACTTTCTGACCACCGATCAAAAGACATCATTTATTCAATTGTTAAGAAACCTTTCATTTTGTAACCATGATGCATGGCTAAAATAAATTAAGAGTACATGATTTTTTGTAAAAAAGTATTTGTTAACATATAGATCATAATGGAAGGATCGGATTATCCATATAGTTAGTCGGACATATGTATTAAGGCCGACTCCTTAAATAATTTCCTAAGGAGTCACCTTAGGAACACTTTACACACACACATCCTTTATACAATTAAGGACCTTTATCCTACTAGGACAAGGTGTGGGCTAGGTTTTGCCATCTTGGCATGGTGGAGCCCACTTGGGGGTGGGAGGGATTTTGGGTCAACTTTGTTGTCTGGTTGTGGTGAGATGGGTTAAATGCCCACCACATTCCATTTGAATTACAAGCTTGCCATTGGGATTTTTTTCATTGTGCACCCCAATTTTTTGCGATTTAACCCCCGATTTTCCCCCATTTCCCCCACATTCCCATGAATTATAACTTGCCATTGAAATTTATACACTTGTCCCTTCCAAAGTTTTTTTGGCAATTAACCACTGGTTTTCTCCCTTTTACCCCCCACCCCGACGATACTTACACTTCTCATTTCTTTTCGGTTGCACGCGTGCATCGCATCCTTTTCGTGAGGTTATTTTTTGTCCACGTATACCCCGACGATACCCCCATACACAACCACGCTTCTCACTCTTTTCCGGTTGCATGGTTGCACCGCATCCTTTTCGTAGGGTTTTTTTGCCCCGTGCACTCTATACACAGGTTATTTCTAATGTATATTAAGGCAATGCTCCATTCGGATGGACTGCACATGCGAATTCATACACGTCAATTTTAAAATTGGGCAATCTAAATGGAAAATCTATTACGTTGGATGTGATATACAATGTCTAAACCACCTAAAAAATTCAAATGATTTGGAGTCTTTATACACACATTGTCTTGAGCAAAAAATCATTATAGTCCAGACATTCAAATAGATCTTCTTAACATGAAAGAAAACACATTTGACTATCCTGCATGCCATTGGTCATAGAAAATGTTTTCAATCTTCACTTAACACACAGATGGAACTACTACTGATCAGGACACCCGTGGTTGGGAATGAAAAAGAAGAGAAGAAAGGTTTAGGAAAATCATATTGTATACCCTATCTAAGCATCAGATAATCGAAGTAAAGTACTTGTACCCCTTGTTCTATTGAAATATCAAAGAACTAAATTACTATAAGAAAATCATAACATATACACTAGCTAAGCACTAAATAATCAAAAATTTAGATTCATCACAAGTAAATAACAAAGCAACCAAGCATTCATACCCCTTGGTGTATTGAAATATCAAAGAACTGGATAACTACCAGGTACTATTCAGTCTCATTCACATGATATGTTTCATTTTGACTTTTATAAACAAATACGTAGTTTAAGTTGATATTTTGAGAATAGTGATGACTTTTTTGTTCGTAGGATATTTAGGATTAAGGTTGCAACTGGGTTAGCTGGTTTTCATAATTTATGTCAACACAATTTTTTTCATGATTCCGCATCCCCCCTTAAAAAAAGTCAAAAGTCAAAAGTCAAAAGGAAAAAAAGAATAAGAGCTTGGTATCATTGTTACTTAAAGTTCCATGTTTATTCTATAAAGAAAATGTTAATGTTTCTTCTTTTACTTTTCCTTTATGTTATATGCTTTTATTAAAATCATCCCCCCCCCCCCGAGATCACACACACACACACCCCCCCCAACACACACACACAGCGAGAGAGAGAGAGAGAGAGAGTATTTGATCCACCACTGCTGAATAAGCACCAATGAGTGTCGACCAGATGGAACAGTTCTCCCACAGTAAATGATTGTGTTGAATGCTTTCATTTATAATTGTTTCCTCAGATGTGGACACAAAACATGATAAGTTGGCCATTTTGATGCGATCCACAAGAGAAAATATGATAAAATTGGGGGCTTTCGAAGATTTGGGGGGAAATGTGGGATTTTTATTGATTTTTGATAAAAGTAACAAGATAGGTGGCCTCGATTCGAGAGAATGCCACTCTCCTAGCTTTGTATTCAAGATCAAAACCTAAATCTTTAAAGGCTAGGGTTCTAATCAATTCCTATATGATTTCTCTCACAATATTCCAAATTATCTCCCTAACCCTAGCCATCATCTATTAATAATCCATGTTTTTCTAGAATTTTCAGAAATTACAAAACTGCTCCTAATACCTGAAAAATTACAAACTTGCCCGTTTGTGGTCTCCGCACTCCAATCGCATCATTACTCCGTCTCCAAAAAGCCACATTGTCCTCAAAGATGGTATCATGAAAACCAGAGGCATGCTATTCCAAATGAAGGTGCACGTCTCCTTCCGGCTCTTCCTCCTCAATGGCTTTGCCTTCTTCATCATCGACAATTAACATCTGGTGAGCACGATCATTGCCACGATGTCTTGGCTCAAACCTCTCGCCACACGAAAGCAAACTTGGTGCGCATATCCTGGTTCTCTGTCTCTATGAGACGCTTAACCCTGTTGTCCGGTGGAAACTCACTGTTCTTTTCTTGGCTGGACTGGATCCCTCATGACGGCACCTTCTCCTCCCATGTCGCTATTTGGCTACGAAAAGTGGGTCCGTCTCAAGCCCCCTTGGCCTGTCGCTACTCTGTTAACCGATACTCTATCATCTGGGCTAGCTCTATTGTGTCCAGTAACCCTCTCGTTCTCTACATGCGCAGCTCCACCCGAATGTTAGCCTTGAAACCTTTCATGAAACACCCCTCCAAGGACTCCTCAGACAGTTCCCGCATACAACCTGACATCAACTCAAACTTCCTATTATACTCTCTGAATGTCCCCTCTTGTCTATGAGTAAAGAGCTACTAATGAATGTCTCCTCCCTGGGTGTCCCGAAATCGGTGTAACGGGCAATCCTTAAATTCCTTCAACAAGCGCACAGGCCGTTGTTGCTTTCTCTACCGAAATCATAATTAGGCCTCACCCTCCAAACATATCCCTACTACCCTCAGTTTCTCCACTGCAGTGAGGTACATCATCTCAAAGTACCTCTTTGCCATGTAGATCCACTCATAAGTGTCTAATCATTCAAAGATCGGCATCTTTATTTTTCTAACCATATTGTCTGTGTTGAAATCCCATTGTGCTGCTCTCTCGGTACCGGTCATAATAGCACTGTCGGTGTGGGTCCCGTGGTGCATCATAGTCACTAACTCTGTTTACTGCTTCTCCTCCGTCGTCCTCTTAGCTTCCATCTCCCCAATCTTATCATCCTTTATCACCCGCATAATCTGAAACTTCATCATGGTATCTGTCAAACGCTTCGTAATTTCGAATTGGTTGCCGACATCTCTTAGCAACAAACCAGTTGTCATAGGTCCCCTGGAGGTCTCCTAGGTCATTGACAGGCTTTGGGGATCTTCTAGATAGTTGTCAGGGTCTCGACGGGCCCCTGGACGCCGTAGGAACCCCGTGTGACCTATCCCATGCTCGGCGGCCTCAAGCGGGCTGCCAGAACATCGCAAGGGCCCTGGCGACCCTACAGGAGGCCGACAGGACCCTAGCAGGCTGCCAATGGACCGTGAGGGCCCTAGCGGCCTTGTCGGGGCTCGCCTACCCTAGGCGGGGCCTCCCAGGTGTCGCATGGTCCCCGGTGTGGGTAGATGGGGTCCACGCACCTTGCGAGGTCTTCTTCTGCTAATTTGAGATCGTGCTCTGTGTCGGTTAGAAGCCATTCTCTAGATTCTTCATCCTTCGTCAAAGATCATCCCTTTTATGTCGGATTTGAGCGGATGCCCTCACCTTTACTTAGATCTAAACCATTCGCCTTTGATAACACCGTGATTTGTTGCGAGATATGTTGATTTGCTTGCACGAGTTGTTGATTTGCTGGCATGATGGCTTTTAACGTCGTGTTCACCCTCGCCTCCGATGCATTCACTTCGGATCTCATCTTCTCTATCGATTTTTTTCAATTCTCCCACTTCGGCGTCAAGTTTCTCCTCTAAAGCTTCAATCTTTTTCGTCATTGTCGCCGCCATTGATCCCAAGATCGGTGTTTTGATACCAATTTGATGCAATCCACAAGAGAAAATAAGATAAATAAGGTTTTTGTGGAAGATTTGTAAAAAGGTGGTATTTTAATTAATTTTTTATCGAAATAAGAAGATATGCGGCCTCGATTCGAGAAGAGGCCGCTCTCCTAGTTTTGTATTCCATATCAAAGCCTAAATCTTCCAGTGCTAGAATACTAATCAACTCCTAGATGATTTCTCTCACAATATTCCACATCATCCCCCCTAACCCTAGCTGCCATCTATTTAAAATCCCCATTTTTTCAGAATTTTCAGAAATTACAAAACTGCCAATAATACCCAAAATTACAAAATTACCATGTGTGTGGCCGCCGTACCCCAGTCGCATCGCATTTCCCTATTACCTAAATTTGATATTCCAATTATAATCCACTACCTATGTCTCCTTATGTAAGGTACCATTTGCTGCAGAAACGATAGAGTCAAACTGAAGCCAAAAGAAGATGTACTCCACTATCCTTGTCTTCTTATGGTTGCAGCAAAAATGGTTGAGCACACAAGGAACAAGATCTATGATTTCCCATTATAATCCACTATTCTTGTCTTCTTATGCATGGATAGCATGAAAATCGGTTTGTCTACACAAACTGTTGTCCTATGTGATTAGTCCAACTAGTGAAGATCAGGTCTTATAGGCACTTCCACTTACAAGAGTCTTGTGCCTAAAGTTCCTTTATAAATTATATCACAAACTACAAGTAATTTGGTATTTCAGTTAAGGTCTCAACAATTAAGTGAGATGTTCCAAGTCAACACTGAGGTCCAATATTCACAACTAGATTTGAATTTGAGCAAAATAATCGGCTTTAGCACATTATACATGAAGCGTACAAATGACAATAGCTCTACAAATAATATCAGCAGCAGATTGTGATCTATACCATCTTAAGTGCATTTAAATGAGTACAAAAGCACGATCCAGATTAGAGTTTAGAAGCATACATTGATCATATGCCGAAAGCCCCCTGATATCAGATACACATCAGTGCCGATTGCCTTCAGCTTACTGATCAATTCCGAAATGCCTGGAGAAATCCTGCATATAGGAAGTTAGGAACAAACATGTCCAATAATGGCCAATCATAGAAAACATAAAATGAAGAAACAAAAGATTTAACCAAAAAATTCAGAAAGAGGACAATACAAAGACAAAACAGTCGTAAACTGCACATTTAACTTTCCAGAAATACCTAAAGGGACACATATACATATATTACATAATAAAAATATGGATATGAGCTAGCTAAGGGAGAAATTTCCTCCTTGGGCATCAAAACCTCTCACACCATATTTTTTCCGATGATAGTTCCGTTAATTTTGATCACCATTTCTTAGAGTAGAGAAGGCTGATATGTCTAGCGCTTTTTGTGGAATAAAGGTGGGATTTTTATGGAAGAACAATGAAAAAAGAAAGGATTTGAGGGAAATCTGGAAATAAAAGATAATCGGCAACAATTCGAGAGACGGCCTCTTTCCTAGCTTTCAATTCGAGAAGAAAGCCTAAAATCTCCGGTGTAATGTCCGTGGACACATTGGACAACGGTTTTCACAAATAAATCAAGCATACCCCCTCCTAGCCAGCCCTAGCTTAAATAAAAGAAAATTACAGATTTACAGATTTTACGAAAAAATCATCCATAAGATCCGAAAATATCGAAAATGCCGAAAATGCCCCTAGTTGGCCAAAAAGCCAAAACGCATCATTACTCCGCCCCTTAAAAGAACCACTTTGTCCTCAAGGTGGCGTCATGAAAACCATTGGCTCACTTGTCCAATTGGATGTCCTCGTCCCCTCTCGGCTCTTCCTGATCCACCAGTTGTCACTCTCCATCCTCAATGATCAGCGTCTGGAGAACCGAATCCTTGCAGCGGTCGGGTCCATAATTCTCACCGCAGCAGAAACAGAGCCCCTTGGTGCGCCTCTCCTGAATTTCCATCTCTGTGAGACGCTTACGCCTACCATTCGGTTGAAGCTCGGTGTTCCTCTCGTGGATGGACTAGAGCCCTGATGCCGCCTTCTAATCTCCCGTTGCAACCTGGCTTCGAGGAATGGATCCACTCCACGCTCCTCTAACTCGCTTCTATTCCTCTAGCCTGACCTCAACCATTCTCGTCAGTCGCATCAAGTCTAACAAGCTTATGTGCCTCTGAATCCGCAGCTCTGCCCTGATGGTGGGCTTCAGCCCTTCATGAAGCACCCATCTAGGGACTCTCCTGAAACCCCACAGACATGACCCGCCAACATCTCAAACTTCTTTATGTACTGCCGAATCGTCTCCTCCGGCCTCAAGGCATACATCTGCTGATACATGTCGCCCCCTTGCACCTCCCCGAACTGATCCAGGAGGAAAGTAGTGAACTCCTCCCACGAGCGAAAATGTCGCTGCTGCTACGTCCACCAGTACCACGATATTACCTCCCCCCAGGCACACTCCAACGGCCCTCAACCACTCAATCTAATGTATCTATGACACCTCGAAGTATCGTTCGGCCCTGTAGATCCATCTCTCAGGGTCTTCCATCTTAAAATTGCATCATCAGCTTTCTGATCTTGCTCTTTGTTGTAAACCCTCCAGGTGCATCTCTCTACTGCTTATAGTCATGACGTCGTGATGGAGGAGCAGGTATGTCATAGCCATATTCTTTAACAAGGTCACAATCCTCTCCATCGGCTCCATCCCAAGCAGCTTCCTCCCAATCAGCTCCTCATACATCAACAAAATCCGCACGATCATCCTCGTGATAGCAATTGCAGTTTTCGAACTCTGCATCAATTCTTGGGGTCTTCCTCCGTAAAAATCAGCTCCAAAATCCTCTCATGGGTCCACAAACCCCTCGTCGTAGCCTGTGCGTTGTTCCAAACCACCCTCGAGGCTGCCAGTGCCTTGAACTGAGCCTGACGGGACTGATGCAAATTCCCAGGTCCCTGGAGGGCCGCCAGGGTACCCGTAGTGCCCTGGGGGGCAACCATGGTTTCTGCGAGGCCCTGGCAGGTCACCATGGACACACGAGGGACCTGGCAAGTTCGCCAGGGCGAGAGTCCTGGCGGGTTCGCCAGGGCTCGATGCAGCCCCCGGCGGCCCACCACGAGGCCAGGTGGTTCGTCAAGGGCCTGTGAGGCTCCGGGCGACCTCGACGGGTGTCGCTGAGGTCCGGCACCCCTCCTCTGCTGTCGTGGGAGTGCGGGTCTCCTTGTTCACCGCCTTCTTCATTTTATGTGACCTGATCAGTGTCGAAGAGAAGCCCTTCGCGAAAAGGATCAACTTTTCCCTTCCCCTTTCGCCAAAGTTCTCGTCTTTTGTTCCAGATCTAGGGCTGTATCAATCTTCTGGGAGAGCGCCGCAATAGTCTGATTTGTTTGATTTATGGCCTCCATAAGGTGCGAGAACCTCTGATCCAACTCGCCCTTTTGTTCGTCTGTGCTCTTCTTGATCTAGCCGTGGATCTGGACTTCAAACTTCTCCATCTTCTCTTGCAACGTGTCAATTCTATCCTTGAATCTCGTAGTCGCCATGGATCGACATGCTCTGATACCAAATTGATACGTCTATGGCTTTTTGTGAAATAAAGGTGGGATTTTTATGAAAGAACAATGAAAAAGAAAGAATTTTTATTGGAGGGAAATCTAGAAATAAAAGATAAGGTGGCCTCTCTCCTAGCTTTCAATTCAAGAAGAAAGCCTAAGATCTCCGAGGTAATGTCCGTGGACACCTTGGACAATGGGATTCACAAATAAATCAAGCATACCCCTCCTCCTAGCCGGCCGGATATTAAATAAAAGAAAATTACATAAGTGCAGATTTTACAAATCCCTCCCCCCAAAGATCTGAAAATGCCAAAAATTACCCGGGTGGGCAAAAAATCCAAAACGCATCATTTTATGGTGGGATATGAAAATACCGAAAATGCCCCTGGTGGGCCAAAAATACATAATGCATCAAAGACATGCAAAAGCATGACGTAGACAACAGGTAGAATCATGTGTCCTGTTTTTTATCCCCCCCCCCACCCCGACAAACAAAAGGAAAAATGGGAACATGCAAAAAAATCAAGAACCCATTTGCATAGTAATAGATGAAGTTCTCTAACATGTCGATATTAAACACTTCAGAAAATTGCTAAAACAACACTCAAATAACAAGGATACATTAGAAACAAAAAAAATTTAAAATTTGATATCAAGTTTAATCCGTCACTAATGTGCCAAAACCCTAAATTTCCTTTAAAATGAATGTTTGCAATGGTGTCTACTCAAACATCCTGCTTGGTAGTCCAAGATCACTAAGAACGATCTAGACAGCTTGCCATGTTCGATTTTTCTGGGGAAAACTCACTATGGCTGTGCCTCGAGAACTTTATTCCAAAACGTAGTTTTCTACACTGGAGCATATGAAATTCTTATGTGTAGATGCACATCTAACAAAAGAAATGGTGGAATTAAGAAAGTGAAGGGGGTGTGGTGGTGGAGAAAGAAGAGCTTGAATGTAAAGAGGGCTAAAGAAAAAGATATCACTTTGGTAAATCCTAAAAATGTCGAGGAGGTATTAGTCTGTTTTCAATTATGTGATAACTTTATGCTGTGCAGATTTTAACAAGACTATGATAGAAACTATGAACCTAAAAATGATTGAAAAAGTTCAGGATAATGAGTTGAGCCAAAAATAACTAGGAGCATTTTATTGAAAATATCCAAATAGTTGAAAATATTGTGGTGTAATTACCCCAATTTTATTATACAACTATGTTATTTCCTACAACATAAGGTAGTGAAAATGGATATATTACTTAACTACTTCATCTTATGTTGCACGGATGCGGCCAAACCGACATGGACACAACACATCGAACGTAAACTCAAAAAATACATAGTGCACACATGTGACACGTGTCTAACACGTATCAAAAACGGCACGGCATCATGGTAAAAGTGTACGTGCTAATAGGGCCTTCACTTATGATTTATATAATCGTTTTTAGTGCCTATGCACCTAAACCAACTATCTACGAAGGAAAAAGAAAGTAAATTTCAAAGCCAATTTAGTTGAATGTTAAATTGCAAATTGATGAACGTTAATAGATACTAATGGAGGCAATGATGCAATGTCTTGGTTCCTGAAACACCAAGAAAAGGATTACAACTCTCCAAAGAAATCATACTGAGAACAGGATCAAGAAGAAAGTCCCAAAGAGTTTGGACAGGGGCTAATGGCAGTTGAAACTTTCAACTTGAAAGAGTGCTTTTCTTTTTTTTCTGTATAGCAATAAAGCATACTACGACTACACAAGGGTCTTCTTCTGTGATCTTTCAAAACAGTATTGCATAGCCTAATGATGCATATTTGCAAAAAACAACCTATATAATTCAAGAAAGGAATAATGATATTATAGTGACTTATTTGTGAGAACTTGTATACAATAAAGAGAATACATTACAGAAATCAGGAGTTATCAGAAGTCATGAGCATCTTCTTCTACACTACTTCGTTGAGAATGAGATCAGCCACGCACCACACTACTATTTGGAGAAAAAAGGGAAAGAAAAGAAAAGAAAGATAGCTTTAAGAACAGGTTGCTACAATTTCCTGATGGGATGTGCAGCTGGCAGCTATACTTTCAACTAGTGAGAAATACTTTGAAAGTAACCATAGAAATGAGAAAGGTTTCTCATAAGACTTTGACATATACAAATAAGTAATGAACTCAAAATAGCCTAAGGCAGTCTCAAAGGCATGAATTTCTAATGAGGTGAAAGAACTAAAGTAAAATCATTACCTTGGGGGCCTCTTTTCTAGAAAATCCTGTAGTTGAGTCAGTGAGGGATTAAACAATGAAAGTCGGGCAGCTAGAGCATCCTCAAAAGAAACAGAACCATTCATGGCCCTAAAATATATAGACAACAACCATTAGAAGCGTTAAAAACAGAACACATATCCAGCATTATGAATCAACAAGGCATGACTGAAAGTGCATGTTTACTTTGATGTCCACTCTGCAACAGCTTTTCCAGCACCACAAAAGTCAGCAAGTTCGTCGATACCCTCATCCAAGCAGACGGTACTATCGACATCAAAGCACACCGCATCTGCATTGCGCCAAATCTCCAGCACCCCTACAACAAACAAAGATTGAGATTATGTTGCAAGAGATAATTAGCGCGTCCATTGACCTCAAACTTCTGAGTACTGACCTCTTGAAGGTAGGGTATTATCAAAGTGAGTAGCAGACATAGTGCTTCGGGGATCTATCGACGATGCGGCAATAGTCAGAGATATGTACTGCCTTGAAATATTGAAAGAAATATTGGAACTGCTTCCTGACAAATGCTTTAAGACAAATGGATGAAGTTGAGAACATGGAAGATCATTGGTCAGACGAATGCGGCCGATACGTGCGCCAACAAGCCCAGCCATCCAATATCTAATCCGCATACATTTAATGAGATTAGATGTTTTTACAAAGTTTCTGTAATTCAATGTGTTAACAATCAAATTACGCCCCACGACAATTTAACTAAAACATAAACTCAATGATTTTGAAAAATATTCCGTTGTTTCCACCGTTGGGCATGGAAAATTGAAACCCTAATTTGTGTCAGCCTCCTCAAACTAAATTGTCGATTGCATCGGCAATAATCAACTCAGAAATAAAATCCCAAAAATAAAGAACCCCCCAATCCAATATTCGATGAGTAGCAATCAAATAAACTAAACTAAAATTTGCATACCTTGAAGTTGAGAGGATTGCTCCTGACTCGTGATCGAATTCGAGTGGGGAAATCAAGATCGGAAGCAAAGAGACAGAGATCGGGAGAGAGGAACAGGAGCGCCAATCGTCATAAAAGTTCTTGTCGGGGCGGGGCCGATCGCTGTTGATCCGATTAGCTTTTTTTGATGTATAAAATCATTGACAAGATCAACGGTTGACAATTGTTCAATAAAAATACCGGTCAAAGGTACGTAGACGTTGGTGAAAGAATCCAATTTGTGGAAGGACCAGAAGTAGCCTTGTATGTGTATGCTTGTATGTGTATGTCGACCCAAAAACACACACGCGCAACGTGTGACACTGACAGAAGAGCGAGAAGATGGGCTGTTTGTGTGGCTATCGTCGGAAGGAGGAGGGACCCAGATGCAACCGAAAAAGAGAGAAGTGTGTAAAATACTCCTAGTTAATTACGCCCAAAAGTTCATTTTGTTACTCGCATTCTAAACTCTAAAATACCAAATATCATGTGAACCCAAGGGATTTTGCACATTTAACTACCCGTCGTAAAATGTTCTATTCATACAAAACCGTTTAATTTGTAATGAGTAGATGATCGGGCAAAACCCTTTTGGTTCACCCAATATTTAGTGTTTTTGAGATTTTAGAATATGGTGATCAAAATAAACTGTTCCGATTGTCCAAAAAAAATATGGGATGATGGCCTTTTTGAGATGCGCATATGGCTAAGCTATAAGGAAAGTAGACTAAATCCCCCCACAAACCCGGTCTTATATCAAAGGTATTCAATGCTTATTGTGACCCGATACAACGTACCACATGTTGTAAAGATTATAAGAATAGTAGACGAAATCCCCCAAAGACTGGGATCACATCAATGTCATTCAATGCTGCTTGTGTCCCGATACAACGAATCACATCTTGCAAAGATCTGTGGTTATTAGTTACCAAACAACTACGATTCATATCGTACTATAGATTACTATTATACCTTTGATGATTTGTATATTTAAACACATCAAGAGAAATGAAAAGATTGCTGGTTTCTTTTTCAATTTTTTTCTCCAGTCGTTTAATTTCTTCATTATATCAGAGTCATTACTTAGCAGCAATCTGATCCTACATCTTCTACTTCTTTAAATCTTCAATCGAACTCTAATGGAGCCAATCTCTCCAAATTTTAAATTACTCATCTCAAAATTCCTCTTCCTAATCACCACCTGTCTTGACTCCACAAATTACATCTTATGGTGATCTCAAGTTGTGGGTGTTCTCAACGCCCATGGCTTCCTCGGCCACATGGATTGCTCATCACTTTCTCCTCCGCCCACCATTCCAGATCATGCCTCCACCGAATCAAAATCTCTACCACCCATCCAAAAGCCCACTTTTTCGTAGTGGTTGATCACAGATCAGCACATTTCTTCTTCTGCTCTTTAAGTTGTACCGGGCGTCACCTCCTCTGTGCTGCTATGATCCAAGTTGGAGACTCGATATGCCTTCCTCTCTGAAGGACACATCGAGCTACTCCAAGAGAAATTAAATTCCCTTACGATGGGCGAAGAATCCATGGCAACTTATCTAGATGGGCCAACTCGATATATGATCAACTGTTCGCAGTCGGCCCTGATACTGTCACGACCAAATAAATGGTTCGGCGGATTCTACATGGTCTACCTCACTCCTACAATTCGTTCCGAGTCGCCTCACGAAATCGAGGTATTCCCTATACCGTTGAAGAGATGTGGAATAGTTTACATGCAAAGGAGTCCAACATGCAACTCACTCGGCATGCCAACCCTCTTGCCAAACCATCCACAACTATCTCGGCGGTGCATGTAAACTTCAGTCGTCACGGAGGCCAATCCAATCACAGACGATCTAACAATACCCTCGGTTCTCGGTTAGGCGGTCAATCTACGACTCGCGATGGCCAAAGATCACTCGCCCGTGCTCCTGGATCAGTCGCCAATCGATGACAAGTTCCCATGGATTCCTTCGGACATCATATTCTCTGTCAAGTGTGTGGCAACGACAACCATCACACACTTGACTTCTACAGGATCGATGCACACACCAATCGGTCAGAGGCGTATGTCGCTCAACCCACCTCTTCTACAGGCACAAATTGGTACCTTGACAGTGGTGCCACTGATCATATTACCAATGATCAATCTCAACTAGAAAAAAATGACACCATACGACGGTAACCGACAAATCCTGGTTGGCACTGGTGTAAGTGCAAAAATTGCCAACATTGGATCATCCTCTCTACCTTTTCTAACTTCTACCATACATCTCAATGATGTTTTGCATGCACCCAAATTTTCCAAGAATATGCTCTCAGTGTACAAGTTTACCCGCGACAATAGTTGCGTCATTCAATTCTCTATCTCTGATTTTATTGTACATGATGCAAAAACTGGTCGAACCATTCTTCAAGGTCCAAGTATGCATGGTCTCTACCCACTTCTCTCCAACCATATCTCCCTCTCTGCTTCAAGTTGTTCGAGTTCTCTCTGGCATGCCCGGCTTGGTCATCCAGCTCCTCCTACCGTATCCAGAGTCGCCTCCAAACTATCGCTAATGTTGTCATCACATAAAACTTGCTCTCAATGTGCTATGAGCAAAAGTCACAAATTACCATTTCTTTTTTCTAAATCCATAGAGCAGATTCTCTTCTTTCTTTAGTTCATTCTGATGTATGGGGCCCGGCTCTTGTTCTGTCTAATAAAGGTTCTCATTATTATGTCAGTTCATTGACGATTACTCTCATTATGTTTGGCTATATCCGCTACATTAAAAATCTGATGTGTTTGCTGCCTTTCAGACCTTTCAAGCATGGCTGAACGGCAGTTTAACGCAAAAAAAATTTCCAATCCGATGGCGGTGGAGAATTTTGCAACCATCAATTTTCCTCTCTCTTTTGCCAACCTGGGATCGTACATCAAACTTCAGCCACATACCCACCAGAACAAAATGGTGTCGCTGAAAGTAAACATCGACACATCATCGATACAATAGTTGCTCTTCTCTTGACAGCATCCATGCCAAAGAAATACTGGCCTGATGCGACAAAGAAGGCAGTGTACCTCATCAACAGGCTTCCATCAGCCACTCTAAACAACAAGTCGCCATTTGAGATTCTCTATCAAAGACTACCTAATTATAAATGGCTCCGAACCTTCGGCTGCCTTTGCTATACATGTCTTTGGCCATATGAGCACAACAAGCTTGAAGCTCGCTCGCAACCCTGTGTATTCCTTGTATATACTGACCATGTGAAGGTTTACAATTGCATGGAACTTTCCACACAAAAGGTATACATCAATCGACATTTATAGTTCGAGGAGATGATCTTTTCCTTTTCGAAAACCCCATCAACACATACTAATACTCCTATCATCCCAAACTCTCCGAGTATTCCTTAAGTCCACCGACTCATTTATCACCTCCGTCCGCTTATTCTATCCCACCAAGCTCTCCGAGCCATAATCCGAGCCAAACCCACCAAAACCCACAAAATCCCCTTATTGTCCATCTTATCCCACACTACTCCCTATACCGAGCAATCCTTCAATGCCTCCGAGCCAAAACCCATCATACACGACCACATCCTACCCGACCTATTCTGTGCCTATGCTGACCAATCTTCCCTCACATGCTAAACCTACCAATCATACCTTGGCGACTCATCATCCGACCTCTCACCCTGTCGACTATCTCCCACTGCTCACGGCTGACCCTACCTTGCCAACCTCAACAGCTCATCCATCACCGACTCATCCTATGATAACCCGCTCTAAGGTCGACATCACCAAACCCCGCCAACCACTAAATCTTTACACTCATATCTCTATCGAAGCACCTCTGTCTTACAAATCAGCTGTAAAAACACCAGAATGTGTCGCTGCAATGCAAGAGGAATATAATGCTCTTTGCCAACAAGAATCATGGGAACTTGTTCCTCCTCCTCCCTCAGCCAATGTCATTGGCAAAAAATGGGTGTACCGAATCAAGCAGAATGCTGATGACTTCATTGCTTGATACAAAGCCCGGTTTATAGCCAAGGGCTTCCATCAGAAGGAAGGTGTTGATTATGCCGAGACATTCAATCCAGTGGCAAAACATGGCTCCATCTGCCTGCTCATCGCTCTTGCTCTCCACTTTGGTTGGCCTATCAGACAATTAGATGTCTCCAATGTCTTTCTACATGGCAGCATTGATGAAGACCTTTACATGGTACAACCTCAGGTCTTCGAAGATTGCTCTCTCCCACACCATGTCTGTAAGCTTCGAAAATCCTTGTATGGACTCAAGCAAGCACTTGGCAGTGGTACGCTCGCTTCTTCCAGTTCCTTCGAGCTCACGGATGTCTTCTGACTACTGCCGACTCATTACTATTCGTCCGAACCAACGGCGACCAGAAGGCAGTCATTCTTTTTTATGTCAACGACATCCTCATCACGGGCTCTTCCCCCAGTTTCGTTCAACAATTCATTAGGAAGTTGGCACGAGAATTCATCCATATCTCACTCATTTGCTTCAACTGTTATGTAGATGCTCTAATATTTGTTGACTAACTTGATTGGCATCTATGTATGGGGAGTAAGTTTTCATTATGCACAATTATTTATCTTTTTGTTTATGTTTGTTTGTCATCATCAAAAAGGGGTAGAATGTTGAGTATTGGACTTCTCCCTACTTGGTGTTAATGATGAGCAAACATAAATACTTGTGACTAATCCCCTATTTTGCAGTTAATCCATTGCCTAAGCTTATTATGAAGATCAACTAGCAATGGATGGCTCACAAACGTCATTGAAGGCAAATAACATGAATTGAATGATCGTAGATTGTTGATTGAAGCTCCGTAAAGACTTCAAGCTCATACGATGGAAAGAAGAGATTATTCGTCAATGTAATTTTTCTTTTATCTCTTCTAGTATGTAGCTTAGAAGTAGAACTTTGATGGAGCACACACACACATCTACATTCTGTCATAGGACTTCATTAGACTAATTGTCCTTTGATCCCAATTCAATTCTCTTTTGTTTGTGTTAGGATTGTTTATAACAGCCGACTGCTGAACAGTTTACAGTCGTCTGTCTCAAAAACAGTCGACTGTGTTTTGTTCTACAGTAGCCTGTTATGAACAGACTATTACAATAAGTTTTGGGCCTTCTCTGATTATTTCACACAGGCTACTGTTGAACGATTCACAGGCGCCTGTCCTAGTGACAGTCGACTGTGTATTGTAAATCAGTCGCCTTTCTATCCTTGCCCAAACTCTGTTTGATCTGACTTCTACGACCAGTCGACTAATGCTGTATATACAGTCGACTGTCTATTAGATCAGTCGATTGTCTATGCTGCAACAGTCGCCTGTCTGTAAGTCATTTCTTTGACTTAGCTCTCTGGAAATTTCTCTTGCTTTTGACAGTCGTCTGTTTAAGGTTTTACAGTCGCCTGTTCTGATTAACAGTCGACTGTATTACTTGAATCAGTCGTCTGTCATGTATCTTATGAGATTTCCAGTATTTGTCTAACTTACTCTTCTCTCGGCCAGTCGCCTGTCGAAGAAATTACAGTCCCCTGTTGTTTTAATAGACGACTGTCTTTGCTTCATCAGTCGACTGTCCACGTGGTAAGTTATTGTTATGAATGCTCACCTACCCTTGCTGACTGTGCAACAGTCGACTGTGGATTGTTCAACAGTCGATTGTCGCGAGTTCAGATTATATCCGTTGAGATTTTTCTCACGGATTCCGATTGGGTTTTTGCCTAAACTGTTTTGTGGATTTGAGAAAGCTATAAATAGAGCTTTTACTGTTCCATTGGAAGGTGACTCATTCATTGCAAAATCTCTCAAGCTTTCATTTCCAAAGATCAAAGCTCTCAAATCCAAAGTCATAAGTATTTCCAAATCTTGTTCTCTTGCTCTCCAAACTAGAACCAACGATTGATCTTCTAGGCAATTGGTGCAGTCAAGAGAAAGGGCATTCTCCTCTCTTCCAAGAGAGTTCTTCAACACACATCACACTCCTCCTTCAAGTTCTACTTCAAGGCATAGGTGATTGTAAGTTTTGCTTTCATATTTCATAACTTTCGTTATTTGAATTGTGCTCTCGGTTGTGAGAGTGGTTTTGCTTGCTCCCTGGTTGTGGGAGTCAAGGACATCGATTGTATTCGATTGCACTTGTAGGGTTGCTACAAGTGGGCTTTAAGGAAACCTCAAGTTAGGGTTCTAACTTGAGTATCCGGTGGTAACTGGGTGGTAGGGACGTAGGATTACCGGGAACAAGTCGGGAGTTGACTTGGGTAATCTGAACCCTTGAAACATCTCTGCGTTTGCGTGTGTTTCACTTTGGGTCGTTTTTCTATTCCGCACTATTTGTTGGATTGCATTTTATTTGGCGTAAATTCCTTTAAATTTGCATAAACACTATTCAACCCCCCTTCTAGTGTTTTCCACATAGACAGGGTCCTTACAATTGGTATCAGAGTGCAAGGTTTTATCTGTGGCATCCAACAACAACAACGTTCCTCCTCCGCCTACGTACAACAATCACGACCGTGATGGAGCGTCCACACTTTTCGAAGGTCAATCTACGGTACGTCCTCCACGTTTCAATGGTACTAATTTTGGCTATTGGAAGTATAGGATGGAGACATTCCTTAGGAGTGCTTCTCTTTGGAGAACTCTCCACAAGGAGTACGTCGAGCCCGCCGAAGAGGATTTCGAGAAATGGACGACTTCCGAGAAGTCCGCCGAAGTCAACAACGCTAAAGCAATGAACGCTCTTCATTGTGCGTTGGACCCGAATGAGTTCAACAAGATATGCACATGTAAGAGTGCATATCAAATTTGGAACCATCTCATCGTTACCCACGAGGGAACGAATAAGGTAAAGCTTTCAAAGTTATATGTTGCCGTGCAAAACTTCGACTTGTTTCATATGCAGGAAAATGAGAGCATTGCGTCGATGTACGGACGCTTTACCGACATCACAAATGAATTGGAAGCCCTTGGCCAAATCTACACCGAACCTGAAAAGGTAAGGCAGATCATCATGGGGATGACCTCCAAATGGGAAAGAAGAGCAATCGCCATCGAGGAGGTCAATGACTTGAAGAACTACACCGTGGTGAATCTCATCGGGACTCTTATGTCTTACGAAGTAAGACGGGATAACCGATTGAAGATTTGAGCCATGATGAATCCCTCGGAGGCCAAAAAGAAAGCTTTGGCATTCAACGCCAATTCATCATCCTCCGAAAGTGATGAATCCGAGAACGAGATGGATTTGGGTGAAATGGCCCAAATGGCGAAGAAGTTCCAACGCTTCTTCCGCAAAGGTAAATTTCCCTCAAACAAACGCTTCTTCCGAAAGTAATGAAAAAAATTAATGCTTGTTATGAGATGGGCCTAATGGGCCTATTGGGTATCCACCCACGTTGAATAATATATATGTGAGGCTAGGGGTTTCCTAGCCGTCAACATTGCTCACAACACGTTATCAGCGCGCTCAAAGCTGAGCCGAACCTCTGCCGGCGGATGAATCGCGACGCGAAAGGGCTTCCTTCACCAAACGTCGCTAGATCCGGAGGATATGATCTAGAGGTAATTTTTAATTCCTAGATCTAAACTTTTTATGCGCATACGATTGGATCATTGTTTGGTTGGTATAAGATCGAATTTTAATCTCAGATCTACATGATAAATCAACCTTTTTAAATGATAACTCTACATTTTTTATCTCTAAAAATCAAATTTTTATGCTTAAATCGCTGATTTGAAGACCAAAAATAGTTTTTAATAAAAATCCTATTTTTGATGATCTTCTTCCCCAAATCTTTGAACCCTTGAGGGGATCTTTCGTCGCAACGCGGCCATAAGCCACGAATACACGAAACCCCCTAGCGATCTCCCCACCGCCAGAAGCGACGTCGTACCGCTGTCGCTCCGGCGGCAGCTAGTGCAGCCGCCTGCATCGGCTGCTAGCGCCGCCGCCAACCTGCCAGAAGCTGCAGCGGCGACGTTAACCCTCCCCCGTGCGCACGAACGAACCCTAGCCACCAGAAGCGGCAACCCACGCGACGAAAACCCTAGCCGGTTGCACAGGATCGCACGACAGATCGCCTCCGAAAACCCTAAGTAGGGGTTTTCCACAAAAAAATTTGTTTTCACAAATTATTTTCAGATTTAATTAAGTTTTTTCTTCGTTAAAAATCTAATTAATGGCCTGCTTTATAAATCATCGCATTTTTGGATTATCTGATTTTTACACGTTTACTAATTTGGAAGATCATGTGACCGCTCTGCCGTTAGTTAACTAACCTAACGGTGTATGACGTTGTCCAGTGGTCCAATAATTATTAAACGAAAATTTTTTATTTCCATAATAAAATGCATGTGAAGATTAATTGCCTGTGATGATCAATTGCATGTGATGATTAATTGACTGTGATGATTAATTGTCAGCGATGAAAATTATATGCATACATCATATTTAATGTTCTGTGGTGAACATTTTATTTAGCATGCTAAAATCTCTATGATATATTTTTAATGCATGTGGCATAAATATATGTCTGAGAAGAAATTATTTATATACCTGCAGAATATAAATAACATGTGTATATGTTTCAATTCATGATTAACTGAGCATACATTCTTAGCTCACATGCTTGATTCATTTGCAATGATAATATAGTTTCTTTCAACTATTTTATTGAGTATAACTTTTTAGCTTACAAGCTTTATATTATGTGTATGATAAATCATTAATTGTTGCATAATGCACACTTATATGCTCATCCCATATTTATGCTCATGCTCATGATATGACAATATTTTATGACAACAAACCAATCATAATTTCAAAAAGTTTAACATCATATCCACTTTGACAAAATGAACCTGAAGTTCAAAATCAAATCAAACGTCTACACCCTTTCGCCCTAATAAAATAAAAATTAACAAATACGATGGATTATGCGAAAACCATTTATGCGATTTCTTTTAGAGATACGCATTTTGCGGTAAAATAAATCTCTCAGATTAATGGTTTATATAAACCAATATTGACACCAGCAGTTGTCATAACACCGCTAAACTCTTTTAGAGTAATCTCACTTTACAAGGTATGATTCTTTAATCTAGCCTTAATTTTAAGCGTACGCCTGAAGTCGTGTCTTAATAGATAAGCGAGAAATTATAAACTTCATAGCCAGGTATTTGTTTCCCCTTGAGCATGATTCTATATCCACACAATACTTGAATGACTCAATAAAAATGGCATGTAGACCATATTTAAGCATTCAAATAGACTTTTAAAAGTCTCTCATAAATTAGAAAAGTGGAAATATAGAAACTAACTCATTTCCCTTGTATATGTCTACTTCGTAAGACCAATATTCATTCTTCCTTATAAATGACAATAAAAAAGTCTGAAAACAGTGAAAGTCTTGAATAAAATGAGAAAGGGAAGATATGATATACCTCGACATGGAGTATGCAATGGCAACCCAATATCAGACCAGAAGTTCTGATAAGACCCCTAATGCTTTTTGCAACATGAATGGGCATTAACTTATGCCACATAAAAGATATACATATCTAGTCTAAACGACGAAAGTCAATTGACCTTATGTATATTTAGCTACTCCCCGAGGACAAATAAACTTTGAAAACAAATTTGATCTGTTGTCATTTCATAAGTCTAAATGAGCATAATTGTGGACGTATGTTTTCTAGAGCACACATCATACTATGAAACTCGTTGCCGTAACATAATTATCAGTAGTATTCTCTTGCAGTATATATGTGTTTAAATGCATTACCACAATACTTCTTATTGATTTCATGCTTTTTACGCAATTTATTTTACTGTGAATGATTTGTTATCCTGAATACTCCTAAAATGAGGATGCCATGTACTCTCTGAAACTAATAAAATTTCAAAGGATATTCGTCAAAACGAAATCCCTAATGACTCAAGAAACCAACAAAGCCTGAAGCTTTGTCCAACTTTGATCCGTATAATAGTTAATGTGAAGATGTAATCCTTCACAGTTTGAACACAGTTCACCTATTACCGGACAAAATTAACTTGAGCATTTTAATGTACTTTCAAAATTCCCACATAAATTCGAACAGAGGAATTATTTTGAAACACCAGAAGTGTCCAGAATCGACCAACCTTGGATCGATGTCACCCTGAATTGATGATGCAAGACATCATTAACCAGACGAACCCGAAGATTCTTCAAAAAAGGGGTGAAACTTTCATTGTCCCATTCAAAAGGGAAAAATAATTACGAGATCATCTCCATTCACGTGGACATTGACTCTCCTCACTTCCTCAAACGAATTTAAGATGATATACCATCATCATTAGAAGAAAGAGACCTTTAGGCCTCTTGAGAGTATTTGAGAGATAAAAGTGGACTCACACACTCCCTACATATGGCTGATGATGTACCTTAGAGTACTCATCCATATATCCTCTAAAAATGGTCATTAGCAAACCTATTATCAAACCGCAGTCCGGCTTTTTCAAAGCAAATGGGACACATTACTAAATAACGGAAACATCGGATAACACTGGGAAATCAAACTATATTTGCAACTGGAAAAATGTTGAACACCCTGACGTTTATGTTCACATCCAAAAATGGGTTACATAAATCATTAAAATGATTTAAACGGATTACTTATCCATTAAAAATCCAGTTGTAGGTAACCATGTGGGAACATGCAATTACAATGCAAACCATCAAAACACCTCCTTAGAACCTATCTATATGAGCCTGATCACCTCATATAAACAGTTTCCGAGAACCCCTAACGGGGGAAGCGCTTAGAGCACATCATATCGATTGTGCCATGATGTGTATACATCCCTATATCACCACTATAGACCATCAAAACACAGAACTATTTATCGGAAGTAATTACCCCAGATAGATAGATTCTGAGCACTCTGAACAGGGGAAGCATTTAAAATCACTTCTCCTAAGACGTGCATTGATGTGCTCTCTTTTAAAGACTTGATGAGATCCTGAAGATCCTTCATAACTTTAATTCCCCAGCATTAGGTTCAACAAAAATACTATAATCATCCATGAGCTTGAAGCTCAATTTGACCATTTAAAACATTAATACTTATGATCTGATTATCATGAATTGTGATGAGATCCTGAAGATCCACACTTATGAAACTGTTAAACAGTTATCAGACATAGCTACTGACAATATAAATATTGTCAAATTCACACATCCCTGCTACTAAAAATCCAGCTAGGATTGACATACCAAATATAATGGATGCAATCCACCAGTAGTAGAAGTGGATATCCTCAATGGATGAGAGGATATACCACGAAGCTCCAAAGAGAGAAAAAACTCCTGGAGACCCTAAAACAATACCACCACGGGAAAGTGAGGTCATCTCCATATCCTCTCCCTTTCCAGAACCTCCAGAAGAGAATAAATTGAATAATGTACGTACATGGAGAGGTATTTGGATAAAACACACTTGTCGACAATTACTCACATTTTATTTTGCCATAGATATCGTTCCCAATCTCCGTTTCCTGAAGCAAACACAGAGATTTGGCCAGATTATGTGGAACGAGACAATAATAAGTTGAGCTGGACTCACTTATGAA
Organism: Scilla litardierei; assembly: GCA_030789695.1. Lineage (NCBI taxonomy): Eukaryota > Viridiplantae > Streptophyta > Magnoliopsida > Asparagales > Asparagaceae > Scilla > Scilla litardierei. The sequence goes on along the minus strand of CM061139.1, from coordinate 129,124,206 downwards.
ATGTGAAGTGTTTGGACCAGAAGTCCTGATATCAAAAGTTATCAAACATGTGGGTTACCGAGTAATGTATAAATAAATAAAATCGTGTGATATAAGCAAAATGCTATACCTTAGAGGTTTATTTCGCAGAAACCAGGAAGTAACCATGTAAGATGAGCTTAACTCACTTACAAAATTATTTAAACTGATGCATCAGGCTCCCTGGTCATGTTGCTATGGATGATGTGACAACATACCCTTACGAATTACCATCCTGAAGATGAAACCATCATCCTGAAGATGATAATCTTCCAGAATAATCATCCAGCAGATGAATTATCATCCAGAAAATGAAATTATCATCCAGTTGATGAAGAAACATGGATAATTGCAATCCACTAATACACCCACTGGTTGTATGGATGCACAGTAAGACCCCTTCCGTTCGCTGGAAGAGGAAAAGGATATCCTAGGTCTTGAAGTACCTTACTCAAGTGTTTTTGGTACACCCCTTTATCTGGCCAATTACACGCGACTCTAGAGAGCATTGGCAGTAAATCTGTTAGCCAGATACAGTGCAACGCTTGCAGCGCATCACTAGACCAAAGATATGTAGCTTCTGTGCTACCTCTAAGGATCAAGGATCATCCACCATGTTAAATGTATTTGCAGAAACAGGTTACAGATCATCGTGATGACTACAATAAAGGAACGATCAACTCCTGGAGACCAGCAAAGCATGCTTCCAAGGCAACATCAATCCCACCATCCCGAGAGACTCATCATTCAAGAAGCAAATCATAAGTACGCACCGCCAGGTCCTGCAGTACCTCACAGACACAGTGACGACTAGGTCAGAGACGTGGAGCTACCCACCAAGTCTGCAGACCACTCCTCTTCGGAAGAGCTCCCTCAGATTCAGTACCTGCCATTGATAAGCGATCTTGTATAGATGAGCGATACTTGTATAGATGAGCGATGTCTTGTATAGATGCGCGATGTCTTGTATTTTGTACTTGGAACATTGTAAGAGATTGATATATAGTTGCCTAGGAGATCTGCAAGCCTGCAGCTTGTACAGATCAGGGGGAGTCAAATGTAGTGTTGTACTCTTTTCCCTTGGCTATTGGTTTTTTCACTGGGTTTTCCATAGCTAAAGGTTTTAACGAGGCAACCTCATTGACTCTGGATCCAGAAGTATCCACCCCTAAATACTTCCACCAATCAGGGGAAGTTATGAAAAACTGTACTCTTTTCCCTTGGCTATTGGTTTTTCCCACTGAATTATCCATAGCTAAAGGTTTTAACGAGGCAGTTATCCCTAACTTAGGATCTGGAAGTATCCACCCCTTATGATACTCATAAGCACTATGGACACTGCAGTATTCATATGTCGACTATACAACGATGGTTGGATAAGGGGAAATGTTATGAGATGGGCCTAATTGGCCTATTGGGTATCCACCCACATTAAATAATATATATATGAGGCAAGGGGTTTTCTAGCCGTCAACCTTGCTCACAACAATACTTAGATATTAAAAATTAAGCAGGCCAGTTCCTCCAAAAAAAGAACTCCCATGCAAAAACCTCTTTGCTTTGATCCTCGCAAAGATAGCCATTGTTTGCGTGTCCTTGCCACTCATCAGCCAAGCATCTCCCGATCAAACCAAATCAGCCAGCCAAGTCTTGAGAACGAGGGGAGGCGAGGTGAGTTCAAGGTGGCGGCCGGAGTTTGAGGGTGGCGGAGTCTTGAGTCGGGGTGGCTTCGAACAGAGGCGAGCTCGTGACTGGGAGAGGCGCTCGGCGGGAATGACGTCGGAGCGCTCTGGGGTTTTGTGTGGCTGAGGAGGCACTGGGAAGGGGGTCGCTGGGCGAGGGTTGTGTGGGCTTGCCGGAGGTGAGTCGGAGGAGTAAGGAGGAAGGGGCTGAGGGCTCTCCGAGGTGAAGAGGCCGGTTGAGTTTTTAAGAAGAAGAATAAGAAGAAGAAGTAGAGGAGGATGAACGTGGAGAGGTTGCGTGATGTGGGGGAGGTACCGATCCCATGCACGGGATAAGGACGTGGGCGGTTGTTGGGATATGGGGAGGTTGCGGGTTAGGGAAAATAATTAGTTAGGATTAGGAGATAACGTTAGATTATATTAAGATTTGGATTTTTAAAATATTTAGCTAAAATGGTTTATAATATTAATAATATGATTATTACAACTTTACTTCTGGTCATCCAAAAATTATAAAGAAAATACCGGAGTGATCGTGCCTTTGAGAGGATCGTGAATACGGGGTCCAGTCACGTATTAAGGCTACGGAAGATAACAATAAAAATCAGAATGCAAAAAGAAATTACACATAACCCAATACAACTAAGAGATACGTACGACACACGTACAACAGAACGTGGCCGTTACAATTTTTCTTTTCATATATATTTAGTTTGTCTCATATTTTACTTCCACATTGGTTTAAACACACTAAGCATATGTAGTTATTCACATGTTCTTGCATGCATACTTAAAAACAACGCAGATAAATAGTAATACAATCCCATCATTTCAGAATAAATCACACTTAATATTAGGCTTAGCATGGCCATTACAATACGATACATATAATAGCTACTATTAAAGATCTGTACTAGTTATTAGCAGGGTGAAGCTCAACGAAATCCAAGGCCACTGGGTCAACTTCTTGAATGGCACATCTTCTTATCATAGAAATATTCAAGTTCTCTTTGACTTGGAGTCACACCATCACGTGAATTCGTCAAGCTTGTCTTGTGGTCTTGCGTTGACATCCACGCTTAAGCAAACTTCACTTGGTCTTTGATCTACATCTACTGTTGACGAGTGAATTCGTCAAACAATGAGGTGGAGCTGACGAGGACGCCTCTGGTGACGTGGTGCTTCGTCGGCTGAAGAGTGAGACCCGAAGATGGTTGAATTTGGGTCCAGTAGAGCTAAGTCCGAGCTATCTGGTGAAGCCCGACCTAACTCCGAGCTGTCTGCTGAGTTGACTGCTGAGCTATCTGCAGCACAGACAAAACGTCAGGGGGTCGGATCTGGGTTCCGACCCAAATCCGCTCTGATACTTAAGTCAATAAGGACTTAAGAAGGCTCGGGGCAGTCAAGACTGACCTATTGGGAGGTCGACTTGATACTGTCACACCGAGCTATGGAGGAAGAAATACCAGTGGAACGTGCTTAGCATCTCTAGAGCTTGAACCCTTCTTTCGTTTTTCTTTCCTCTATTTATAGGTAATGATGTCTCCTTTGGACTGTTAATGGGTAACAGCTCGGCATGATCATCTCCGGGAATAGGGATAACGGATGCACATTTACTCCGCCATTATTAACCAATCTTTTGATATTATCAGGGTCCAACTGGTAGATGAGCTGTTGCTTTGAATGGGTAAGGTGCTTGCTTTCTTCGGAGAGTTCTTGGGCCATTGGGCCGGAGCCTTTCTCTTCTCATGGACTTTCCTTATCAAGGAAATATCCCTCTCCGCTTAGTGGTCCGGCACAATGTAGTAACATCTACTTTGCTGATGATTTAGACATTGGCTAATTCTTTCCTGCACACCTTAATAAACATATTAGTGGAAGCATTATATTTGCTCATCATCAAAAACATGTAGCGGGAGAATCCCGTACCCAACAAGTACAATGCATTAGAGTTTGTCTTGTAAATATTTTTCAAGTGGTTAAAGCAGATGCAGTGGGAAGGAATTAGAATCCCACATCACATAAAACTGAAAGGTGACCACGTGGGATGGTATATTATTTCATGGGTGTAGCACAGTAGTCCCTTTAGTTGGGCATTACAGAGCACAATTTTCATTTTTTAATGAAAAAAAATTAATGCTTCGATATTAAAAATTAAGCAGGCCAATTCCTCCAAAAAGAACTCCCATGCAAAAACCTCTTGCTTTGATCCCCGCAAAGATAGCCATTGTTTGCGTCTCCTTGCCACTCCTCAGCCAAGCACCTCCCGATCAAACCAAATCAGCCAGCCAAATCACGGACAAACAATCCTCCATCTTTTTTTCCTCCTACTTTTTCATCAAATCAAATTAATTTTCATTTTTTTCTTTGTTCTTGTTCTTGCCCAAATTAATCATCAGAACTCCCCTTCTCTATCTAATAGAGTCTACTTTTATCGTAATTAAAGGGGATGCAGGGAAGGCCGATGGCGTAGCTTGGCATTGGATGCCCCTCCCATCAATGAGAAAGCTCTGCCCGAACCTCGACCGAGAAGATGGCCTCGACACCGTCCTCGAGGTCCCCATCCCCGACGAGATGCTGGCCAGCATCGGCGGCACGGCGGCCGCCCGATGGCAGAACATGCGCGCGTGGCTCAAGGCCCAGGCCTTCGACAAGGCCACCGAGGGGCCGTCCCCCGCCGGCAAGAACGCCGAGCTCCAGCTCCTCCTCAACGTCGTCGGCTCGCCCCTCATCCCTTGCCCCGTCGCCTTCGACCAGGCCTTCGGCAAGTCCATCAGAGACTGCTCCATTGTAAGTCAAGCATTGAGAAACTTCATCAGACCGATGTTAGTAGTTGCTAACCAGTGTGCGTGGCGATTTATATGATCAGCAAGCTTCGACGGCCAAATACATCCTCCAGCAGTACATTGCGGCCACCGGCGGGCAGTCGGCGCTGACGTCGATACGCAGCATGTACGCCATCGGGAAGGTGAGGATGAGCGCGTCGGAGTTCCACATGGGCGACCAGAGCGTGGCGACCAGCGGGCACGCCGAGATCGGAGGCTTCGTGCTCTGGCAGAAGACCCCCGACCTCTGGTACTTCGAGCTCATCATGGGCGGCTGCAAGATGAGCGCCGGGAGCGACGGCAAGGTGGCGTGGCGGCAGTCGGCGTCCGAGCAGTCCCACGCGTCCCGCGGCCCTCCCCGGCCTCTCCGGCGATCATTGCAGGTATAGCCATGCAATGCATGCATGTCTTGGCTCTTATACATATAGGACCATGTGATCGTCCAACGCGACGTGCCAACCGGTAGTACATTCGTATAATACACAAAATGATTATTATGAATGTGTGTTGTTAGGGGTTGGACCCGAGGGCAACGGCAAACCTATTCTCGGAGGCGACATGCATAGGGGAAAAGGTGATCGACGGAGAGGAGTGCTTCATCCTGAAGAAGGAGGCGGGGCCGGCGACGCTCAAGGCACGAAGCGCGCCGAGCTTCGACATCATACACCACACGATGTGGGGGTACTTCAGCCAGCGGACGGGGCTGATCATCCAGCTGGAGGACTCGCACCTGCTGCGGATGAAGGCCGGGCGGCGGGGGGAGAGCATCTTCTGGGAGACAAGCATGGAGTCGGTCATCGGGGACTACAGGCACATCGACGGCATCAACATAGCCCACGGCGGGAAGACGGCCGTCACGCTGTTCAGATACGGCGAGGGGTCGATCAACCACAAGCGGAAGCTGGAGGAGTCGTGGAGCATCGAGGAGGTCGACTTCAACCTCTGGGGGCTCACCCCGGACTGCTTCCTGCCTCCTTCCGACTTGAAGAAGGATGATGATTAGCCCTGAAGCTCTTCATATAAGCACGTCTCTTGTAATCCTGAAAAAGCTTTGTTTTTTTGTTAATTAGAGATGTATGTTTAATTAAAGTGACCTTTTCTTTAGTCTTTGCCCCCATTGTCTTCTTCTTTTGGATCCTGATCACTGTTTTCAAGGATGTTTAAAACTAATTTGATGAGAACTGAGGCTTTTGAAGAAGAGATATCAAATACAAGTATGCTATGTGATGCATGTACTTCATATCAAATTAATTTGCTATGTGAAATTTGCTATGCTGATATCAAGGATATACAACGTACCCAATGTTGGTTTTCATATCAATTCTGATCATCACCCATCTCATGTATTAATGAATTTCAGAGAAGAAAGATCACACACACAACAAATTTTATGTTGTTTACGGGTGTTTTCTCACTACTGTTATTCTTGGAAGATTATTGATGATTATACTGTTGCAGTAGCCGGTGTAGGATGACGTTAATTAGCAGATGACTGGGTACTGAGAGCGAGCTAACTCCGGGCTGAATAGACATCAATCCGAGCTATTTCAGCTAGGTCCGAGCTATTTCCGGGCTACCTTCAGCTTCCTGCAACGAAAAGAGCTCGTTAAGGAGGGTCAGATCTAGGGTCCAACCTAACCCACTCCGATGCTTAAGTTAGATATTGACTCAAATGATGCCCGTGGTAACTATGGCCGATCTGTTAGGAGATCAACCGATAGTTATCTCGCCGAGCTATGGAGGAAAAGTAGAATTTTAGGTGGAGCAAATACTAGTATAGGTGTACCTGACTTTTTTGGTTCTCAGAAATTGTCCACTCTCTCATTGTCCGTGAGACTACTTATAAGCAATTGCTTTTGAGGGACGTTAGAAGATAACGTTCAAGCTTTTAAACTGCTTTATTGCTTTTGGCGTGAGCTGTCGTCATTGATGACGAGCTTAACAGTCAGTCGTTGAACGCCATCATTCTGAGCTGATGCTTTAAATGAAGAAGCCCAACGGTCAACTGGGCTATCGTCTTAAATGAAGAAACGAGGGCCTCACGTAGGGGGCCTCTAAGCTGTTGGGCCAAAGCTGTGAGTTTTACTAGGCTTTTGGACATGTCCGCTCAAATAAACAACTGATTGATCATTGTGTGGCTCAGTGCTGTATCAATAGCCCTCATCTCCCGAGCTCAATCGCCGCGACAGCGGTTAAGGTCGGGTGATGTGGCATGCATTAATTGGACGTGTATGGCAGTCGAGGCGACATAGAGAAAAAGCGGCACCGGCCCCTATGGCCACAGTAGTTTGGTGAGTAAAGCAGAGATGAACTGGACATCAATGTCTCACTGGTATCATCGGAATCAAGCATAATGACTTGGCATAAGGGAGAATAGATGACCTCGGTCGCATATTGTCAAGGTATCCACGCTAATCCGTAGACATGCGCACTTAGAGAAAGTAAAATGGAAAAAGCGGATCATGTTCTTCCTATTAATGCTCTCTTGGATTATATTTGTGGAAGATATATTAGCTCAGCAAGATATAATCTTTGAAACGAAAAACAAAAAAATCGAAATAAAAAATAGCATAATGGATTGCTCCATATACTTGTTTTTTAACTAATAATATCTACGCAGATGCTCTGCATTCCAAGTATGGACGAGCTCTCTATCGTCCATTGTAGAGAGTATGTATGTTGCGGGACGAAAAACTTCAGTAATCTTGTACGGACCTTCCCAGTTGGCAGCGAGCTTGCATTGACGGACGATCTCTAGGGAGAATGTTGTGTTCCTCAGGACTAGGTCACCCAAGTGGAAGCTCCTGCCACTGACTCTGAAATTATAGTACCGAGCTACTCGATGCTTCTACCGGCTGATAGTTGCAAGCGGTCGGTTTCGTACCTCATCAACAAACTCTACATTCAATCCGAGGTCTTCCATATTCTTTTCCTCATTAAAGCACTTGAGACGAAACGATTCCTCGCCGGCCTCTATCAGGACTATCGCCTCTGCTCCAAAGGCGAGCATGAAGGGTGTCTCCCCTGTGGCATCCTTATAAGTCGGCATGTATGACCAAAGTATCATTGGGAGTTCTTCTGGACATGTATCACGGGTGTCTCTGACTTTCTTGCGCAGTGGCTCCAAGATGCATTTGTTCTGTTAATCCGTTGGTCCGAGGATGAGCTATGGAGGCGAAATGCAGTTTGATCTTCCATTCTGAACAGAACTCTTTGACACCAGCGTAGTCGAACTGCGGTCCATTGTCAGTGACTATGGATCGAGGGATGCCGAACAGGCAGATGATTGATTTCCAAGCAAAGCTCTTGATTTTCTTCCAAGTGATGATGTCCAAAGGCTCTGCCTTTATCCACTTTGTGAATAGTCCACAGCTAAAACCAAGAACTTCATTTGTCTGCTTGCAGGGGTGAAGGGACCGAGTATATCGAGTCCCCATTCGGCGAAAGGTACATGGCTGATAATAAAAACTAGGTCGGCTGCTGGAGCCACTCTGTGCTTTGCGAACCTTTGATACTCCGGTCATTTTCGCACATATTCAACTGCATCATCGATCCACGGGATGCGATCGTAACATCTTCCACCCCTATGGTAATTGGCCGTTAAGACCCTTAATCGGAGGGTCAAGTCATCGTCAGTGTGCTGAAGACATGTATGTCAACTTGAATTTTCCATAAACTGTGCCAAATGTTTACGGGTGTTTTCTCACCACTAATATTATTGAATGATTCTTGATGATGGTACGCTTGCAATAGCTGGTGTAGGATGACGTTAGCAGCTAACTGGGTATTGGGCGAGCTAACCCCGGGCTAAATAGACCTCAATCCGAGCTATTTCCGGACTACCTTCAGCGTCCTGCAACACGAAGAGCTCGTTATGGAGGGTCGAATATATGGTCCGACCTAATCCCATCGATGCTTAAGTCAGATGGTAACTCAAAAGATGCTCGTGGTTACTATGAACGATCTGTTGGGAGATCAACCGATAGTTATCGCGCCAAGCTATGGAGGAAATGTATAACTTTAGGTGGAGCAGATACTAGAATAGGAGTACCTGACTTTTTTGGCTCTCAGAAATTGACACATCTCCCATTTTCCAAGCGACTACTAATATACAATTGCTTTTGAGGGACGTTAAAGAGTAACGTCCAAGCTTTTAAACTGAATTATTGATTTTAGCCTGAGCGGTCACCATAAATGACGAGCTTAACGGTCAACCATACCGTCATTCTTGAACACCTTCATTCTAAGCTGATGATTTAAATAAAGAAACCCAACGGTCAACTGAGTTGTCGTCGTAAATGAAGAAACAGACGGCCGTTGGGCTGTTGAGCCAAAGTTGTAGGCTTTAGTAGGCGTTTGGGCATGTCCGCTCAAATAAACAACTAGGTGATCATTAGGCCGCACCAGTATCACATACAAGAAACACAATAGTAATCATAAAAACATGCATCTACTCGAATACAGCATAAGAACAAAGCAGCAATGAGCCTAAAGTGGCATTTTGAAGATACAGTACAGCCAAACCTCGAAAAATTATTTCAGTCAAAAAAAGGTCTTTGTTTCAGGAATTAAAAAGAAAAGAAAATACATTGAAAACAAGTACCAATGTAATTCCAGGACGCTTTATATCCCTCGCGAAATTATTGCAGGTTTTGTTCTGGATACAAAAAAAAACCGTCTGAAAGACAACACAGGCAAATAGCTGAAAGCGTGATGCCCGACAATAGGCTCTAGCCAGTGAGCGCAGATGCACCCGATATAATCTCAATCAGCTCTGTAGTGATCGATGCTTGACGGGTCCTGAAGATTTATAAAAAAAGAACAGAGAAGCGTCAGTCTTATTGAGACGAGGAGAATTGCAACATGTAATGGAGAGGCATCGGTGTGAAAGGAGAGACCTGTTATAGGTGAGAGTGAGGCGATCAAGCATTTCGCCTGCGTTTCTGCTGGAGCTGTCCATGGCAGACATCCTTGCTCCGAGTTCGCTGCATGCATTCTCTAGGACTGCGTTGAACAGAACCTGTAAACGGACAGATGTTGAAGAGTCCCGGGAAAAACGAAATAGCATATCATCATGTTATCATCCCATACATAATCGGCAAACTCTGTTGAATGATACCAGTGCAAAGTGAGTCAAGGCAAAGTAGTAAGATTTAGACATCTAAATAGGCATATGTTTGTGGAAATGTGTGATGCAAACTGTGGACTGATGCCACAGCAAGGTGAGGAATGGCAAAGTAGTGAAATTTGAATATCTAAATAGAAATATGTTGTGGGAATGCCTAATAGATGTATAAACAAGATAACTCTATGCATTAAGTACACTAATAATAATTCCATTTATCTTGCTCTCTGATATGTGTTTCGACCAAGTCAGGAGGACTTTGAAAGGCAGCTTCTCATGTTTGAAGACATTATTGTCTACCTAAACCACTGATTGGCATTCTATGTTATGATTAGACACGCACCTGGACTTCATGCTCCAACATGCACATGTGACGTACACATGAGAACACCGGTGCATGCTTTTGTGTATGTGTATGCTTGTGTGTTTAATGGGTATCATGACATATAAGATCTCTCTCATTTACGCTTCTGTGATCCTCTCATATTCATATACGCTTCTGCGATGGATTCTCATCCACATAGTACGTGGATGATAACAAGTACACCACATATGACTTGTAGTATTGTACTATATGAAGGAGGATATGTCATGTGGGTGTATATGAAAGAGATCCCGCATATATCATATGATATTTATTATTCACACACACTCACACACTAGAAATTGCATGTGCCCGGAGGGCATGTAGGCAGTCGTCGTCCGGTCGCAAATGCGGAGAGAACCGAGGGCAAAAGGGAAAAAAAGCGTGGATGTGCGTATGAGTAACGTCGGGGGGGGGGGGGGGGGGGGGGGGGGGGGGCAAAAGGAGGAAAAGCAGATATCGAAGCCCAGCACCCAAAAACCCACTCCAAACCAAGTCCCCAACCCCCCCCCCCCCCCCCCCCCCAAACACCAAAAACCAAGCCTAGAACCCCACCCAACCCCCGCCAGACTAAGGTGGCATGCATGGGGCGAAATGTTTGTCCCAGTCAACTTGTGACTGTGACAAACGCCCTCATTTGTATTTTATATATGTACGGCACGAAAAAACCCAAGAACAGGATTCGACGAATGCTTCCAACCAAAAAAGAGTGAGAATCGTGGGTGTGTATCGGTATCGCTAGAGGGTAAAAGTTGCTAAAATGCAAGTCCCAAAATGACAAACTTGTAAATACAATGGGTTGGGAGGGTTTTCTTTTGGAGTGGGTTTGTCCCAGTCAGCTTGTGACTGGGATAAACCTGCAAACTTGGACAATCCAGTTGAACAACCCTCTTTTGTATTTTATATATATATATATATATATATATATGCAAAAAATGTACCTAAGAACGTGCGCAGGTAGAATTACCTGCGCACGCCCCCTCTGTTCGGTGTTTGTAAATATTTTTTTTTTGAATTTTTTTTTGCAGTAGCTAGATATACTTGTTATGAAGCTCCCCACAAAATTTCAGGTCAATCCGACACCGTTTGAGCCTCCGTTCATCGATTTCAAAAACGTTGCGCAAAACTGTCCAGAATTCTGGACAGTTTTGCGCAACGTTTTTGAAATCGATGAACGGAGGCTCAAACGGTGTCGGATTGACCTGAAATTTTGTGGGGAGCTTCATAACAAGTATATCTAGCTACTGCAAAAAAAATTTTCAAAAAAAAATATTTAGAAACCCCGAACAGAGGGGGCGTGCGCAGGTAATTCTACCTGCGCACGTTCTCAGGCACATTTGCCCCTATATATATATATATAGTGAAAAAATCCTCCCTACGGGACATTATATATATATAGTGAAAAAATCCTCCCTACGGGACATTGACTCTGACCAGCCTAGTGCTTTTATTCCCCTCTCTAATTGGGGGATCATTGATAACGGTTAAAGTTCCATGTATCTCCTCTTTGCTTGATATTTCGGGTTGTTAGTGGGTTGTTGGAGGTGACGGCGCTTGTGCCCTCTCCCTCCTCTACCTTCCAACTAGCCGGTCTATCTAAGCTTGTAATTTTGTAATTATTTTGTATCAATAAAGACTACCACTAACCTGTCAAAAATATATATATATATATAGTGAAAAATGGAGAAGAGCTGACAGCGCTGGAAATTTTTCCAGCGCTGTCCGCATTTTGGGCGAGATAAAAGTATTTTTTTTGAAATTTTTTTTGCAGTAGTTAGATATACGTGTTAGGAAGCTCCCCACAAAATTTCAGCTCGATCCGACACCGTTTGAGCCTCCGTTCATCGATTTCAAAAACGTTACGCAAAACTGTGGACAGATTTGTGTAACGTTTTTGAAATCGATAAACGGAGGCTCAAACGGTGTCGGATTGACCTGAAATTTTGTGGGGAGCTTCCTAACACGTATATCTAACTACTGCAAAAAAATTTTCAAAAAAAATATTTTTATCTCGTCCAAAATGCGGACAGCGCTGGAAAAATTTCCAGCGCTGTCAGCATTGGCCCATTAACCTCGTATATATATATAAGTGTTTGGATGAGAAAAACATGGCGCAAAAGCCCGTGCGAAAACAGTTTATCTATTTTTTAAAAACAAAATTTGATGTTTAATCCATTCAATTATATACCTCAGAGAAAATAATGGGTGAACCCTAGGAGGATTTGAGCATCGATCCACCCGTTACAAAATTTAACGGTTTTAGAACAATAGAACTTTTTGTAATGCTTTGATCGAAGGCCAAATCACATTATCTTTCAACCATTATTTTTGAGGGGTGTATAACTACATGAAGTGAAGTATGAAAAAAAATGTAAAAAAATTCAAAAAAAGACAAACATTTTCGCACAGAACTTTCTGTGCGAAATGTTTGCAATTGAAAATTTTCTATATATCTATATCTATATCTATATCTATATCTATATAGAAAAATGATAAAATGAGATGGTGAGATGGGATATTTATATCGTTAACAAGCCAAATCTATTTTCCAAATCAATAACCGAAACCGTTCATTATGTTCTATCTATCAAGTGTTCTTTATGTTAAAATTTCTTGTTATTTAGAGATTTCTATCAAATCCATCAAGTGTTCACAAGATGGACGGCTTACAAGCTGCCCACAAATGAAACAAAATTGGAACGGGTTGATTCAAAGGAATTTGGGGTTTATAATCTCTATTTTTAGGATATAAACGTATCAACATGTTCTTCAAGATGAACAGTGACAATTGTTGATTGGTGTTAGCGACTGGACCATCTCACGATAAGAATCTCATCTCACCATCTCATCATAGCCTTACACTATAACACACACTAGAAATAACACGTGTAGAGAGTGCACAGTGCAAAAAATCCATACAGGATGCGGTGCACGTCCACAACCGAAAAGGAGTGAGAAGTGTGGGTGTGTGTATCGTCGGTGGGTAAAAAGGGGAAAAGCTAGGGTTTATGGTGTTATTTGAATTTAGGTTTTATTGAATGGTGTGTGCTTTTGGGTTTTTGGGTGCCTTTTGGGTTTAGGGGGTTATGTTGCATCCCATGAGGCGATGTGGCATTGCGACATGGGACAGCCCATTAATCAACCCTCATTTGTATAAAGTATATATATATATATATATATATATATATATATCATACAAATGAGGGATGTTTTTGAATTTTGTCCTACTAGGACAAAGGGTTGTCCCCATGTGGCACCCAAAAGTGTTTGGGAGAGTGGGGCCCAATGGGAAGTGGGTGAGGAGTTTGGTGTTTTGGTGGAACCCTCAAACAAAAGCCCACCAAATTCTCCTTATTTGCAAGCTTGTCATTGATTTTTCATAAAACCCAAAGATACTGCATCTTCCTCAAATTAACGGGTTTGCCATCGCTTTTTCCACTTTGCACCACATGTTTTTTTGTGCTTTAGTCCCTATTTTCCCTCCTTTTACCCCATGAAGGTCCTTTCTAACACACCCAAACTTTTTTTCGCTTCGGCCCACACTTCTCCCCGGGTTTTTTTCAGTTCATGTGCACTATGTGCACGGGTTTCTCCTGGTCCCGCATTTGCTTCCGGGCGACGACTGCTTCCATGCCCTCCGGATTTAGCCCGTGCTTTTCCTCCTTAGGCCTCCCGACCCTCCTTACACACACTTTTTTCGCTTTGGCTCCTGCTTCTCTTTGCATTTGCGTCCGGACAGCAACTGCCTCAGTGCCCTTCGGACACAGGTAATTTCTAGTGTGTAATTTCTTGTGTGTTGACTAAGCTCCGTTCGGATGGACGAAACATACAAATCCATCCAAGTCAATTTTAAAATTGGTCATTCTAAATGGAAAATTCCTTCATTTGGATGTGATCTACCATATCTAAACTACATACAAACAAAATTTCAAATGATTTGTACATGTTTTACACATGCATCAATTGGTTGCAAAATTAGTTGATTTTATGCATCAAGTGGTTTTAAAATTAGTTGATTTTATGCATCAAGTGCTGCAAAATTAGTTGATTTTATGGTTATTCAAAAACATTAGTTTTGAAACCAATTGATGCATGTAATCAATTGATGCACGTGTAAAATATGTCCAAATCTTTTGAAATTTTGTTTGTATGTAGTTTAGACACGATAGATCGCATCCAACGGAATGGATTTTCCATTTAGATTGCCTATTTTTAAAATTGACTTGAATGGATTTGCATGTTTAGTTCATCCAAATGGAATATAGTCAACCTCTATATGCGTGTGGAGTTTTGACACTAGCCAAGAAGGAAATTTTCTCCTTGTCTAACTGATGTTCGTTTTTTCACACACATGTAATAACGATATCATATGACATATAAGGATATTTCTCATATTCGCCTCTAAGACTACACCTTCTGTTATTTTTTAGGATCAAAACCGTTCATTTTTATCTGTATATTCTATAACCTTAAAAGATAGAATATCATGTGAATCTTATGGGTTTATCTATTCATCCACCCATCGCAAATTTAACGATTTTACAGGGATAGAACTTTTGCGACGATGGATGAATGGGCAAAATCCCTTGGATTTATCTGATATTCAGTGTTTTGGATTTTTAGAATATGAAGATCAAACTAAACGAGTCTGATCCTCTAAAATAATAACTAAGATGGGAGTTTTGGAGGCCGCACATGAGTCTTAGCCTCATATATCATATGATACACATTATTCTCACATATATATGCAAATGATCCATTGAGAAAACTTTCCTATGCAAACCGTGGGAAAATTATCTCTTTGATATTTTTTCATAGATCTAAACTGTTAAATATTATCGACACATCCTAATACACTCCCAAGCCAAAAATCAATATCATCCAACCCTATTTGCCACTTGATCGGATCGGTATAAATGTTCTATTGTTTTGAAACAGTTACATTTGTAACGGCTTGATCAAGTGTCAAATATCTAAGGGTTCACCTTTTATTTTCTTCATGAGATATACACATATATGTGTATGGATTAAATCTTGAAAAAATTGAAATTTTTAATAAAAAGTAAAAAGATTTTCGCATCATGTTCATATGCAAAATGTTTGCATAAGAACATTTCCATAAGAACATTGCCATAAGAATAATGCCTATCAGATACCCATTATTCTCATATATATATATATATATGAGAATAATGGGTATCTGATAGGAACTAGGAAAAGGATGAGATTTTTATTGCTCAAACTGAAAATAAACGGATAAATTTGGCTACAATCAAAGAGGTAACCTTCCTCTCAAGACGCCGATTGATAAGGGATGTACGCACCCTCCCGTAGATCGAAGAACTATCTCTCCTCTTTCACAAAATAATAAAATCATGCATGCCCTAGGGCCGGCCGGCCATCCCCCTTCTAATACCAATCCACTTATTAGCAAATTACAAGTATGCCCCTATTACATTAAAATAATAAAAAATCCTAAAAGTTGCGAATACGCCCCTGAATCATGCGATTGGGCCATGTCCTCCTCTGGTGCGCTGTCGTATGTAGGTGATGAGCTCATCACCACTCCCCCCCAAAAGAGCCACCTTGTCCTCAGGTGGAAATCGGAAAAGTGTTGTGCCATGACGCCCACCAACTCTCAGGTGCTCTCATGCTCCGACAAGCCCTTCCACCGCACCAACACTTCTCAGTCCCCAGTGCTCCCCCTACGTACCCCCTTCAACTCCTCAAGCTCCAAAATCACCTCAATATCTTCTGTCAATGTCTCTGGGAGTGAAGGAGAAGGTGTATGTTCACCAATCGCCTGACGTAGCTGGAACACATAAAATACAGGATGGATGATAGATCCTGTGGTAACTTCAATCTGTATGCAACTGGTCGCACATTGGCCTCTAACTCGTAAAGGCCCAAAATATCTGGGGGATATCCTCTTATTCCTTATATGGACCAGGGATTTCAGTCTATAAGGACGCAATTTTAGATACATGTCTCCCACGTCAAACTGTACATCCATGCGATGTAAGTCCACCCTAGCCTTCATGATCTGCTGAGCTCTGGCCAAATAGAGCTTCAGCTCCTCCAAAGCACGCTCCCTCTCTGCCAAGTACTGCTCCACCTCCAAAACTGGGGTCGTCTCCTGGCCATAATGCAATAAGTGTGGAGGGTCCCGACCATTCAATATCCTGAAAGGACTCGTCTAAGCTGCTGTGTGAAAAGACGTGTTATACCAGTACTCTGGCCAAGCTAGCCAACGAGTCCACTCCTTTGGGCTCTCTGAAATAAAGCACCGTAGGTAGGTCTCAATACTCCTATTGACGACCTCAGTCTGGCCGTCCGTCTGTGGATGGCACGATGTGCTCCGCTTCAATACCGTACCATGCAACCTGAAAGCTCCAACCAAAATCTGCTCAGAAATACCGTGTACCTATCGGAGACAATGGACTTAGGCTGCCCGTGTAAGCGAATGATCTCCCTCAAAAACACATCTGTCACTGAAACTGCACTGTAAGGATGCCTAAATGGTATGAAATGTGCATACTTGCTGAGGCGATCGACTACAACAAGTATCACTGTGAACCCTCAGACTTGGGCAACCCATCAATGAAATCCATGGATAGATCTTCCCAGACCTGCTCTGGCAAGGATAATGGCTATAGCAAACCTCCAGGGACCATCACCATGTACTTGTGCCACTGGCAAACGTCACACTCCGCCCTCATCTTCGAAACATTCTTCTTCATCTACTTCCAATAGACCTCCCTCGCTAATCTCATATAGGTCTTTAGGACCCCAGAATGTCTGCAAACGGCACTGCTATGAAACTCCTGGAGAATAGCTGGAATGTATATAGATGACCTCGGTATCACCAGACGTCCATGATGTAACAATCTCCCGTCCTGCAAGGCATAGCCTGGATGATACTCTAATCCCTGCAACAACTGATGGTATTGTTACTCCTGGAAGACTACCTGCAGATGTCCAAGTGCTCCTCCAAGGAACAACTGTACACAAGGATATCATCGAAAAACACTAGTATAAATCGTCTAAGGTAAGGACTGAATACATTATTCATCAAGGCCTGAAAGGTAGCAGGTGTGTTAGTCAAGTCAAAAGGCATAACTATGAACTCATAATGGCCTTCATGCGTTCTGAAGGCAGCATCATGATCTGATGGTAGCCTGATTTAAGG
This sequence comes from Scilla litardierei, assembly GCA_030789695.1. NCBI lineage: Eukaryota > Viridiplantae > Streptophyta > Magnoliopsida > Asparagales > Asparagaceae > Scilla > Scilla litardierei. The sequence goes on along the minus strand of CM061139.1, from coordinate 129,107,003 downwards.
TCAATTTTGTAAAAATGGCTGAACCATGCAACACGTCCATGAGCTCGTCAATCATAGGTATGGAGAACTTATCAGGCACCGTCTCCTTATTTAATGCTCTGTAGTCCATACAGGATTGCCCAACTCTCATCCTTCTTCTTCACCAGCAGCACAGGACTGAAAAAGGACTCACACTGGGCTGGATGACACCAGCTTGGACCATCTCTGCCATCATCCTCTCTATCTCATCCTTCTGTGCATATGGGTAGCGATAAAGTCTCACACTGATGGGAGACACGTCCTCCCGCAGAACTATGGTGTGCGCATGGTCTCTAGGCGGTGGAAGGTTCCGAGGCTCCTGAAAAACCTTCTCAATCTGCTCCAGCAACGTCTGCACCTCCCTTGAGATAGGCATTCCACTACCGGCCTCAGCACCACCCTCTCCTGCTAACGTGTGTAGCTCCACCAGAAAACAACTCCCTTCCTGCCTGGATAGTCCTTACTATGGTGTTCAGCGAGACCAAGGCTCTGCATAGACTGGGGTCCCCTGCAATACCAATACTCTCCCGTCCTATTGGAACTCCATCCTGAGCAGCATCCAGTTCACCTTCATTTCTCCCAGTGTATGTAACCAACTCATGCCTAAGATCAAAACTGTACTCCCCAAGTCTAAGGGCAGGAAGTCTGCTAGCACATGTACCCCCTACAGCGTCAGCACCAACCCACCGCACACTCCCCGACTGCTCTCCTTCTTGCCAGTCCCCATCATGACACTGAAACTGCCACCGTCTATCAGCTGAAGTCACAGCTACTCCACCACCCTCCTGGAGATGAAATTGTGGGTAGCACCACTGTCAATCAGTACTGTCACCTCCTGGTTATAAATATGTCCCCTCAACTTCATAGTATGGTTCGGTGTGAATCCGATCACGGAGTTTAGAAAAACCTCTGCCACGTCTAGCAGATGGTGCTCTGTATCCTCCTCGATGGTCTCGTCCTCAACATCAGCCTCAACATCCTCGTCCTCTAGTAACAGCACCTAAAGCTTGCACCTTGCGCACGCGTGTCCTGAAGTGAACCTCTCATCGCACTGGAAGCAGAGCCCCTTCTGACGCTTCTCCCTCATCTCTACGTCAGTCATCCTCCTAAATTTTTCCACCCACCGACGGTGTACTGTTTTTCTCTCCACTCTTCTTCTTGGTGGTCTAATCAGCCCATATAGACACCATCTGTCCTCCTGTCGTGGCCTGGCTACGGGAAACAGGTCCACCCCAGCTACCTATCGCCCTCATATCCTCTTTCTGGCGATCCTCCATCATCTAGGTGTACTCCATGGCCTCCAACAGGTACTGAGGCTTCTGTATGCAAACCTTCGTGCAAATGGTAGCCTTCAGCCATCCATAAAGGTACTCTCCATCATCTCATCAGACATGTCATGCACTTGTCCTGATAGTGCCTCGAACCTCTCCCTGTAGTCCCTCATTGTGCCATCCTGCCTGAGGGAAAGTAGCTGCTCCCGCAAATTGCCCAAATGAGTACCACGGAATCTCTCCACCAGCCCATCCATTATCTCCTCCCACGAGCTAAACGGCCGCCTCTCATCCCTCCACTGATACCAAGCAAGGGCCTTTCCATCTAGACATATCGCTGTCTCCAACTTCTGATCCTCTGTCATGCGGGAGACCCTAAAAAGCTCTCCGCCATGTAGATACATGCCATCGGATCCTCCTCGAACACTGGCATCTTCAGCTTTCGCAGTCTACCCACCGTGAACGTCCCTTTGTCTCCTCGCCCCTTGCGTGACTGGGCCGATGATAGTGCTGCCACCTCTCCTGATGGGTCTCATAGCCCCTCTATGGGCCTCTCTCACGATCTCCATGGCCCCCTCGTGGGCCTCCTCCTCGACCCCCGTAGTCTCCCTAGCCGTCACCTCCAGCCCCATCAACATGCTCCTCCTCGAAGTCTCGGTAGCCTTCTCCAGTCTCTCCAGGATATCCCCCATAGGTGCGGCATGGGTGTCGTCTGTCATCATCATACCGGGGGGTCCAGAGGGTCTCGAAACCCTCCTCCATTGTCGTCGTACTCCTGAAAATTCCCGGGATAGAAATCATCGTCAAACGCGCCTATCAAGACATCGGGAAGTGGCTGAAACCCCCTGTCGGGCTCGTAATCCCCTCACCGTGGGCCCAAAAGACCGTGGATAGCCCGTCTGGGCTCGGAGGCAACCGGGGGGCCCTGGGGAGGGGCTGTCGGGCCCTATATGGGCCCCAACGGCCCTTTCGATGGTCAACAGGGACCGTCGGACCCTCCGGCTCGCCGAGGCCCGAGCGGCCTTGCGGAAGGACCGCCTGGGCCTGTTGTTGATGGTGGTGGCTCGCACGTCGCTGGGGAGGAGCCCCGGGGCCACGCAGGGCTGTCGAGGCCAGCGAGGGCCCGGCCAGAGTCATCGGCCCCCTGCGAACCTTCCGCCTCTTCCAGGTGGGCCGGTCGACCCCATAGGAGATTTTTAGGGTTCGGCTGGATCCCTCCTTGTCGTTATTGGGTCGTGGCGACCTCTTCCCTCCACAGCTCTTCATCTTCGTCTTCGAAGTGTCAATCGGCATCGAAAAGCAACCCCTCCTCGTAGTCCTCCACTTTTTGCCGTCACTGTTCAATTTCTTCGAGATCTCCGCAAGTTGAAAGATGATCTTCAATATGGTTTCTACATGTTGCTTTAGGGTTTCTGCTTGCTTCGTTAGTTGATCACCATGCGTCGTTAGGGTTTGCTTCACGTCCTCGATTTCACCATTAAGCTTCTCCTCCATTGCATCGGTACGATCTTTGGATCTCCTCGCCACCGTCATGGATCGACGTGCTTTGATACCAAAATGATAGGAACTAGGAAAAAGATGAGATTTTCGGATAAATTTGGCTACAATCAAAGGTGTAACCTCCCTCCCAAGACGCGATTAATAGGGGATGTCTGCACCCTCCCGTAGATCGAAAAACTATCTCTCCTCTTTCACAAAATAATCAAATCATGCATGCCCTAAGGCCGACCAGCCCTCCCCTTCTAATACTAATCCACTTATTAGCAAATTACAAGTATGCCCCTATAACAATTAAAATAATAGAAAAAAGCCTAAAAGTTGCGAATACACCCGTTAATCATGCGGTTGGGCCCAGACCTCTGGTGCGCCGCCGTGTAGGTGATGAGCCCATCAGTATCATATGGCATATGAGGAAAGACACAAAAAGATAGGAAGTACAAGCCCCACATGGGCTTGTACTTGTAATTTCCATCTAAGCATCGTTTGCCATATGATACCCATTATTCTATACACACACACTAATTATAACCCGTGACCTATGGTCACGGGGCATTCAAAATATTCCTCTGAAAATTTCACCCCATTTAAAATTTTAATTTTCTCCCAAAAAAATTTGCAGCATCTTCAAAATCAACCTAAAAACTTACAGCCACCTTCAAAATATTACCCCCAACAAAAAATTTAACCATATTCAAACTAGAATTTAGTTCCTCTCAGAAAATTTAGTATCCCCCATATATATATACCCCATATATTTTTGAAAAGTAATAATTATGCTGCATTAACTCAAGAAAAATTCAGTATGCACTTCAAGGGTATTGTAGTATTCTAGACTATTCTTGGGTATAGAGAGGAGAGATGACACAAGCGTCGTCATCCCCAACTAGCCAATCCTAGAATAGAACATCTATAGACCTTGAAAACATGCTGAAATCACTTTACAAATTAGGACCAATCTATGATAGTCCTAATAGGCCATCGTACATACTAAACATAGACTTATTAATGATGTTGGATACCCTTCGTTCCGGCGAATCCTCCGAGGGCCAGACAGAGGAGAAGATCTCTGCGTATTAGTTTCAATGGTGGATCCAGCCTTTGCAGTTCTCTTTTTCAGAATATTATTGATCGTCACATGACACTCCTCTCTGTCTTCAGTGATATGTCTTCGGTGATACCATCTGGCAGGGTGTTAACACCAGCAGAGGGGGTGGAGGATATATATGAACTCATACAAGTTAGAGCATATATATGAACTCATACAAGTTAGTAGTTGGTTGTTCTTCATATTATTAAAGCACTGAAAATAATAAAATGATCCATATATCATTATCATGTGTCAAAAGGGTGCATAACATGCTTCACATTATACATATTTAAAAGTCGAACAAATTCTATGCTGTTAAAACCACTTAACAGAGCTATACACACACATAGAATACCAATTTTAAGTTGATCCTACATATCATAGATTCTATGTTAGATATAAAGCCTTGTTCCAACAAGGTTTGATATCTAGGTTTCTAACCCTTTTTCCATTAGAAGTTCCATCATCCAATTGGGTTAGTTACCAAAGTCTTGTTTGGAGTTTCAGTTTCGTTTATGGTGTGTAAAAATATATAATCGAAGCATCTACAACCAAACCAACGGACATGTCTCCGTCTCAATTTATTTGTATATGCAGTGCCTACAGAGTATATAAAGGTAAGATATAAGCTAAGTGGAGGTTAGTTAAGAGATTCGACTTATTGTACTTTCAACTAGTTAATGCAAATATTAATCCAAACTGACATGAAAGCCGTCACCTAAAAGTCAAATTGAGACTACAATGAAAGTCATATCCAAAATAACATCATATTATGTGGATTTTGTATAGCAATTGAAATTATGTGGATTTTGTATAGCAATTGAAATTAGATGGAGATGATATATAATATCTGGAAGTATAGACTCTCTCTCTCTCTCTGTGTGTGTGATTTTTGGCATGCTTCTTCTAGAACCCGCTATGTTTCATTTGAATCTAAACCAAAACTAAATGTAAGTATTGGATCTGAACTCAACAAAATCAAAATGAAACCAAGACAAAATGGGTAAAACCTTATTCCTTGGTTACAACCAGAAGGTGTATCCAATAAGGATAGGCAGCACCTATTTGAGGTTTGCACCCCAAATCATGTACGAACACTTCATGCAGCCTTCTCAATTTAGAGTTATACTGCATGGTCAGTGAGAACAGATTTGTTAATGAAGCTTTAGAGATTATGTTACTGACAACACAGACTAAGAAATAACAAGAACAGATAAGTGACAATATTAATTCATCCTTAATCCCAGATATCTGTAATCAGCTACTATGGCAAAAAGCTATGAGCTTAATTAAGTAATTAATTTTATATAGACAAAAATGTATGAGCTTAAGCTGTTAAGTAACAGGGCATACACAAGAAAACTGGAACTCAGAGAGATTCTGAAGCACTTCAGCTTTTGTTTCAGCCCCCTCTATTTCGTACGAATCCAGATCACCGAGCTTGCCACCAGATTCAGACTCTCTCTCCACCACCTGAGGAAATAGCATCCAAGGTAAATTCTATTCTCCATTTTCTCTGATACCATGGAAGTATGAAAATTTCAAACTGAAACAAATCAGAATCAATCACCTCAGGAGACAGAATTGTTGAAACTGTTGGAAAGAATTGTACTACTGAGTGGAATTTGTTGAAAACAATCCTCAGTGCATCATATTCAACATTCTTTAAGATATCATCAGCAAGCACAGAAACCTGATATACAAGCAAAAGACGATGGAATAAGATGAAAGTAACTAGAGAGGTGCAGCAACTATAACCATATACATCAATTTTATTTACTTACTTACTTCAATGTTACTCTTACGCGTCAATCCGTCGGTGTTGTGGAATATGCATTAATGATATATTTATGTAATGTAATGATGCTCATGCGAATCCTTCCATCACAGTTGTGGAATTTACATTAATTATGGCCTAAGGCCATGAAGCAATTATCAAGAGCTTCCACAAGGAGGCAACCTAAAGATTTACACAACAATAAACTGAACGACATTACCGACTGAGGTGTATATTTATTTAGCGCAATGTGACTGGCGGAATCTACATATCATATCCATACAGTAAGGAGTCCTGAGGCCAGGAAATGATTATGAGCTTGCACAAGCATGGCAACCTCAAGATTTAAACAAGCCAATAAAGTGAAAGTCATTACTCGCTGAGATACACCAGGAATGGAGAGACAATCAAATAGCCATAGGAAAAAAAGAATTTTGAAACCAGAGAGGAGCAGCAGCCAAAATGATCCAAATTTAGTGGCTCCTCATGGTGATGTTAATATTGCTACAGCCAAATGTTGACAAGGGAAAAGTCTAAAATCCCATACATAGAATAAAACATGAAGCATAAATTGACAGTAGATTATTCCTGGCAGAAGAAACCAGACTATTTAGGGTGTGTTTGGATTGAGAGAAAATGTATGAAAGAAAATTGAAGTGAAAAGGAAATAGAAAAAGAAAGAAAAGGAAAATGAAATAAGATTCTTTCTCATGTTTGGTTACCAAAGAAAATTGGTAAGAAAGCTAAAAGGAAAATGTGGAAATTTCTTCTATTATGTTGCACATTGAAAATGAAAAAAAAAATTAAGTGGTGTTTTTGCTAAATAATTTAAGAGGTGTATTTGCTAGCTTTATAAATAATTTGCTTTAAAATTTTAAGAGGGGTTTTAGTCTCATAATAAATAACAACTTGTTAGTTGTTTTGAATATTCATAATGTTAGCAAATAATTTACGAATTGTAACGAATAATTCGCTAACCCTATAAATACCATGATTCGTAAATAATTTGGTATTAAGTAGTACATGAATAATTTACAAATTATATGAAAAGGTTGGAAATAATTCGCAAGTTATCTTAAAAATTCATGCACAATGTGCGAATTTTTGAAGCAACGCGTGAAAATTTTACGAAAAAATTCATGATTTATTTGCTGATTTTTTCTGAACAAGTTCATGAATATAAATATATAAAATTTTCATGATTTTCTTAAAAAATTCCGAAGTATTCGCAAACTATTTTGAAAAATTCGGGAAAAAGTCGTGAATTTTGAATAATTCATGTGTAAATTTTGATAATGATTGTTGATTTTTTTGAGAAATTCAAAAAATTATGAATTATTCATGAATTCGTTAAAAATAGTAACTAATTATATTTGTTAAAAAAATACAAATGCATGAATGTGAGAGTAGTTAGTTTTGATTTCTTTTCCCTCATTTTCCTTGGTTCAAGAGGAGGAAAACTTGAAAGAAATGTTTTACTATTTATTTTCCACTGTTTTCCTTCGTTTTCATTTTTTTTTCACTTTTCTTTTCAACCAAACAATGAAAATTCATTTTCCCTCTTAGTTTCTTTCCTTTTCTTTCCTTTTCCCACCAACCAAACACCGCCTTAGTAATTTTTAACATTGGAAAAATTGTTAGTGCTGCAAGATGCGTGAAGGAAAATACAGCAATCTTTTGTTTCCCTATTTTTTAGAAGATACAAATGTCTTATCATCCTTCTTGCTAATATCCATTATATGTGTAGAATTGCACTTGTTAATAAACTAACAGAGGGGAGACCAGATGATAGGCATATGGTTCCATTGAAAAATAGAATTGTCCAATCCGCGTCATCAACATTCGCCGGTAGAGAACAATACGATATACTTGCTTAGCAAGCTGAACATTAGAACCAATATGCGTGCGTACACATGTATATGTATATGTATGGAAATTTCTCTGTTGTCCGTCAAAAACTCCATTATCCTATGTTATTTTTAATGATCGGTACCATTCATGTTATTCATGTTGATCTATATATTCTAAGAGAATAATGGCTATCGTACGCCATATGAGATAGGCTCTCATACGCCCTCTCACATAAAGCAACCAAGTACAACCAAGTACAAGCCCACGTGGGCTTGTACTTGGTTGCTTTATGTGAGAGGGCGTATGAGAGCCTATCTCATATGGCGTATGATACCCATTAATCCCATATTCTAAACCCAAATAGATAGTATATTGAATGAACCCTAGGAATTTGATCGTTGATCTAGAGGTTGCAAAATTTAATTGTAATACAATAATGAACTTTTCTCACTAGTACATTGGCTGGACAATAGATAGTGTATTGGCTTAACATTAGAACAAATACGTGTGCACGCACACGCACATGTATGTGTATGGAAATTCCTCAGCTGTACGACAAAGACTCCATTGTCCTATGTTATTTTTAATAATTGGTACCATTCAAGCCGATTCATATTTCTAAATCCCAAATAATAGCATATGAGTGAACCCTGAGACATCTATTATACACACATGTAATGCAATCATCGGCTCATATGTACCAAAAATCATAATTTAGATTTTATATTGTGCAAAGGATACTTTTGGTAGTTTGAGACAAACATTAAAATTTAATAGAATCATAGAAAACTTGCTCTTTTTTTAGTTATATATAGAGACACACACACGAGTTTAATGGGAATCAGGTGGCCAAGGAGAAATTTCCTCCTTGGTCCACCCACGGCCAAGCTAATGCGGCGCGGGTCAGAGAGGAGGCGCGCGACGAGTCCAATGAACCAAGGAGGCCGGTTCAATTGTATCAAAGGAGGAGGCAACTCGGGTCCACCACCTTTCGGGACCCAGAGGAGGATTACAGCAGCCTGGAGGACGTCCGCAGCATATTGGAGGGCCGTCGACTCAGCCCCACCTTTCGAGGTGTGTGACAGAAGATTGGAGAGGGTATCAGGGCAGCCGTAGAGACCATCAGACAGAATATGGACACCCACAGGGAGATGAGAGGGGAGACTGGCAGTGGGATGGAGCGGATGGAGGTGCACGTGATGCTGCAGTGGCATACATCCCTGACAGACCACGTATGTATCAGCCGAGAGGAGGATTTTAGCAGCAGCAGAGAGGCGGATTTGCTGGAGAGAGTCGACTGAGGAAGCTGAAGCTGCCCATTTTTTAGGGCGAAGACCCTGATGACTGGCTGTACCATATGGAGAGGTACTTTGAGATGTCGGCAGTACCAGGGGAGGACTGGCTACAGGCGGTAGGAGTTTGCTTGGATGGAGACCCTGGGGTGGTACAGGTGGACTCATCAGCAGCAGCCGTTTCAGACTTGGGAGTTCACCTCTCTTCTGGTGGAGCATTTTAGCAGTGCAGTCTGGGGGAGTCTTTGAGAGACGATATTCATTGAAGCAAGATGGGAGCGTGGGATAATACATAAAGAAGTTTGAGTCACTTTACCACCGAGTTCGAGGAGTCTCAGGGGAATCGCTGGAGGGCTGCTTTATGAAGGGGCTGAAGCCCACTGTTAGATCTGGGCTGAGACAGCTGCAGCCAGTGGGCCTGCGAGTGATGATGACTTAGCTAGGATGGTCGAGGACCATCAGGAGACTCAGAGGAGAGCCTGTGGGGCGTGGGGATGCACCGCTTTTCGGAGACAAGCGCCAGTTGGAGGACAGAGAGCTGCTCATACCCGGGGGCTGCTCCTGCCCGGGGGTACAGCCATTGCCGCGGGCAGCAGGGACAGGAGACCAGAGCCACGGCCAGGAGGACAGGTACGGAGGATGACTGAGGCGAAGATTCGGGAGAAGTGGACGAAGGGGCTATGTTTCAAGTGTGATGAGAGGTTTACTCCAGGACACCGCTATGGGGATCGGACTCTTTAGTGAACGATGATGAGGAGGAGGACGATGTAATAGTAATAGAGGCTGGAGATGATGAGAAGGCTGAGCACCAGTACTTGGATTTGGCAGAGGTATCCCTCAATTCCGTGGTGGGGTTCACACCGAACTACACCATGAAATTGGTGGGACAGGTGGGCGGTCAGGAGATGATCGTGTTGCTAGACCCACAATTTCATCTTTAGCATGTTGGTGAGAGAGCAGAGACTACAGCTGAGCGACACAGGGATGTATGGAGTAGTGATGGGCACAGGTCAGGTGACACACAATAGCGGCATCTGTCGAGGTGTAATCGTGACAATACAGGAGGTGCAGATTGTCACGGATTTTCTTTCCTTGGAGTTATGGAGCATTGATGTCATCCTGGGGATGAAGTGGCTGCAGACATTAGGAGAGACCAGGACGAACTAGAAAATGCTGAGGATGGAGTACAGGGATGGGGGAAGACAATGGTCTTACAGGGAGATCCCAGCCTCTGTCGTTCTTTAATGTCCTACAAAGCCATGACACGAGAGATACACACGGCAGGCGGTGGATTTCTAGTCGAGCTACAGGCGGTGGCGGTAGTAGAGCAGAGGGAGGATCGTACTCAGGCAGTGGCACCAGAGATAGAGCAGTTATTGAGCCGGTACGAGGATGTGTTTCAGACCCTACAGGGATTACCACCGCACCGAGACCACGAGCACGCCATTGTCTAACGAGAGGGTGTCTCCCCCATCAGCGTGTGTCCTTATAGGTATCCCCAGGAGCAGAAGGACGAGATTGAGAGGTTAGTAGAGGACATGCTGCAAGCAAGGGTGATTTAACCGAGTACGAGTCCATTCTCCAGCCTGATTTTGTTAGTAAAGAAGGATGTCGGCTGGGGATTTTGTGTGAACTACAGGGCTTTGAATAAGGAAACTGTCCCAGATAAGTTTCCTATTCTGGTGATCGATGAGCTTCTTGACGAGCTCCACGGAGCGGCATGTTTTTCTAAAATCGATCTCAAGTCAGGTTATCACCAGATACGGATGAGAACAGATGACGTGCCCAAGACGGCCTTTAGGACTCATGAGGGACTATGAATTCCTCGTCATGCCGTTTGGCTTGACGAACGCTCCAGCGACATTCCAGGCATTGATGAACAAGGTGTTTCGGCCCTGCCTACGAAGATTTGTCCTGGTATTCTTCGACGACATCTTGATATACAGTCGCAGTGTGGATGTGCATGTGGGGCACCTGCATGCAGTGTTACATGAGTTGCAAGACCAGCAGCTGTGTGCAAATAAGAAGTGTCTGTTTGGTCAGCCACAGGTAGAGTATTTGGGGCATATCGTCTCAGCTGAGGGGGGTGACGGCAGATCGGGCCAAGATTGCAGCAATGTTAGACTAGCTGTTACCTACCACACTACAAGTCCTGTAGGGCTTCTTGGGCCTGACAGGATAATATAGAAAGTTCGTCCAGGGGTAAGCTCGATAGCATAGCCGCTTATAGAGCAGCTGAAGGACAGCTTTCACTGGGGTGAGGAGGCCACCAGAGCATTTGAGGCCCTGAAGCAGGCAATGACGACCGTGCCGGTCTTGGCACTTCGAGATTTCAGCAGACCCTTCGTGATAGACACTGATGCTTCAAGACATGGATTGGGAGCGATGTTGATGCAGGATCAGAGACCTATTGCATATTTCAGCCAGACTCTGTCAGCACGAGCGAGGCTGAAATCAGTATATGAGTGAGAGTTGATGGCGATCGTGCTCTCCAACCAGAAATGGAGGCCTTATCTGTTGGGGAGAAGGTTTATAGTGAGGACCAACCAGTGTAGTTTGAAGTATTTGTTGGAGCAGTGCATGCCACAGAAGAACATCAGAAGTGACTCTCCAAGTTAGTCCATTACACATTCGAGATTCAGTATCGACCAGGCTTGGAGAACAAGGCGGCAGATGCCATGTCCCGCAAAGAGGATCCAGCAGAGATAGCAGCCATTTCCGTACTGGTACTCCTAGACTGGGAGCCGTTGAGCAGAGAGATTGAGACCGATACGGGCTTAGCACATATACGAGAGGCACTGCAGCAGGGTTCAGCGGAATTTCCGGGATACACTATGAGTGGGCAGCGACTACTTTACCAGGGGAGAGTGGTGATTCCCAGGGGTTCCACACATATACCATTGATATTTCAGGAGTTCCACGGCAGCTCCATCGGAGGGTATTCAGGGATACATCAGACCTACAGAAGAATGTCTAGGGAGTTATACTGGCCGGGCATGAAGAAAGACATTGCTAAGATGATAGCCGAGTGTGATGTCTGCCAGCGTCACAAGTATATGGCAATGGCACCGACGGGACTTCTACAGCCATTGGCCCTTCCTGAGAGAGTTTGGGAGGATATCAGCATGGACTTCATTGAAGGGTTACCACGATCAGAGGGCTACAATTCCATATTAGTGGTGGTGGATAAGCTCAGCAAGTATGCCCAGTTCGTGCCGCTGAAGCACCCCTACACGGCAGTGACAGTAGCTACAGCCTTTATGTGGGAGGTGGTCCGCCTACATAGTTTCCCTGCTTCCATAGTATCTGATAGCGACAGTATTTTTGAGCAGTTTTTGGCGGGAGCTGTTCAAGGTTCACGGGACCAAACTGAGAATGAGCACGGCCTATCATCCACAGACAGACGGTCAGACAAAAGTGGTGAATAGGAGTGTGGAGACCTATTTGAGGTGTTTTGCTTTAGATTCGCCGAAGCAGTGTGCCAGGTGGTTAGCATGGGCAGAATACTAGTACGACACCTCGTACCACTCGACAGCGCAGAGTACTCCTTTTCGGATTTTGTACGGACGGGACCCACCACAGTTGATCCACTACAGTAGAGGTACCATTCCCGGATCGCATGTAGAGGAGCAACTTGGGGAGCGGAACAGGTATTTGGAGGAGCTGAAGAAACACTTACTACGGGCCCAGCAGATCATGAAAGCTAAAGCGGATGAGTACCAAAAAGATGTGCAGTTTGCTGTGGGGACCGGGTTTACCTTAAGATTCGGCCTTACAGACAGAAGACGTTGGCCCATGGAAGCAATGAGAAGCTAGCGGCCAGCTACTATGGGCCATTCGAGATTACCGCTCAGATAGGGAAGGTGGCGTATCGTCTGCAGTTACCCTCTACGTCCACCATTCACCCCATTTTCCACGTTTCACAGTTGCAATGTGCCATTGGGGACCATACAATCTCACCTACCTTACCACCCACCTTGACAAATGACATAGAGGTTCTGCTTGAGCCTCAGCAGATGGGACACAGAAAGTGCTGATCAGATGGAGAGGCCTGCCGAAATATGATGCTACTTAGGAACCCCGTGCGGTGATACGAGACCAATTTCCAGACTTCCACCTTGAGGACAAGGTGGCACTTTTGGGGAGTAGTGATGCGGCGCGGGTCAGAGAGGGGGCGTGCGACGAGTCCAATGAACCAAGGAGGCCGGTTCAAGTGTATCAAAGGAGGAGGCGACTCGGGTCCACCACGGACCCGGTGTCAAACTTGTAGTTTCACAACTATGAGGGGGTCGTTTAGTAATTCAACATTTGGCAAATCCCCCCTAAAGCAAGAGCCGGCCGGCCCTAGGAGAGTTATCGAAGAATTAATCTGAAGGTAATTTTATTTCCTAGAACACTAGAGCAATTTTCTCTTTAATCTCCTATTTTTAGATTTGCTTTAGATTAATTATTCTAGCATTTAATAGAAATTTCAGATTTGTTCTTCATATCAAAACCCTATTTTTATTAGCCCAAAGCCATTAAATCCCACCATTATCCCCACAAAAAGCCCTAGACGCATCACAAGCCCCCTCCCCCCATATATTTTTTTGAAACTTTGTTTTCCAATATGCTCCACACCTCATGGATGATCACCACACAAAAAATCAAGTGAATCCAACACATTTTACCCATCGATCCACCCGTTGCAAAAAGTTCTATGTTATGTGACCGTTGACTTTGCAACGGGTGGATTGATGGGTAAAAAGCGTTGGATTCACTTGATTTTTGGTGTGGTGATCATCCATAAGTTGTAGATCATAATGGAAAAAAAATTTAAAAAAATATTCGGGGGGCTTGGCCGGTGGACCAAGGAGGAAATTCCTCCTTGGCCACTTGATTCCCATTAAACTATATATATACTAGTCATAACCCGTGCCTGCGGACACAGTTCATTTAAGATTTTCCCCCGCGAAATCTTTGTTCCCAAAAAAATTATTTCCACATCCAAAAATTGTGCGGAACAACAAATTAGTGTAAAAATATTTTGCGGCACGGACGCCTTCAGCGCAGAACAACAAATTCGACGCATGCGCCTTCGACACGGAACAACAAATTCGGCGCGGGCGCCTTTAGGGTGGAGCAACAAATTAGCGTAAAAAATTTAGCGGGCACCTTGTGCACGGAACAACAAATTCGGCAAAGAACAAGAAATTCGGTGCGAACGCTTTCGGCGTGGAACAACAAATTGGTGTAAAAATTTAGCGGGCGTCTTCGCATCTTGTTGCCTCATGCGTCGAAGAGACAGTGGGCCCCGTGTTGAGGAGAGATCATTCGATCTGCGGCAGCATTCGATCTGCAGCATTAAGTGCAAGTTAAAGTTTTTTCTCAAATGCATTAATTGCGTGCATTCTGCTATTCCCCAGAAACTTTCATTCCCCAAAAAGTTTCATTTCCGCAGAAACTTTCATTTCCCTAGAAATGTTTCTCTCCAAAACCTTCCACAAAATCTCATCTCAACCATTCATTCCTCAAGATTAAATCCAATCCGTCTTTCTATCAACATGTTTGTCCTAGTCAGCTAGTCCTAGTCAGCTAGTCCTAGTCGTCTTTCTCTCCAAAACCTTCCACAAAATCTCATCTCAACCATTCATTCCTCAAGATTAAATCCAAGCCGTCTTTCTATCAACATGTTTGTCCTAGTCAGCTAGTCCTAGTCAGCCCTAGGATTCAAAAAAGTTGACAAATGTAATATATATATATATTCAAATGAGAACATTTCGCACGGTGCAAAAATGTTTTTATTTTATTTTAAAAAAATTCAAAAAAATTTCTGCCTTCATTTTATGTTGTTATACACCCCTCAAAAAATAATGGTTGAAAAATAATGTCATTTGGCCTTCGATCAAGGCATTACAACAAATTCGCACGTTCTGAAACCGTTAAATTTGTAACTGGTGGATCGGTGCTCAAATCCACCTAAGGTTCACCCATTATTTTCCCTGTGTTATATAATTGTATGGATTAAACATCAAAAAAATTTGAAAAAAAATTAAACAAAATATTAAAAAGTTTTTGCACTGTACTATATATATATATATATATGAGAATAATAAATATCATATGACATATAAGGCAAAGCCTCATATGTCCTCTCACATAAAGGTGGCGGGTACAACCAAGTACAAGCCTGTGTAGGATTTGTACTTGCCCCCTTTATGTGAGAGGGTTTGCCTCATATGGCGTATGATATCCATTATTATATTTATATATATATATATATATATATATATATATATAGTGTTAACTACCCAAAAAGATTTCTCTTAATGTACTCGTTAAAAAGTTCACCCTCTACTAATTTTTTAGAAGATCGGCACCGTTCAAATTGATTTTCATATTATAAACCCCAATATATCAAATATCTGGTCAATCCAAAGTGTTTTGCTGTTGATTTAGTCATTGCAAAATTAACAGATTTATAGTAATAGAAATTTTTGCACCTATATCAACGAGCAAAATAATTTATGTACACTAGATCGTTGTTGTAATGGGGTTTTGAAATATGAAGATAAAATGAACAATATTCGATTTTTTAAAAATTATGGAGAGTTGACTTTTGAGCAAGCATAGAAGGAAATTCCTCATTGAGTAGTTGATGCATATATTTCTATCCCCCATCGTCATTGCTCTCTGCATCATGCATGATGCATGCATGCATGCATATATTGCAAGTAATAGAGCAGTGAGTAAAACACTTCGAGTTCAGCAAATCTTTAATGTATTAGGTTTTAGAATATAAAGATCAAAATAAACAGTATTGATCGTCCTAAAAATAATATGGTATACTTTTAAACGAGTGCATAGGTGGAAATTACTTTTTACGAAGCCCGCACCCATATTTCTCTCTATCACAGATGTACTAGCATAAATAAAACATGCGCCAACTGCCTATTGATTAGGACCAAACAAAATTAAAATTTATAAATTTATAGAATAGTTATTAAAGAAAATTTTTATCGAATTCATTCATCTTATATCTTGTTGACTAAAATAAAAAAAATTGGTTAACACTAGTTCAATATTTGTCGTCGTGGGACAGAAAAGACCTATTAAACTATATACCATTAGATTCCTCTTGAATTATAGTTTCTTGCACTTGTTATTTCATAATAGTAACGTGGTTCTCTTTATAAATCAAGCTCGCTAAGTTTATAATAGTACTAGTAATTCGTATGCCCATATGGCATAGATTAATGTAGGACGAGATAGATTTGGGGATGTTGATAAAAATTTAGAGAAGAATTGGAAAAAATTTGATAAATTAGGGTTTCTTGACTTCTCACCCAGGGTTATGAGGCTTTTCACCAAAGAGTGGACATTTCTCAATTCCATTAATTAATTCATTGATTGAAAATAAAACAAGTTTAGGGCATTTATATAGGCTTACAATCCAAATCTCAACCGAAGTGGGACAAGAAGTCTAAAATAATAAAAACTCTTAAAAATAAATAAAAACTCCTAATAATTAAAAGACTCAAACTCTAACATTAATAATAAAATAAAGATAAAAGATAAAAAGAAGTTTGACTCTAACTGGTCCCCCATCATTCTCACCGACTTTGAGAATTTCACTACCTAATGAATGACGACAAGAATAACACAGCTGAGCAGAATTTAACAATCCATAGTCCATTACACTTAGAGAAGATGTGTCCATAAACTTTGAAGTGTAACAGGATACCAATTGATAAATGAACGTCTTCCAAGAATTTCTTCCAATTCATAAAAGATATAAAAGCATATACATGTTTCTGGTCAAGTGTGGAAGGCCTGAGATAACAAACTCAATATACTCAATCAGATTCAGTGGCGTTTTTTTCGATAATTTTGGTGCATGTTCAACAGACGGCTCTAGATAAGACTGGCTTGGAATCTGGTATTGGATCAAGCTCTGGCTCTGGCTCTGACTCGAAATGTGGTAGTGGATCAAACTCTGGTCCTGCCTCTGGCTCTGGCTCTGGCTGCAATGCTGGCTCGGGCTTCAATTTGGGTTTGAGTTCTTTCTTTGACTCATGTTTAGGTCTCTCTAAACTGTCTAGGTGGGCTGGGAGTTCTATTCGTGTGTGAACCCTCACCTGACTCCATTTGAATGGTGTTTTATAGGCATTCCATACGATCTATAAGCTAACGAGACTCAGACCTACCATCACGGATATCACCTTCTAAGAAAGCGAACTGCTTAAGAAGATCTCTCGCCATGGTGGTATATCAATCTCTATCATGGGCTCTCGCTTGAGTTTACTCTTTTGTTTCCTCTCCCATTATTTGATCCCTTGAATAATTCTTTTGTTGCTCTCACGTATTTCTTCATCTAGCCGCATCTCAACTTTCAGACTTAAAAGATTGCTGGAGTATCGGTGAAATATACCGATGCTTGGAAGAATAGTAAAATTGAAGAAAGATTCTGAATACTGACAATTGACGAGAACGAATTTCAAGTTGCATATACCAAGATCGCGATTCTCCACTTAACTTGTGATATGCATATGTATATTTTATTTTGTTTGACAAATCAAATTGGGAGAAGAAGTATTCAAGATGGTCTTCTCAATCGTCACATCCATACCCACCATCGAAGTCACAAAACGTGGTATCCGATCACACTTGTTTGAAGAGAATAGCTTTCGGCATAGTAATCATTGAAGTATCCCATAATTTAGAATAGATCTTCTTGCACAGAGGGTAACTATGCGTACTTGGCTGAGGTAAGTATTCATTGACATGAACGGCACTGAATTTGGACTTCAAACGGATCAAGAATCTTTAAAATTGCAAAGCTATGCAGAAAATCACCAAAAATAATTATGTGAAAAAATAGAATTGATCACTGTTGAGCCGTGACTCAACCGGCGGCTCGGCTAAGCCGGCTTCGGTCGACGGCTCGATTGAGCTGGCTTTGCTTAGCAACTCGGCTTGGCACAGCGTCAAGATCAGCTCAACCAAGCCGACACTATAGCACGTCAGCTCGGTCGGTGCTGACGCCGATTTCTGCTGAATCCGACAGTTGTTCGTAGCCAAAATTGGTCCTGAAGGTTCGTGTGATCATAAGGAGCAGTTTGGGGGTTTGTCTTCTTTGGCCGTCCCCAGTGGTGGCATCGATGATCTTCAACAAATCCAATGGTTGTGGCGCCGCAAGCGACAGTCGACGGCAACAGCTATAACGGGAGTAAAGGAGTTCATCGATGGCTTGATGGCTTGTGAGGCTGTGACAATTCCTCCTGATGATGAAGGCATAGGTAAGTCTTCTTTCTTCTTCTCTTCTTCGCTTTGTTTTTTCACTTTTTAACGGGCAAGTGCGAACAATGGGATGGTGGCTCTGCAGCTCGCAGAGGAGAGAGAAGAGGCATGGCTGAGGGGACAGCGACGGTAGAAGCTAGGGTTTTAATTTTTTTATGATTTGGAAATTTGGAAAGAGCAAAGATGGGATCATCGGCTCTGATACCAAATTGATGTAGGACGTGATAAATTTAGGAATTTTGATGGAAGATTTGAGGAAGAATTGATAAATTAAAATTTCTTGGCTTCTCATCAAGAGTTCTGATGCTTCTCACTATGAAGGTGACCCTTCTCAAGTTTGAGGAAAATTTTCCATTGATTGATTAAAAATAAAACAAGTTTATGGCATTTATATAGGCTTACATTTCAAATCCAACCGACGTAATACTACAACTTAAAATAATAAAATTTCTTTAAAATAAATAAAAATTCCTAATAATTAAAAGACTCAAACTCTAAAAAATAACAATAAAAAAATAAAAAAAAGAAGTTTGACTCTCGCTGGTCCCACATCATGGATCCGACCACCCCTCTATGTAACGTCCATCAACACATATACATACAATCTCATGTTATATATTATTGTGTCATAGTAATCCCTATCACATTGTCATGAAAGCAGCCCAAACACATCCACCCCCTCTATTTCCCTCTCCGGTCCCACCATCCATCTCATCCCTCTTTATCTCTTCCACCTTAAAACCTTAAGGTTTCACCTCTAATAAAATTTCAACACTTTTAATCTCGAATATTGATTCGTTCGGATTAAATCCAAAATTTTATTTTACCTACATATTTGTCATAGTCGGTGTTTACATTCAAAATCAGCTCGTGTTTGTATAATATGACTTAAAAGGAATCCTAATTATATTTGTACTTCTATATGTTTTCTAATCAAGTTACAATTCATAATTAATTGATTTTAATCAGATATTCTTAGTTGGAATTAGAATTCTATTTAATTGGTTTTTAAAATAATTAAAAATTCATAATTAATAAATCTATTAGAATCATATAAGATCTTTTTAAAAATCAAATCAAATAAGGCTTCCTAATTATAAGTGGGATCTCCATGAAATACTTTAAAAAAAGTTTCTACACTTTAATAAATTAAAATTTACTATTTGAATCCTAATTTTGGAGAATTAAGTTACTATTTGGTAGACTTCATTAGGAATTAATAATTTATTTATTTATTCAATCAAATAAGATCTGTTTTGAAATCTAAATCAAATAAGGCTTTCTAATTGTAACTGGAGATTTTTCTTCTATATGAAACACTTTAAAATAAGTTTCTAATCTCCAATAAATTACCAAGTAGTGCTCGACTACTAATTTTTGAGATTTTATTTCTTACAAGAAGAAGAAGAAGAAGAAGAAGAAGAACAAATAAAGATAGGTGCATCCAGTGTTATCAATGGCGGATGGCGGCCCAAGGCGGTGAGCCAAAAATCCGCCATAAACATATAGCGGATGAAATAGCGGCCTATGGTGGACGGCCTACATGTGTATGTGTATTCTCTCTCTCTCTCTCTCTCTCTCTCTCTCTCTCTCTCTCTCTCTCTCTCTCTGTGTGTATGTAAGAATGTGTGAGTGTGTGTAATTGTGTATGTGGCTGTGTATGTGTGTGATTGTGGGTGGGTGTGTGATTTTGTGCGTGTGCGCATGCGCACGTATATGTAATTATGTGTGTGTGTGTGATTGTGTGTGTGTGATTTTATGCGTGTGTGCATGCGCGCGTATATGTAATTATGTGTGTGTGTGTGTGATTGTGTATATGTGTATCTGTATGTATGTGTGTGTACGTTCTCTCTCTGTGTGTGATGTATCTGTATGTGTGTATGCGCGCGCGCGCGTATGTATGTGTATGTATGTGTGTATAAAAACTAAAAAAACTGCAAAAACAAATTAAAACAACATAAATAATCAAAAATAATAATTGAACTTCCACCATGTGCGCCATAAACCACCACATGGCGGGCGTTATGGCGGAAATAGCGGGTGCCATTGCGGAAATAGCAGACGGTGCCATATCAAAAAAGCGGATGACGAATGGCAATGAGCCCAAAAACCGCCAGGCCATTCCGCCATAGCGCCCATGGCGCCGCCATTTGATAACACTGGGTGCATCTGATAATCATACGATATGGGAATTTACAAATACAAACTATTCAACTTACCTTATGGGAATTTACATCTAATGCCAAGTAATATCTATCAAATTATGTATCACTTGATTCCTTCACAAGCTAGTTTTTGAAGATTCTGTTTTGGCTTAATTCAAGTTGTTTGGTGCGAGATATAGCCAAAATACCACATCTTGTAACTACAGTCTTTTGGGTGGTTAGGATTTGTCCACATAAATCAACAGCTCAGATTCAATCTGGATGAAAATGATGGTGTTTTCATAATTTGTGTGTGTGTGTGTGTGAAAACCTTTAAATGATGATGTTTTCATAATTTTTTTTGTGAAAACCTTTAATTGATTGGTGTTTTCATAATAGTGTGTGCATACACATATACATATACCGCAGAAAATAATAAATTTAGGAGAGAAATAATAAATCGGCAATTTGATCTTATGGTGATTCAATGATATGCATATGGATGGTTCAAATCAAGGTTCAAGGTATCGGCCGATACCAGTTGGTATCGGCCGTTTCGTACCGGTACCGCCCCCTAACGGTACGAAACCCACCCAATTAATCGGTATCGGCCGGAACCCTAGGGTTCCGGCAACCCTATGTGGAAAATGAAAAGGAATTGAGAAGACAACAACAATTGAATAGAAATTGTACAGAAATTGACATAGAAAAGCACGATTGAACTAAATAATTATGCGATAATTATTAAAAGGTTAGAAACTTGATTTTGTGCGATATTTAAGTTGCTTATCTGCATGCTAAATTTTATGAGATAAAATTTAGTTGGCATGTTTTAATGGTAATTCTATTTTCTTGCATATTATATGATAATTCAAGAAAGCCTCTTAGGTTAGCCATTAAAATTCTTCTAAAACTTACGAGACGCATTTTAGATTGACATGCTATTTTTAGTAAATTGTTACAACTATTAAATACCTAATTCCTGATTAGGGTAGTCCTTTCCAACGATTATTATTTTAAACGTTCTAATAATAATTTTGATAAAAGTGTACACTTTAAATTGTCGTAATGTGAATCTATTAAAATCCAAATACATGATTAGGATAGCACGTTGAAACAAATAAAACCTTATAGCTGATAAGGACTCGAAGAAGAGATTAGAAGTGAGGGCAGAAGGATGGGAGCAGGATCGTCTGGGTCTGGAGCCCCTGGGCTAGCCAGATCGGGTAGTCGTGCCGCCCGAATGGCCGGTATATTCGCGTGCGGTTCTGCTCGCGATGTTCAGCCAACCGGTAGACCAGCCGGAGCTCTCAGACCCGGTGCCGACCCTTTTTCTCAAACGAAGAAGGGTAAATCCCAATCAACCATAAAGAATACCTTCATGAAGAATGCCAAGGCTTATGTCGGCCGAGCTATGGCCAAATTTTTCTACTTCAACCACATCCCATACAATGTGACCAATAGCCCATATTACAGGCCCATGGTGGATGCTATTGCGGAATCGGGACGTGGCGTTGCTCCACCCACTGCTTGGGAGCTGTCACACACATACTTGGACATGGAGTACGAAGAGATGAAAAATTATGTAGAAACTTTTCGTGTTCAGTGGGATGAGTACGGTTGCACACTGATGTGCGATGGCTGGACAACACAAAACAGAAGGAAGATAATTAACTTCCTTGTGTATTCGACCCACGGGACGGTGTTCCTGGACTCTGTGGATGCAACCAACCAATTCCAGAACGGTCCTTACATATTTGATCTTATGGACAAATATGTAGAACTAATTGGGGAGCATAGAGTAGTCCAGGTAGTTACCGATCATCGCCGTATTTGAGCCCCTGGTGAAGGTTCTTCGAATGGTCGACAGCGATGATAAGGCCGAGATGGGGTATCTCTACGAGGCCATGGACCGTGTCAAAGAGGAAATTCGGAAGAATGTTGGTAGGGGATACAGAAAATGGTGGGACATGATAGACAAGAGATGGGATAAGCAGCTACATCAAGATATTCATGCTGCAGGCTATTTTCTGAATCCTCGCTTTCAATACTCCTCCAATGCAACAAACGACAACGAGGTGCTGGTTGGACTCAGACGCGTGATCGAGAGGCTTGAACCAGACATCTCGAATCAAATTGAGATTGACAGAGAGGTAAATGAAATTCGGATATTTTTATTTTGATATATGATTCGATGTAGTAGTTCACATTCTAAAATTATGATTGATGATTGTAGCTGGAGGCCTATAAGATGAGAGTTGGTTATTTCGGCTCCGCTAAGGCGGAAATGGCGATAACAAGGGTCACTCCAGGTATCTATATGGATCTTAGATTTCTATATGTTCCCCATAAAACGGTCCATCTTTTCTGACCACTGGAACTTGTTGCAGCTCAATGGTGGAATAGTGTTGGGTTAGAGCAAGCTCCAACGCTTACACGATTAGCTGTGCGTGTGTTGAGCCAAACTGTCTCGTCGTCCAACTGTGAACGAAACTGGACCACCTTCTCCCTCATTCACACAAAGACCAGGAACAGGCTAACAATGGAACACCTTAAAAGGCTGGTCTATGTGCATTATAATATGAGACTGCGACATAGACATGCGAGAAGGAGCGAGAAGGCCGATCACCAGCTGATCGATTTGGATCAGATTTTTCACGAGGATGATCCATTGGAGGAATGGACCAGGGAGACAGAAGACAGGGTGCTCGATGACAGAGACAATCCTTGGTTGGACGAGGCGCTTGCGGAAGCAGAACGTACACGAAGCAACCAGCCGCGGCCAAGTCACGCCCCTGCGAATATCACGTACAAGCGAAAGAAGGCACTCACTCGGGCTCGGCACGATAGCGATGATGGTTCGTCTTCCGATGACCAAGGTCCTACAGACGGAGGTTGTGGTGCGTCGGCATCCGTTCGCCCTGCTGAGAGACGTGGAGACCATACTTATGATACGCATGGGTATAGAGAGCATGATAGGCAGCACAGTGAAGAACGGGGGGACGATGCCTACGGTAGACACTCTGAATATCAAGGGTATCAACGCGCTTCTGATTATTATGGAGGTTATGAATCTTATTCCGGTGGATACTCAGGAAGCCAAGGCGATTATTGCGCACCGTACAGACACTCTGATGTCTATGCTGACTATGATAGTCAATACAGGTACGGTCTGAACGTGACTGAGCAGTCCAGCAGTCAAGGCAGTCATGACACGCCTTTCATCGAGCAGAGCCGGCCCTCAGCATATGATAACATGATATCTTTTTTAGGCCCGGAACAGATGCAGTATTCATATCCTCCATACTACCATGCACAGCAGCCGGATGATGAGAACTACGAATGAGATTTTTGTATCTTTTTATTTATTTTCTTCATTTTTGTATCTTTTGATGTATTTTATTCAGCTTTTGTATTATGAAGGCAGATTTATGGTTCATCAATATTTATTGTTCTTTTATATCTATTAATTAGTTAATTGTTGTTACAAATGAGTAATGTGAACAGAAAAATACATGAAAAATACATGAAAATACATAAAAAATAAAGAAAATGCATAAAATACAGAAAAATACAGCAAAGTATCTCCGATACCGAAATACAGGACAATACAACAAAGTATAAAATACAGGAAAATACTGTTAAATACAAGAAAATACAGTAAAATACATATAAGTATAAAATACAAAAAAAAATACAAAAATACATGAAAATACAGGAAAATACAAAAAATACAAAAATACAGGAAAATACAATAAAATATCTCCGATACCGATACCGATACCGAAACGAAACTACCGATACGGACGATACGGACGATACCGAAACTTGCTTCCGATACCGCCGAAACGGGCGATACCGATACCGAAACCTAAATTTTGGGCAGAGCGATACCCTCTCCGAAACCGATACCTAAAACCTTGGTTCAAATCAGCTCTGATCTCATCTGAACTTCGCTTGGAGTTTAAATCTTTGGGTAAGGAAGAGAACAGTCAATTAGAAGGAACACTACACAAGTGTGTAGGAATGGAACCACAACATAGAAGCATGACAATAACCACACCACACCATTATGGAAAGATTTTTCTAGGCTACAACAATCTCTTGTATGCAAAATGTACTATTCAAAAAATCATTCTACGAATAACCTGAGTATAGTTCAAGGGATTCTTCTGCAGCTCAGTTATGTTCATTTCAATGACATTCTTTGAGTCACGCATCAGTTGGACCTTCCCCTTTTCTCCCAGTATGACGTACTTTGCTTCTTTCTCAGGGCCTAATTTTACAAACAAAACGCCAAGGTCAGAGCTTATCATGGGAAACTTGTCAACCTTACAGTGGACCTATTTCCAGACAGTACCGGAAACCAGCTTGAACAGTGATTTGCTGACTTTCACTGATGTGGAGTTGATGCCACCACAAAGACCTTTATCAGAAGAAACTGTAATGATAACATTCTTCTTCACATCAACACCTGGGAGTAGAATGAACATATAAAAGAAAACAGTTAGAAACTTGGAAATAAAAATAATGTAAGGCCTCATAATCAATTGTGGATGTCTTTTCAAAGATGAACAAAATGAACAAAATAATTGAATCAGCAATTGGATGCACCTTACGACATGCAAAAAGAACAGAAATCTAAGTTGCAGGCTAAAATATCCACAAATATTCTAATAAGATTAATGGGAAAGTACTAGCTAGTATTAGGCATATCCAGGATAATAATCTATTATACAAATGAGGGAGGGAGACAAAGGGGACATATCCCCATGGGACAACGGGTGTGGGTCCCACCTTTGTCTTTGTTCAATGTGGCAAAGGGTGAGGTGTGCCACACGGGAATGGTGGGGCCCACATGGGGGTGGGGGTGGGTTGGGGGTGTGATTTGGGGTGAGGAAGTGGGGAACCCAAACAAAAGCCCCCCTCCTTCCCATTATTTGCAAGAATGTCATTGCTTTTTCAATATGCCCTTCCCTATTCCACATAATTACGGGTTTGCCATCAGCCTTTTTTCACTTTGACCCCTGCATTTTTGTACTTTAATGCCTACTTCCCCCCTTTTACCCCTACGATACACGCACACGCACCCACACTTCTCTCTCTTTTTTGGTTCCTCGCTGGCCACGCCTCCCCCGACGATACCCACACACCCCCACTCTTCTCACTCTTTTGTCGGTTGAGCGCGTGGGCCGCATCATGTGTGTGGGTTTTTTCTTGGGTCACAGTGCACTATGTGCACGGGTTATTTCTAGTAATATTATACCAGAAGGCACTTCCATGATGCAATAGAAACCCATATCACTGAACTTTAAGCAAAGGTGATAACAAGTTTCTTTCAAAATAGCATAGATGCTTCTTAGAAAGGATCCAACCGGGTTGACGCCTGTCGGCAAACTCGGCCAAATGTTTTATTTTGGAAAAAAGAGAGAACCATCATCAGATATGTACTCACCATAAAATTATAAAGATGTTAGGCAAAATTATTTTTAAATTTTCAGGGCTTACTTGACTTTATACCATCCATTTCAAGCCTTAATTTAATAAGTCCTACAATTCACAAATGACAGAGTATCCAGATCTCTCACTTTTTGGTTGCACCCAACAATTTCAAACTCACCAATTTGATAAAAAAGCTTCTCGTCAATAGCAACAATATATTAGGAACAGCAATTAAATGACGTCTTAAAAAACAATCAAGACAGCAAGATACAACAACATGAGCAACTGAGCTTTTGATTCAAACCCCGAAAAAGGACAAGAGGCCCAACAACAACAGGATTTGTTGCTGTTGCAGAAAATTTTTTGAGCTCAACTAGGTTTATAACAAATCAAATTCAATTATGATCTCTACCACTGCGGTTGGAATTTGAGCATCACTAAAACATCTGTCCCAATATTTCACACTGGCTTTTTCGCTCACACTAAATTTATTAATAACATGATATTGACAATAAATCTAGCTTGACAGAACATAACTCTGTTCACCAAGCCAGCAATTATTAAATTTCGTTTGACTAGAAATGATCAACAAACATTCTTCCCACTAATATAAAAGAAGAAATTTTTTTATTTCATTCTTTTTTGGGCGAGAAAACAAATGTTCTAGGCCACAGAAAGTTGGGATACACCAGTCTCTTGCACAACCATGAAAAGTAATGCCATTGACAGTAAAGTACCAGAACAAAATAACGATTATACATTTATGAGTTTAAAAATCCCACAGTAATGGGCTAGTTATTCATTCCATTATACAAGCACAGATTCTACATAAATCTCTAAAATACAAGATGCTATACAGCTATAGATGGCACAAAAGAACTTGGAATTCTAGTATTTTCTATTATAATGTCCTAAACTTGCAGGAACTAAAGCTTTTGATAGATTTCTTCGTTTCTTTTAAACCTTCCAAATCCTTCATGCAATCACATTCATCTCTAGACATTCCCAACCATTAGATTAGAACTATGATCTAGAAAATTTGTAAAATTGTGTTTTCTTTTCATTTGGTGGTTTCTTATCAAGGTTTCCATTGCAATTAAAAAAAATTTGCTCGTATGACTAAGGGTATAAGTAGGTCACGCGTTGGGGATCTCCTTAGAATAGAACATACACTACATCAAACCAGACTTGCTCCTACATGTGTGGTAGACCTAAGAACAGGATGATCGTAAGTGAATGTTTGAAAATATTTACTCGTCACGTGTTTCTAGTCAACAAACTTTCAATATTTATGAAATTTTACATCATCACTCTGACTTTCTTTAATATGTCATGTGTTACTAGATTTGTTTCCAAAAATCACCTTTCATTGGGTAGCATAAGTACCAGATAGTATAAAAGACTATCATACTAATTGTCATTCTTTAATATAATTAACTCATTACTCTTGTCCATGTTCATAAAGTGAAGCCCAGTCATTCTTTATTTTGCATTCACATTACCTTTCCGCTTCCATTGGCACAACCTCCTCAACGCACAAATCAACTTCCTATATTAAGTTTCTTCAAACACATTTTAGTGTTTAAATTTCTGAAAGTCCAAACATTACACCTTTACAATGTGCATCCAATAAATACCATGTTGAATATGCAATACCATGTACTCCTCTTATATTCCAAATTTGATATGTCCGTTCCTATGTAGTTATCAACTTAGGGCTCAGATCTTTTTAACTTCGGATTATGTACACGCAACTAGCAAATTATTATCAAATGCCAAATGTGCAAATTATTATAAATGACAAATGTGATATTGCATGCCAATGAGATAAGCAAATATAGAAGTGCAATATCAATGGTATTATTACATAAAAGAATTTTCAGTGAATATAAGAGTATGGACAGACAGTGATGCCTTTATGAATATATCGAGTTGCATTCTGTCTAAGCATTTTCTTATCTTTTAGGATCAACCAAAATTTGGCAAATAGCAAGCATATTCCGATTCAGAAAAAGATGCAATCAAAAAAAAACTGTTCCGACAAATTAATTTCAAACAAGAATCAGAATGGTATAAGTCAACTTACTAGGGGTATCCCCGAGAAGTGCAGTAAACGGCTGCCAAAAGCCACGTGAATTTTCAGTTCTGACTTGAACAGCTCTTAGCTTAGATGCTGCCACCATCTTCATTGCCTTGGTGATCTTTTGAATATTTTTAACACTTTTCATCCTATTTCTGACTGCATGTCACATATAAAGGCATAAGCAGGTAATTTGCAGGAAAACAATATTACAACAGAAAGTGGAAGAAGCAGTAAGATTCATACCTATTTGAGTTGAAATCGACCGGGTACCTAATGGGCATAACTCTCTAAAAACATAAACCCATGTTAGCACCAAGTGCAAGTTAACTAATTAAGTAAATAAATAAAGCATGCAATTGATTCAACTTGGTTATATGATATTTATGAGGACTATCATGCTTTTTTTAAACAATTACCAGGTAAACAGAATACAAAAGAAGTCAACAAAATGGAGACAAAACCAGAATTTCTTAGAAGTTCAGCATTTAATTTCATTAAAAAGAGCTCTCAACCTAGAGAGTGATATTTGCGCCAGTAATGGTTCCACTGGTGTAATACTCAAGGTTTATCTTCATGAACATGGGCATCTTTAAGGCTATGGCTAGACGTTACCCATAACCAAGAAAAACAGGTGTCAAGATCCCTAAAGAGGTAGCAAAAGCACACAAATGCACATGAAAAACCTGTCCCAAATAAGGTTGTGATCCCATTTTACGTGACCAAAACCTTATCACCATCCAACTTGACAAAATCAACATAAAAACACAAGTTAACCCCGACAACCTACCACGTCTGCAATCGTTTTGGGTTCTATGTGAATTTTCAGACTCAATAACATTGCCAGAAGACATGTAATAAGCCCGCACTGAAGATATGTAGACTATCTGCCCCCAGATACACTGTCTTGGCCATCATATGAATTCCAAATTCAAATTCTATTTAGCTCAAAGATAGTGCTCCTACAATTTTTTAAACTGGAAAGTTGCAATTTTAGCTTCAAAACCCCATACTTTTTTTCTTAGGTTCTCGGTGAATGGCGCCAGTAACTTAGATTGTTTGTTTTCCATCACATGCCAACAGTTTTATCCATTAAATTAGAGAAAAAAATCCTTGCAATCTCTCCACTAACACACTGTATTTTAGGGAACTGACATGATTTTCGGATAAATCCCATAAGCATCCTATGAAACCAAGATAAATTTGAAGGACTTAGCATGAATACAAAAAAAATATAATTTGATTCATAAATTCAATGAAAATAAACTTTTTTATACCTAGCAGGATAATATGTGTGCGCAAACTATGAAGATGAAGTTGTTCGTGATAAAGGAGAACCAAAAGAGGCCATCATTTTATATACAAAACCAGAATAAATAAAAAATATTTCTAATTTTTTTAATCCTAAAACACATCATTGGCTGCAAAGATAACAGATTTACGATCTTCCTTCCAGTATCATGGCTGTTGAAATGCTTCCCGATCGTCGACAGTCTCGGATATCAAATAATAAAATAACATAATCATGCGATAAATGAAAAATCTGTGGATCCATTACCCACCATTGATCATCACGATTCAGACAAATCCATTAAATCTGATATCGAGATGAGCAGTCATGGAATCTTACTCCGAGAAGACGGCGGATCGAACAACGGTGGATGGATTGGATGAGACGATGAATCGCCTCCCCTCTCTTCTCAGAGCCGCCATCGCCATTGCTAGTGCTAGTGCTGAGATTGATCCGATCACTTTTCTGAAACCCTAAAATCGTGATTCGTAGCGGGGATTTGTAATTTATGTTTTTCCTACCGTCAGTTCCTTAAACGTTCGTATTGTTAACGAATGCTTTGCGCACCTACCGTTTTACTCCGCGCACATACCGTTACAGTTCCACTTAAATATTATTATTTTGTTATGAATGGGCTATTGGTAGGCCCATGTAAGACCATGTAGGACAATGGTATCCACCGTCATGTAAATATTTACTATAAATTCAAGGTTACGGGTTCAGTAGCCGACATCCTTCACAACACGTTATCAGCACGCTCCAATCAACTGAGAGATTTTGCGGCGATTTTTTACGGACGAAGGACCATTTGTCAAATCTACCATAGGCATCTCAATCGTCGCTTGATCTGGAAGACAGATCTAGAGGTAATAAATCAAAACTTGATCTAAACATAGTTTTCTTTAAGAATACGTTTAGATCTGCAATTTTATGGATCAAACATCGATGTTTTTATGAAAAAATCAAATTTTTATGAAAAATGCATTGATTTTTACGAGAAAAATCGAATTTTTATGAAAAAAGCATTGATTTTTTACGATTGGATTTTTTGTGTGGAAAAAGGAATAAGATTTGTCTATCCCGGATGGTTTCCGCTACCCCGAAGGAAAAAGAATCAATTTTTCGTTACATCATAACTGATTTTGCTAGCATGTATTCCTTTCAGAAAATGTCATGAATAAATAATATTATTGTGTCTTATAAGGCATTGCATTACTGCAAAATTTATGCTTAATTTTTAGTATTTGTAATATAATATGAGCCTTATTAATTGTGGATAACACACTTGACACCTCATGAGGTATGCTATCAATAGCATTTTATCCTTATAATAATCCAGTAGAAAACTATTTTGGGGCGTCTGACTTAAGATTGAGGAATAACAAAACATGAATACTCTATATGAGGATGCAAGTACTCTCTGAAAAAGAAACTTACCAAGTTTCGATGGATATTTATCAAAACAAAATCCATAGTGAATGACTCAAGAAACAATGGCCTGAAGACCATACCAGAGCAGTCAAATGGACTTTCAAAAGTCCTACAAAGAGGAAGCAAATGGAACACCTAAAGTGCACAGAATCGTCCAAGTTTTAACTTTGGTACGACATAATATGCCACGCTGTATCAGTGATGATGCAATACATCACATCCCAATTCCATAATTATAATTTGAAGAACACGAAGATTCTTCATAATGGTGAGCTTTTATTGTCCCATTGGAAGGGGAAAATGATTACGGGATGATCTCCACTACACGTGGACATTGATTCTCAAGACTTTCTCCAATATAATTGTTTACAAAATCTATCATAAAAGAGCTTTAGGTCTCGTGAGAGTAATTGGGGGATTTAAGTGGACTTATCAACTCCCTACAAAGGGCCGATGAAGTACCTTAATGTACTCATCCATATATCATCTAAAATGGTCATAAGCAATCATATTATACAACCGCAGCCCAGCCTTTTCAAAGCAAAGTGGAAACATTTTTAAATGGCGGGTAAATTGGATAATACTGGGAAATCAACAATAATTTGATTAATGGAATAAAGTTGAACATCATGAAGATTATGTTCACACCCAAAAATAGGTCATATGAGTAAATCATTAAATTAATTCAAACGGATTATTCATCCGTTAAAATTCAGCTGATGGTGAGTACATGGGACATGCAATTACATTGCAGATCATCAAAACACCACCTTAGAACCCATATATCAGGGCCTGATCACCCCATATAAATAGTTTATTAGTTTCTGATAACTCCAAACGGAGGAGGCGTTCAGAGCACATATTATAGATTGTGCCTTGATGGGTTCACATCCCCATAACACCATTATAAACCATCAAAATGCACTCCAAACAGTGGAAGCATTTAAAAGCTGTCACGACCCGCTTCCCTAAAATGGAGGCGAGACGTTAGAAGGTCCGCTCGAGCGTGGAGCTGTGAAGCCTCACGCCCGATAAGCGTAAATTTAGTATAAGCAGGTCCCTGTAATTGCAATCGAAACAACAACAACAATAATAATATGAGACGGATATGAAATACCAATCCCAAAATTTGTCCACAAAATATTCAACATCGCAGAAAAGCCACCAGGCTAAAAGAAAGGGTCTAAAGGCCCAGAACAAGGCCAAACAAAAGACAAATATAACAGAGTATCAAACTAGGTGCCACGCACCGACAACCCAAAAGATCTAGCAAAACTAGACGTAGACACTAGGACTGATCTCCGGTGTCTACGAAGTCCTCGTCCAACACGGGCGCAAGCTCGGCGTCCGCAAACACCTCACCCTCAGCAAGCAACTCGGGCTCAAGGTCTAACATGCGTCACCCAAAAGAGAAAGGGGCACATGTCAGCAAGTCTAAAAGACTTGAGCAAGGAAACTGAAAGTGACTAGCAACCTAGCACTTATAATATTAAGCAATGACATGGCAGTTAAGTATGATGCAACAGTTTAAAAGAGAGGCAAGCACGCACTATGTAGCAAAAGCTACCAAATCACTAATTCACGAATCACTCATCACTATTTTCACTTATCACTGTTTCTCACTTAGTGCATAGAGAGTCCACCTGCTGGCCAGCTCGTGGCTCAGGCCGCTTATCTCTATCACTATTAATCACTTGTGCACTAGAGAGTCCACCTGCTGGCCGGAGTGGCGGATCAGGCCAACTCGGGGCTCAGTCCGCTTATCTCTTACCCCACCCATATGTGTCGAGCGTTGGGATTTCCAACTCACTGAGCTCGCTTCTGGAACACGAGCCAGGAAGTGTGTTTGGCATAGGGGTGCACCTAGCCGGTATCCGAGCGTTGGGGTTTCCAACTACAGGGCTCGCTTCTGGAACACGAGCCAGGAACACAAACATCGTAGCAAAGCTACGCAATCACAGCAACACTTAAAGAATACAATGACATGACAATTAGTTCGCGTACCGGTAATGGAAAGTAAACATGACATGGTAATTGTGCAACATGCTAAATGTCGGAACTAGCTTCGTTGTCAAGCTAGTTCCCCAATTTGCGCCTAGGCGAGTATCATTTCGTCGCCTAGCCTCTTTTACGCCTACAACAAGCAAATGGCCTAAAACATGGCCTAAACCCTAAGTGGCAAGTTTCACTTGCCTAGCACCGGGGATGACGACCACTTCGTCACACGGATGCCAATCTACGGGGAAATCGCTGTTATGGGGGAAACAAACACCAAACAACATGAAAGTTATTAGGGTTTCACAAAATTATAAATAGGTTATGAAAACAACGGTAGATCGATTTCTTACCGAGAGGAGGTGGAAGAAACACTCCGGGGAACCCTAGGATCAGATCTGGGAGCAAATGGAGAAGTTTGGAGAAACTAGGGTTTTGGGGGATTTTGGGGATTTTGGGGATTTTAGGGAAGATGAGAGGTAGATAGAGTGGATAGATGGTTTGGATGATGGATTTAGGGCTTGGAATGAAGGATTGAAGCTTGGAGGAAGATGGGGGCTCAAGGGGGAAGATTTTAGGGTTTTGGGTCGTGTTGGGGAAGAAGAAAACGTTTGGGTTGGGTTTAAATAGGTTGGGCAGGCGGCTGCCCAGAAATTAGGGTTTCAACACTGGTTAGTCGGTCAAAGAGCAACCACTGACCGACTAGTTTGGCAACTAGTCGGTCGGTCGACCAACGCAGACCGACTAAGTGTAAACAGTAACTCCTGAACGAAAATAGGATTTAGAGTTAGTCGGTCCATGAACAAGTACTGACCGACTAGTTTAGAATCTAGTCGGTCGATGAACGTTCTTAGACCGACTAAGGGTAAACAGTAACTGATACAAAAATAAGATGATGTGTTAGTCGGTTAAAGAAGCATTGCCGACCGACTAGTTTGCAACCTAGTCGGTCAACCAACGTTCTTAGACCGACTAACGATAAACAGTAACTCCTGAATAATTTAGAAAGCTAACTAGTCGGTCCAAGAAGGATTACCGACCGACTGGATCGTCATCTAGTCGGTCGGTGCCCCTTCTTATACCGGCTAATGAGCACAAAAAGTTCCGATACGGAGCGCGGGGCCCCGGGATCGATTCCTAAGACTTCTAGGCTTGATCTAATAGTAAGATACGACCGTTATGAAGTCCGTCACGAATGACATACTTCGAAATCGACGATCCTAAGGAAGAAACGAGAAAATACGACGAATCGATCGAAAATGAAAGCTACGGAGACGAAAACCACACATGAGGAGAAAATCCACTAAAACAAATATTACATTATATTAAATCCAGATACATGAAAAGCAGTCGTTACAAAAGCACATCTCATAAGATTGTGCATTGATGGGCACTCATTTAAATATTCGGTAATGACGATGAGATCCTGAAGATCATTCACATTCAGAAATCTTTAATTTCCCAGTACCAGGTTCAACTTGGATGTCACAATCATCCCCGAGATTAAATCTCAGTTGACCATATCATAATATCAAAATCTATGATCCAAGAATTAAGAATTATGATGACATCCTAAAGATCATCCACAATTATGAAATTGTTAAAAATTCATCGGATGTAGTAGTTAACAATCTGAATATTGTCAAAATCACACATCCATGCTACTAAAAATCCAGTTAGCATTGACATACCAAAAATGATGGATACAATCCACAACCAGTAGAAGTGGACGTCCTCAATGAAGAAAGGACAGACCACGAGGCTCCAAATAGAGGAAAACTCATGGAGACCTTAAAACAATACCACCACATGAAAGTGAGCTCATCTACATATCCTCTCCTTTTCCATGCCTCCAGAAGAGGAAATTCTGGAATATAATGAAATATAAATAAATAATGTACATATATGGGGAGGTGTTTTGATAAAAAAACACACTTGTTGAATCCTTGGACCGGCATTCGAGGAAAGATTCATATTATTGCCAACTAGCACTCCAAGATATTATCTGTGCCCACTAAGCATTCAGAGCCCACTATTGTAGCCAAGCATTGACCCAGTCAACACCCACGTGTCATTTGCATGTTGAGCTTCCGAAGCTCAAGGAGGTAATCGATAATGGCTCATAATTGGCAGGAGGCGTGGGCGATGGTTACCCCCTATTGATGAGGGATGATCGTGCTACCATAATCGGTGACCGTTAGCTCTCCTAACGTCACTTAAATGACTCTGAAGTCTATAAATACAAATAGAACAATCAGAAGAATGGATCCCACAGAGGTACGAAAGATCTATTACTTTCATATTCTGCTTTTCACTCTATATTTCTTCCTCCGAACAGCTCGTGGTGACTGACTCGACGCGAAACTCTGTGGGTTTATCTCGACAGCCCCGAGTCTTTCCTTAAGTTCATTTTCTAACTTAAGCATTGGAGGGGATTTGGATCGAAACCCAAATCCGACCCCCCTGACGTTCATTGGTGGTGCGGAAGACGAAAGCACGACTTAGTTGAAGGGTCGTACGACCGCTACCGCCATCAGCTGCTCAAGCATCGTCTTAGCCAAAGGGTCATACGACCGTCGCATTCATCTACGAAGTCAAGCGAGCTTCTGCACTGCATCCTTGTCCCTATCACCATCGACCCTGGTTCTACTAACTAAGGGTCCCACTCCAACAGCTGAAGAGGCTCCACCTCGACAGAGAAGTCCACGTCAGCCATGATACCGTTATTACCAATTTTGGCTTTAACAACACTTGTCGACAATTAATTCACTGTTCATTTTGCCATTTAAATGAACCCACACTCCGTTGCTAAAAAGCAAACGTGATTAGCCAAAAATTTAGAACGAGGCAAAAAATAAGTTGAGCTGGACTCACTTATGAAACATGAAGTGTTTGGACATGAAGTCCTAATATCAAAATGTATCAAACCTGTGGGACTAGTGAGTATTTGTATAAAACATAAATAAATTCTTATGCTATAAGGTATAACCATATAGCTTAGAGTTTTCTTTTCACTGAAACCAGGAAGTAATAAAGTAAGATGAGCTTGACTTACATATGAAACATAAATGATGCATCAAACTCCCTGTTGCGAAACCCTCACAATTGTCTAAAGAAATTGTGGATATGTTGATTTGGATGTTGTGACAGCATACCCCTAAGGATTTATTCCTAATTTCATTGCATGAATAGACTTCTGGACATATATTCTATGAGAAATAATAAATCAATAAATAAAATGTTTTGAGAAAGACTCAAATCTTATCGGATCTGCTGAAGAGAAAACCGAAATATATGTTCAAGCCTAATACGATATTTAAGACCTATGCAAAAATAAAGACATGTTTTGGCTTACAGACATATCATCCCGAAGATGAAAATATCATATTGAAGATGAAAATTATGTAACATTAAACTTCATACACCTGAAGTTGATAAAGAAACATGGACCACTATTATCCACAAAATACACCTATAGGTTGTGTTGCGGGGTAGAACTCGCATACAATGAATTTGTATTAAGGGGAACTAAGAGCACAATGGTTATGTGATTTGGGTTCAATATTGTGTATTTAACCCCCCATTTAGCCCTATTTTGTGCTCATGTGATGCTGTATTGGTCTCTAGTACATACGTATTTTCTACACATTTATTTATTAGAGAAAACACACTATTTGAGCACAAAACAGTAATTAATGGAGTATTTCTGCACTTTTTATATTTTTCTAGCTTGGTCTCGATCTTACGATTCCAACGACTATTTATTTGTATTTTTCTGAGATCTGTGCTAATTTCTATAAATTTTTGAATGCGGAATACCATTTATTGGAAATAATTTAAGTTTGCACGAATCTTGGCGCGCCACGTGGCGTTCATCCACGCGTCCCCGCTCAGATCTGACGGCGGCTGATAAGCGGGCGACGCGGCGTAATCAGGGCCGCACGATTGCAATCTGATGACGCTCGTTCACCCCGCTCGAACGAAGGAGATGCGGCAATTCTCTGGCCACGTGGCATCATCTGGCGCACCCCGCTCATATCGGACGGTCGAAGTCGGCAGCATCAGCGCCGTCCACCCCGGATCCAATGGTGGAGATCGAGAACGACACGATTCATTTTCGCGAGGCGGGCGCGAGATTTGGCGGGCGACGTGGCTCATTTCTAAGCGTCCGATTCCGATCGGACGGAGGCGATCATGCCCGAAGCGAACGAAGCGGCGGAGAATTTACGAGGGCGACGTGGCTGAGCACTGATCGTCGGATGATGATCCTATGGTGACGAAACGAAGGTGAGTTCGATCCGAACTCGATTTTTAAATGGGCACGGATCCGATGAGGGGACACGTGTCACGCCCAGAACGAATCCCGCTTGGATGAGCGGTCGTGGTTTGCGCCGGCTGGCAATGAGCGACTGAGATCATTCAGCAGCTTAATGGATGCGGGTTTGGAACCCGATAAGCACAATAAACCCGCAATCTTATTATATAAGCGTATTTAGGGGTTTTTGGGTGTATTCAAGCAGATTGGGGCGTATTTTGGACGTATTGGAGGCTCTATGAGCCGTATTTGCCCCCTGAAAAATTCTGTAAAATTCCAGAGGCTTGTTTTATTATTTCCAGAGAGTTTGAAGTCTTTTCAAGGAGAATTGGTGATATATTTCTTAACTTAAACCCCTTATTTGATGCTTTTCTACCGTATTTTGCTATAATCTTGATGTATTTTGCGATGAAAGTTGTTTATTATTGCATGATGAGTAGCTAAATCTCTGTTGTGCATGGTATGGAGTAGTTAGGGAATATTATTTGTGTTAGTTTGGTTGTATTCCATGTGCTAAATCGTTAAACGTCGCTAAAATTGTAATCTTTGTTCGTAAATCGACTTTTTTAGATTCCAAAAGAATTGATTTAGTTGATGATCGCCCCAAAAGGGTGAGTTTTGATCTCCCCAAAAGGGAGTTTCATACCGTAGTTTTGATCTCTCCAAAAGAGAGTTTCATATCGTATTATAACTTTAGCGACGATCTTTTTGAATATTTTGCTTGAACCCCCAAAAGGGCATCTTCCGATGAGTTGCTCCCAAAAGGAGAATTCATTGAGTTATATTGGGTATTTTCCGGTGAATTGCTCACAAAAGGAGAATTCATTGCGTTATACCTATCAACCAAATTAATACGAATCTTTGATCCTAACGAACCCATACCATGTGCATACTTTTTATAGATATTTTCAGACACGATTTTCTATGTTTATATTGTTCACGCACTTTCACACCATCACCATCATTGTTGAAGTGGTTAGTTTCTTTTCGTAGGATTCCTATTTGATTTGAATTGTGGTTGCAACAGATTTCTTCACGTGGATTCGACATCTGGACTCCCAGATTTTACTACTTGTACGGACTCTTGCACTTGAGAGAGAGCACCTTTCCGGTCCCACCAAGTTTTTGGCGCCGTTGCCAGGGAGAACGGTTTGTTACTACGGTTTATTTCATTCAGAGGACCTTCGGTGAGATCTTTCCACTTTATTGTATATAAACTTTTGCTTGCTTTCATATAAAAAAAATTGTGCTAGTTTATGTGGCATAGGACTCCTAGGACACATAGGTTGACTCGACGTTTTGATATGGCTAAAAATAATATGGATGAAAATTTTAGCAACAACAACGAAAATAATGTGCAACCTGGAGTGCCTAGGACTTTAAAAGATTTACTTCGACCCACTAGGACTAGCACTGCTTCATGCTTTGTTTTACCTGCCGATGCAAATTCTTTCAATTTTAAACCTGGGGTGATCCAACTCTTACCCACCTTTCATGGGTTAGACAAGGAAAATCCATATCTCCATATTAAAGGATTTGAGGAGGTTTGATTGACATGCTTTGATGGGAAAACTAGCGAGGACACGATATATCTTAAATTGTTCCCATTTTCATTAAAAGACAAAGCTAAAAATTGGTTGAATGCATTGCCATCACGCTCTATTACTACATGGATTGATTTGCAGGCTGAATTTCTAAAGAAGTTTTTTCCTATTCACAGGACACAGGGACTGAAGCGGCAGATCATGAACTTTGCCCAGAAAAGCGAGGAAACATTCTACCAAGCATTTGAAAGGTTCAATGAGTTGTTGCTCGCATGTCCGCACAATGGCTTCGACAAAAGCAGGATTATTGGCTTCTTCTACGATGGACTGCAGCCGCAAATGAAGCAATTTGTAGAGATGATGTGCAATGGGGGATTCTTTGATAAAGAGCCAGATGAAGCTTGGACGTACCTGGAGGAGATAGCAGAAAATGCGCAGACATGGGACACTACTTCAGACTACGAGAGAGGAGGCCACTCTACACCATCCCAGCCCACACGAGGAGTGGTATTTAATTTGAAGCAAGAGGATGCGTTGGAGGCAAAGATGGAGGCCATGATCTCAAACAAGCTTCATGCCATGAATTTGAAAGAGGCCAAGGCGGTTGAGATAGAGCAGACTTGCGCACTTTGCGACGTCAGTGGCCATGACACCAGTGCATGCCCCACACTTCCAGCCTTGAAGAGCATGCTAGGAAATCCTACTGGGGTGAATCAAGTGTCTTCGAATTACCAGAACTTCAATTCCAACAAGGGGTGGCGCAATAATCCAAACTTGAACTGGGGCCCCAATCAGCAGACTCAGCAGCAGCATGCTCCCCCTCAGTTCCGACAACCTCAATACAACAACAACAACTATCAAGGTGGGAACCAGAGGAGGGACCATGAGCCAGTGCAACAACAGCAGATGCAACCATTTGGCGATGCACTTCAGCAGCTCATTCAATTGCAACAAGCTCAGATGCAGCAGCAGCAGGCGCAATTTCAGGCTCAGCAGACTCAGAATCAGCAGATGAGCGAGAGCTTGGCGAGGCTTACAGCAACATTAGAAAAAGGTAAGCTTCCATCTCAGTCAATTCCAAATCCTAATATGGGCTCATCTTCTTCTACAAGAAATAATATGAAGCCTTGCCAAGCGGTGTCCACTTTTGAAGAGTGGAAAAGAGATTCAGAAGCCTGATCCACCGAGCAGACAAGCTGAGCAGGAAGAGGGAATTCAGATCCAAGAAGAGGGAATTAAAGAACAAGAGGAGGTGCAGGAAGAGAGCACGGACGTGGGTGTGAGCAAAAGCGTCATTAAAGAGAAGGAACCCGCAGCATATGTACCTGCAGCACCCTACCCTCATCGGCTACTTCAGAAAAGCAAAGATAAGTATCAAACTGAGATTCGAGAAATTTTTCAGAAGTGCCAGATCAACATTCCATTGCTTAATGCTATTAATCAAATACCTGCCTATGCTAAATTTCTGAAAGATTTGTGCACTGTTAAAAGAAAGTTAAATGTGAAAAAGAAAGCATTCTTGACTGAACAGGTTAGCTCTATTGTGCAACAAAATACACCACCTAAATTTAGAGACCCTGGATCACCCACCATCACTTGCACCATTGGACTAAAAAGATTGGAAATGCTTTATTGGATTTAGGTTCTAGTGTCAATATATTGCCATATCCTATTTTTGTGCAGCTTGGGTTAGGACAGCTAAAGCCTACATCTGTGATATTGCAACTAGCTGATAGATCTATTAAAGTTCCAAAGGGATGCATTGAGGATGTCCTCGTTCAGGTGGACAAATTTTACTACCCTGCAGACTTTATAGTTCTAGACATCCAAGGACCCCAAACTACCAATTCTACTCCTATCATCCTAGGTAGACCATTCCTAGCGACATGCAATGCTTTAATAAATTGTAGGGATGGTCAACTGAAAATTACTTTTGGCAACATGACGTTGGATTTGAATATTTTTAATACTTGCAAGTTGCCACATGTGGATGATGAGATTGAGAGGGTGCATATGATTGATTCGTTGGTGGATGATTACATTTGTTCTGAATTTTGTGATGATGCTTCTATTGTTGAGACTTTTATTGGTGATTCTGATGACATATCTTTTGTGCAGGAGAACGTGAAGGAGCTCAATGCGGTATGGGAGCCTAGGTTCGAGGCTTTGCCACCTAATGCATCAATTCAAATTTCATCTGAGGTGGAGGATCCAAAGCCAGAGTTGAAGCCACTTACTGACTATCTTAAGTATGCTTTTCTTGGAGATGAAAACAGCTTCCCAGTGGTAATATCTTCTAAACTTACTCTAGAACAGGAAATCTCTTTACTTGATGTGCTGAGGAAACATAGAGGTGCTATTGGTTGGTCCATTGTTGACATAAAAGGTATAAGCCCTATTGTATGCATGCATCATATTTATTTAGAGGATGACGCCAAACCCACTAGAGAAATGCAACGTAGGTTAAATCCAACATTAAAAGAAGTGGTGAAAGGCGAGGTACTAAAATTGTTAGATGCAGGCATTATTTATCCTATTTCTGACAGCAAGTGGGTTAGCCCTACACAGGTTGTTCCTAAAAAGTCTGGCCTCACCGTGGTTAAAAATGAGAATAATGAGCTTATCCCAGTTAGAGCCACCACAGGTTGGAGGATGTGCATAGACTATAGGAAGTTGAACTCCCGAACTAGAAAAGATCATTTCCCTCTTCCATTTCTTGACCAAATTTTAGAGAGGGTAGCTGGACATGAGTACTATTGCTTTCTAGACGGTTATTCAGGTTATTATCAGATTGAGATTGCACCTGAGGACCAGGAAAAGACCACTTTTACCTGTCCCTTTGGTACTTTTGCATTTAAAAGAATGCCGTTTGGTTTATGTAATGCTCCAGCTACTTTTCAGCGATGCATGCTTAGTATTTTTGATGATATGGTTGAGAAAATTGTTGAGGTATTTATGGATGATTTTTCAGTATATGGTAGCTCTTTTCATGATTGTTTAGCTAACTTGACTCTTGTTCTTGACAGGTGCATTGAAAAGAACCTCCTATTGAATTGGGAGAAGTGTCATTTTATGACCACAGAGGGACTTGTCCTAGGTCACCTGGTGTCTAAGATGGTATACAGGTAGACAGAGCCAAGGTAGCAGTAATTGAGAAGCTACCAAGTCCCAAATGCGTGAAGGACATCAGATCATTTTTGGGACATGCAGGATTTTATAGGCGGTTCATCAAAGATTTTAGCGTTATATCTTGCCCTCTTTGCAACTTACTTACTTTAAATGTGGACTTTATTTGGACACCTGAGTGTCAACTTTCTTTTGAAACTTTAAAGAATTGCTGATTTCTGCTCCCATTTTGCAGGTGCCAGACTTGTCCCTACCATTTGAAATAATGTGTGACGCAAGCAATTACGCAGTTGGTGCAGTCATAGGCCAAAGAAAAGACAAAGTTCCAGTAGTGATTTACTACGCTAGCAAGACACTAAATGATGCTCAGAGGAATTATACAACCACAGAGAAGGAGTTGTTGGCTGTAGTATTCGTGTTGGAAAAATTCAGGAGCTATATTTTGGGATCACCAATTTTGATATAAACTGATCACTCTGCTTTAAAATATTTATTGTCTAAAAAAGATGCTAAGCCTCGATTGATACGATGGATTTTATTGTTGCAGGAGTTCAATGTCACAATCAAGGACAAGAAAGGCGTGGAGAATCTAGTAGCTGACCACTTATCACGATTGACAGAAGGCCTTGATTCAGCAGATGTGCCTTTGAAGGACTCCTTTCCTGACGAGCATCTTTTTAGCGTTTCCACCTCTCCATGGTATGCTGATACCGTTAATTATCTGGTAACTGGTAAGACCCCTGACACTTGGTCTCTTCAAGACTTTAAACGGTTCAAGTATGAGGTAAAATATTTCTTCTTTGATGATCCATACTTATATAAATATTGTAGTGACCAAATTGTTAG
Organism: Scilla litardierei; assembly: GCA_030789695.1. Lineage (NCBI taxonomy): Eukaryota > Viridiplantae > Streptophyta > Magnoliopsida > Asparagales > Asparagaceae > Scilla > Scilla litardierei. The sequence continues at coordinate 129,064,714 of CM061139.1, read as the reverse complement.
GAGATGCATTCCTGATCATGAAATAACCAGTGTGATACAATTTTGCCATGATGGAGTATGTGGTGGACATTTTTCTACGAACAAAACTGTGGCAAAAATCTCGCAATGTGGCTTTTATTGGCCATCCATGTTTAAAGACACATTTCATTATTGCAAGACTTATGCTGCATGCCAACAGTTGGGGGGTATTACTAGACGTAACATGATGCATCTGAACCCCATTTTAGAGATTGAAATATTTGATTGTTGGGGCATAGACTTCATGGGACCTTTCCCACCTTCATTTGGATATGCTTATATTTTGGTTTGTATTGATTATGTTTCTAAATGGGTGGAAACTATTCCTTGTAGGTCGAACGACACTTCCGTTGTGCTTAAGTTCCTCAAAGAGAACATTTTCTCTAGGTTTGGAGTGCCAAAGGCCTTGATCAGTGATGGAGGGTCTCATTTTTGCAACCGCATGTTCGCTACTTTAATGAAGAGGTTTGGGGTCACACACAAAGTTTCTACTCCGTATCACCCACAAACAAATGGCCAAGCAGAGTTGGCAAATAGAGAGATCAAAGGAATTCTTCAGAAAACGATGAATCCAACAAGGAAAGATTGGAGCTTGCGCTTACCTGAAGCGTTGTGGGCCTACAGGACAGCCTACAAAACAATTTTGGGGATGTCACATTACTGTCTTGTTTTTGGGAAGTCTTGTCACTTACCTGTTGAGATAGAGCATAGATCTTATTGGGCTATAAAGAAAATGAATTTTGATACTGATGTCTCTTTTTCTTCTCGCAGGTTGCAATTGTTGGAGCTGGAGGAGTTGAGGAGAAATGCGTACGACAACGCTAAAATTTCAAAAGAGAGGATGAAATCCGTCCACGACATGATGATCTTGAGGAGGGAGTTCACCCCAGGCCAAAAAGTATTGCTATACAATTCCAGGCTGCACATCTTTCCTGGGAAGCTTCGCTCTAGGTGGTATGGACCTTTCGTCGTCAAAGAAGTTTTCCCACATGGCGATGTGCTCTTACTTAATGAAAAAGAAGGAAGTGAGTTCAAGGTGAATGGCCAACGATTGAAGCATTTTCACGAGCCTTGGACCAAGGAATCGAGCACCATGGATCTCACAGACCCACCTTCGGGTGGGAACTAATCAGGTGTGTTCTTTCCATGATTCCCTCTTCCTAACATTGAGGACAATGTCTATTTTTAGTTGGGGGGAGGGAAATAACTTTTAGGATTTTTTATTTTATTTCCTTTTCCTTTTCCTTTTATGGTTTTTTTAGTTCCCTTTTTGCATTGAAAAAAAAAATTTGAGTTAAAGGTATCACCAAAGTCTATCTTTACCTAGAAATGAACCTCATGTGATGAAATTTCTCGTTATTTATTCACCACCGTACACTCGTGATTTATTTTCCCCCACCACTATTGTTCAACATTTCAGTCTCATTTTACATGAATTTGAGTGCTTGTGGTGAATTTCTTTTTATACATCTCAATGGCAAGATTAATCGATGACTTAATGAATCTAGAAATTATGGATTAGCAAGTGGTATGCTTTCATTGGAACACACCAAAGTTCATGCACCAATAATTCATAAATTAACTGGAGCATTGTTCTTTATCTCGTATTCATTGCTATTTGCATGCTTGGTGTGATTTTGGGTAGAAAAACGTACCACGTCATTTGAAATGATTAGGATACCCATTCTTGTGAAAAATTAAACAAGAGGAAGTGATCTTGCCACGTTGTTTATGCACACACAAAAGAAGAAAAAATGAGATGAATGAGGAAGAAAAGAATGAATAAATGTGCTATTAAAGAAATAACTTGGTTGGCTCGAGTAGTATAGTCCGAGGGGCCCTTCTTGGCCTAATGGCCTATTATCGTCTGATTTGGGAGCCATTGACCGGAACCTCAATTATTTGATGGAGCGATCCAAGTTATATACTCTTCCGCGAATGTTGCTTGATGCGCGTTACGCGGAACTATGGAAAAAAGCGAAAGAAAATAGAGAATAAGTGTGCATGATTAGCGAGGCAAGAGAACTTCCAAAGCTTAAAGAAAACACGAGATGTGGTGTGAGTCCCTATGAATAGAGATTGACGTGTGTACGCTTTAATACCATTTTATTTTTAATGCTTGCTTTGCATGAAAAATTCACGTTCCAAGTTAAAATATGTGATTGAACGGTGTGTACCATTGATTTTGTATACTATGAGCCATGAAGTAATGGATAGTGAATTGGAGTCTATTTTATAACCATTTGAGATGCTTGACATTCATTTTTGAAAACCCACAAGTACCATTACTTGATGAGCTTGAAATTTTGATATTAGTGTGCGGTTATCTCTTTTGTCGTATTAGTATGATGGTGAGTAATTTGAGATCTGATAAGGTGATCTATGCGTATTTTTAATCGCTCTTTTTGCTAGAGACTAGCAAAACACTAGTTGGGGGGTGTGATTTGGGTTCAATATTGCGTATTTAACCCCCCATTTAGCCCTATTTTGTGCTCATGTGATGCTATATTGGTCTCTAGTACATACGTATTTTCTACACATTTATTTATTAGAGAAAACATACTATTTGAGCACAAAACAGTAATTAATGGAGTATTTCTGCACTTTTTATATTTTTCCTAGCTTGGTCTCGGTCTTACGATTCCAACGACTATTTATTTGTATTTTTCTGAGATCTGTGCTAATTTCTATAAATTTTTGAATGCAGAATACCATTTATTGGAAATAATTTAAGTTTGCACGAATCTTGGCGCGCCACGTGGCGTTCATCCACGCGTCCCCGCTCAGATCTGACGGCGACTGATAAGCGGGCGACGCGGCGTAATCAGGGCCGCACGATTGCAATCTGATGGCGCTCGTTCACCCCGCTCGAACGAAGGAGATGCGGCAATTCTCTGGCCACGTGGCATCATCTGGCGCACCCCGCTCATATCGGACGGTCGAAATCGGCAGCATCAGCGCCGTCCACCCCGGATCCAACGGCGGAGATCAAGAACGACGCGATTCATTTTTGCGAGGCGGGCGCGAGATTTGGCGGGCGACGTGGCTCATTTCTAAGCGTCCGATTCCGATTGGACGGAGGCGATCATGCCCGAAGCGAACGAAGCGGCGGAGAATTTACGAGGGCGACGTGGCTGAGCACTGATCGTCGGATGATGATCCTATGGTGACGAAACGAAGGCGAGTTCGATCCGAACTCGATTTTTAAATGGGCACGGATCCGATGAGGGGACACATGTCACGCCCAGAACGAATCCCGCTTGGATGAGCGGTCGTGGTTTGCGCCGGCTGGCGATGAGCGGCTGAGATCATTCAGCAGCTTAATGGATGCGGGTTTGGAACCTGATAAGCACAGTAAACCCGCAATCTTATTATATAAGCGTATTTAGGGGTTTTTGGGCGTATTCAAGCAGATTGGGACGTATTTTGGACGTATTGGAGGCTCTAGGAGCCGTATTTGCCCCCTGAAAAATTCTGTAAAATTCCTGAGGCTTGTTTTATTATTTTCAGAGAGTTTGAAGTCTTTTCAAGGAGAATTGGTGATATATTTCTTAACTTAAACCCCTTATTTGATGCTTTTCTACCGTATTTTGCTATAATCTTGATGTATTTTGCGATGAAAGTTGTTTATTATTGCATGATGAGTAGCTAAATCTCTGTTGTGCATGGTATGGAGTAGTTAGGGGATATTATTTGTGTTAGTTTGGTTGTATTCCATGTGCTAAATCGTTAAACGTCGCTAAAATTGTAATCTTTGTTCGTAAATCGACTTTTTTAGATTCCAAAAGAATTGATTTAGTTGACGATCGCCCCAAAAGGGTGAGTTTTGATCTCCCCAAAAGGGAGTTTCATACCGTTGTTTTGATCTCTCCAAAAGAGAGTTTCATATCGTATTATAACTTTAGCGACGATCTTTTTGAATATTTTGCTTGAACCCCCAAAAGGGCATCTTCCGATGAGTTGCCCCCAAAAGGAGAATTCATTGAGTTATATTGGGTATTTTTCGGTGAATTGCTCCCAAAAGGAGAATTCATTGCGTTATACCTATCAACCAAATTAATACGAATCTTTGATCCTAACGAACCCATACCATGTGCATACTTTTTATAGATATTTTCAGACACGATTTTCTTTGTTTATATTGTTCACGCACTTTCACACCATCACCATCATTGTTGAAGTGGTTAGTTTCTTTTCGTAGGATTTCTATTTGATTTGAATTGTGGTTGCAACAGATTTCTTCCCGTGGATTCGACATCTGGACTCCCAGATTTTACTACTTGTACGGACTCTTGCGCTTGAGAGAGAGCACCTTTCCGGTCCCACCATTATGCTAATGACAGGATATGGTAGGATATTTAACAGGTGATCAGTGGGGTGATGAGGCTAAGCTTGTTGCAGAACCTGACCACGGTATCGAATCCGGTAGGATGTAGTGGAGGGGCCGGACTGCCTAGGTTGAGGGCGAGCACGACCGGTGGCGACGAGCTAACCTGCGCAAGGAGCAACTCGTCAGAAAGGCCGGGTGGGGGTCCAACCCTTAACCTCTTCGATGCCTAAGTCAGTAATAGGACTTAAAACGGGGGCTAGGCACGCAGGTCGGACTGAAGGTGAGTCGACCGTACGTGACGAGCTATGAGTGGAAGAACAAAGATATGGACGACCTTTGCCCTTGTGTGTGAGTAATAAGATTGAGAGTAAATTTGCCAACCCCCCACCGTTGAAGGCGAATGGGTATTTATACCTGACGGGAGGCGGTTAGGTGAGGCTGACATGGCGTGCTGACTCGACATGCTGAGCTGGCCCAACCGTCAGCGGAAGCTTCGGTCGAGGATGTCAGAGCTGGGCGTGTCAACCATGCTTTTATCAGGCGGCGCAACGGCCAGGGACGCTTTTATCAGGGTGTCAGAGCTGAAAGCATTAAATGTCAGGGGGGCGCAGCTGCTAGGGTGCACTTTGCCAGGTTGCCGGGCGGCGCGAGTGTCAGTAGCGTCCTTGTACTAGGTTGTTTGTCGTGTCCGATGTGCCAAAGGACCGTCGGAGCACCTCCCAGGGGCGGGGCCCTGCTATGGGTCGATGGGCCTGCCCGGACTGAGGATGAGCAGTCCGGACATACACTTTGTGCGATCTCCCCGGCGGGCCGAGGAGAACGGGAGCGCGTCCCGCTTTGACTGTGACAGAGAGCGTCCCTGTCAGCGGCCGGGGCGGAGTGCGCCTTTTCCCTAGTCCTATCAGACTCTAGGATCGATAGGCACCCTGCGGCCTTCCGTCGTTCGGACGTGGAGCGCCCTGTCGCTGGGTCGGCCTCTCTTCAGGAGGGAGGGACGAGTCAGCGGGGTGTTTCGGAGGTCTGGGATGGAAGGTCGGACTATCATGACCTTCAGGTTGTAACAATTGCGCCCGGCATTCGAGTTTGAGGTGGAGGCCCGGCTCGGCTCGGATGACGTATCACTTCCTCTACCTTGAAACGGCGGTTCGGATCCTGATCCGCGTGCAAGAGTGGTGGCGTTGGTCTTGGAATTCCCGCCCGGTTGGCCATTATTGCGATTTGAAAGTGCAAGGGGGAAATTGAAGCGCCTCCACTGTTGGGCTTGCGACATGTGGATGAGGTGACTTTCACGCCAGTCGAGGCGTCAGGGAAACGGCCTCAATCGCGTGGTGGCGTATCAACGGTCAAGATGGCCGGTTGTCCTCTATAAATATGGGGAGAAGGAGATTGTTGGAAACTTCCTTACGCTTCCAACTTGTCTTCGCGCTTTCCGGTTTCTGTCAATCGTTCGCCGACGTCATTGCTATCGCCTTCGCCGGAGATCCGTTTCCGATCATCCCCTCAGCCCGGCTGCTCTGCTAGGCAATCCCTACATCCTTTTATCGATGGCTTATCATTTTGACTCTGGGGGGTAGTAGCACGGCGACAGAGGAGTCGATGGAAGAGGAGAGGTGGTGGTGGGTGCAGAGGCCTCAGAGAAAGAGGACGTGGCGCACTGACGTACCGAGGGTGATTGAGGCCGACAGGTGTAGGCCGGACAGGATCAACATTAGGGAGATTTGGGTGCGGTTCGTGCGCCCGCCCTGTGAAGCGCAGGTCCCAGGCCTGGAGGAAAGGGTGTGTTGGCCTGGGGACAACGAAATCAGGGTTTACACCCGGTCCTTCGAGTTGGGGCTTCGCTTCCCGATCCACACTTACCTCCTACACCTGATGAACTTCCTAGAGCTACTGATCTTCGCCTTGGCGCCCCGCTCCTGGGGTTTGCTGGTGGGGTTCGTCATGATGTGCTTCGCCAGCTCCCTGAGTCCGTCTTTGGCGCTGTTCCAGCACTTCTTTGCAGTTCGGAAGAGGGGGATGTACCACTGCGTCTACGCGAGGATGGGCGGGAGCTTATCGCCGGAGTGCCCGCTGATGTTGGTAGGTGGATGGAGGATCGGGGGCACGCTTTATCGGGACCCTGCACTGACCCGCGGTCCTTGGCATGCGCAAGGCCTATCTAGGTCTGCGTGCCCTTGTCCTTTTCCCAAGGTTCAAGTTTAGCTCTCCTTCGGCTCGGGCGGTCGAAGCTCGTCAGACCTGCCCTGGGTTTTTATGGGGAGGGGAGCGCGTAGCTCGGCCCGTGCCTTCTCTGGTTTGGGGGTAGCGAGGATTGGTCGTGCCCCAGAGTCTTGAGGGGGGAGGGAGCCGTAGCTCGGCATGTGCCCTTTTTCTCCAGTTTGGGTGGTGAAGCGTGTTAGGCTTGCCCCAGAGTCTTTACTTGAGGGGGGAGCGAGCGCGTAGCTCGGCCAGTGCCCATCTCTGGTTTGGATGGCGAGGACAGATTCTGCCCAGAGGCTTCGTAGGGGGAGGGAGCCGTAGCTCGGCCCGTGCCCTTTCTCTCCAGTTTGGGTGGCAAAGCGTATTATGCTTGCCCCGGAGTCTTTACTTGAGGGGGGAGCGAGCACGCAGCTCGGCCCATGCCCTTCTCTGATTTGGGTGGCGAGGACGGATCAAGCCCCAGAGGCTTCGTAGGGGGGAGGGAACCGTAGCTCAGCCCGTGCCCTTTTTCTCTAGTTTAGATGGCGAAGCGTGTTAGGCTTGCCTCGGAGTCTTTACTTGAGGGGGGAGCGAGTGCGTAGCTCGGCCCGTGCCCTTCTCTGATATGGGTGGCGAGGAAGGATCCTGCCCCAGAGGCTTCGTGGGGGGGGAGGGAGCAGTAGCTCGGCCCGTGCCCTTTTTCTCTAGTTTGGGGGGCGAAGCGTGTTAGGCTTGCCCTGGAGTCTTACCTTGAGGGGGGAGCGAGCGCGTAGCTCGGCCCGTGTCTTTCTCTGGTTTAGGTGGCGAGGACGGATCCTGCCCCAGAGTCTTCATAGGGGGGAGAGAGCCGTAGCTCGGCCCGTGCCATTTTTCTCCAGTTTGGATGGCGAAGCATGTTAGGCTTACCTCAGAGTCTTTACTTAAGGGGGGAGCGAGCGCGTAGCTCAGCCCGTGCCCTTCTATGATTTGGGTGGCGAGGACGGATACTGTCGTAGAGGCTTCGTAGGGGAGGAGGGAGCCGTAGCTCGGCCCGTGCCCTTTTTCTCCAGTTTGGGTGGCGAAGCGTGTTAGGCTTGCCCCGGAGTCTTTACTTAAGGGGGGATCGAACGCGTAGCTCGGCCCATGCCCTTCTCTGGTTTGGGTGGCGAGGACAGATCTTGTCGCAGAGGCTTCATAGGGGGGAGGGAACTGTAGCTCGGCCCGTGCCCTTTTTCTCCAGTTTGGGTGGCGAAGCGTGTTTAACTTGCCCCGGAGTCTTTACTAGGGGGAGCGAGCGCGTAGCTCAGCCCGTGCCCTTCTCTGGTTTAGGTGGCGAGGACGGATCCTGTCCCGGAGGCTTCGTAGGGGGAGGGAGCCGTAGCTCGGCCCATGCCCTTTTTCTCCAGATTGGGTAGCGAAGCGTATTAGGCTTGCCCCGGAGTCTTTACTTGAGGGGGGGAGCGAGCACGTAACTCAGCCCGTGCCCTTCTCTGGTTTGGGTGGCGAGGACGGATCCTGCCCTAGAGGCTTCGTAGGGGGAGGGAGCCATAGCTCGACCCGTGCCCTTTTTCTCCAGTTTGGGTGGCAAAGCGTGTCAGGTTTGCCCCGGAGTCTTTACTTGAGGGGGGATCGAGCGCGTAGCTCGGCCCGTGCCCTTCTCTGGTTAGGGTGGCGAGGACGGATCCTGCCCCACAGGCTTCGTAAGGGGGAGGGAGTCGTAGCTCGGTCTGTGCCATTTTTCTCCAGTTTGGGTGGCGAAACGTGTCAGGCTTGCCCCGGAGTCTTTACTTGAGGGGGGAAGTGAGCGTGTAGCTCGACCCATGCCCTTCTCTGGTTTGGGTGGCGAGGACGGATCATGCCCCAGAGGCTTCGTAAGGGGAGTGAGCCGTAGCTCGGCCTGTGCCCTTTTTCTCCAGTTTGGATGGCGAAGCGTGTTAGGCTTGCCACGGAGTCTTTACTTGAGGGGAGAGCGAGCGCGTAGCTCGGCCCGTGCCCTTCTCTGGTTTGGGTGGCAAGGACGGATCCTGCTCCAAAGGCTTCGTAGTTGGGAGGAAGCCGTAGCTCGGCCCGTGCCCTTTTTCTCCAGTTTGGGTGGCGAAGTGTGTAATGCTTGCCTCGGAGTCTTTACTTGAGGGGTGGAGCGAGCACGTAGCTCGGCCCATGCCCTTCTCTGATTTGGGTGGCGAGGACGGATCCTGTCCCAGAGGCTTCATTGGGGGGAGGGAGCCATCGCTCGGCATGTGCCCTTTTTCTCCAGTTTGGGTGGCAAAACGTGTTAGGCTTGCCCCGGAGTCTTTACTTGAGGGGGGGAGCGAGCGCGTAGCTCGGCCCGTGCCCTTCTCTGGTTTGGGTGGCGAGTACGGATCCTGCCCCAGAGGCTTCGTAAGGGGGAGGGAGCCGTAGCTCGGCCCGTGCCCTTTTTCTTCAGTTTGGGTGGCAAAGCGTGTTAGGCTTGCCCCGGAGTCTTTACTTGAGGGGGGAGCGAACACGTAGCTCGGCCCGTGCCTTTCTCTGGTTTGGGTGGCGAGGACGGATCTCGCCCGAGAGGCTACATAGGGGGAAGGGATCCATAGCTCGGCCCGTGCCCTTTTTCTCCAGTTTGGGTGGCGAAGCGTGTCAGGCTTGCCCCAGAGTCTTTACTTGAGGGGGGAGCGAGCGCATAGCTCGGCCCGTGCCCTTCTCTGGTTTGGGTGGCGAGGATGGATCCTGCCCCAGAGGCTTCGTAGGGGGGAGGGAGCCGTAGCTCGGCCCGTGCCCTTTTTCTCAAGTTTGGGTGGCGAAGCGTGTTAGGTTTGCCCCGGAGTCTTTACTTGAGGGGGGAGCGAGCGCGTAGCTTGGCCCGTGTCCTTCTCTGGTTTGGATGGCGAGGACGGATCCTGCCCCAGAGGCTTCGTAGGGGGGAGGGAGCCGTAGCTCGGCCCGTGCTCTTTTTCTCCAGTTTGGGTGGCGAAGCATGTTAGGCTTGCCCCGGAGTCTTTACTTAAGGGGGGAGCGAGCGCATAGCTCGGCCCGTGCCCTTCTGTGGTTTAGGTGGCGAGGACGGATCCTGCCCCAGAGTCTTATGCGTTTGAACTGAAATACTCAAGTGGAGACAGCAAGGTTTGGAAATGTGCAGAAAAGAAAATTTTTTATTAAAAAGACTCACAATCACTGGTAGTACTTCAGTAAGTGCTCCGCGTTCCATGGGTAGTTCGCTCCCGTCCAGGGTCACCTGGATGTACGTGGCTGCCCAACGATGTCGACGATCTCGTAAGGTCCCTCCCATTTTGCGGCCAACTTTCCTCGGCGGGCGGTCTCGGGCTTGAAGGTGGCGTTCCTAAGGACCAAGTCACCGATTTTGAAGGTCCGCTTCTTCACCCGGGAGTTGTAGTGCCGGGCCATCCTCTGGCTGTGCCGGACAAGATTCGTCAGGGCTCGATCCCTCACTTCTTTCACGAGTTCGAGACTGAGGCCAAGGCCCTCCCCGTTGATATCTTCATCGAGGAACTTCAGCCGAAGTGTCTCCTCTCCGATCTCCACGGGAACGACCGCTTCGGACCAGTATGCTAGCATGAATGGGCTCTCTCCAGTCGAGGCCTTGTGGGTGGTACGGTATGACCAGAGAATGCCTGGTAGCTTGTCCACCAATGTTCTGAAAGCGGCCTCAACCTTCTTCTTCAGGGGGCCCAAGATGCATTTGTTCGCAGCCTCCGCCATCCCACTGCACTGCGGGTGGGCGACGGATGCAAAATGAAGCTTGATTCCCCAGCCCGAACAGAAGTCACGGAAGCCTTCGCAGTCGAACTGTCTCCCATTTTCCGTCACTATAGAGCGGGGTATCCCGAAGCGGCATATCACGGACTGCCAAATGAAGCCCATCATATCCATCCACGTGATGCGTGCCAAAGGTTCGGCCTCGATCCACATGGTGAAGTTGTCCACGGTGACAACCAGGTAATTCCTTCCTCCGAAGGCCATTGGGAAGGGTCCGAGGATGTCAAGCCCCCACTTGGCGAACGAGATCAGGCTTAAGATAGGCACCAGGTGGGCCGGAGGCGCGACCGTGTGTCTGCCAAACTTCTGACACGCCTTACACCTTCTGACGTACTAAGCCATGTCATGGATCATAGTCGGCCAGTTGTACCCCTGGCACACTATCTTGTGGGTGATAGTACGCCCGCCGTAGTGATTTCCGCAGAAATCCTCGTGCACTTCTCGGATGACCTGTTCTGCTTGCTTCGGCCCCAGGCACTTCAGGTAAGGCATGATGTCGAACCTGGCATGGCGTCGGCGGTACAGCATCCCGTCAAAGAGCACGAATGATAGGGCCTGCCTTTCTATCTTCTTGGCCTGCATCCGCTCCTCGGACAGGGCCCCCGTCTCCAAGTACTTCACTATTGGGGTCATCCACGTCGTCGTCGGGCCGACACACATTAGTTCTTCTTCAATGGTGGGTGCCAGCAGACTTTCGACGTAGATGGCCTTTCCGATCTCGGCCACGGAGGAAGAGGCTAGCTTCGATAGGGCGTCCACCCGGAGGTTTTGGGAGCGAGGTAAATGCTGGACATCTGCTCTCTTGAATTTTTGGAGCTCGACCTGGATGCACTTGAGGTAGCGTTTCATCATTTCCTCTCGGGCCTCGAAGCTCCCTTGGACTTGTTGGACGACGAGCCGCGAGTCACTAAGCAGCAGCACGTTCGTCGCCTCCATCACTCTGCAAAGCTTTAGCCCGTTGACCGCGGCATCATATTCCGCGACATTGTTGGTTTCCGGGAAGTTGAAGCGTAGTGCGTACTCCAGCAGGCATCCGTCGGGGGTTTGGATAACGATACATGTCCCCGTTCCAGATCCTGTCGCCGACCCATCGACGTGAATGGTCCACAATTTGCCTGCTTCTCCCTGGGTAGGCTCCGAGGATCCAGGCACCCCACATCGCTTGCGGGGATGCATCCGCTGAGGGTGCGTCCGGTTGGTTCTCTGGGGGTCCTCGATAGTGCACTCCACCACGAAGTCCGCCCGCGCCTGGCCCTTGATCGTCGTTCAGGCCTTGTACGTTATGTCGACCTCACTGAGCTCAACACTCCAGTTGAGAATCCTGCCCGACCGCTCTAACCTCTTCAGGTTCTTCTCGAGGGGTAGGTTGGTATGGACGGCGATGGGATGGGCCTGGAAGTACGGCCGGAGCTTCCTTGCCGTTGTGATCAGACATTAGGCGGCCTTCTCGATGTGGCTGTAGCGGGTCTCCACCTCTCGAAGAATCCGGCTTGCTTAGTATATTGGCCGCTGTACGCCTTTCTCCTCTTTGATTAAGACGGAGCTGATGGCTTCTTCATTGGTCGCCAGGTACAACCCCAACTGTTCCCCTTCTTCCGGCTTGGCGAGCAGCGACGGGCTTTGCAGGTAGGCCCTCAGCTCCGCAAATGCTCGAACACAGTCGTCGTCCCATGGGATCACTTTCCTTTTGTCCTTTGCTTCGCCGAAGGCCGTGCGCATGACTCTGAAGAAAGGGATCGATCTCTCCGCGGACTTCGACAAGAATCTCCCCAGCGCCGCGATCCGACCATTCAACCGCTGTAAGTCCCGGATGGTCCTCGGTTCCGCCATGTTGATAAGGGCCGCCACCTTGTCGGGGTTCGCCTCAATCCCTCGCTTTGTTATTGCTTGAACGCGTCTCAAGTATGTGATGCTTGAGCGCTACTCCCAAGTGTAGGAGGACGTCAAGTAATAAATTTATATCCGGTGAGACCGGGTCGGATCACGGGGACAAGTCGTTTTGCAATCACAAATTCAATTGATGTAGGAAGGGTAACGGCGGTTAACAACCAACTACACTAACGGGGTGGAAGTGTGTGAAAATGTGTGTGAAACCATCTACCAAACCAACATCCTAGGGTTCGAGAATCGGAGAGGCAAATAGGCGAGGAAGCTTATGCGGTGTGTGGGAATGAGGTTGCTAGCATATGAGTTCAATCTGAGGATAACTCAATTGTCTTTCCGGCTAAGGAAAACGCAATCGGTGGATGTGGCATTTTATCGAACACTTGGTGTGCAATGAAAGTAGGGTATGAAAAATTGGGATAATAAACAACCAAGCATACAAGAATGGTACCACTAGGCAAACTCCACTCTAGGGACACCCACTAGGATCCCTAATTCAAATTATATCTCATCAATTCTACCACATAATCATTAAAACATGCAAGATTGAAAACCAAAGCCAAAGCAAACACAAATCACCATACAACCACACAAGAAGAAGATCTAGCTCATTATAACAAGAAAAGAGAGATTTTTACTTCTAAAAACATCATCCATCTATATTACATTTGACAGAGTTTTTTGAATCCTAGGGCTGACTAGGACAAGCTGACTAGGACAAAGGGGTAGATAAAAGACGGCCAGGATTTAATCTTGGAGAATCAACGGTTAAGATGATGAGATATGAATTTTTTTGAGAGGAAACTTAAAGTTAAACAGAAATTTTTAGTGAAATGATCAGCCCCAAAGTTTGGAGTGGACGAAAATAATGTGGGGCCATGTATTAAGAGAAAGAGGGTTAGGAGGTGGGTTTTTTCAGGGTTGTGTGTGCTTTGAAAAAACTTGCATCTTTCCCTATGCTGTCTTTCCCTATGCCCCTGCTCTCTTTTCCCTATGCTCAACGAAAATGATCAGGCCCAAGTCCATCTCGAAGGAAGTAGGCGCGATTTCAACATTTTTAATGGCAGTGCGGCTTCGATGTCAGAGGGTGAACGATGAAGTAGGCGCGAGCTCGAAGGAGAGGATGTCGATGGTGGAGTGGCCAGCGCCACTGCCGAGCTCGAAGTATTCAGGTTTGATCTTTATCGCCCAAACATTGTTTGTTTTGTTTCTTATGTCGGTATTTTTGTGATCCATTTTTAAGATAAAGATTAGGTCTTGATCCATTTTTTAAGATAAAGATTGGGTCTTTCTGTAGTGGGGAGATCAGGCAGGGATACGGTGGATGTTGCCGGAGGAGTGAAATTCAAAGTTCAAGACGACAACGTAGGAAACCCCCTTACAAACCCTGAGTGAATCCTATGTGGCTCGGTATATATAATATTAGGCTTTAATGCATTTTAGTTTTATAAGTAGACAATGTTCTTTCATTTGAACCAAATCAAACAAAAACTCTGTAAAAATCCGACTTGGAACAAAAACTGTAAAGCTTTTTGTAAAACTTTATTACAGAATTCATGAGTAAAGGAATAAAAAACTCTGTAAAAGAATGTTGATATTGACTTCATAAGTAACAGAATTCATGAGTCTCCATCCGGATTTTTACAATAAGTAAAGGAATGTTGTCTTTGATTTTACAGAGTCAACATTCCTTTACTGTAAAGTTTTCTTACAGACTCTATTACAGAATTCATGATTTATATGTTCCTGTATTTTTAGACTTTTCAAAAAGTTTTTGTTCCAACTCTTTTGTTAGTTGATCTTGGGAATGATTCTGTCTTTTTTCTTGCAGGCCACTGTGCATTTCCCCCTTTTGGGGATTCCCCGGTGTGTATTCTTCCATGATTGACCTTTTTTATCATACTGATTCTGATCTCATCTATTTGCTTATATGGCTTCAAAGGAGTACCATAGCTGTATGGTATCATGATGGTAACATGTGGAAGGTCATTTTTGTAGGTATTCTACAGCAGCTTCACATGTCTTAGATATCATTGAAATGGATATTGGGTTATTACAGGTAAAACATACCTTCTTTTTCAACGGCAGTGAATAGTTAGGTGTCTAGATTTCACATAACCATATTTTTTCTGCAATTCACATAAAGGTTTGCATTGTATGCTGGAAAATCATTTTTGAAACATTTACAAATATTTTTTTACAAATGATGTAAACATGTTTCTTTCGGAATAACATTTACATTTCAATCCTGCATGGCTTTAATATGCCAAAAAGAAAAATTTCCTTTCCAATTATTTTGATATTGAGTATATAAAATCAACATATTTATTTAAGATGTTAGATCCTTCTTTTGTATCTAGCGAATGGTCCATGCCACAATGGACTACAGACTTTATTAAAACTGTGATAAGAAATGCATGATGATGATAATTACTAGAAAAACACAATTTGCTACTTAGGATCAATTATTTATTAGATGGTAATGAGGACGTGGTTCATAGAATAAAAATGGGAATTGCCATGAAATTAAAAGGTGAATTCCATAATATCACCATATAAGATCACCATAAAAATGGGAACTGCCATGAAATTAAATATATGGGAACAGCCATGAAATGTTGGGACATTAATGTAACAAGTTTCATTTATAAAAATAAGAGTTGAAAAATTAAAAAACATTAGAGCTGCAATATGGATGATTAGAAATACTCAAGCACATGTTCTCATACTTTCAAAATGTTTAAAGAATCAAATGTTAAAATCTGATGCCTGAGAACATATCCTTGCCTTGATTTTTTTCGGTTGATTTAAATATATGGAAGAATCTTTTAAAAATCAATCTGTTAAACTCAAAATGTCATATAACAATATGATGTTCTCATATATTTAAATATATGAAAGAATCTGTTTAATTAATGGAAGCAACTTTCATATGAAGCAACTTTCAGATATCCACTGTTAGATGACCATCAAACTAAAATTTAGTCCAATTAATTAGGCTGCAGTTTGAATATTTTTTATAAGGTGGCTGATTTTTTTATGGTTTTGTAGACTGGAATGCCGAATACTGTTGCGGTTCCCTAGGGAATGGAGAAGTTGGTCCTCTATGTCATGCAGAGATACAACAATACTCCTATGTACATCACTGAAAATGGTCAGTTGCACAAAGATATAAAAGTACTGTGAGATTTTTTAAAACTCCCAGTATGTTTAAATAGTTCAAATCAGATAAATGCACTTTCAGTTCATTCAACAGTAAATATCAAGCATTTATACCATATGCAGCAACAGCAACTCATTCTATATTTCACAAGATTAATTTTTATCATGTGAAATAACTGAAAATGTTTTTATCCTTGGTGTTTAATGCAGACGGCCTTTTGTGTTATGTGATCAACAAAAACAGCTAATGTTGCTAATTTTGTTGATGGCCCCGGTTAGATTATGTAGTTTTCCCTTTCCGACTTATACGTTTTTATTTTTTATTTAATTTTTTGCAGTACATTGAGATTGTATTGGGTTTGATGTGTATATTTATCTGTTCATACCAGGATACAGCCAAAAAAGCCACGAAGGTGTGTTCACAAATGACTTGATCAATGATACATAAAGAAAAGAATACATCAGAAGATATCTAACTTCTCTCGCTGCTGCCATGAGCTATCTAATTGTCCCAGATTGTTATTTTTGTGTTCGTCTAAAATTTGTTTATTTACTGAATATTGTGTTCGTCTAAAATTTGTTAATCATGTTTTTTTACTTTAGGAACTAAAATTTTCACATTGGAGCACAACAATGTTTCAAATGACCGTGAGCACTTGCTGAACATGAAAATTTTCATGTACATGAAGTTCTTAATCTTTGCTTTATTATGTTATTATTTTCTTCATATGCCATTCTTTAATTGAATTTCTAACTAGATAGGCATGTATTTTGTTGTTGATTGTTCATGGTTTGCATATGCTATGTTTCAGGTAGAAAATAAAACTGCGGCAAAGAGAAATTCTGGCAGCGCTCACCTGATAACATTGCTTTACAGAAAGCTGACGAAGAAGAAAGATTAGAAGTTGAAGAATTCCTCTTCATCAGCACGACTGCTTCGTACAATTCAGTCGGGCATCGTTTGATATCTCTATCTGAGTTCGGATCGCGCCCGTCGCTGAAGGCGCCCAAGGTCATCCAGCTTGCAAGGATGATCAGATGCGAGAGGGCTTAGAATCTCAGTGGTTTGAGTGGTTTTAGTTAGTGTAGGGTGTTTGTTCGTCTTAGGTTAGTGAAATTCTCATGTTTAATGTTTTCAGGTTTTGGTCTGTGTTTTCAGGTTTAGATGTTGCCGATGGTTGTTATATATTTTGGAATATTTTGGAATGAAATCTACTCTTTAGTTTAAGTCGATTTATATTTGTGTTGACTAATTTGGGCTTGATGATTATTCTTCTCAATTTGATCTATACATTACGTGAAAATATTAGGAAATGTGGCAGAGCTTTTTTGGATTTTTTTTTCCATTTTTAAATTTTGTATAATATATTACAAATAATACAAATTGACGAGGCCTGATTTCCAAAAAAAGAAATTATTAATTTATTGGAAAATTATCAAAATGCATCTTAACACGAAAGAAATCAGGTAATATATCAGCGCGCATCTAATTCTTCTCTTTACACCATTTGTGCGTTTTGCTTATTTCCATTAACGAGAAGGAACACACCAACTGTAAGAGAGAACATAATCAAGGATTTTATTCATTCATCACGAAGGCCCGGCTTTGGCGCCCACACCGATGGCGGTTCGGTGCCCCAGCTAATTTTTACGCTAATTTATTATTCCGCGTCGAAGACGTCCGCTAAATTTTTTTACGCTAATTTGTTATTCCGCGCCGAAGACGCCGAATTTGTTGTTCTATTCTAATATGTCGAATTTGTTGTTCTGCGCCGAAGGCGCTTGCTAAATTTTTACGCTAATTTGTTATTCCGCGCCAAAGACGCTCGCGTCGAATTTGTTGTTCTACGCTAATTTGTTGTTCTGGGCGTCGAATTTGTTGTTCCGTGTCGAAGATGCCTGTGTCGAATTTGTTGTTCCGTGTCGAAGGTGATTGCGCCAAATTTGTTTCGCGTCGAAAACGCACGTGTCGCTAAATATTTTTACTCTAATTTGTTTCTCTTTTAAATGTTAGTTGTGAAAATAATTTTTTTGGGTACAAAGATTTCGCGGGGGAAAATCTTAAATGAACCGTGCCCGCGGGCACGGGTTATGACTAGTTATCATTACAATTCACTAAATCAAAATACACAAGGTGAGGGAAAGAGTTCACCAATATCTCCAATGAAGAACAAAACCCAAACCAAATGCTCCTCCTTGCTTCTTTGTTGCTCCACCAAAACCCTAACCCTAAGATGAAGAATGGGGAAGAAGGAATGAGGGAAAAAGAGGGGAGGAAAGCCCAAGAAATAGACTCAGAATTTCGGGTCTGAAAACAGCCCAAACGGGTCGGATCCGCGCCCAAACCCGCAACTAATGCCCAAATCTGCAGAAATTTCAGCACCGTCACCCTGTCTTGCAAAAATTCTAGAAAAATCATCCGACCTCGGAATGACGCGTTCCAGGCGGCGATGGAACCATAACAAAGTGTACTATCACTGAAAAATATCAGGAGGCCGAAATATATACTGGAATGATAGCAGATTTCTTCACAATAGGGGGCAAATCTGCAGAAATTTTCAGCACCGCCACCCCGTCTTGCGAAAATTCTAGAAAAATCATCCGACCTCGGAATGAAGTGTTCCAGGCGGCGATGGAACCGTAACAAAGTGTAGAATACCAGAAAAATATCATTAAGTCGGAATATATACTGCAATGATAGCAGAATTCTGCACAAGAGGGGAAAAGCAGACTTTCTAGCCCAGAAATTTTCAGCACCGTCACATTGTCTTCCAAAAAAAGTAGTAAATTGCTCCGACCTCCAAAAATTCTGGAAAAATATGCGTTGGAATCGGGACTTCACGAAATTCAACTGAAAAATAATAGAAGAACAAGATGAAGATGCTAATAAGCTGTAAAAATTATGTTTTAAGCATATAAAAACGGTAAGCTCCAATATTAAGTGATATCATCAAAATGCACGTATCGGAGCCAAAATGAATACAAATTATGCATAAAATGCCATCTAATGAGGGGTAAAATATACAATATTGAACCCTAATCACACCCCCCAACTAGATTTTTGCTAGTCCCTAGCAAAACAAGCGATATATTCGGATTCACAATATAGCACACATCAAACTGCACAATATTCATGGCACATGAAATTTTTTCAATATAAACTCAATTCCAATATACCAACTCATAAAATAGAGCAAATCCAAGACCAAAACTCCAATATGGCTCAAACCAACAAAGTACAAGCAAATTTTGCATTCATTGAGATTAAAACATAAGCGTGTCATAGTATCACAATCTTCAAGAACTTGGCCATAAATAACACTTAGCTTTCTTAATTCATGGAAGTTTGATATGTGGATCATGTTTATTCATTTTTTTAATATGAAACTTAAAATGACCCATGTAACGAGGGTTCGGTCAATGACTCCCAAATCAGAAGATTTTGGGGCATTGGGCCAAAAAGGACCCCGCGGGCCTAGTAACTCGAATCACCTAAGATTCACTTATTTTTCCCTCGTGCACTCCCCTAAATACTATCTTTCGACACGAATCCCCAATGTTTCATGAGGACCCCGGCTACTTGACAAAACTAGAAGAACGATGCACTTATTCTTTTTTTCTTTTTCTTTTTCTTTTTTTTCTCTTTTTTTTCTTTTTTTGATCCAACACACCAATCAACCACTCCTCAAGCATAAACCAAGCGTATATCTAAGGCCAAATTCCATCAAATTGAACACCAATCTACACTAATGACTTAATCCAACTCTTGCATCACAAAGTTTGCACAAAACTAATCCAAATCATATCGAAGACAAAATTCATCGAATTATGCACTAGTTTTATGAATAGCATATTAAAATTGATCTCATGAAGAAAAAGCAATAAAATGCATGCCAATCACAATGTAGGAGTTTGAACATAAGATTTGAATCCGAAAACATGCACGGAGATGAAACATGCAAGGGACTAAGCAAATAACTAGCAAGAGAGGAAGGAGGGTAAATGATATTCTTGCAAAATGATTGGTGATGTCAAAATGGATGTCTCCAAACAAAAAACACAAAAAAAAATTTAAAACGAAAACAACTAACTAAACATCCTAAAACCACCTACTACTCTCCCCCCCCAACTAAAGACAAACATTGTCCTCAATGTTGAAAAAGTAGAGGTTTATTGAAATAAAACTATCCTAAAAAGCATAGAAAGTGCATTAAATTAAAATTTCTATACTACTAGAAGGAGATCACCGGGGTCAAAAGGCGGATCTCGGATGTATAACGGTGAGGAAAGTTGCTCAATTAGATCTTTACGCTCCTCCGCGAGCGTCTTCCCTCCACAAATCACTTTGGACCCTAGCAACACACCAACAAGTGCCCCCTCCATAAAATTTCCAATCGTGCCCTGCGCGAGAGAGGGTGTGTCAATCCAAAGCCGACACCGTTGCCTTTCAACAAAAGTGATCCAAATATAGTCGCCAACATAAGATAAAGAATTTAAATCAAGTTGACAAAAACTCCCTAAAGTGATTGCGTCCATCTCCATATGATGCATGCCCACGGGGGAGAGGAATGATGGATTTTGGGACAAGATTGGAGGAGAGCGTGGTTCAGACTCCACCAAAATGATCGATGAGCTCGTGGCCCTACTAGTCTCCTCCTCCACTCCATCCAAAATTTTACGCTCATCCTCTCCATCTTCACACAAATCTCCTGCAAGGGAAGATGAATCCAAATCAGATAATAAAAGTTTTTGAGTGGTTTGATTACCTTCTCCCAAGCAAGAGACAAGCAATGCGAGACTGGAAATGATCTCATGAATATACTGGCTTCGAGTCTCCATGCTCTGTAGAAAATATCGGGATTGAGCCTCCTGTGTCTGAATAAGCAATTGAAGTTCCTCACCCAAGGGTTGCAAGGGTGCGTCCACGATTTGCTCTCCTTGGTCAAGGGATGCTCCAATGCTATCGTGATCTGGCGCTAATGGATCACTCCCTGAAGTCCCATCCAATGGTCGTGCCATATCCTCCATGGACTCCAAGTACTCCCAAGCATCCACAGGTGACATGTCAAATAGAGCTCCATCATCCAACATCGCCATGTAGTCCTGCATCTCCTCCTGCAACCCCTCGTAGAAAAACTGGAAAAGATGGTCTATCGTGAATCCATGATGTGGACAGCCGCTTAATAAATCCATGAACCTCCTCCAAGCTTGATAGAAGGATTCACCGTCAATTTGAGCAAAGCCGGCAATTTTGAGCTTCAAAGAAGTGGTCCTGTGCAAAGAAAATGAAAGTGCATCATACAAAGAATTTATGCCGTTAAAGTCCATAACTTTTTTTTTGAATTTTAATACAAGAAAATGAAAATAAAGATAGCAAAGGACTCAAAAAGTGAAAAATAAAGAAATCTCAAATCAAAAAGTGAAAAATAAAGAATCAGAAAAGACTCACACTAATAGTGGGAAGTATCTCGCCAAAATTTTCAAAATCAATCGAAAATGTAAATGCAAAAACCGTTGTCCCCGGCAACGGCGCCAATTGCTTGAACGCGTCTCAAGTATGTGATGCTTGAGCGCTACTCCCAAGTGTAGGAGGACGTCAAGTAATAAATTTATATCCGGTGAGACCGAGTCGGATCACGGGGACAAGTCGTTTTGCAATCACAAATTCAATTGATGTAGGAAGGGTAACGGCGGTTAACAACCAACTACACTAACGGGGTGGAAGTGTGTGAAAATGTGTGTGAAACCATCTACCAAACCAACATCCTAGGGTTCGAGAATCGGAGAGGCAAATAGGCGAGGAAGCTTGTGTGGTGTGTGGGAATGAGGTTGCTAGCATATGAGTTCAATCTGAGGATAACTCAATTGTCTTTCCGGCTAAGGAAAACGCAATCGGTGGATGTGGCATTTTATCGAACACTTGGTGTGCAATGAAAGTAGGGTATGAAAAATTGGGATAATAAACAACCAAGCATACAAGAATGGTACCACTAGGCAAACTCCACTCTAGGGACACCCACTAGGATCCCTAATTCAAATTATATCTCATCAATTCTACCACATAATCATTAAAACATGCAAGATTGAAAACCAAAGCCAAAGCAAACACAAATCACCATACAACCACACAAGAAGAAGATCTAGCTCATTATAACAAGAAAAGAGAGATTTTTACTTCTAAAAACATCATCCATTATCATTACAATTCACTAAATCAAAATACACAAGGTGAGGGAAAGAGTTCACCAATATCTCCAATGAAGAACAAAACCCAAACCAAATGCTCCTCCTTGCTTCTCTGTTGCTCCACCAAAACCCTAACCCTAAGATGAAGAATGGGGAAGAAGGAATGAGGGAAAAAGAGGGGAGGAAAGCCCAAGAAATAGACTCAGAATTTCGGGTCTGAAAACAGCCCAAACGGGTCGGATCCGCGCCCAAACCCGCAACTAATGCCCAAATCTGCAGAAATTTCAGCACCGTCACCCTGTCTTGCAAAAATTCTAGAAAAATCATCCGACCTCGGAATGACGCGTTCCAGGCGGCGATGGAACCGTAACAAAGTGTACTATCACTGAAAAATATCAGGAGGCCGAAATATATACTGAAATGATAGCAGATTTCTTCACAATAGGGGGCAAATCTGCAGAAATTTTCAGCACCGCCACACCGTCTTGCGAAAATTCTAGAAAAATCATCCGACCTCGGAATGACGTGTTCCAGGCGGCGATGGAACCGTAACAAAGTGTAGAATACCAGAAAAATATCATTAAGTCGGAATATATACTGCAATGATAGCAGAATTCTGCACAAGAGGGGAAAAGCAGACTTTCTAGCCCAGAAATTTTCAGCACCGTCACATTGTCTTCCAAAAAAAGTAGTAAATTGCTCCGACCTCCAAAAATTCTGGAAAAATATGCGTTGGAATCGGGACTTCACGAAATTCAACTGAAAAATAATAGAAGAACAAGATGAAGATGCTAATAAGCTGTAAAAATTATGTTTTAAGCATATAAAAACGGTAAGCTCCAATATTAAGTGATATCATCAAAATGCGCGTATCGGAGCCAAAATGAATACAAATTATGCATAAAATGCCATCTAATGAGGGGTAAAATATACAATATTGAACCCTAATCAGTTATCATGAAGCCAAGGAATTTCCCTGACTAAACGCCGAAAACGCACTTCGCCGGGTTCAGCCTCAAGCCATAATGGCGCACCTTCTGGAACGTCTCCCATAAGTCTGCGAGGTGGTCCGGGGCTCTCTCGCTCTTCACCAGCATGTCGTCGATGTAGACCTCCAGGTTCCGCCCGACCTGCGAGTTGAATATCCGGTCCACCATTCGCTGGTAGGTCGCCCCAGCATTCTTCAGTCCAAAGGGCATCTTCGTGTAACAGAAAGTGCCGCTATCGGTAATGAAGGACGTTTTCTCCTCGTCCTCTTTCGCCATCGGAATCTGGTTGTATCCCAAGAAGGCGTCCATGAAGCTTAACAACTCGTAACCGGACGCCTGATCCACTAAGTGGTTGATCCTTGGGAGGGGGAATCTGTCGTTTGGACATGCCTTGTTGAGATCCGTGAAGTCGACGCACATGCGCCACTTCCCGTTGGCTTTCATCACCAAGACGATGTTGGTGAGCAAATCCGAATAGTCCACCGGCCTGATAAACTTGGCCTGGAGGAGCCGCTCCACTTCATCATCGGCTGCCTTCTTCTTCTCTCCCCCGACGCTCCTCTTTTTCTGCCGGACCGGTCGGGATTCCGGGTTAACATTTAGCTTGTGGGAGATTATCACCGGGTCGACGCCCGGCATATCCGAGGGCGACCAAGCGAATATGTCCACGTTCTCTCGGAGGAGGCTGATGAGGGCCGCCCTCAAAGAGACCGAAAGCTTCGTACCGATGGAGACAGTTTTACCTTCCTTCGCGGCCACGGGCACTTCTTCGACCTCTTCGGCGGGGGTAGGCCGTTGGTCGCAATAGTCCTCCCTTTCGTCGAGGAGGTCGACCGGTAGGGCCTGCATCGGACCCTTGTGCTTTAGTTGACCCCACGTAGCAGCTCCTGGACAGCTTCTGGCTTCCTCGCACTAACCCCACCCCTCGAGGAGTTTGGAATTTGACCATCTGATGGAGCAGGCTGGGAAGCGCCTCAATGGCCGTCATGTACAGTCGCCCTATGATGTCGTTGTATGCCGACGCAATGTCGACGACTACGAACTATGTCATGTGAGTGACGACCCTCGGTTCCCCTCCAAGTGACACCGGCAAGGTGATCACCCCCACAATGGGAACCGAGTGCCCAATGACGCCAACAATGTGCCCCGTGCAAGGTCTCAGGTCTGTCTGCTTTAGCTCCATCTTCTCGACCGTCGACATAAACAGAATGTCGCAGGAGCTTCCCATGTCGACCAGGAGGTAGCTGACGATGGCCGTCCCGATCTGAGCCTCGATGACGATGGCGTCGTCGTGCGTCAGCTCGACTCCTTCCAGGTCTTCGTCGGTGAAAGTTATGGGGGGTCGAGCCACCCTTCTCCGCTTCGCCTCGCCGCCGAGGCCCGCCGCAATCATCGGTCGAGCGCACGCCTTTTTTGCTTGACGACGACGCTCCTTCCGAGGACGGCCCTCCGCATATCACATTATGTGCATGATCAGCCTGGGCTGGTGTGGCTTTTCCTGCCGTTGTCTGGCTGTGGGCTTGGCCCCTGCGCTCCCCACAGGGCCCTCTCTTCTTGGATCGGCCGAGAAGGGCACGGACCGAGCCACGCGCTCGCTCTCCCCTCAAGTAAAGACTCCGGGGCAAGCCTAACACGCTTCGCCACCCAAACTGGAGAAAAAGGGCACGGGCTGAGCTACGGCTCCCTCCCCCCTACGAAGCCTCTGGGGCAGGATCCGTCCTCGCCACCCAAACCGGAGAAGGGCACGGGCCGAGCTACGCGCTCGCTCCCCCCTCAAGTAAAGACTCCGGGGCAAGCCTAACACGCTTCGCCACCCAAACTGGAGAAAAAGGGCATGGGCCGAACTACTGCTCCCTTCCCCCTACGAAGCCTCTGAAGGGTTTTCTGTGACCCTTAGGGCACAAAAAATCTATTCCCGTCCTAAGTCGGACGGAACATACACAGAAAAAGAATTTGCAGCGGAAAATAAAACTATGTTAATCTAATTAACATGCAGTTAAATGATTTAACTTAGACCTAAGGTACGAACCCCTTAGCCAAGATCTATGCCAACTTGGGATGGATCTGACCATCCCAAGAAGGATCTAACCTACTGCGATTAAATTAAAATAATGCTAATAAAATACATACCCGGAATCTCAACCCTGGGGCAGGCGAGATGTTCCGTGCTGTCTTCCGAGCCGCTCCCCGTCCCACGTCGAGCCGCTCCTCGAACCTCTCTCCGAACCGCTCCTGGAACCGCTCTGCATCCCGAGGCGATCAATCCCATGTCGCCGAGCCAACCACGCACCGAAGAAAGTTTTACACGAGTGAAACCTTCGCCTAGATTTCGGATCTGAATCCGAACTCCTTTGCGGCTTTGCTAGAGCCCTCAAGAGTAAGGCAGAAATATTAGGGAGATAGAGAAATATTAATTTAAGCCTAGATCCGAGCGTGCTCCAACATTTACGAGAGCCGCTCAGATTTAGAGCTTGGGACGAGTTTTGAGGAAGGGAGCAGACCCCTATTTATATAAGCGGCTGACTGCTCCCCTTTACTCAAAATCCGATGTGGGACTAAATTTGGAGTTAATAGATTCAATTTAGTTTGCCTTTCACAAAGGCTAAACTTCCGTGAATTTTAACTCCCTCACCATTGAGCTTCATGATTGATACAACCTATCAATACGAAGGGTGTTCAACGGTGAACGCGTAAGAAAAAACGGCTCATCAATCGGAGTCCGTTTGACCCCTCAATTGAGTGTCCAAAGTTCAGCCCAGATCTGTATTTTCTCACAACAAAACAGCCGCCGGCCAGAAAAGGGGTTTAGGGTTCAGAACCCTAGCTGTGGGGCCCACAGAGTGGGCCCCACAGAACACTGCACACGCATGCCCTTAGTGGGGCCCACCTGGGATCGTCTAGGCCCAGGCAGGCCAGGGGCCTGGGCCCCGCCCCTTTGGGCATTTTGATTGCCCAGCGCCTGGGCAATTGCCCAAGCGCAAAACTTGCAACCCCCATTTTTTTTAAATAATTTGTTTCTCAAACAAATGTATTAACAAAAATGGTCTACCACTTTATCTGCTTGGGCCTGATCTTTGGGCTTCCATTTAAACACTTTAAATAGACTCATTGGGCTTGTTTGAACTCCGTTTTCAACGCGGTTTGAACCTGGGTTTAGACCGGAACATTCCCGTCTTACCCGTGAACCTTTCCTTGCGTTTATTTCATTAAATACTGTCTTAAACTATTTAAGACACATTTAATCTCTTTTTGCATCATATGCAAATTAGTCCCTATCTAGGCTTAAATTATCATTTGCATCAAATACAAATGATCTGAGGGCACATTCCTCTACAGCCTCTGGAGTAGGATCCGTCCTCGCCACCCAAACCAGAGAAGGGCACGGGCCGAGCTACGTGCTTGCTCCCCCCTCAAGTAAAGACTCCGGGGCAAGCCTAACACGCTTCGCCACCCAAACTGGAGAAAAAGGGCACTGGCCGAGCTACGGCTCCCTCCCCCTACGAAGCCTCTGGGGCAGGATCCGTTGATTAGGGTTCAATATTGTATATTTTACCCCTCATTAGATGACATTTTGTGCATAATTTATATTCATTTTGGCTCCGATACGCGCATTTTGATGATATCACTTAATATTGGAGCTTACCTTTATATGCTTAAAACATAATTTTTACAGCTTATTAGCATCTTCATCTTGGTCTTCTGTTATTTTTCAGTTGAATTTCGTGAAGTCCCGGTCCGGTTTCAACGCATATTTTTCTAGAATTTTTGGAGGTCGGAGCAATTTACTGCATTTTTTGGAAGACAATGTGACGGTGTTGAAAATTTCTGGGCTAGAAAGTCTGCTTTTCCCTTCTTGTGCAGAATTCTGCTATCATTGCAGTATATATTCCGACATAATGATATTTATCTGGTATTCTACACTTTTTTACGGTTCCATCGCCGCCTGGAACACGTCATTCCTAGGTCGTATGATTTTTCTAGAATTTTCGTAAGACAGGGTGGCGGTGCTGAAAATTTCTGCAGATTTGCCCCTCTTGTGAAGAGATCTGCTATCATTCCAGTGTATTTTTCGGCCTAATGATATTTTTTGTTAGAGTACACTTTGTTACGATTCCATCGTCACCTGGAACACGTCAATCTGAGGTCGGATGATTTTTCTAGAATTTTCGCAAGACAGGGTGGCGGTGCTGAAAATTTCTGCAGATTTGGGCATTAGTTGCGGGTTTGGGCGCGGATCTGACCCGTTTGGGCTGTTTTCAGACCCAAAACTCTGAATCTATTTCTTGGGCTTTCCTCCCCTCTTTTTCCCTCATTCCACTCTCCTTCTTCTTCATTCTTAGGGTTAGAGGCCATTGGAGAGGAGCAAGAAAGCTTGGAGGAGCACTTTGGAATAGAAAATTTATGTTTTTCTTAGAGAAATCTTGGTGAACTCTTTCCCTTTCTTTGTGTATTTTGATTTGATGATTTGTAATGATATTGGATGATGGTTTTTAGAGATGAAAATGTCTCTTTTATTGCTATGAGTAGCTAGATCTCATTGTGTGTGGTTGTGTGGTGATGTTACTTGCTTGGGCAATGGAATTTCATTCTTGCATGTTTAAAAGTTTATGTGGTAGGATTTTTTTGGGATATTCTTTGAATTAAGGATCCTAGTGGGTATCCCTAGAGTGGAGTTTGCCTAGTGGTATCATTCATATATGCTTGGTTGTTTATTATCTCGATTTTTCATACCCTACTTTCATTGCACACCAAGTGTTTGTTAAAATGCCACATCCACCGATTGCGCTTTGCTTAGCCGGAAAGACAATTGAGTTATCCTCGGATTGAACCCATATGCTTAGCAACCTCATTCCCACACACCACACAAGCTTCCTCGCCTATTTTCCTCTCCGATTCTCGAACCCTAGGATGTTGGTTTGGTAGATGGTCTCACCCACATTTTCACGCGCATTTCCACCATTAGCTTAGTTGGTTGTAGTTTCGTCTTTATCTCTCCTTTATTAATTGAACTTGCGATTGCAAAACGACTTGTCCCCGTGATCCGACCCGGTCTCACCGGATATAAATTTATTACTTGATGTCCTCCTACACTTGGGAGTAGTGCTTAAGCATCACATACTTGAGATGCGTTCAAGCAATTGGCGTCGTTGCCGGGGACAACGGTTTTTGCATTTACATTTTTTATTGATTTAGGAAATTTTGACGTGATACATCCTACTATTTAGTGTGAGTCTTTTTTATTCTTTATCTTCATTTTATTATCTTTCATCTTTATTCATTTTTAACTTTTTGAGTTCTTTGCTATCTTTATTTTCATTTTCCTTTATAAAAATTCAAAAAAAAGCTATGGACTTTAACGACATAAATTCTTTGTATGATGCACTTTCATTTTCTTTGCACAGGACCACTTCTTTGAAGCTCAAAATTGCCGGCTTTGCTCAAATTGACAGTGAATCCTTCTATCAAGCTTGGAGGATATGGATCGACCATTGGATGGGACTGCAGGGAGTGAGCCGTTAGCGCTTCATTATGATGTCGTTGGAGCATGCCTTGACCAAGGAGAACCAAGCGTGGACGCACCTTTGCAACCCTTGGGCGAGGAGCTTCAATTGTTTATTCAGACACATGATGCTCAATCCCGATACTTTCTTCGGAGCATGGAGACTCGGAGCCAGTATATCCAGGAGATCATTTCGAGTCTTGCATTGCTTGCCTTTTGCTTGGGAGAAGGTAATCCAACCACTTAAAAAAATTTATTATCTGATTTAGACTCTTCTTCACTCGCAGTTATTGTGTGCAAAGATGGAGAGGACGAGCGTGATATTTTGGATGGACAGGAGGAGGAGCTAAGTATGGCCACGAGCTCATCGATCATTTTGGTAGAGCCTGAAACGTGCCTTCCCCTGGTCTGGTCCTAAGATCATTCATTCCTTTCACCGGTGGTGGAGCATTGTATCGAGCTGGATGCAACCATTTTAGGGAGTTTTCGTCAAAATATTTCAAATTCCTTATTTTACTTTGACGGTTATATTTGGGTCACTTTCATCGAAAGGCAACGGTGTCCACTTTGGATTGATACAGCTCATCTCTTGCAGGACATGGTCGCATATTTTAGAGAGATTCTTGGAGTTGTGTTGCTAGGGTCCAAAGTGATTCGTGGAGGGAAGACGCTCGCAGAGGAGCGTAAGGATCTAATTGAGCTACTTCCTCCACCGTTGGACATACGTGATCCGCCTTTTGACCCCGGTGTCTTCTATCCAGTAGTGTAGAAAATTTAAATTTTTGCACTTTTTATGCTTTCTAGGATAGTTTTAATTCAATAAACGTATTCTCTTTCAACATTGAGGACAATGTTTGTCTTTAGTTGGGGGGAGTAGTATGTGGTTTTAGGATGTTTAGTTAGTTGTTTTTGGTTTAATTTTTTTTGTTTTTTTTGGAGTCATCCATTTTGACATCACCAATCATTTTGCAAGTATATCATTTACCCTCCTTGCTCTCTTGCTAGTTATTTGCTTAGTCCCTTGCATGTTTCATTTTCGTGCATGTTTTCGGGTTCAAATCTTATGTTCAAATTCCTAAATTGTGATTGTCATGCATTTTATTGCTTTTTCTTCATGAGATCAATTTTAATATGCTTTTCATAAAACTAGTGCATTATTCGATGAATTTTGTCTTCGATGTGGTCTGGATTAGTTTTGTACAAACTTTGTGATGCACGAGTTGGATTAAGTCATTAGTGTAGATTGGTGTTCAATTTGATGGAATTTGGCCTTAGATATACGCTTGGTTTATGCTTGAGGAATGGTTGATTGGTGTGTTGGATCAAAAAAAAGAAAAAAAGAGAAAGAAAAGAAAAAGAAAAAGAAAAAAAGAATAAGTGCATTGTTCTTCTAGTTTTGTCAAGTAGCCGGCTCCTCATGAAACATTGGAGATTCGTGTCGAAAGATAGGATTTAGGGGAGTGCACGAGAGAAAAATAAGTGAATCTTAGGTGATTCGAGTTACTAGGTCCGCGTGGTCCTTTTTGGCCCAATGCCCCAAAATCTTCTGATTTGGGAGTCATTGACCGAACCCTCGTTACATGGGTCATTCTAAGTTTCATATTAAAAAACATGAATAAACATGATCCACATATCAAACTTCCATGAATTAAGAAAGCTAAGTGTTATTTTTGGCCAAGTTCTTGAAGATTGTGATACTATGACACACTTATGTTTTAATCTCAATGAATGCAAAATTTGCTTGTACTTTGTTGGTTTGATCCATATTGAAGTTTTGGTCTTGGATTTGCTCTCTTTTATGAGTTGGTATATTGGAATTGAGTTTATATTGAAAAATTTTCATGTGCCATGAATATTGTGGAGTTTGATGTGTGCTATATTGTGAATCCGAATATATCGCTTGTTTTGCTAGGGACTAGCAAAAAACTAGTTAGGGGGTGTGATTAGGGTTCAATATTGTATATTTTACCCCTCATTAGATGACATTTTGTGCATAATTTGTATTCATTTTGGCTCCGATACGTGCATTTTGATGATATCACTTAATATTGGAGCTTACCGTTTTTATATGCTTAAAACATAATTTTTACAGCTTATTAGCATCTTCATCTTGGTCTTCTATTATTTTTTAGTTGAATTTCGTGAAGTCCCGATTCCAACGCATATTTTTCCAGAATTTTTGGAGGTCGGAGCAATTTACTGCATTTTTTGGAAGACAATGTGACGGTGCTGAAAATTTCTGGGCTAGAAAGTCTGCTTTTCCCCTCTTTTGCAGAATTCTGCTATTATTTCAGTATATATTCCGACATAATGATATTTTTATGGTATTCTACACTTTTTACAGTTCCATCGCCGCCTGGAACACGTCATTCCTAGGTCGTATGATATTTCTAGAATTTTCGTAAGACAGGGTGGCGGTGCTGAAAATTTCTGCAGATTTGCCCCTCTTGTGAAGAGATCTGCTATCATTACAGTGTATTTTTCGGCCTAATGATATTTTTTGTTAGAGTACACTTTGTTATGATTCCATCGTCGCCTGGAACACGTCAATCCGAGGTCGGATGATTTTTCTAGAATTTTCGCAAGACAGGGTGGCGGTGCTGAAAATTTCTGCAGATTTGGGCATTAGTTGCGGGTTTGGGCGCGGATCCGAACCGTTTGGGCTGTTTTCAGACCCAAAACTCTGAATCTATTTCTTGGGCTTTCCTCCCCTCTTTTTCCCTCATTCCACTCTCCTTCTTTTTCATTCTTAGGGTTAGAGGCCATTGGAGAGGAGCAAGAAAGCTTGGAGGAGCACTTTGGAATAGAAAATTTATGTTTTTCTTAGAGAAATCTTGGTGAACTCTTTCCCTTTCTTTGTGTATTTTGATTTGATGATTTGTAATGATATTGGTTGATGGTTTTTAGAGATGAAAATGTCTCTTTTATTGCTATGAGTAGCTAGATCTCATTGTGTGTGGTTGTGTGGTGATGTTGCTTGCTTGGGCAATGGAATTTCAATCTTGCATGTTTAAAAGTTTATGTGGTAGGATTTTTTTGGGATATTCTTTGAATTAAGGATCCTAGTGGGTATCCCTGGAGTGGAGTTTGCCTAGTGGTATCATTCATATATGCTTGGTTGTTTATTATCTCGATTTTCCATACCCTACTTTCATTGCACACCAAGTGTTTGTTAAAATGCCACATCCACCGATTGCGCTTTCCTTAGCCGGAAAGACAATTGAGTTATCCTTGGATTGAACCCATATGCTTAGCAAACTCATTCCCACACACCACACAAGCTTCCTCGCCTATTTCCCTCTCCGATTCTCGAACTCTAGGATGTTGGTTTGGTAGATGGTCTCACCCACATTTTCACGCGCATTTCCACCATTAGCTTAGTTGGTTGTAGTTTCGTCTTTATCTCTCCTTTATTAATTGAACTTGCGATTGCAAAACGACTTGTCCCCGTGATCCGACCCGGTCTCACCGGATATAAATTTATTACTTGACGTCCTCCTACACTTGGGAGTAGCGCTTAAGCATCACATACTTGAGACGCGTTCAAGCATCCGTCCTGGCCACCCAAACCAGAGAAGGGCACGGGCCGAACTACGCGCTCGCTCCCCCCTCAAGTAAAGACTCCGGGGCAAGACTGACACGCTTCGCCACCCAAACTAGAGAAAAAGGGCACGGGCCGAGCTACGGCTCCCTCCCCCTATGAAGCTTCTGGGGCAGGATCCGTCCTCGCCACCCAAACCAGAGAAGGGCACGGGCTGAGCTATGTGCTCGCTCCCCCCTCTAGTAAAGACTCTGGGGCAATCCTGACACGCTTCACCACCCAAACTGGAGAAAAAGGGCACGAGCCGAGCTACGGCTCCATCCCCCCTACGAAGCCTGTGGGGCAGGATCCGTCCTCGCTGCACAAATTAGAGATGGGCACAGGCCGAGCTACGCGCTCGCTCCCCCCCTCACGTAAAGACTCCGGGGCAAGCCTAACACGCTTCGCCACCCAAACTGGAGAAAAAGGGCAGGAGCCGAGCTACGACTCCCTCCCTCTACGAAGCCTCTGGGGCAGGATCTGTCCTCTTCACCAAACCAGAGATGGACACGGGCCGAGCTACGACTCCCTCCCCCCTCAAGACTCTGGGGCAGGACCAATCCTCGCCACCCCAAGGCACAGGCCGAGCTACGCGCGTCCCCATAAAAAACCCGGGGCATGTCTGACGAGCTCCGACCGCACGAGCCGAAGGAGAGCTAAACTCGAACCTTGGGTAAAGACAAGGGCACACAGACCGAGGCAGGCCTCATGCAGGCCAAGGACCGCGGGTCAGTGCAGGGTCCCGATAAAGTGTGCCCCCGATGCGACTCGTCGAAACGGAAGGACGCTCGAGAAACGCGTCATGAATGACGACACATCCCCAGAGGGGCAAGGACTGACGAATCGCGGCCAACGCCACCTGGCAAAAGCGGTTCCAGAAGGGCGTGAATCTGAGGGGCCCATTAATGATGCCAGCTCATCGCAGTAACTCCCGGAGAACCGTCAGCAAAATCCATCTATAAATACTCCCCTTGCCCCCTCGAAGGAGCGGGGGAGAAAGAAAAGATGAGGGCAAGTTAGTCTCAGTCCCCCCATGAAGGATGAGAAGGTGCGAGGTATCCAGCCCCCGGAACGTCCAGGCAGGGCTTCCACCGGACGCCGTCGGTCCACAAAAGGGAGACCCCGGGCCGTTAGTGGACCCCGCCCCCTCGATAGGCGACAGCTCCCACATGACGGTTGTCGATGGGCTATCCCTCTTACACATGGGACGGCCCGCCTGTCGCTCCTCGGGTTCCCTTAGACAACTTGCGGCAGGGAAACAAGAGGACCTGTGGCGGACCCTTCCCCTCTTCCGGTGCCCAACGTGCGCTGACGCTCTAGGTCGAGACCCTGAGGGACGGGGCAGCCCTGCCAGACTGCCCCACTGGGCATACCAAGCCTCCTCCTGGGCGTACCAGCCTCCGCGGGCCCGCCTCCCAGTGGTCCCCCCTTCCGATGGGCTATTCCTCTTACATACGGATCGCCGATGGGCTATTCCTCTTACACGAGGGGCGCCCCGCCTTCCACACTTCGACTTCCCTTGGACAACCCGAGACAAGGCTCCTCGAAGATCTGCGACGGACCGCCCCTCCCTCCCGACATCCGCTCCTCCCCGATCCCCGCCGACGAGAAAGGCGAATGCCCCACGGGGCATGTCAGCCTCCACCTTTGCCGCCTCGTCCTCCACCTCCTCCAGGGCCCACCTTTGAGTCTAAGAATCCCCGGGAGAGACCTTGCAACCCTTCAGGGTCGAGGGGGTGAAAGGAGAAGCAGCACGCCACCGCCGCCACGTTCTCCTCCTCTCCCAGGGTTTCCCTTCGAGTCGGGGATTCCCCGAAGAGACCTTGCAACCATTCGGCATAGGGGAGACAAGGAGTGATGCGATGAGCAAAGGAACAGAAGGAGGGCCGTCCTACAGACAGGAGTTCGCTCATCCTGATGCAGTTTACAATGAAGTAAAACGACTTCCCAGTCAGCCACACAGATCGGACTACGGTTGTTCAACTACTGTCATTTTCTTTAAATCCTTGTAAAAGTTAATTAAAAGGCTATTCCAAGCGAATTCCTAAACATCGTCTTAGCGCGCCCTAAAATTGGGACGATCTCCTTCGAACTCCGGGACAAGCTCATGAAAACTCCGCTACCCGGACCAGAGAACGAAAAGGGGCGAGCTCCGCTCTCCCCCCCATCGAATACGACTCGGTACCACGCCATACTAGAGGTAGCAAAAACAACAGAAACTTCAATATATAAGTAGTCCTGACATACAATAGTGGCGAGGGCTGACCTAACAAAACGAGGTCTCCCTCGGGCCAAGCCCTACCTTCTAAACAAAAGGGGGGGGAGAAGGGCAAGGCAAAACTACTCCTACGGGCCACCGCCGCCTGAGGCGTCTCCTCTTGGCGTGTCGTCCCTCCTGTCAACTTCTAGGGGGTCGGCCTCATTGTCGACGGCCACCTCCTCGACGACCATGTCCTCGTCGACTACCACGTCCTCGTCGTCCCCCATCTCTTCCTCCCCCTCTAAGGCCCCTAGCGCATCGAAGTCGACCTCGATCGGAGGGCACATGCCCACCGCCCTTTCCTTCACCCGCCTCAGGCAGGCCTCCCAGCCTTCCTCGCGGCCTTTCACCATGCCATCACACATTGCATCCGAGAGAAAGGGGATGACGGTCAGCTCTTGATATGACCGAAACTCCTCGGTCTTTAGTGTCATCTCCTCTTTCACGGTCCTCGCCTGGGTCGCTAGCTCGACCGCACGCGCCTCCCCCCATTCAAGCGCGCTCTCCAGCTCTTTCATCCGATCGGCCGCGGAGGCGGCCTTCGCCTCATAATCCGCCAGGAGACCCTTCAGGTGCTGGACCTCCAACTCTAACTGGCCGCACCTACCCTTCTCCTTAGCCAGCTGCTCGTCGGCATTCTTGCGAACCCCATCAAGATCGGCAGCCATTCTGGCGATGGCGCCCTCGGCCTTGTTTATGGCCGACACGTGCTCCCGGGCGGCGAGCGTCAGAAGGATGGCCTGCACGACAAAAGAAAAGTCTGTCGGGATATTCAACAAAACCACCTAAAAGACTTGACCCAGTCCAGACCGCCTACATGTATGCCGTGCCATACCGCGGTGCCGCACAGCCCCTCATGCCCGACGGCGGCCAGACTCTCCCTATCGCGGCGGTCAGACTTCACGCTCTATACAACAGTGATATTTATCTTCTGATCAGCCAGCAAGAACATATCCAGATTCAGTAGTTTTGCAAAACAGTCCCTGCAGATTTTAGATTTGTGCAACAAACTTCAGAGGAGTATAACTTTTGATCCAAACGTCGGATTGACAAACCGTTTATGCCTGGACGACCACACCTTCTCGCTCTATGCAACAATGATATTTACATTCTACTCAGCCAGCAAGCACAGATCCAGATTCGGTAGTTGTGCAGAACAGTCGCTGCAGATTTCAGATTTGCACAACAAACTTCAAAGGAGCATAACTTTTGATCTGGACGTCAGATTGACGAACTGTTTTTGCCCATGCAACCACGATCTCACAAACTACATCGTGGTGATTTGTTTTGGTTTTTTTACTTCGATATTAAATCAGTTTGATTTTATTTTTGTTAGGTTGTATTGAGAGAATATCTTCACCCAAGAGCTATCGTTAAGCATTATATTCTCAAACACTATTTTGTATGGTTCGATCACCACCCGCAAGAGTGATCAGGTTGTTTACCTTTTTGGTTATAAAAGGGACAAATTCTCATAGGTTTTGGGGTCAGGATAGAGGCAGAAAGCCACTCTGTTAAACACACTTGTGCTTGCATCTCTGATCTGTGATTGTGTGCGTTGCTTTATTCCGCTGTGCGTAAATTTTTAATTTGCGACATACACCCTATTCACCCCCTCTAGGGTGTTTTTCATTCATATCATTATCTTGTTGCTTACATATCATGTTCATTTGCTTTCTTCTATATATATTTCTATTATGGGAAAAATACTTGCCGAGTGGCCCTCGCTGATATGTATTTCTTTGTTTATTCTCTTATGAAATACATTTTAGGTCTCAAGAGTAATTATCCAGATAGACATAACCATGAAGTGGACCCAGGGGCCAGGGACTACTCTAAGCTATACCTTGCTGAGAATTAGACTATATCTTATCAAGTAGCTATTCTCTTTCTACCACATTTATGTAAATTGTTGTGATGGCCATACTAGACCTAAAGTTGTACTTATTCTGAAACAGTTGATATAGTAATAAAAATTAGCTATGTTGTTTTTAAGTATGAATGGTTAATCACATACACTTAGTGTGTTTAAACCAAGAAGAAAGAAAAGGAAAAAAAATGTTGCATCCTTGTTTTAAGCACACCACAGGCCTACTCTTATTCTAGCTCCCAAGTAAAATCGAAAGCTGGTCATGACAAATATATATTATACATTTCACGACTTTGTCCTACGTGACGGCAAAAGTATGACTAGGACAAAATCTTTGTCCTACGTGGCGGCAAAAATATGACTAGGACAAATTTGATGACTGTGCTTTTCCAAATAAATAAAACCAAAAAACCCAAAAGTTTTTCAATTTTAATTTTTTTTAATCTCACATTACTTGGTGTAACCGAATTTTTGTGCACTACTCAATTTTTTTTAATGAACCGTGACCTACGGGCACGAGTTACGACTAGTCCTTCTATATTAGTTAAAAAAGACAATGTTCTATGTGGTACGAATTGATGCTTTATTGTCAAAATAACTATTGGTGTCGAAACTGTGAATTGGAGCTCATTCATGAAGTCCCGAATTCAAACAGATATGCATGAAACATTTGTTATAGCTCGAAACTCTAATTCATCGTTTGAACAGTGCACTACACTTTATGCTTTGCCTCTTACTTTTCTATGTTATATGGTTACTGTCCATAAACAAGCACTGACATGTGATTAACATTCTTTAATTTCAATGAATTTTTTACCATTGTTAAAGAATTTATCCATATAGTTATCTTTTTTTGAGGAAAAATAATATTCGCCAGATGATATAAATTATATGAGCTCATCAGGTTTGCAAGTAGACTCTCCAGAAAATAAAACTTGGATTAGATGAAAGTAACATCTGTAAATACAAAAGCTAGTCAGGTTATATACAAAACATTTATAACCTTTATGTGTGTAGGAATAACCATGAAAAATGCACTTTAATGATCAAATATCGAGCTTAGAGACTATAATTTATGAATCATGTACAAAGCCTAGACAACGTAACGTACATACAATGACATGAAACAGTGATGTATCAAGAAACAAGGACTATAGAATCTTATTCTTATGAATAGATAATAATATTCTATTTATAAGATAGCATGCGATAAAAATAATGTCGCCAAAGAAACTTTTAGGAACATTATGAAATAACAAAGTGGCACCACTTGTAGCAAATGCATGTTCTCACACGCATCTATTCTATTATTGTTTCAGAGTGTTTTTTCACTACAGAATCGTTGACCGTGGACTACCCGGTCAACGTGGTCAAGGGGCCGATTAGGGTCCCTTGGGTGCGTCGAGCGCGTGTAGATGCGACGCGGATCGGAGATGTAGTCGACGCAGAGCACGTCAGCTGGGCCAGATCTGGATCCTTGGCCTCTGGGGGGCTGAGGGGAAGCCTCGGCCCGGTGTGAGGTGCTCGGCCTCGGACGGTCGGACGACGAGGGGCAGCCTCGGTCGTCTCGCTTGATGCGCGGCCGGCGCGGAGTTGAGGGGGAGCCTCGGCTCGGATGGAAGCGTTCGGCCTCGGTCTCTCCTGGCGTCGGGGGGTGGCCTCGACGCCTTGGCTGATGCTTAATGGCGTTCGCCTGGTGCCGAAGGGAAGCTTCGGCGCTCGGATCTAGCGTCTTCCTGAACAGACGAGAACACTCGTCAGGGAGGCCGGACCTTGGTTCCGGCCAAATCCCCTCCGATGCCTAAGTCAGATAACAGTCTGAAAGAGGAGGCTCGGCGGGGACGGTTCGACTCGAGAGGAGATCGGAACGACGTCCTCCGGCGCGAGCGGGGGAAGGAGATGAAGTGGGGGAACTAGGTCGTTGATGGAGTACCTTAGGTTTTGTTACCTGAGATGCGGTCCCTCGTTCAGTCGTCCTCCTAGTCCTTTTATAGACCTCTCGTCGCGACCCCCCCATGACTCACGTCCTTCGTCCGCCCCCAATCGTGCCCCCTCAATCCGCTTCCCCATCGCCGCTCCCCGCGCCATGCCAGCACCTCCCCATAACGACCATTAAGTGGCAGCGGGCCTGGGGGAACTGTTATCGCTGGAGTGGGCGAGTGACTCGCGCGTTTCCGGGGTCGGGTCGGATCAATGTTCGGGGTCCTCTCATGGGTTTCGTTGGGTGGGCTTGGGCCCCCCATGATTTCGCGTTGTAGGCTGCGCCTTTGGGCCCATGCTGTTGGGCCTCCGCAAAATAGACGTATCAATTGCCCCCATCGGTGGGTCGATCGGCCTTGGCCGGTTCGGTTCGACCGATGTGACTCCTGGGGTTCCGATTGGCGCGTCAGTCGAGGCGCGGTCATAAATGAAGGTCATGATGAGGTGGATCGATAGGACTTCCCTTGGCGCCGATTTCGAAACGCCGCCGGCCCTTTGAGGCTTGCCACGCGTTCCTGTCAGGCGTTTTGAATTCGCCCCTGGGTCTTGTATATAAGTACACCGGCTGCTTTGATCCAACTTCTTCCTCGCTCTTCTCTCTGTTCTGGGCTTTCCATAAACTCGGAGTCTTCCGCCGCCTTCGTTCTCTTGCCTTCTCCAAATAAACAAAAAGGTAACTCCTTTCCCATCCTCATATTATGGCTGCTCTTAGGATATGTGGCTCTGGCCAAGGGGCGAGGGATCCTCCTGAGTCCAGGCATGGCGGGCCCCGATTTGTGGGATCCGGTTCCTCCTCGGGGAGCCGTTCCCTCCGAGACAAAGGGAAGGAGAAGCTCTTCCCAGACTATGCTGGCGACGATATGGCGTCGGTTGCCGCGCGGCTTAATGTACCTCCGGTTATCCTCAGAACGCCGTCGAGGACTCCTTTTCTGGCGGCTGCGGAGATTCGGGGAAGGTACCTCTGTCACCCGTATGATGTTCGAGTCCCTTTCATCGACGAGCGGATCTGTCTTCCGAGGAGCAACGAAGTCAGCGTTTACGTCGAGATGTTCCGTCTGGGTCTTCGTTTCCCGCTCAATCCCTTCTTTATCCAAGTCATGGAGTACCTCATGGTGCCCCTTTGCCAGTTTACCCCCTGTTCGGTTGCGGTTCGGACAAGCTTTGTGATGCTCTGCTGCACTCACGGTCTGGAGCCATCTCTCCCCCTCCTCTTCTATTTTTATCAGATCCAGACGGTCGGTCTAGGGTCATGGCTGCACCTCCGAACCCGCGCGGGGAGGGAATGCCTGATCGGGCTACCCCACTGGGCGGGGGATTGGAGCTCGGGTTATGTCTTCGTAGTCTTCATTGAGGATGCTCAGATTTTGACAGGTTGGGGTGGGTCAGGTCGGCCTCGCCAAACGCTAACCCTCTCCGAGGCTGATCAGGCGGCTGTCGCGCTGCTGTCGGCCCTCCCCTCGGAGGCGAAGTCTATCTGGCCTTTGCTAGACGACCTACTCCTGAAGGCCGTCTTGTGGTCTCCGGGTAGGTCGCTTTTTTAGTCCTGGATTGCCCCGTGGCTTACCCTGATTTCGGTTTCGCTTGCAGGAATGGCTGGTCGCGAGTTCACCCGCAACGTCGATGAGCTGATTCGGCGTGGAGCCGCTCGGAGCCGAGGCAGCACCTCGGGAAGGGCGCCTCGGTGGACCGTCGAGGAGGAGGTGCGCCGAGCCGAGCCCACCATGGGCAAGGTGGCGGCCGCGTCTCCCGTCTCTACTTCTGGTAGTCCCCTCCCCGGGGAGGTCGCAAGAGCCGGATCCGTCCCACCGGCCCAAGTGGTGGGGGGTAATGGTGGGTCCGGTGCAGCTCCTCTTGCACCTGGCTCGCCCCCTCTTGTCTCCGAGGGTGGAGGTGGCACGAGGCGGAAGCGCTCCCCTTCGGTGCCTGCCGAGCCTCACGGAGGGAAGAGGAGGAAGGAAGGCGCGGATCCCTCCAGTCCGGTGCACTCCGTGCCCCCAGCGGTGGCCGCCGAGGATCTTCCAGTGACCCTGACGACCACCCCCGTCGCGGCGGCCCTGCCTCCATTATCGGGAATTGGTGCCCTATTGGCAAGCTGCTCGGCCTCCCTCGAGGTCACCCCCGGGGACTCGGTGTTTGTCGACCGAGCATTGGCTCAGCAGTTGGCCGAGGGCTCCGTCCTCCCCTGGGACCGTGGTCTCCTCGAGAGGGCCCCCGCCGACAAGGTGTCGGACATCTTGGTCTGGATCCTTCAGCAGGTCTGGCTATCCCGCTGTCCCTTTCTTTCCTTCGCTTTCTTCTTGGCTCATGTCTCGTCGTTCAGGGTTCAACACTCGCTGTCGAGTCGCAGCGTCGAGCTGTCCGTTTGAGGGAGCTGGAGGAGTCCTCTGCAAAGGATCACGAGCGGGCTGGGGCGACGGAGGTAGCTACGGTGGCGGCCCAGATGGAGTCTCGGCAACTCAAGCTCCGGGTGGTCGAGCTAGAGGGACGAGTGGCCGATCTCCAGGGGGAGTTGGAGGACGTTCGGCGGTCGACCGAGGAAGCGACAGAGTCGTTCCGCTTGGAGAGGGAGGAGCTCCAGAGGGAACTGTCGGATCGGCATCAGGTGGCGCGGTTCGCGGATGAGGTGGAGAGGGGCGTCGTCGGGACTCTGGGGGAGAGGATCTTCGAGGTCCTCAGGGAGGCCTTCGGTAAGTATGAAGACCTTATCGGCCCCCGGATCGTCGAAGTCGTCCAGTCCTCCTTCCGGGATTGTGCGGAGCGCGTCCTGCAAGTCCTTCCGCCTGCCGATCCCCCTCGCTCCGAGCAGGGCGAGGTGCACGAGGATGCGTCCTCCCGAGCCCGGGTCCCCTAGGTTGTCCTTCCCGGCCTGTCATCCTTGTCTTTATCCTTAAATTTTTTAGCATCCGCTTCGCTTTGGCCCAGCCTACTTGAAATGGATCCTTGACCCCGCAATCTCTATTGGCATCTTTACCGGCTCTCTGCTTCAGGGCAAACAGTTGCTGATTGCAAGGATGTTCATTTGAGCCAGCAATTTTGTGTTCTCGGTCGACAAGTTTTGCTCCGCCGGCGTCACCCTAGTTTTCATGGGTGACGAATTTTGTTGTTCGCCGAGAGTGAATTATTTGTAAAGAGGTTTCCCTACTTCGATTTCTTGAATTTTCCGCGCATTTTGCTTTGTTGCTGCGACTTCGGCTCCTCTACTGATGGAGGTCGCTCGCCTCTTTTCTCCAGGAGGTTGCCCCTAGTCCCTCGAGTGGACAAGTCGGTTGATGTCCTTATTGGCTGGGGGGTTGCCCCCAGTCCTATAAACAATGGAGTCGGTCTAACCGCCTTCACTGGCTGCGGGGGTCGCTCTCAGTCTTATGAGCAATGGAGTAGGTCAGCGAGGGAGAAGTCCCTCGGCTTAAGACCAGTTGGCGTCTGCGGCTGGGGGAATTGCCCCCAGACTTACGAGCGATGGTGTTGGTCAGCGAGGGTGAAGCTCCTCGGCTTAGGACTGGT
This sequence comes from Scilla litardierei, assembly GCA_030789695.1. Taxonomy (NCBI): domain Eukaryota; kingdom Viridiplantae; phylum Streptophyta; class Magnoliopsida; order Asparagales; family Asparagaceae; genus Scilla; species Scilla litardierei. The sequence goes on along the minus strand of CM061139.1, from coordinate 129,023,547 downwards.
CGGCGTCGGCGCTGGCTGGGGGAATTTCCCCCAGACTTACGAGCGATGGAGTCGGTCAGCGAGGGTGAAGCTCCTCAACTTTGGACCGGTCGGCGTCTGCGCTGGCTGGGAGAATCGCCCCCAGACTTACGAGCGATGGAGTCGGTCAGCGAGGGTGAAGCTCATCGGCTTAGGACCGGTCGGCGTCGGTGCTGGCTGGGGGAATTTCCCCCAGACTTACGAGCGATGGAGTCGGTCAGCGAGGGTGAAGCTCCTCGGCTTTGGACCGGTCGGCGTCTGCGCTGGCTGGGGGAATTGCCCCCAGACTTACGAGCGATGGAGTCAGTCAGCGAGGGTGAAACTCCTCGGCTTAGGACCGGTTGGCGTCTGCGCTGGCTGGGGGAATTGCCCCCAGACTTACGAGCGATGGAGTCGGTCAGCGAGGGTGAAGCTCCTCGGCTTAGGACCGGTCGGCGTCTGCGCTGGCTGGGGGAATTGCCCCCAGACTTACGAGCGTCAGAGTCGTTCATCGAGGGTGAAGTCCCTCGGCTTAGGACCAGTTTTGATTGACCCCCCGTCCGGTGAGGCGGCGGTCTTCACTCTTATGCAGCCTTAGCAAGATGTTGACTCCGTCGGAGATGAAGAAAAGGAAAAAGGAGTGCATTTGTACTCTTAAAGGTCCTATTGGACTAGTACATTTGGAGGAAAAAAGAAATAAAGCAAGACGGAGGGATGTGAACCTAGATAATCTCCTCCCGACTAGGCGGTGACTGGGGGGGCTCGCCTGCTCATTCTATGATGCGGAGGGGTCCTTGGACGGCGTTGACCTTCTTTCCTTTGTCCGGCTGCTTGGATGTTCCTTCTCCGTGGGCCGGGTCATCGGTAAAGTTCTTTGCGTGCCCTCGGCTCATCAACTTCTCGATGTCCTTCTTTAGGTGCCAGCAGTCTTCAGTGTCGTGGCCGTTGTCTTTGTGGTACCGACAATACTTTTCCTCATTTTCCCCCCTCTTTTTGTCTTCGGCGGGGGGCGATCAGCGCGCTCTTCCTTCTGCACTTGAGTGAGGACAACGTCCGGGGTGGCGTCCCTCGTATCCTCCCTCCGCTGCTTGTTTCTCGACCTCTTCTCTGTCCGGTACCCTTCGGGGCTGCGGCGCTCGCTATCGCCGTGCTTGGTCCCTCGCCTGGCCTTTCCTGCCTCGATGGCCAAGGTCTCCTCGGTCAACATGAAACGCTCGGCCCTCGCCATGATCCCAGCGAGATCTTTCGGGGGATCATTGTGCAGAGATTTCTTCAAGCCTCTATGACGCAGCCCTTTCTTTAGGGCCGTTTGGACAACGAGGTCGGGTGGCCTGTTTACGTTCAGCCGCTCAGCGTTGAAGCGGCGCATAAATTGTTGGAGCGGCTCGGTCGGGCCCTGCACTATGTTAAACAAATGTTCAGCATCAGGCATTACCTGTCGCCCTGCCATGAACTGTTTGCAGAACAGCTGGGTGAGTTTCTCGAAGCTGTCAATGGAGCGGCTGGGCAGGCTGCGGTACCAAGTTCTCGCTGCTCCCCTGAGGGTCGAATAAAAGCCCCTGTAGAGCAGGGTATCATCGGCTCCCTGGAAGGACATGTCCCTCTCGTAGTCCATCACATGGTTCCCTGGATCTCCTATCCCGTCGTATTTCCCCAGCGACGGGATCTTGAATAGAGAGGGGACCCGCGGGTCGGTTATTCTCCGCGACAGGGGGCACCGGTCTCCGTGGATGCCTCCAGGGGTCCGACACCCGCCTACCTCAGGCTCGTTCGGTTGTGGAGGTGGCACAGGCGCCGGCTGGGCTGGCTCAACGGCCCTCGCCACACTGGGGGTGGGGCTGGTCCGGCGTTCCCGGCTCCTCCGGCGGGAGCTTCCGCTTAGCCGTGATCGGTCACTCGAGTGGTGCCGATCACTTCTTCTGCGGTGGGGTGATCGTGGCCGACGAGACGACGCGGTCACCGATTCGTCCCCAGTGTATTCGGTACCTCTCCTGCTCCTTTCGCGATAAGAGGAGGAGGCGCGCGATCTCGCCTGGTAGAAGCCAGGTAGTGTGAACCGACGCTCCGTGTTCGGTCTTCGGTTTCCGTGGTCAGTGACCACAGCGGACCGCAGGAGCGGGGGGCCCCCTCCCCACGATGGCCGTCGCCCAACACGTCTCCGTTGGCTGGCGCGGCGCCGATGAGCTGCTGTACCGTCGCGACCAGCGTCTGAATGTTCGCGTTGGTCTCTTGGGCCAGGGCACGGAGCTGCTCCTGCGTGGCCAGCTCGGACTCGCCAGTCTCTTCGGCTGAGGGGGCGTGGTGATTGCCGTTGGGTGCGCCCTCAAGGTTGCTGTTGGGTGCGCCATTTCCCTCCTCCGGGATGGGGGGCATGCGTCTCTTCCCGTTGCAGGCGCGTGCCATTGCAAGTGTGGTTTGTTTTTTTTCGTGGGATAGTTCGTTTCCCACAGACGGCGCCAGATGTTTCAGAGTGTTTTCTCACTACAGAATCGTTGACCGTGGACTACCCGGTCAACGTGGTCAAGGGGCCGATTAGGGTCCCTTGGGTGCGTCGAGCGCGTGTAGATGCGACGCGGATCGGAGATGTAGTCGACGCAGAGCACGTTAGCTGGGCCAGATCTGGATCCTTGGCCTCTGGGGGGCTGAGGGGAAGCCTCGGCCCGGTGTGAGGTGCTCTGCCTCGGACGGTCGGACGACGAGGGGCAGCCTCGGTCGTCTCGCTTGATGCGCGGCCGGCGCGGAGTTGAGGGGGAGCCTCGGCTCGGATGGAAGCGTTCGGCCTCGGTCTCTCCTGGCGTCGGGGGGTGGCCTCGACGCCTTGGCTGATGCTTAATGGCGTTCGCCTGGTGCCGAAGGGAAGCTTCGGCGCTCGGATCTAGCGTCTTCCTGAACAGACGAGAACACTCGTCAGGGAGGCCGGACCTTGGTTCCGGCCAAATCCCCTCCGATGCCTAAGTCAGATAACAGTCTGAAAGAGGAGGCTCGGCGGGGACGGTTCGACTCGAAAGGAGATCGGAACGACGTCCTCCGGCGCGAGCGGGGGGAAGGAGATGAAGTGGGGGAACTAGGTCGTTGATGGAGTACCTTAGGTTTTGTTACCTGAGATGCGGTCCCTCGTTCAGTCGTCCTCCTAGTCCTTTTATAGACCTCTCGTCGCGACCCCCCCATGACTCACGTCCTTCGTCCGCCCCCAATCGTGCCCCCTCAATCCGCCTCCCCATCGCCGCTCCCCGCGCCATGCCAGCACCTCCCCATAACGGCCATTAAGTGGCAGCGGGCCTGGGGGAACTGTTATCGCTGGAGTGGGCGAGTGACTCGCGCGTTTCCGGGGTCGGGTCGGATCGATGTTCGGGGTCCTCTCATGGGTTTCGTTGGGTGGGCTTGGGCCCCCCACTATTTCACGTTGTAGACTGCGCCTTTGGGCCCATGCTGTTGGGCCTCCGCAAAATAGACGTATCAATTATGTTGTGACGCACATGAACGATATGACTGATGAATCATACAATATCGCATCATAAATTCAATGGAGGTGAAACACAGCCATTTTTACTTGGCACACGTCCACTTTACACCCCCACCCAAGAATTTTTTGAAATTTATTTTTTACTTAACACGCAACCCCTATCCTCAAACTCCTCCTCCTCCTCCCTCTCCCTCTCTCTCTCAAGCCCATGGGCCATGGCCTCATATCCCATCTCCTCCTCCTTTATTGGAAGTGTTTATATATAGTTTTTTTTAAGATGATGCAAAAAGACGAGGAGAATGAAAATGACGAAGAAAGATAAAATGAAGAGGATGAAGAAGAAGAAAGGAGGATGAGGCTGCCGTAAGGCGAGAGAGGGGTTCATGAAATAGATAAAATCGATGAAAATGATGGATTTGATGAATTGAAAGAAGATGAAGAAGATAAGAGTAGACCAATGTGTCGGGAGGAGGAGACATTGCATATGCCACAACCGGTAGCAAGTTTGGATAACTTGCCCTGCCCAGAAGATACTGGCTGTAGATCTCGGCCAGGCCGTAAATATAATATATAAGAAAAATTCGGGGGCATTTTCGTCAAATATATACCATTTTAAATAGCAGGGTTGAGAGATAAAAAATTGTGAAGAGATCCCATACGAGAGATTGAGGACGCGCGACAGATTTCACCATCGATTTATTCGGATCAAGGTACCTCTCAGCGTCGTCGTCCTCTCTTGGATCACGCAAAAAATATGGAGGCGATTGCTAACCGTAGAGATCTCAAGCGATTCGCGATCGATGAGCCATTTGCCATTTGGTAAGGATGCAAGTTTTAGATCCATTCAAGTTTCAGGATTTACTGATTTTTGGTTGGTCATGTTCTTTATCCTCCATCGAATAAAATTATTTAATTCTTGTTGTTTTATATATTGTGTAAACATGATCTCTTGAGTTTTTTTTCATTTTTATATTTCGTTAATGTAAGCTTTTATGTTTTTAGAGTCGGATTTTAAGATAGGGTTTGATCTGCCTTCTCATTCTTTTCAAGATTCGATTAGAAAAATCAATGGATGCTTCTCCTTATGATCACGACAGAGCTTACTTTTTTCAGCGAGTCCTAGGATAAGGAAAAAAAAAGTTCAGATAGAAATATGTTTCAGAATTAATAAATAAATTAAAATTACTTCCTTTTTAAAGAACTACTACATTTTTGACAAGCATCCATTTAACGTTAGCGGAGCATTGTTCGGCCTCTGATCTCTAGAAAGTAGAAACAGTATACAGCACGTGGTTCCTAACCTTTCTTCGACATGCCAGTGCTCAGGCTAGCTCAGGCTAAGATTCATTTTCACTTGGACAAAGTTGAAATGTTGGTGGCAACTTGTTTAGATATGTATGCTCACGGTCATTATCAAAATAGATGAACATGTTATATGTAAGAGAGAGACTATACGATGATATGTGAAAAGGCTGATAGTATATATATACATTTTTACTTGTCACCACGACCGTCTACAAAATTTTGAAACCTGGACCATATACAAACATCTTTGGGCTACAGCCGCTTGGCTCACCTTCTGTTTGGATGATAAATAGGTTTAGAGGAGGGCGGAGGGACATCTGCAGCACGGCTGTCAGTAACGGATGCCACCGCTTTCTTCTCCCCATGGGTTTGGTTTTTGTAAATTGGTTTTAAAAATCCTGGAGGAGCGTCGGGTCCTAGGACTTGATTTTGTAAACTGGTTTTGGTAAATCCCGGAGGAACGTCAGGCCCCTGAACTGGTCCATTTGTTCTTTCAAAAGCCATTCCACCTGCCCGAAACTGAGGGCTGTATCTTGCAGCTTGACCTTGACATCCCTTGGCATCCCTTGAAGACGGTGAACTGCGAGTGTGTTTACCATGGTCTGCTGTAGTTTGCTTTATGGTTCTTATGCGGCGAAAAACACCCCACATGCACACTTCTGTAGTTATTCCGATTGCTGAAAAACATTCCAACCCGACAAGTTAGTCCCACATGCAAAAGCAAACCATATCCGACTACTTAGTATATTCACATATAACATGTTTGACAATCTCCAGGAAGGACATGCCTCGTTAAGAATAGGAGACTGTTTGCCATTTGTAGTATATTTGTACCCATATTTCAGAATGCAGAATTTGGGGACTGGGATTTCCTACACCAAATTTAGTTCCGTATGTTTGCCCTTCTTCATTTGAAAGGTACATGACAAATGTCCAGACAATAGACTCTATATGGACAAATATGTTTGAATTTGGCTCTACTAGTGAATTTATCTCCGCCCGATGATGCTTGCTTATCATCTTGGTGCAATACATGCAGCAAAGAAAGCAATAAAAGATAAATAAAACAAGGAGACAACGAATTGATAGCAAGTAGAAATGAATTCTACAATAGGGACAGAATATAACTTTATACCAAGTATGCAACACGACATTTAGAAAGTAAAGACAAGATATTGAACGCGATTTAATAGCTATTCTCATGTTCTAACCATGTACCATAAACAATGGTAAACGTCCAATCACTGGATGTCATGCTTGATGCATCTAGATATAGGCCTTCAACACACTCTCTGAATGGTTATAGTGTTCTAACACCAATCATACAGTCATAAACAAGCAAAATGACAAGTTTGGAATTTAATATCCGATTTATACCTGTAAGCAAGACACCGGCCTTTTTATTATGAACACAAGAATATCCATTAGGCCCATAACTAGCAAACACAAGTTTCTTGAACAATCTCTAATAAATGGGTGAACTATGAAGCTTAACTCACCATGAGGATCCTGAGGAAGCTGTGCAAATGTAAATATCAGCAACTCCACATTGTCAAGGCGACTTTGCATTGCTAAACCTTGTTTGTCTACCATGTCTACTAAATGCTTAAAAGTCTCTTTTGACCTAAAGCAAAAAAACGATAGCATGAGGTTGCAGAATCATCTGAAGCTCCGTCATGTACACCATCCGAGAAAGAGTTGGTTTTGGACATGAATATAAATATGCAAGTATACAAGCTAAACACATGAATGGAAGCCCGACCTTTGCTCTTCAGTAGGGAAGAAGTACAAACCGACATCATCAAAATCTGGAGGATCTAATCGGAAAATTTTGGGCCAAATTTCCATGCGCTTGCGAAGCTTAAGCCCAATGTTCTTGCCAGTCAATCCTTTCAAAGTTTCAAAAACATTGTGAGATACAACTCGAGGAATATGAGCCCGAATTCCACGAATTTCACGACATGTAGTAGTGATCATATCAGATATCTTGAAGTCCCCCCTGCACATGGGGAAAATTGTGGTCGTGTTCGAACAAGCTGTATGATAAATTGTGATATAATGGCACAAACGATATCATGTTATCATTGTATTTCATGCATTGGACCGGATGATCATAGTTGCAGAAGAACAGTCATAATTAATGTCGACACCATTCGTAATGCCCATTTCCCATTTGATATATTAGCATGCCAGCAATCTTCTACAATCCAATATGCGTTTAGCAACAGAGAATAGCGAATTGGATTTTGCTTGAATATAAAAATTGGTACCTAATGGATGGAGCCAAAATAGGGCTTCATGATATGTGATTTCTGGCTTAAATATTCTTCATCTTCATGCATGATGCACTAGAACGATATGTAGAATTGGTAATTGGTCCCAACCATATTAAACCTCAGCCAAACTGGGGTGTTTTGGTACAACCTTTTCACGAAACATGCTTGGTCTTGGTTATCGATGCCCATTGGGTAAACATGCAGGTTTTCGGTCTCATCTACTTGCCCCTATGCTCTAAGGCTCTAACATTGTAATGCAATTACAAAATGGGTGCATGACTTAAACATGGGAAATCCAACCTTTGAATACCATTCAAGCATATTTTTTTCTCTATAAAGGATAGACTGTCATCCTACTTAAAATATGATATATTAAGCCCTTCAAACTTTTTGTCAGGGTCAGACCTGATCCCTGGTACTTAAATGGGCTTGCAAACTTAGTTTTATGGCCTGACATAACTTGACGATTCCATTTTAGCTCCAGAGTCCAGAGCTGGGCCAGTGCAAACCCGGCATGTTGACAAGTCTAAGATCTTCATATACTATCTAAAGAAAAAAAGGCCTACAATTCCAACAAGAAAGCGATGAATAGGAATGTCACCATTTGCCTAAGCACCAGTACCATGTCTTGCTCAACCTTTCACTCCTTGTGGTTGTTGCCAAACAATGTCTTTGCTTTGGAATCCTGAAGATTCAAGCCATTCTTCGCCCAGTCTGATCAGTTATTGTGTGAAATCCTAACTAGATATGTAGCAATGCTTGGAGTACTCAAAAGCATAATAAGAGTTGTTTAATAGTTTGTCAAGGTATATTCACATATCACCATCTAAGATCACTTTTTTATCAGAATCAGGTGAGAACTTCCCCTAGAGGTCTTCATACCATAAGAATGCAACAATAGATGCATCTTTTACCTCCAATAAGCATTGGGAGCCGGGCTGCCATCTAAAATCAGACGAGGTCTCCAAGGAAAATTGTTGTTGTCAGAACACGTTGTATTCCCTGTTAAAAATATCCATCAGATTACTGCTTAAGGAAATTATGAATCGCAATGCACGTATGCACTACATGTAATTTCAACTTTTTACAAACAATATTTTAGTTTTTCAAACCGTTGGTCTTGGGTGGCATACAAACATTGTAAGAGCTTGGTTGTGTGCATATATACAAGTTGAATTCTTTTCAAAAGTAAATGATTTATGCCATGGGCTTAAAAAACTTGAGATAAATGCTTCTGTCACGATAACCGACTCCATGTCACATAATTCCCACTTTTTCCAGTAATATGACATTGACTGTTAAACACAGATAATGTTATATGAGTTGCTATTTTTCTGGAGTTAGCCCCCTAATCGATGTTAACTTTCTTACAAAGGTATCCCTGGACAGGGTAAGAGCGTGCAGAACCATTTGATGGCCAGGAAAACCTATCTGTTCATGCAAAAGAGGAGCAACTCTCCAATCTGCCAAGTCTGAGAAAGTCTATAGAAAGGATCATTTTCAACTGTAAAGCACACATAATGCCAAGCCAGCCCGACAACCTCAGACAATTTCTAAAGAAATATTTCATGTGAAAGTGCAACAGTTCTCACCGAAGAAGCCAACTGTAGAACAATCATTGGTTGACTTATAATGCGGCATTGTGGCTTCAACATTTGCTGTTAGAGCATCTCCAACCCTCACCTTCAAAAAATCCCCTTCAAAATGGAATATGCTTTAAAAATTCCATTATGAAGGATGTGCAACTCCAATCCACCCTCTTCAAAACCTATTTTTTTCATTTTTAGTTATCTTTATTGAAATACTTATTGCAAATTTTGTATTTTAGACATGGACTAATCTAATAATCAATATTTCTTTCTTAGATAAATTTATAAATAAATATAAAATTATTATTATTCTATAAATATAATAATTTTGGTTAAAATATTATAATGTATAACTCTTTTAACTTTGCTAGAAAAATATTCAATATTGATCTCATATTAAAGGTATTATCGCAATCTTTCCAATGGTACTAAAATTATTAAATTTAGTGATATGGTTTGTAACATATCATAGTTTTAAGTAATCATGATTAATTTAATAGAGGGACAAATTGGTCATTTAACATGAGATTCTAATATGAAGGGGTGAATAGTGCCCCTTCATATTGAAGGGGCACTATTCACCCCCTTTCAAATCTGGCTGCAAAATGAAGCCGGGTTGGAGCTCCACCGTGCTTCAAAATGAAGAAATGAAGCACGGTTGGAGATGCTCTTAGTGTGTTGCTGCCTTGCCCTATATTTGAACAATTCAGGGTTGCATTCATCAGATTCAGAAACATGCCCACAGATGGTGTCAGACTAAAATTACACAGGGAAGCACTGCAAGTAGTAGTAGGAATACCAGATGGCTTGCCTATTACTGTCTTGTTACCTGTTTTAGTGAGCAGGCTTGGTGCATTCTCAGGGGATCCATCTTTATGACAATCTGCCACAAGATTTTTCTTAACTAGTGCTTTGCAACCCCCTTCTTCTAAGACACAAAACATGAAAGGATTTCACATTTCACAGAATACACATGTAGCATATAATGAATTTGTCTGTATTTAATGCATATGAGCTGAGGGAATAATTTTCAGCCTAATTAGTCAAGGATGTGTACCTGAAGTCATCGCAGTCATAGTATTCATTTCTTTGATATTGGATTGACATCGTAACACTGTAGCAGAATTTGATTTCGTAATTGCCGTGTCATTCAATGGAGAACTTGGGACAACATTTTTCTCTAGTGGCTCTTTGTTGCCGAACACAATAGGACACCTTTTTACTGAAATGCAATTCAAAAAGAGAAAACAACATGACATACATTCAACACGGCATTCATGAATCCGCAAAAGAAAGGGGTTTAAATGGTTAGAAAGAGAGTTAATGAGACCTGAAATTTTGTAGTCATTGGAATTTCTTTCCTTATCACGAGAACTAGCTTCGCCAGCAGACTTAGGGAGAGCATGCTGCAAACTTGAACCTGTTGCTCTTTTCATTTCCTGGGATTGGGCGTTTGATGGCTTTAGTGCTCGAGATAGAGGCACGGGAGGGGTTGCTGGGCAAATAGCAGTAGTTTTAAAATTTGCTGAATTTGTTGGTGCTGACAAGTCACCCCGCGTTGGAATAGCACCAGATATCTTTCTTTTGTCTCCAAATGATACTTGAAGCATCTGTGACGAGATACGGCCTGTAGATCGCTGGATCTGAGTGCCTGCATGCTGTCTCACTGAGCCATTCAACTGTTTGGGGTCCCTCCTAGTTACCGTACAAATTCTCTTGACAGGAGTTTCTTTTGGGGCATCTTTGAGTAGAACAGTATGCCTTCTTTTTGGCAGTTCGATGCCTTTTGCAGTGCAGTCTTCACATTTCCATATACTAGGAACGTCATGACAAAAATTCTGCATGCAGTAGCTGGAAGAGAAAAAGAAAAGGTGAGCAAAAGAAAGAAAGAAAATTATCATTCAATCTTTCTGATGTGTTAGCATAATGAAAAAAGCAACTCTCATAATGCACATAGGCTCATGGACAGTATTTGGCTATCAACATGATGACATCTTTTTCTCAGTGGCAATAAGCCTTACAACTATATCTAAAAGAATTAGTTAACGGTAACCTGTTAGTGTCACAGGTAAGATAAAACTATTTAAGTTTATCATGTTAGTCTCTTTAAAAGAAAACCTGGAACAAGTAAACCATAATAACAGTAAAAAGTTGGGGTGTGAAGTTTGCAAATAATGCACTTAGCAGCATGCAACATGGCCATTTAATACTTTGTTGCAATACTGAAAAGTGTAAGTTCGTAAAAACAGCAATGTCATATTTAATCCAAGAATATCAATGTATTTACTTTATATGCTACAGTTACACTATTGTAAAATTTTATAGGATGCAGTGCACACCTTGTAGATAAAACTACTGTAAGATAAGAGAGATTTTTTGTGTGGATACCATCTAGGGATTTTTGTGGAATAAAGGTGGGATTTTTGTGGAAAAACATAGAAAATAGAGATTTTTTTAGTTTCAAATCTGAAAATAACAAGATAACTTCCCCAATTCGAGAAGATGTACTCTCCTAACTTTCGATTCGAGATGAAAGTCTAAGATCTCCAAAAGATGTTCGTGGACACCTTGGCCAATGGTATTCACAATTAATCAAGCATAAAACCCCCATTAGGCCAGCCCTAGGCTATTAAAAGATTAAAGTGCAGATTTACACAAAAGCCCTCCAAAATTCAGAATTTACAGATTAGCACCTGAATTTGCCGAATTTGCCGCCGCGCGCCTCCTCCTCCTATAACTGATGATCGTATCATTACTCCCCCCCAAAAGAGACACCTTGTCCTCAAGGTGAAAGTCTGAAAATTGCCACTCAATCACCTCTTGAGACTCCCATGTAGCGTCATAATCTGGTATTCCACGCCATCTGATAAGCACCTCCAGGGCTACTGCTGCGCTCTGGCGAACCTCCTTGACCTTTTGTGGCTCAAGCAATACCTCCATGTCGTCGGTCATGGTGGGTGGAAAAGTAGGTGAGAGAATGTGATCTCCAATAGCATGTTGTAGTTGTGACACGTAGAACACGGGGTGGATGGTAGATGTAGTCAATAGATTCAAGCGATACAGCACCTTCCCAATCATAAAAACAACCTCAAATGAGCCATATCAACGGGCCGCCAGCTTCTTATTGCTCTGGTTGCGCCAAAGTCTTCGATTTATATGGTCTCAGTTTAAGATAAACCATGTCCCCCACATCAAACTGCACGTCTCTCTTGTGCTCATCGGCCTTGGCCTTCAAAATTTGTTGCACCCTCAACAAGTGCTTCTTCAGCTCATCTAGCACTCTATCCCTCTCCTCCAAGTACTCCTCCACCTGAGATACTGGGATCAAGCTGCAGCTGTAATGGATCAGATAAAGGGGATCTCGTCCATAAAGGAAACAGAAGGATGTACACTGTGACGCCGAGTGGTAAGAAGTGCTATACCGATATTCTGCCCAAGCCAACCACTTGGCACACTACTTCGGCGACTCTGAAGCAAAAAAGTGTAAATAGGTCTCCACGCTTCTATTCACCACATTCGTCTGGCCGTTAGTCTACAGGTGATAGGCGGTGCTTCTCTTCAACTTGGTCCCCTGCAACTTGAACAATTCCTTCCAAAAAATTGCTCAAGAAGACCTTATCGCAGTCAGAAACAATGGAGGCAGGGAACCCGTATAGGCGAACGACCTCCTTCATGAATGATATGACAACTGTCACTGCCGTGTATGAATGCCACAATGGGACGAAATGAGCATATTTGCTGAGGCGGTCCACCACAACTATAATGGCCATGTAGCCCTCCGATCATGGTAGCCCCTTTATGAAATCCATACTGATGTCTTTCCAGACCCTCTCTGACAAGCTAGTGGCTGAATTAATCATGCGGATGCCATCGCTAAATATTTGTGACACTGGCAGACGTCACACTCCGTTACCATTCTAGCGATATCCCTCTTTAAACCGGATCCAGTACAGCTCCTTAGCCATCCTCCTGTAGGTCTGCTAAACTCCTGAATGTCCCCCCACCGAACTGCTGTGGAACTCCTGAAAGATCATTGGTATAAGGAAAGAAGTCTGCGGTAGCAACGTCCCCTTGTACAACAGCCTCTGCTCACTCATTGTATCCCGAATAATCCATGGACCCTTGCTGTATGACCTCCCGGATCAACGTCAGCCCCTCATCGGCATCTATCTCTCTTCCTATCAGCTCCTAGTCCAGCAAGACAGGCACTGAAATCGCTGCCACCTCTGCCACCTCTCTGCGAGACAATGCGTCCGCAGCCTTGTTCTCCAAGCCTGGCATATACTTAATCTCGAACGTGTAATGCATCAGCTTGGACTGCCACTTCTGATGCTCATCTGTGACCAGGCGCTGCTCCAAAAGATACTCCAAGCTACTCTGGTCGGTTTGTACAATAAACATCCTTCCAAGTAAATATGGCTGCCACTTCTGTATGGAGAGCATTATCGCCATCAGCCCTCTCTCATAAACAGACTTTAGCTGCGCTCGTGGTGACAAAATCTGACTAAAAAGCCATTGGGCGCTGATCCTGCATAAGAACCGCCCCAAGCCGTACCCTGACGCGTCCGTCTCTACCACGAATGGTCTGCGAAAGTTTGACAATGCAAGCACGTGCACCGTAGTCATCGTCTGCTTTATGGCCTCAAATGCCCAAGTCGCCTCATCCCCCCAGTGAAAATTATCCTTCTTCATCTGCTCCGTCAACAGCCATGCTATCGTGTTGTACCCATGGACAAGCTTTCGATAATACCCTGTCAGGCCCAAGAATTCTGGCAGACCTCACAACGTCATAGGGCGAGGCCAGTCCAACATAGCAGCAATTTTCGACCTATCTGCCGCTACCCTTTGTCGATACCACATGTCTCACGTACTCCACCTGATCCTGTCCAAAGAGACACTTCTTTCTATTGACGAATAACTGATACTCATGCAGCTCCTGCAACATCGCCTGCAAGTGCCCTACGTGCTCCTCCAAACTGCGACTATAAATCAGTATATCATCAAAAAAAGACTAGCACAAACCTCCGCAAGTAGGGGCGAACGACCTTGTTCATCAAGGTCTGTAACGTCGCTGGAACATTTGTCAATCCAAAGGACATGACGAGAAACTCTTTGTGCCCCTCATGCGTCCTGAACGCCGTCTTCGAAACATCTGTTGCCATCATCCAAATCTGATGGTACCCAGACTTCAAATCTATCTTCAAGAATACCGCAGCCCTATGTAGGTCATCAAGCAGCTCATCAATCACTGGGATGGGAAATTTGTCAGACACCGTCTCCTTATTCAGGGCCTGGTAGTCTACACAGAAGTGCCAGCTACCATCCTTCTTCTTCACAAGCAGGACCGGATTAGAAAATGGGCTCACGCTCGGCTGGATCACCTCCGCCTGTAACATCTCCCCTACCATCCTCTCAATCGCATCCTTTTTGCACCTAAAGATACCGATAGGGGGCACACGTTGATAGGGGACACCCCCTCCCTCAAGACAATCGCGTGCTCATGGTCCCGTGGTGGGAGAACATGTGCAGTCTGGAAAACCCTCTCATACTGGCTCAGCAGCTGCTCCAACTCTAGCGCTATCTACTGCTCCTGTCGCTCACCTGCATCCTCAAATGACAACCCTTTGAACTCCACCAAGAAGCCTCCTCCCGTTAAATGGAGAGCTCTAGCCATGGTTTTATAAGAAACCATAGAACAACATAGACTGGGTAACACTACTGTCCGTCCTCCATCCTGGTACACCAGCCTGAGAAGCTTCCAATTGTTCTTCGTATCTCCTAAGGTCTGCAACCACTTCATGCCACGGATGATGTCTGTGCTCCCCAGCTCCAGAGGAAGAAAGTCGACGATGATCTGAACCCCCTGAATAGTAAGAAGCAAGCCTCGACATACACCGCTGCTCTGCGCCACTTGTCATGTTCCCAACACCACTCCAAAGCAGCCTGTGTCACTAAGCTGCAACCTCTTTCTCTCCACTAGCCTATGGAAAATGAAATTGTAGGTAGCCCCGCTATCCACCAACACCGTCATATCTAAATCTGCACTGCGTCCCACCAATTTCATGGTATGGTTCGGTATAAACCCCACCACAGAATTGAGGGATACCTCCGCCATATCCAAGTGCAGATGCTCCTGATCCTACTCCTCGCCACTCTCAAGTTCTACCACGTCCTCTCCCTCATCATCATTCACTATCAATATCTGTAAGGTACGATCGCCGCATCGGTGTCCCAGAGAGAACTTTTCGTTGCAATTGAAGCATAGACCCTTGGCACGCTTCTGATGTACCTCAACCTCTGTCATCCACCGTAGCTGATCCACTGATCATGACTCCACCACCTTCTCCCTACTGGCCGTTGCCCTGCCTATGGCTGTTGCTCCTCTCGTGGCCGCCTTCTGTCCACCTGCAGGCGCCTGCCCTAGAAAAAAGGGCCCCCGCGGCCCGCGGGCTCTCCTCTCCTTTGCCAGTATGTCCTCCACCATCCTCGCTAGGGGCATCTGATCTAGCAAATCCTTAGGCCTTTGGATCCTCAGCTCTGATCTGATGGTGAGCTTCAGCCCCTTCATAAAGCACACCTCAAGGGACTCCCCTGAGACCCCACGGACTCGACTTGCCAACATCTCAAACTTCTTGATATACTCTCCAACTGTCCCCTCCCGACTCAAAGCATACGGCTTCTCATACGCGTTGCCAGCTTGCACCTCCCCGAAACGGTCCATAAGACATGTCGTGAACTCCAACGAGCGGATAGGCCGATGCTGCGTGTCCACCGGTACCACAATAGTGCCTCCCCCTCCAAGCAGACCCCAACGGCCCTTAGCCACTCCGTCTCCTGAACAATCGACTCCTCAAAGTACGCTAAGCCTGGTAGATCCATCCGTCTGGATCTCCCCCTCAAAAATAGGTATCTTCAGCTTCCCGACACTGCTCTTTGCGATGACTCCTCCAGGTGCACCTCTCCCATGCTGATAGTCGTGGTGTTATGCGGTGGGAAGCAGGTACATCATAGCCATAATCTCCAATAGGGTCCAGATCCTTTACATCTCCTTCGGCCCATGCAGCTTCTTTCCAATCAACCCATCCCACGTCAACAAAATCCCCACGATCATCCTCGTGGTACCGAGTGTTATTCTCCAAATTCCCCACAGGTGGACCCCGATGTCCTCGCCAATCTCCAAAATTTGCACCGAAGCCCTATCCTGTGCCGAAAACTGCAGAATTGATGCCAAAATCTCCTATATGCGCTGCCGCTCCTGTCACTGGTCGACATGCCTTGCGGATGCATCTGGGGGTGCAAAATACCCTGTGGGTGCAACTGGGGGTGCGACATCACCTAGTTTGGCTTCGGCTGGGGTTGTCGCCCCATCCTGGAGTTGTCTGCAGAGTCTGCTGACCCTGCAAATGACCTATAGGGGTCGGCCGGCCCACCAGTGGGTCTGGTCGGCCCTCAGGGAGTTCCATAGGGTTCGGTCAGGCCTATGGGATGTTCTGGGAGTTTAGCCGACGCCTTTCTTCGCTACTAGTGTTCGTGAGATGAGGTTCTTCTATCATGGGCTCCTCTTCCTCCTCCATGAAATAGTTGTCAGTGTGGGAAAGTAGCCCTTCTTCAAAATCTTTCATCTTCTCCTTCCACTTCTCTAAAGTCGACGCCTTTCACCCAAAGTTAGGGTTTTTGTCAGCGTCCCCTTTTGCCATGATGCGCACGAGTTTTTGCAAGATCTGCGCTAGGGTTTCATCTTGCTTCTCTTGATTTGCTTGCATCTTCTCTTATATCATTAATAGGGCATCATCATGCTTCCCTAGGGTTTCGAATTTGTCATTTCCTCCAAAGCTTCGATCTTGTCTTTAGATCTCGTCGTCGCCATGGATCTTGATGCTCTAATACCAAATTGATAAATCTATGGCTTTTTGTGGAACAAAAGGTGGGATTTTTGTGGAAAAACAAAGAAAATAGAGCTTTTTATTGAGTTTCAAATTTGAAAATTACAAGATAACTTGCCCCAATTCGAGAAGAGGCACTCTCCTAACTTTCGATTCAAGATAAAAGTCTAAGATCTCCAAAAGATGTTCGAGGACACCTTGACCAATGGGATTCACAATTAATCAATCATAAAACCCCCATTAGGCCGGCCCGAGGCTATTAAAAGATTAAAGTGCAGATCTGCACAAAAGCCCCCCCCCCAAGTTCAGAATTTACAGATTAGCCCCTGAAGTTGCCGAATTTGCTGCCGCACACCTCCTCCTCATCCTACAAGTGATGATCGTGTCACTGACCTCCTCATTTAAGATCATATCATAGAGCTCCGCAAGCAAGCAAATTCATAAACACACGAGAAATGCACTAATATTGGTTATGACTGAGGTTGGAAAGCCACCAGACAACCAACACCCTCTCTAAGTCATACTTAGATATATTTGAATCAGGAATTTTTCCTATTTCAAAAAATTTTCGGTTTTATGCCAGGAACATAATAGGCAGTCAAGATTTTGAACAAAACTACCCTAAAAGGCAACATTCTGGAAACGATTCTTAATTATGACCAGGTAGAATTACCCAAATTGATATTATTCTTTTTTGAACAAACAGTTTTCTTTCATTATCACTGAGTGTCCAAGGCAGTGTAAATTTGCTCACATGCTAACTATACAAGATATTCTGAATGAAAAATAAGAGTCTCAAATGAGAAATTTCTTTGAACTCCACCCCAAAGCCCCGATAAACAAATGTTGCTTTAAATAGCTTGAAAATCCCCATAAAACAAGATGATATATAGACATTAGTTTTTTCCCCCTGGAGAAATAGGATTCACATACATTACACGATAAATTGAGCTAATGCTTTATTATAAACTGATATGGGATTTAAATGACATAGAAGGAGATGTCGGTAAGAGTGAACTCATTTCAATTATTATCACAGCATTATGCTATTAAAGATCATTGAAAATGTTTATTTAGCAATGGTACTCAAGCATTTAGGGGGTTCACTTCTGTCCCATTCCTATGATTTTTATTACTCGCTTTGCCGTCAACATCATGCCCAGTATAACAGATCATGAATGCAGTTTCAAATAAACTATTCAAGCATGAAAATGGTTTGAACTTTTTTTCATATCTCACTGCTACATGGGAATCCAGATTATGAGATTAACATTTGCAAATACATATTTACTAGGGACTTCATATTCAAAGAGATACGGAGGACATAAACTTCAAAATGAATCTTGTGTCTGTATCTGACACCAGATACCAACACTTTACAATGCTTGCTCGACCCATATTTAAATTTCAATGTACTAATAAATTAGGTGTTGAAGCCATGCCAGCGTCATACTAGCTTTTACAAAATTCAAAAGATTGTGTGTTAGACAGCATGTATCCATGTGTTGCTTAAACAAACATATGATAGGATCATCTAACATAAGATATTAAGTTTTAGCAAACCTTCAAGGAATATCATGAACTTGTATTAAATGAGGTGTATGGATTCAACTTTTTTTATTAAGTTACTTGAATAGAACGTGTGAATTTATGTCATTTGATGTGTTCCGCTAAGGATTTGATGATAAAAAGGGGATTTTTATTGGAACTCAGATCTGGAATTAAAAGGAATCCTACTACAACTCAACTACTCGCTAACTAACCACTAGAAAACAATTATTAACCTAGGGGGAAAAGCCAAATCCCGATACAATTAATCTAAGAGAATAAATAAAATAACTCTCACAATTTTTCGCATCCCATATAGGGCCGGCTCAATCCCCTTTAAATAGAAAAACACCCCTAATTGTTATTTTATCCAATTGCCCATGCTCCCAATTACTGGCCGCAACACTACTCCGCCCCTGAAAAACCACCTTGTTCTCAAGATGCTGCGTGAAGTGTATGGCCAGCTACTCCACGTGCAGGTGCTCCTGATCATCGTCCACGCCGACTTCCAGCATTACCACACTCTCTCCTCCCTCTTCTTCGTCATTCACTATCAGGATCTGAAGAGTATGATTCCCGCACCGGTGCCCAGGAGTAAACTTCTCGTCGCATTTAAAACACAGGCCCTTGGTCCGTTTGTCACGAATCTCTGCCTCGGTCATTCTTCGTGTATGTCCTCCAGGTCGTGGTTCCATCTACTTCTCCTTGGTAGCCGCTGTGCCGTCAGTGGATGTTGCCCCTTCTGCGGCCCCCTTTTGTCCCCCTCCAGGATCCGGCCCTCGAAAAGTGGAGCCTCCCACATGTCCCACGGGCTCTTCTCTCTGTCTCCTGGTGGTCTTTCACCTTCCTAGCCAATGTCATCATCCCGCACAGATCTACTGGCTCGAACTGCCTCAGTCCTGATCTCACCATAGGCTTCAACCCCTTCATAAAGCAGCCCTCCAATGATTCCTCGGATACTCCCCGAACTCGGTGGCAGAACGACTCAAACTTCCTGATGTAATTGTAGGATCCTGTCAAAACAAGGACGTTAGGATCGAATAATGAAGTAGAGACTTACGCTTGCGTACGCGGCACCGTAATCTCGGAACTTCGCCCTCGGATTCGCCAGAACGGTCGGTACTTCGTCACGGAGGATCGAAGCAGAGTTTCACCGCCTAAATCTCTATTTAGAAGAGGATTTTAATGGAAGGGAGAAGAAGAACATAAGATGCCTTATGCAAACTTATGGCATGGAAAGTGTAGTATTACCCTTGGGTCCTATTTATAGGCTTTAGGGGTGGTTATTGTAGGAAATAACCAATTATAAGCTTATTAGCCTATATTAGCACATTCATTTATCCTCTTCTTCATTCACTTATCAAGTGCCTTTATGCACTTATAAAGTGACTTTTTCCACTTATCGAGTGGCTTTTTCCACTTATCGAGTGGTCCTTTTCACACGAGAAAAAGTTCCCTTCGTGCACGCTTTCGTGCACGCGACATCTGATGTCTGTATACCCTCATACATCCCCTCATGGGTGTATTCATGTCGTCCATATCCAACATCTCCCACTCACACTTGAGGGGATTGTAAGGAAACATCTTTCCTTTAACTCTTCTGTTTATCATACCGAGAAATAGGCAGTGTGACCGTCATGCGCATAGAGTCCGATGTTGTGCACTTGTTAGAGATACACAACACCCCTCGAGGTGCAAAGTTGAGTAGATCAACGCATGCTTTACCCTAGATTATTTCTTCACATTTCTTATACTTTATATTCAACAATTGAATCTCATCTGGATTACAATTGGCTGGCCAGCTTTGAATCTCTAAAGTCCAAATGTGAATATGAAATTAATCTTCCTCTTCTTGCGATCCTTTTGATCTTGACTTGACTCGCTTTTCTAACATGCCCCGCCGGACCGAATTAACCATAGTCCATAAGCAACATGCTAAGATAGCAATCACCCAGTCAAATCTTAAGGAACCAATTAGAGTCCATAAGGGTAACGAGTTAAGACCCATATGGTCTTTGGGTCTCACATAATAGTAAACACAATTACTATTCTAACCCAATGGTCAAAATGCATACGTAGTATGAATACGTATTACAACATCACTCCTTTCCCAGGGAGCGTATGTCTTAATGATGTTGTAAGGATGATAACCAGACACCACAATGTCTGACTTTGAGTCCCTTTTACTACTCAAATAATCTTCTGGACCCACATCCCACATAAGACAGATAGGATTTCAAAATCCTCTTAGATCTTTTGAAAGCATCCATATGATGCAGATCTTTCATACGACCATTTTGTTTAAGTCATGACTCTAAATCGTCCGTCTGACGATTTTGACTTTAAACAGGTCTCATCTTTATTTTATCCGTCTGATAGAATAAAGGCGGTTGTTCATGTGAGAGAGCCAACCTTAATCTGTCCAATATACTAGAAAGTATACCTGAGATTTCAAAAATGTACACAAACATTTCTTAGAAAATTCATATGCAATGTTGAAAAGAACTTATTCTTTTATTGATCATTTACAGACATGGGAATTTACATTGGTACAACTCAGCTCTTACGCAATCCTTGAGATGATAAGTGTCTGTAAAACACATCTCTGGGGATCGCCTTCGTAAGCGGATCCGCTATCATCTCATGTGTAGATATGTACCTTATGTCTACCTTCTTGGTCTTATCATAGTCTTTTGCAAATTTGTAGCGGATATCTATGTGTTTGGTCTTACAATGGAATTTAGGATCTTTGACATAGGCTATAGATGCTTGACTGTCGCTGTGTATAGGTACAGCACCTGAGTCACTTGCATCAATTAGCCTGTCTAAGAACTTCCTAAGCCAAACAGCCTCTTGGACTGCCATGCTAAATGCTACAAACTCGGCTTCCATATTTGAAAGTGCGATGCATGATTGTTTCTTGCTACTCCAGGATATTGCACCAGATCCGAGTAGAAAAACATATCCTGAGGTCGATCGTCGCTCATCGAGATCACCCGCCCAATCAGCATCAGTGTAGCCTTCGAGCCTCAAGGCATCTCCTTGATAGCATAGAGCATAGTCTGCAGTTCCCTTAAGATACCGCATAATCCTCTTAACCGCTTTCCAATGTACTTGCCCTGGGTTGGATTGGTAACGACTTACCATTCCAACGGCAAAACAGATGTCCGGTCTTGTACACATCATAGCGTACATAAGACTACCAACTGCACTGGAATATGGAACTTTTTCCATAATTTCCTTTTCCTTTTGGTTCTTTGGACATGATTTCAGACATAGATTGTCGCACTTGCTTATAGGAGTATCAATGGACTTGCAGTCCTGCATATTAAAACGTTCTAGAACCTTCTTTATATAAGTCTCTTGTGAAAGAGAAAGAAGTTTCTTTGAACGATTCCTTGAAATCTTAACTCCAAGGATATATGATGCTTCTCACATGTCTTTCATCTCAAAAACTGATGAAAGCCAAGCCTTGATATCCATCACAAAGCCCTTGTCATTTCCGGCTATTAAAATGTCATCTACATATAGAGACATAATAACGTACTTGCTTTTAATCCTCTTGATATATACGCAGTTGTCTTCATCAAGCATGGAAAAACCATTTGATAAGACAACTTCTTGAAATCGTATATATCATTGCCTCGAGGATTGTTTAAGACCATATATGGACTTACGAAGTTTACAAACCTTATGTTTGTTTCCTTCTTTTACAAACCCTGTTGGTTGTTCCATATAGATCTCCTCGTCCAATTCTCCATTGAGAAAGGCAGTCTTTACATCCATCTGATGTAATTCGAGGTCTAAGCAAGCTACCATAGCCAGAATCAGGCGAATCGAGGTAAAACGGACAACAGGTGAGAAGGTCTCTTCGTAGTCTATCCCTTCATTTTGCGTAAAACCTTTCGCGACAAGGCGAACTTTATATCTGTCAATAGAGCCATCAGCCTTATGATTGATCTTGAGAACCCATTTGTTCCCAATAGCTCTACGTCCTCTGAGAAAGTCAACTAAGTCCCAGACTTGGTTAACTTTCATGGATTCCAACTCTTCCTTCATCGCTTCCATCCATTTGTCTTTCGTAGGGCATGATACGGCCTGTTTGAAAGTAGCAGGCTCGTCATCATCTTATAGTAAAGTCATAAAGGTTTGCGGAAATTCATCCTCAAATCTTAGAGGAGCCAACCTTGTACGACTACTACGTCGTATTTGAGATTCTTCAAGTCCTTGTTGACTCGAATTTAGATCAATTCTAATATCACTCCCACTTGGAATGTCGTTAGAAATGCTCCCACTTGGATCATTATTCCCGTATGGAATAGGATTTGCGTCATTCGTATCATCCATTGGTGAAGTTTGAAACGTATTTTCGTCTGCACCAAGAATTCTCCCACTCGAATGAGGTAATCCTTCTTGATCATTAATCTCAAATAGAGATAAGTCCTGACTTATCTCGCACTGTCTTGAAAACTCGTTTTCCAAGAAAGTGACATCTCTCGACTCAAATTCAATTAGACCTCCATTGTCTTCCTGACTAATGAAAACATAACCTTTGGAGTTTTCTGCGTATCGTATAAAGATACATTTCCTTCCCCGTGGCCCAAGTTTGCCATACTTATGGGAGGAAATATGTGCGTAGGATGCACATCCCCAAGGTTTCAAAATGTTTAAGTCCGGAGACCTTCGGTTCCACAACTCATAAGGAGTGGAGCTAACTGATTTCGAGGGTACGCGGTTCAAGATGAAAGCGGCCGTCAATAATGCATCACACCAAAAGGTGATTGGCAAGTTAGCTTGCGCCATCATTGAACGGACCATTTCCATTAAAGTCCTATTTCTCCTTTCTGCAACATCATTTTGTTGCGGAGTATAAGGCATAGTTACCTGATGTATTATGCTCTTTTCATCACAAAGTTCCTTAAAACTTGTTGATTGATATTCACCACCCCTATCGGTTCGCAAGACCTTAATCTTGCGATCTAATTGATTCTCCACTAAACTCATATAGTTCTTAAAGCAGGTTAATGCTTCACTTTTGTGGGATATCAAATAGATATGTCCGAATCGGGTGAAATCATCAATAAAAGTGATGAAATAGGACTTCCCGCGTCTTGTCTTGACATTCATCGGACCACATATGTCTGAATGGATGAGCTGTAATGGAACCTCGGTCCTTGTGCCGGTTCCAAACGGCTTGCGACAAGATTTCCCTACAAGGCAATGTTCGCAGGTCGACATTTCAACCTTTGAAACATTAGATAGAAGGCCATGTTTGGCAAGTCTATCCATTCGTGTTGGTCCAATGTGACCAAGCCTTGCATGCCAACAAATTATATCAGACTTATAAGTCGAAGAATTTGCAACAAGGAAATTTTCATTACAATATGAAGAGTCATACATTGTATTTAATACAATAAATCCTTTAAATACATACCCAGTGCCAATTAAGGAATTATTACAACACAAGTCAACTTTACAATTTTGAAAGAACCAGCTATAACCAAGATCCATCAACACGACCACATATATTATATTCCTTCGAATATCTGGAGCGAAGAGAACATCATGAAGTAGGAGAGTGCGGCCGTTGTCCAAGACTAGCTTGCAAGTCCCAACGCCTTTCACTTCAACACGTGTGTTGTTTCCTACATAGATCCACTTCGTTCCTTGGGGTATCCGGTGATACTCGACGAAGGACCGTCTGTCCCTTGCTATGTGGTCGGTGGCACCTGAATCAATTATCCAAAATGGATTAGATTCCACAAGAAATATTGAACTAGAAACACATATGTAACTAGTATAATTACAAGTTACCTCGTCGCCTCCACTCGTACACGAACGAGCATAGTGACCGAGCTTGTTGCACTTGAAGCACTTGATCTTTTTCAAGTCTTTCTTCTTGTGCCATTTCTTGTGCCCACCCTTATGTTTGGGTTTCTTGGTAGACTCAGGTTACTTATTACGTTCATTAGTGAACTTCGAACGATCTTTCCGTTTCTTTCCACAGTGTGAGGAACTAGCAACCATGTGCACTTCTGCACTTGGCTTGGCGGCCGCAAGCCGCTCTTCCTCTAACTCGAGGTGCTTAGAAACGTCGCTGAAGTTCTTGATGCTCTCATTGTGAGTGAGCTGCATCTTCATTTGGTCCCACCCATTTGGTAGGGAACGTATGACTGCTTGGATTTGTTGCTCATCTGTGAGCACATGACCTGCATCCTTTAACTCAGAGATTAGATTCGCCATATATCGCAGATGTTTCCCCATGGAATGATCTGGACGTTTCTTGTATGAATCAAATCTTATAGTTAAAGAACGAAGTTTGGACACCGATGTGCCACCAAACTTCTCCTCAAGCTTGGACCATATGTTCATGGCTAAGTCATGCTCTCGGAAGATGCGCATTATGTCATCAGCCATACTGCTCAGTGCTCATGGTGTCAAACCGGACCGGCCCGGGCCCGGCCGGGTCCATTCAAAACCCGGGCCGGGCCGGGCCGGCCCTGCCCGGCCCAGGGCCGGACTCCTCGCCGGGCCGGGCCGGCCCGGGGGCCGGGCCCGGCCCGGCCCGGCCCGGAATCCGGGCCGGCGGCCCCCGGGCCGTTTTTACACCATGACATACTGCTCAATAACGTAATGCGCGCTATCTTGTTCTTCCGAGACCAAGCATCAAAAGCTTCCTTGTCTCGTCTATGTTGGGCAGTAGTGCCCAACTCGGGTTCAATCATTACGTTCTTTAGAGTTTCGAGCACTTCTTGCTCCTCTAGAACGTATTGTATCTTGATGGACCAAAGTTTGTAATTATCGCCGTTGAGTTTTTCACATCTGTTTAACTCAGCGACGATATTCTTTGAAGCGGAAAACATTTTACTTTTAAAATGCTGCAAAAGACAAAACCGAAAGTTTGATCAAAAACATTGCATTAAAAATTCTTAAAATATAATTCACACTTGAAATGATAATAGAATATCCCATTTGGATAGTTCTAATTTCAACTCCCACTTGGAATGATATTTACAATTTGATAAATTACTTTCGAAAAATATTGAAGATGTTACTCTAAAATCGGAAAGGTCACTACGTTTCCAATCACCATCTAGAGCAATCCTTCAATATTTCTCCCTCACTTATCAAACGATAGTACTCTTATAATACTTTCGCATCGGAAAAGCGTTTTTGAAAACGTATTTTTCAAAACGTATGAAAACGTATTTTTCAAAGATGTATATTTCAACCTAGTACCCTTATGATACCAGCGAAATATTCGGCAATTCCTGGCCATTTGCCGGGATGAGCCGTAGCCGTGCCAAGACCGGATCTCACCTGAGGGGATTTTTCTGCAAGCCATTGTCGTCGGGTCCCGTATGGATCCAGGCGCTTCCCCCGTATAGGAGAATTTTGCCGCAGACGACTGTCGTTGGCCCCGTATGGGCTAGTCGGCATGTTCGTGTTACATCGACCAAGGCCTCTCGCCGAGGCCGACCAAAAATCCCCGATTGGTCGACCAGGGCCTCTGCCCTGGTCGGCCAAGGACCCTGGCACCACCCGGCCAGGGCCTCTGCCCTGGCCGAGGCCGGCCAATTGCCAGCCAGGGGCCTGGCCCCGGCCACTGCTAGGGCCGGCCGTGGCCCTGGCAGAGGCCAGGGCCGGCCCGAGGCTCTGGCCTCTGGCTCTGGCATGGCCGTGGCCGGCCAGGGCGGCCAGGCCCTGGCCTGGCCGTGGCCAGGGCCCCCTGGCCCTGGCCGAGGCCGGCCAGGGCCGGCCCTGGCCTGGCCGCGGCCAGGGCCCGGCCATGGCATCTTGGCCTTGGCCGGCCTTGGCCCCTTTGGCCATGGCCGGCCTCCCCCTTTCATGGGGTTGGCCGCATGCACTCCTCCCCCTCG
This sequence comes from Scilla litardierei, assembly GCA_030789695.1. Classification (NCBI taxonomy): domain Eukaryota; kingdom Viridiplantae; phylum Streptophyta; class Magnoliopsida; order Asparagales; family Asparagaceae; genus Scilla; species Scilla litardierei. Next base: position 128,997,606 of record CM061139.1, on the reverse strand, counting down.
ACGGGGTGGTTTTCGTTGTCGTTTGGTCGTAGCCAACCCCCTCCGCATGGGGAGGGGGAACGCATTGCCTCCATAGCCCATTTGGCCATGGTGGTCATGCACCAAAGGTCATCTTCTCCGATGGGGATAACTACCATCGTCTTCCTCGATGAAGCACCCGTTCGTCGATAAAGCACCCGTTCGTCGAGAAAGTAGTTATTCTCTAATGGCCGTGTACCAAAATGAAGAAATAACATACTCTAAAGTTCGCAAACTACACGCTCCACATGAAGAGAGTTCACATTCCCTATGAATGGAGACTCAGCATCCATGAAGAGTGCGAGCTTGACGATATGAACGGTCGGTTCTTCCCGTCACGGAGAGTTCCTGCCATATCCGTAATGACAGAAGACCCTAATGTGAAAAGAACAACCGCTGCGTTCTCTCCGTCACGAAGCGTTCCTACCATATCCATAATGGTAGGATACCCATTCGTGAAAAAGACAACGCCTCGTCATATGTTCGATGGGGCGACGGTTTGAACGGGGCGAACCCGTATGGCTCTGATACCAATGTAGGATCCTGTCAAAACAAGGACGTTAGGATCGAATAATGAAGTAGAGACTTACGCTTGCGTACGCGGCACCGTAATCTCAGAACTTCGCCCTCGGATTCGCCAGAACGGTCGGTACTTCGTCACGGAGGATCGAAGCAGAGATTCACCGCCTAAATCTCTATTTAGAAGAGGATTTTAATGGAAGGGAGAAGAAAAACATAAGATGCCTTATGCAAACTTATGGCATGGAAAGTGTAGTATGAATGCATTACCATTGGGTCCTATTTATAGGCTTTAGGTTATAAGCTTATTAGCCTATATTAGCACATTCATTTATCCTCTTCTTCATTCACTTATCAAGTGCCTTTATGCACTTATAAAGTGACTTTTTCCACTTATCGAGTGGCTTTTTCCACTTATCGAGTGGTCCTTTTCACACGAGAAAAGGTTCCCTTCGTGCACGCTTTCGTGCACGCGACATCTGAGGTCTGTATACTTTCATACATCCTCTCTTGGTTGTATTCATGTCGTCCAGATCCAACATTTATTCCCTACGCTCTCCTACTGTTTCAGTGAATAGAGTCTCTCAAATACTCCACCAGACTGCCCTGCACCAAATCGCTCCATCAGTAGCGACGTAAACTCCTCCCAAGTCCAAAATGGCTGCAGATGATCAGTCCACCGATACCAGCCTAAAGCCTCCCCCTCCAAACAAACATCTATCGCCCAAAGCCACTCCTCACCTGGGACTGCAGACACCTCAAAGTACCGCTCCACCCGGTACAGCCAGTCATCAGGATCTCCCCCTCAAAAATGGGCCCCTCGAGCTTCCTCAGACGTCTCTCCCCCGCGAATCCACCTCTCTTCTGCTGATGGAATCCTCCCCTCTGCTGGTACCCCTGTCATTTGTCTGGAAAATATGCATCGGCTCGATCTCGGACTCCTCCCTCTGCTCCATATCCCTGCCAGTCACCCTGTGGATGTCCATACTCTATCTGGTGGCCCCCTGGTGCGCCCTGGTATGCTCTCCAATCACCAGTCACTCCCCCGAAGGATGGTGGCTGAGTCGACGGGCCACATGTGAACTAGTGGTGTCCTCCAGGCTGCTGAATCCTCCGCCGGGTCCTCCAATTGGTTGAAAAGCTGGAAATTGTGCTCCTTGGACGTCGCCCTGGGCCTCCAGAAGCCCGGATCTGCTCGAAAATGTCTGTCGGACATCCTGAAAGGCTGGCGGACCCCCTGGGGTCCGCCGGTGCTCGGACTCCACCCCTGGGGTCGGCTGAAACCCCCCAGGGGTTCGCCGGGGGCGGCTGGCCCTGATTTTAGGCCGACGGCCCCCAGGCGGACCCGCCTGGGTTTGCCGACCCCATTGGGAGGGGCGACAGGTGTGGCTGCCCCTCCTGGGGCCTGGCAGGCCCCCCGCGATTCTCTGGGGGTTCGCCGCCCCCCAGAGAACTGTGGGTGTGCGGCGGCCAGTCGCCGTCCCACCGGAGGGGCGGGATTCCCCCTCCGGTGGGTCCTTCTTCTCCGCGCGGCGGCGTGGGGTCATGATAAGCCCCCCACTCCTTGTCACCTAGATCGAAGCCTCTGTCTTCGTCTCGTTCCGGCCCTCCTTCGAAAAAGTCGTCTTTTACCCTTGTCATTCGTCAAAGGTGGCTCCTTTTTACTTGGATCCTCCTTCAATGCTAGATGCGCGGCCAACGCCGCTATCGCCTCCGTTAGTTCCGACAATTTTGCCTCCGTTCTCTCTTGGTTCACCTTCATCTCCCCTCGGATCTCCGCGGCCATCTCGGCGTCTTCCTTCCTCACGTCGATGAACCCCTTGCTGATTTGGGCTTCCATCCGTTCAACCCTCTCCTCCAACGCGTCGATCCGCTCCATCGATCGTGTGCTCGCCATGGATCAACCTCGTTCTGATACTAATTGATGCGTTCCGCTAGGGATTTGATGATAAAAAGGGGATTTTATTGGAACTCAGATATGGAATTAAAAGGAATCCTACTACAACTCAACTACTCGCTAACTAACGACTAAAAAACAATTATTAACCTATGGGGAAAAGCCAAATCCTAATACAATTAATCTAAGGGAATAAATAAAATAACTCTCACAATTTTTCGCATCCCCTCTAGGGTCGGCTCAACACCCTTTAAATAGAAAAACACCCCTAATTGTTATTTTACCCAATTGCCACGGCTCCCAATTACTGGCTGCAACATCATTACGATTTTATTTCTTTTTTTATTTTACTTGTAATAAAATGTCTTAATCACTAAGTGTTGTGATCTTAATCATACATACACCCGTAAATACATGCATGCTAGTACATATTCATGTCGCCACTTCTCTGTAACCTACTTTTAATGATTTTCTATTACTACCTTTTTCTTGTGTTGTGTCCGGGTCAAACTCCTTGTTGATGCTTTCTGGTTGAAGAGTAAAGAAAAATAAAATCAGATTTAGAATCTATTTTTCATTTTCTTCTTCATTTTTGGTGGCATAATCCAGAATCTCTGTTATTCTACTGTCCCTCCATGCTTTCCGGTTGAAGAGTTAAGAAAAATAAAATCAGATTTTGAATCCTTTTTTTCGTTTTCTTCTTCTTCTTCATTTTTGGGGTTCTATCCAGCATCTCTCTGTTATTCCAATGTTTTCTCTACTTATGTTTCACTGTGTTATGGATAGATGAATAAATTGATAATATGACTTTGGCAGCATGAATATGATCGCTTGACAGTTCTAGCTAGTCCAAACCCACTCCCACCCCCACTCCATGCAGCCTCACAAATATATATGGAAGCAATTATGAAATCTACTGCCACAACTATGGTTTTTATGGTAGAAATTCAGTTGTAAAGCATAGATGATAAAGTAAAAAGGGTAAACCTTACATCCTTCAATGGAGAAAACTCGAATACTCTTAACCCATGCTCAAGTATTGGCACAAAAGGAAGAAACCACATAAATAAAGCTCGGCTTGCTTGGTCTGTTAATCATCAGATGCTAATTAAAGCTTGCATCAAACATATTTTTGGAGGAATATGCAGGAACTTACTTGTGTTCAACCATAGAAAAAGGCAAAACAAGGCAAGCATAGCAATCCTCAGTTAAACAAATCCCACACAAGCTTTCATTTGGGGAAAAAAAGGAAAGATCAACATGAGGCATTTCTTCTGTGTACATGTCTATGTGCATGAGTGGCCCACACAAGCTTTCATTTTTATTTTTATTTTTATTTTTATTTTTATTTTTTATTTTTTACTTTTGCGCTCGCGGGGGGGGGGGGGGGGGGGGGGAGAGAGAGAGAGAGAGAGAGAGAGAGAGACCAACATGAGGCGTTTCTTCTGTGTACATATCTATGTGCATGAGTGGGCAGGAATGTGATTTTTTCTTAAAGTTTTTCTTTGTGCTGGTGGTGACTGGATTGTGGTTAACAATGAAGAAGAGAAAGGAAAAAAAAGAATCAAGCATAAATTATTTTGATCACCAATACCTATTGAGCTAGAAGGAATATTCAGGAGCTTACGTGTGTTCAGAAATTCTCCTGCATGCAGCACATGTAACAATACGTTCAGGAAACCCAACACTGCCACATTTACTACATACTATGTCCTGCAGCGGTTACATATATACAAAACAAGAGACCATGTTAGAAACACACAGGAGGAAACATATATGGAATATATATTGATGAATGACAAGAAAAAATGCGGAGAAAAAGATAAACTTAAATCCTTTACTATGCATACATCATGGAAGCAAAATTGCCTAAAACATCATAGCAAGATAGACAATGATATATAACAAACTACATATTCTATATAACCCCAAAACACCGAATATCGGGTGAACCCAAGGGGTTTTTGTCCGTTTATCCACCCGTCACAAATTTAACGGTTTGGTGTGAATAGAACTTTTGCGACATTTGTTCATGAGCTAACTAAGAAAGCCAACATAAAAAAGTTGCTAACCATGCATGCAAACATATCATATCCATTGAGGAGGTTACTTGTGGAGTGGCCAGAAGATCCCCAAGGGGTTTTTGTCCGTTTATCCACCCGTCGCAAATTTAACGGTTTGGTGTGAATAGAACTTTTGCGACATTTGTTCATGAGCTAACTAAGAAAGCCAACATAAAAAAGTTGCTAATCATGCATGCAAACATATCATATCGATTGTGGAAGTTACTTGTGGAGTGGCCAGAAGATCTGTTGTTTCAAAAAGGTTGATTACATGTCCCATGTGAATGGATCATAGAAATTTAATAGCATGTTTTTAACTACTATTAGATTTTTCTTTTTTTAAGAAGCCATGATCAAAGGAAGAACAAAATTAGTAAACCAGATAAACATAACAAAGAAAAGAAAACAAGATCGATCAAATTCGTTTTCCATTTTGTTAGGCAGCTCCATCCAATTTGACAGTCTACTTTTCTATGAATCCCTATATCTAAGCAATTATGTTACATAAGTCTTCTCCATATGTCCTATTCCCAAGAGGTTGGTCTATTTGGATCATGTCCTTCTCACCATTATCTAACATCCCCTTTGCAAAGCTATCCCTCACAGAAATCACCCCTCAACAAGACAGCAATCCCTCCATATAGCTTATGTAACTTCAAAAGTATACTTATGCAGACATGAAGAACAATGTCGACTAATTGGATAATCCAAGAATGAAAATAGAAGCCCACTATAATTATGAAGAGAAGGGCATCCTACCAACTCGAACTAATAAACTATAAAAGAAAAGAGAAGAACACACCGTTCTCAACATCTATAGATTACAACCCACACTATAGATCACAACCCCCCCCCCACCCCCCACCCCCCAAATGAAAATAAGAAATCACGCCCTAACCCAAAAAAAAAGTGGCACAAAAATCTGAGATCCCATGTTTCCTTCCTAAATGGGCAATACAATGCATATCATCATGCTTTTGAAATGGGATATTCCTTAAAAGAGAAGATCTTGTTGTTGCATAATATGGAAATGTATAGTGTTATTTTCTACATAATAATAACTAGGATAAACAAGTGGAAGCTCGAAACAAAGAATTGGATCAGACCATCATAACTACAAATAGACAGCCATCCGTTTACGTAGGGTTATTCACTAATCAGTTGAAACAGATACTTGATCTACGGTGGATCTAGTTCCTACTTCTATGGTGTGCGTAGGATTATATGATATGATAAATATTATTGCAGCTAGAATATAGTAGTTGATGGTCCATTAAGGCAAATTTTTTCCATGTTCAAGTTGTAACATGAAATTGCGATCTTTTATCAACGGTACTTAAACAATAAATGAATGATCAGGATGTAAATTGATGTGTTATCCGGCTTACTTCATAGACTCATAGAAGAAAGATGAATGTGGTTTTCTGTACAAATCAGAATCGTTTTCCCTGTAAGTCCAGAATACCAGATTTCGAGTTGCTCTTTGGTTGCGGAAACAAAGTTGCATGATCAAAAATAGGTTTCACTTGCCAAAAATGTAACATTCTAAACCAGGGTATTGTCATAGATTAGTTGGAAACGTCTGTAGTACTAGTTTACTTAAGGGGTTGCATCATGTTGTTGGTCTTAATAAATTTTGAAATAATTCTGCTTGTTTTCTTGGTTTCCTGCAATGTTCCATGGATGATCCACACCACACCAAACAATTATTTATCAACCAACCCAAATAACTACCAGCATGCCCTTCTTCCCCTCTTCCTCCCTTTTCTGATGCAAAAATGCCCACCAACAGACAAGAAAAAAGTCCGGAACGCAAAAAATTTGCAAATTATTCGTGCATCAATTGACAAACAAACAGATTCGCATTTAACTCGCCAATTCATAAGTTATTCGGCCCCCTGTAAATTGTTCAATAGCATTTGCAATTTATTTTTGAACCGTGCAAATCATATACGCGTATTTATGAGTTTTCGATAAAATTGAAAATTTATAATTCTAAAGTTTGGTTGATGCGGTACAGAACTAAAAAAGTTCAAGTAATGTTACATTAGACCTACAAACAGTAGACCCAATTTCTCATCTATAAATCTCTATAGTAAAAAAACATATCAACGTAGAAAAAGGAGAAAAATTGGGATGCCATCAAAACCCAAGAATGAATAAAACCAACCATTTGGGTCTTCTTGCAATCAATCTCTCATCAGTTAAAACTAGGGTTTATAATCTAGCAAAAGCTACCCACCATAAGACCTTGAGTAAAAACCCCATTTCAACCCAACTACCCCTTGTTAGAACTAACCCAACAAATTAAATCAAACCCATATCAAAACACATTCACATTGCATCATAAACATCCCCGAGTGCAAAATTCATATGGCAACAGCCCCAAATGCTCACATAAATAAATGAGTACATGAATCAAGAAATGGAGAGAAATGGCTTACCATGGTGACGGCTTTCTTGGAACTGTTGCTCATCTTGACGCGGGGAGAGAGAGAGAGAGAGCGTGCGCGAGCGAGATCGTGGGGTTTGTTTAATAATAGCAACTCAATGCGAAGGTGAAAAGTCGGTAGGGTGTGAATTCAGGGATTCATTGTGCTGTGATATTACACTACACTGGGTTTTGAGAGGACTTGATTGGAAATTTATGTTTTTTTTATTTGTTGAAGGTGGTGTACAAGCCTACAAGGGCCTCGTCTCGTTGAGAATGGATTTGCGGAAATGGAGTAAAGTCTGGTTTTGTATATTTTTAAGAAAATTGGTTAAAAAGTTGGACGAAAAAAGTTTGAAGCACAGTCTTAAAATAATTTAATTTAATTAAAAACAATCGGACTAAACTGGTACACAAACATTAAAAAATTAATTCAAATAAATAATTCAAATAGTTTAATTGAATTGAGTGGGGTCCACTGTTTCAATCGAAAAAATATTAAAAAACCCAAAACACTGTACATTCCTCATTAATAAGACAAAAAAATCGGCAAAAAAATTAAACATGTTCATTTCTCGCGAATATGCCAAATAATGGGACGTGATTACTGTAGCACCCCGATATAAATAATAAATAAATCAATCAACGTTGTGATTCGTTGAGAAAAGGGTAGAGAGAGAAGTGGGGCGCTGTATTTCAGATTCTTGCCCGTAATCCGCGATTTTTGCGAAGATTTTGGCTCGTGAAAATGAAGCTGCCACTGCGGAGCTAGCTCGGATTTTGTTTGGCGATTTTTTTCTCAACAAAAAGAAGCAATGCGAGAAAGTGGGTTGAGAAAGAGGTGAATAATGTGTGAATAATGCATGAATAGTAAAAGTTTTACATTTTCTTGTCCACTTTCAACAAAAAGAACAGGCCCACAGTGTATTTTACATATGCTTTGTAAGTATGAATTTGGTACTTTCTGTTTTTTTGATGATGCAGTGGGGTTTTTACGAAAGGAATGGGTTTTAGGTGAGAGTCGAGGTGGCCATTTGGCCCGTGGGCCCGGGGCCCGGCCCGCCCTAGGGCCGAGCGAGTTGACCGGCCCATGGCCGGGATTTTGGCTCCACTGCGGTGCGGCCCGCCCATTACTTTTTAAATAAAAAATTGTTGCGCCTGCAGCTTTGCTTCAGGCGCGCGCAAAGGCCGAGGCAGGGAACGATCATATCACAATTCCCTGCATATGGATTATTTTGGGGTTTTTTGGTCAAAGGTCCTTTGACCCCCCCCCCAACGGTCATAAAAGGCCATTTGGGGGGGTTTTGGGGTCTTTTTACACCCGAAAATTTCTTATAAATTGCACACAAACCCTCATTTTTTTCACAACTCTCATACCTTCTCATACTCTCTATGTTTGCATAAGGTCTACTTTCAAGCAATCAATTCCCTGCTCTCGCCTCTTGATCAAGGCGGTATCACAAGGCTCGGCTCTCTGTCAAGCACAAGTCTCAACACGCTGTCAAGTTCAACTTCACTCTCAAGTCTCAGCTCCCTCTGCTCTAAAGCTCATCTGCTCTCTACACACCCGCAAGTCGCAACCCAGCAATCAGTTTCCTTTATATATTAGTATGATGGTTGGACCAAACAACCGTATGAATTTTAACTTCCATCTTGACAACACTGAGGAGCAAGATAATTTTAATATGATTCGGGATAACCCGATAGAAACACCAAATTTTGATATTGATACGTCACAAACCTACACAGATGAGTACACGAATCCTATACTTGCTTATACTACATCTGCACAGACTTCTTCTGTACACGCTTCTACTCATGCACTGCCTATTAATCCTGTTGTTCCATCTACACAACAACCCAACCCAGATCACGAAAATCTGTGGTTTGGGAGCACTTTCGGTTGAAACTGTCAATGGAAAAGGAAAACGAGCATTTTGCAAAATATGTAGAACAATTTTTAATTGCAAAGCTTCTAACGGTACAAGACACCTTAAGAGACACATAACACCCCGCGCAAAAGGGGATTTTAAAAAGACCACATTAAACTTATCTGCATCTTCTTCCTCTCTTTCTAATTTCTCATACTCTGCTGAGACAATGGGAACATAGATGGCTAGATTGGTTTTATGCCAAGAATTGCCATTTAGTTAAAGGGAAAGCCCCGAATTACGGTTTAACCAAGTCGCAGATAACCATGCATTTATAAGAGTGTCTAGAAACACTATTTGAAGAGATGCTATGGCATCTTTTCAAAATGGAAAAGCTAAATTGATGGAAATCTTTGCTAGTTTAAATTCCAAAATATGTTTAACTTCGAACATTTGGACAACCAAATGGGGAGCGTCATATTTATGTATTACATCGCATTATGTAGATCATGCTTACTTGCTTAACAATATGATTATAGGATTTAGAATGTTAGAGCATGTTCATACTGGGGGTGGTATTTCTTCTGTGATAATATTTGTTATTGATGGTTTTAGTATTGTTGAAAAGATTTTTTTCATTTGCTTTTGATAATGCATCTAATAACAATAGTGCAATTAGTTGTTTAAAAAGAAATTTGACCCCCGATATGGATGAGTTGTTGTTTCATCAAAGATGTGCATGTCACGTCCTGAACTTGATAGTTCAAGACGGACTTAAAACTTCTTCGATTTATTTATATAAAATTTGGAATCTCATGTTGTATATACATACTGCACTAGTGACTTCAGCACAAACAACTGTGTCGTACTAGCCAAACACTGTATCTTGCCTTTAAATTTGATGTTCCACATAGGTAGAATTCAACGTATATACTGATGCGTTCTGTGATTAAGAATAGAGATCCGCTTACAGATTTTGCAATTACATACCTTCCACACGACCCTTCGTATGAAATTAGTGAATATGAATGGATAACTGTAGATCATCTTCATGAATTTTTTGATATATTTTTTACTGCTACAAATAAATTTTCAGGGGTTTACTACCCAACATCAGTTTTATGATTACAACAATTAGTTTTAATTTCCGAAGTTTTATCTAAGCATACAGACAATCCACAACCTAACACTGCTATTATGCCTATAACAGAAGACATGTCGATAAAACTAGCTAAGTATTGGAATCTTGTTCCTATGCTTTACTCTATAGATATAGTTTTTGATCCATGTTTTAAGGAGGATGATGCAATTAGGCTATTAGAAATGTATTATGAAAACATGGGATTTCCGCATGCTGAACATCTAGCTACGTTTAAACATAGCTTAAGAACTATGTTTGCAACTTATGAGACTAGATTTGGTAAGGGCTTCACATACTTCTTTTGTGCCTGCTACTTTTTCTTCTTCGAGTCGGATCCGTCAGATGTTAGGGAAGAAGAAACAAAAAAACAGTAGAGTCAGATAGTTCTTCTAGTGAACTGTCTAAGTATTTAGCAAATCTGTTTCCCTTTTCTGAGGCATAAATGGGTGATTGAGCATTTTGATGATCTTGCCTAGTGGAAATGATATGAAACAGTTTATCCTATTCTTTCCATTATGGCTCGTGATTTGTTAGCTGTCCTTATAGCTACCGTTGCTTCGGAGTCTGCTTTTAGTGCAGCTAGTCACGTTCTGAGTAACAAGAGGTCAAGGCTGAAGAAAGACATAGTTGATGTTGCGTTTTGTGCGAAGGATTGATTTCATGCTGAAAACCGCTCGCATGACAAGAAGGACCTTTCCGAAGATTCCAACAAAGAAGAGGCACAATATGAGTGATTTTCATTTCTTCCGTCTGTTATTTTTTTCTTATTTGTAGTAGTGTTCTTTTTTGGCCATTGTATGAGGGGTAAGGCTGGCCGACTAAAGTCTTTCCTCAAAAAAATTTCATTAATAAAATTTAAAGGTTCATCCCTGGACATTCGAGAATTTCGGGCTTAAATATGTTTCTGTCCTGTGGAACTACTGTATCTATTTAGTAATAATATAAGTTAATAAGTTCTCGTTTATAAAAATTTTAGCTAATTACAATTTACAAAAGCATATCTATTTCTAATTTTTTTAAAATACTATGTTATTATAAAATTAGACAGCCTTAAAAATTTTAATACTATGTATAAATATCATATATTAATTGTAATTTTTTTACGTATACTTACAATTTTTTAGATTTTATAAGATTTTTTTGGAATTATTTTTAATTTTTTAAAAAAATTTTAAATGAATAGGCTGGGTCTGCCCGTTGGCCATCCTGAGGTGAGAGTGTAAATGGTGCCCAATAATACTAACAACTCGATCTCACCATTTTGGTATTTTTTTGGTTCAGATGTATAATTTTGAATCAGGCCGAGATATGACCTCATCAAATCTAAAATTCTGATAACAATTTGTAATAAGAATACTAACAACAAGAACTAGAACAATGATAGATAGAAGCCAAATTTCATCATCTCCTTGTTATGTTACGTTTTAAATGATATATGTTACATTTTAAATATACCGCAAGCGCACGATGTAATTGTAGCTTACGAATCGAACACATGGAAGCAGTGGTTTGAGTGCCAATCAAATGTGGATTCAATTAGCTACGCGAATGCTATCTAAGATGGGAGGAAATAATCCTAGAAATATGAAAAAGGAAGAAAAGGTGTCAGGGCTAAGTGTCACCACTAGTGCAAACTAAGCATGAGGTTGATCTAGCTTCTCATTCTAAGAGAATAAAGCTGTTTATGCGAGTTTAATCTCAACATCCACTCTCCAAAGGGAAACCGATGTCTCGTCAAAAGTCCCGAATCAGATCATTCTAATAACCTAGGCCAGATGTCTTGTCAAGACCTAATTACTAGATGATCAATCTACCACGAAAGTTAACGAACCACAACTCCGATTTCTAGTCTGTAGTTAGAGTTACAAAGCATCAAAGCCTCGATTTCTCATCGGAGGCTAGTGCTGTCTAGCTACCTAGTGGTGAAATTGATAAAAGCACACATCCAACAATATGCCCTAGCAATAGTCTTATAGAATGATATTTGGGGCGATCAACCCACATAAGTAATCTGCACTAGGGTTCAACTACGCCCTAGGCACAAAAATCTACCGACTAAGCATGCTAATAAATAGCAATAAAACATATAGAAATGCATCACGAAATAGCAAGAGAAAGATCAAGAACAATACTCATAAAGAAAATAAATGTTCAATACAAAAGGTAAGAACATGAAAGATCTTACAAAAGCTCCAGAGAAGCAGCCCCCAAATGGGGAATAAAAAGAAAATAAAACCCAGAAGATCCCCTTCCAATCGCTCACAATCTATTTTATAATCCCTCAAGAAAACCAACAGATTTCGGGTCTGAATCTGCAGAAAATGGGGGACGCATGGTTGTGCCGTAAATCGGTACAGCCGTGCCGCCACCGAAAAGCTAGGGCTAGATAAAGGTTGCTGCCTTGAGCACGGCTGTATCGCTAATTGGCACGACCATGTCGAATCATCTTCACAGCTCTAAGCTTCTTCATCACCAAGTGCATCAGCTCACACGGCTGTGCCACAAATTTGGCGCGGTCGTGGCTGTAGATAGGCAAAAATGAGGACTTCTGTCTTGATTTGGATAAGGTTATGCAGTGAAGATGCACGGCCGTGCTGCTGAAGCTGCTCTTCCTTCCTCTCTAGCTGATTTGATGGCACGGTCGTGCGTGCAAACGGACGGTCGTGATGTCCTGTTTTCCTCTTTAACTCTTCCATTCTTCTTCTCATCGTCGTTTCTTTTCCTAATAGCCTCCAATTTTCGTCGCTTATTCTTTCTTGCTCATCACATCGTCCTTTTTCATAGTTTTATGTGCTTTTCTACCTAAAACACACAAATCATCCCCAAAAAGTGAAAACAAATAAAAACAAATGAAACGTGTGGGAGATGCGGATAACAGCATAAAAATGCATAGGAAAAGGGATGCAAATATGTATAAAATATACACTCAACAAATTCCCCCAAGCTAAACTCTTGCTCATCCTAGAGCAAGACAAGGCATGAAGAATAGGGAGAAAATGTTAAGGACACCTAAAGATCACCCTCTCAAATCAAATATATGCATGTACAATACAGATTTGGAATATAATTCAAGCATGCAATATTCTATCGAGTTTTCATGGCATGTAGATAAAAGATATTTCAATCATGAATTCGAATTCAACATACGCACCATGAGAAAGAATAAATCGACCGAAAAGAAAATTGTAATGGACTGATTTTGTTATACACATAATTCTGTAATCAGAAGAGTTAAACAATGAGTAAACGATTTTTTTTATTTTTTCGTAACTCAAATATAAATACAGACTTTATTTTCATGATCCTTGCAACAATACGAACATGTGGCATTTTTTCATAATTTTTCACAGTCAAACGTGAAAAATTGATATTTTAATATTAAAATAATGATATAATACTATTTTTAACTAATTACAATTACAAATTACGTTTTTACATTTACTTATTAACTAACCCCTACTCGTAGCCCCCAACGTGGTTCATGCATTTGGGTTAGTCAATAACCCTCCACCCACCTCATTAATACCATCATTAATCATATTATTATTATTATATTAGTTCATAATCCCTATATAACCCCCATAATTCCTCTCCCTGAGCTCACGCAACCCAAACCCATGCTTCCCATTTCGATTTCCTGTTGCCCTCCTTCGCACCACATCGGAGCTCCGACGAGCTACTACCGACTGCGCCGAGCTCCCCACCGTCGCCACACCCTCTGTGCCGCCGTCAACTACCTCCAGTGACCCGCAGCAGCCCTATCTATATCGCTGCTGCCTCCGGAGACCCCGCACCGCTCCCCTCCTCCTACGGCACCCACCCCCACCCCGGCGACGCCCCAGTGCCGACGTGTTTGCTACGTCACCCCGACAGCCCCGCAAGCCCTTGCTCCACTCGCTCCCACCCAGCACCGCCTTCTGCCGTTGTCGCTGCCGCCCAGCATCGCCATCCGATGTTGCCTCACCATCATCGCAAACACCCCCCATCCACCGCTTGCATAAAGAAGAGGAAGATGAGATATGGTAGAGAAGATATTGTATACGTATATACGTATATATGTATATACATATATACATGTGTATATATATATATTATATGGGTTTATTAATCTAAAATTCATAATAAATAATATAGGAACCCGAAAAATTCACAGAGACCACTAAAAAATTCTATGCATTGCCACGAACACGTAGACGCCGAAATCATCCCAATCAGAAACATATTTTGTAAGATATGAATTTTCAAAGTTTACGGTAATTAATTCTAATTTGCTTTAAAAATACGTATATCCTCATACTATGCATATTTTTCAAATACAAAAATACATTTGTATTCTACTAGTCAAGAGTAACATTTTGACATATCATATGAAAATTTCCGATAGTACATTTTTCTAAATAAATCGTTGAACGTTTACGATAGTTATTTTATTATTTCGAAAATTTGTTTTTAATTCATTTAAATCTAGAAAATTGATTTCAAGGGATTAAAAATTATAAAAAATAATTATGAGCTTTAGAAAAATGTTTTCTACATAAAAAATTATATTCCTTATATTTATCATATCTAAAAATTATTAGTACGTACTTTGACAGGTTTTAAGCTAATATAAAAATACAACGTTAAGACAAATAGTTAGAAAATAGAATAGAATTTAATACTTATATTTTACATGAACCATTTCAGGCACACGAGCACCCTTGGAAGCACTAGCTCCAGCCTCGTCTTCCTATGATGATCTTGAAACTAGTAAGTCACCATAATTCTAGCTTTAGAAGTTTAAACAAGTGTACTAGTATGAACCATAGGATACCACATGAACATAGCTTAGAGATGACTATCTTGGACATACACCTTGCCAATTAGAGACCTAATTAAATTAGGAACATATTAATTATGTTTGCGCCTATCATAACTGTTACGACTAATATCAACGAGCCCGAAGCACAATGGCCCAAGGCCCAACCTCAAAGGAGAAGCCCGCTAGAGAAGACGGGCCCTCCCAAAGGAGGCCCACAGACGGAGCGGAAGGCCCAGCCACACCGCCCTCGGGTACACCCAACCGGCCCCTATTCGGCCGGATTAACCGGCCCCCTGAATCCGCGATCCCATGATGGCCATTAATGACCCGTTAATGGGCCACCTCACCACGTCGCGCGAAGGGGAGGAGGCGGAGGCGGATCGTGGGGACGTGAGAAGAGGCAGGACGTGGAGCAATCAGGGAGGACCATATAAGGGAAGGGCCAGGACGACAAAGAAGGGGATCGAAACTCAGGTAACCCACACAGAGGTACTCCATCAACGACCTAGGCTTTCGCCACTTCATTGCCCCCCTCCCTCAAAACTCGCGCCGCCTGGGTTGACGTTCCGGCTTCCTCACAAGCCGGATCTCCCCCACCGAGTATCCTTTCAGATCCTGATCTGACTTAAGCATCGGAGGGGCTTTGGCCGGAACCTAGGTCCGGCCTCCCTGACGAGTTTCTTCATCTGTCCAGGAAGAAGACATCCGAGGCGCCGAGGCTACCCCTCAGCGTCGGTCGAACATCACCGTCGCAGTCGCCAGGAGGACGACCGATCAAGCACCGACCCACTCGCAATGCGCCGAGGCTACCCCTCGACGCGGATACGACCGAGGCCGAGCGCGACTTACCGAGCCGAGGCTTCCCCTCAGCTCTTCCACGCCAAGTATAAGCGGGCTCGGTGAACCCAAGGGACCCCCAAACCGGCCCCTTGACCACGTTGACCACACATCTGATGGTCAACGAGCTGTGGCGAGAAAACACCCGTAAACATCTGGTGCCTTCTGTGGGAATGAACTAACACCCACGTCAAACCACCAAAATGGAACCCGTCGGCAACGGCCTGGAGCGCATGCCACCCATCCCAGAGGAGAGCGCATACCACTCCCCCGTCGAGGACCTGAACGGTCACGTTGCCGGGGAAACCAACGACGCCCTACTGGACACGCAGGGACAACTCCGAGCCTATGCGCAGGAGACCAACACCAACATCCAAACTTTAGCCGCGACGATTCAACAGCTCGTCAGCAGCACTCCCACCCCCGAAGGTGGGGAGAGACAGGCTCACCGACAGGAAGGGGAACGTCGACTCCTTCGCTCCACCGTGGTCGCCGACCACGGAAAAAGAGTGCGGAATATGGAACGGAGGTTCACCAGGCCCGGCTCTTCCCCGGCACGATCTCCCACTCCCACCTCAGTCAGAGAGGGAAATGGGGAGGACTCGGAGCAGACGGGCGACCTCTCCAAGACGGCCTCATCCGCGCGTCCGAGGTCAAACAAGCGTAGGCGGGATGATCGACGATCAACGAGCGTCCGGTCTGAACGGAGTGGAGGCAGTCGATGAACCCACCACCAGGAGAGCCGGAAAGAATGTTCGCGCCGAACAAGCCCGGCACCCAAGCCGGCGAAAACTCAAGAGGAGGTCAAGCTCCCACCGCCCCCCCCCCCCCCGTTGCAGTCGAACGGCAAGGAGGCGGGCGAAGGGGAGTGACCCGGGTGCATCAGCGGAGAACGATGCCCCCTGACCCGGAGGATAACTGAGGCACGAATACCCTCGAACTTCAAGGTGCCGATGCTGGAGAAGTACAACGGCATCAGCGACCCCGCGGATCATGTGATGGACTACGAGGCGGTCATGGCGTTCCAGGGAGCCGATGACACCCTGCTCTGCAGGGGCTTCTACTCCACCCTACGGGGGGCCGCCCGGACCTGGTACCTCAGCCTGCTCGGTCCATCGATAGATAACTTCGACGAGCTCACCCAGCTGTTCTGCAAGCAATTTATGGCCGGGCGACAGGTAAAGCCTGATTCGGAACATTTATTCAATGTGGTGCAGGGACCGGCCGAATCTCTGAGGCACTTCATGCGTCGCTTCAATGTGGAGCGATTGAGCGTGGATAGCTGTCTCGAACTGGTTGTGAAGGCGGCCCTGAAGAAAGGCCTTCGACACAGGGGTTTGAAGAAGTCGCTACATAGCGACCCGCCGAAGGACCTCGCCGGAATTATGGCCCGAGCGGAACGCTTCATGCTGACAGAAGAGGCCTTGGCTGGGGATGAGGGAAAGATCAGACGCGAGACCAAGCGCGGTGAGAAGGAGCGTCGCAGCATGGAGGAGCATCGATCGGAGAAGAAGGCTAGAGGAAGACCACGGAGGGAAGAGCTCCGGCACTCCTCGATGACCAACGCCCCGGACGTGATCCTAGCGCAAGCCCAGAAGGAGGGACACGCGGGCCGACCTCCCCGAAGAATGAGGAAAGGCGGGAGGGATGAAGAGAAATACTGTAAGTACCACAAGGACAACGGCCACGATACCGACGACTGTTGGCACCTAAAGAAAGACATTGAGAAGCTTGTGAGCCGTGGGCACCTGAAGAACTCCGCCAACGACCCCGCCTCGGGAGAGGGAACGTCCAAACAACAGTACAGGGGAAAAGGGGTGAACGCGGTCCAGACAGTTGCGCGGATCATCGAATGAGGAGACAGAAAGAAACAACCACCGATCCACCGGAGGAGGGCTACCCTGCCAGAACCTCCCCCGTGTCTTGCCACCTTTTCTTTTTCATTACTCCAAATGTATTGTCTCACAGAAATGAAGGCATACAATGCAAACTTTGTCACCTATCTTGAGCAGACGATTCAGGATGCGTAGCAGGACTCAACCAAGGCAACCGCGGTCCGACTGATATGGACCAGCCCAAATCGTATCGGCCGTAAGCCGAGGGGCAACCCCCCTCGCCACCGAGCGAATCTCCTCCGGTGGACAAGGGGTAACTCCCCTCGCCACCGAACGAGTCTCCTTCGTCGGCCGTAAGCCGAGGGGCAACTCCCCTCGCCACCGAGCGAACCTCTTTGTAGGACGTAAGCCGAGGGGTAACTCCCCTCGCCACCGAACGAGTCTCCTTCGTCGGCCGTAAACCGATGGGCAACTCCCCTTGCCACCGAGCGAACCTTTTTGTAGGACGTAAGCCGAGGGGCAACTCCCCTCGCCACCGAACGAGTCTCCTTCGTCGGATGTAAGCCGAGGGGCAACTCCCCTCGCCACCGAACGAACCTTTTTGTAGGACGTAAGCCGAGGGGTAACTCCCCTCGCCACCGAACGAGTCTCCTTCGTCGGCCGTAAGCCGAGGGGCAACTCCCCTCGCCACCGAGCGAACCTCTTTGTAGGACGTAATCCGAGGGGTAACTCCCCTCGCCACCGAACAAGTCTCCTTCGTCGGCCGTAAGCTGAGGGGCAACTCCCCTCGCCACCGAACGAACCTCTTTCGTAGGACGTAAGCCGAGGGGCAACTCCTCTTGCCACAGAATGAATCTCCTTCGTCGGCCGTAAGCCGAGGGGCAACTCTCCTCGCCACCAAACGAACCTCTCTTGTAGGCCGAAGAGTCGGGAGGCGACTCCCCTCGCCGCCAAATCTTCTTTGTCAACCGTAAACTGAGGGATACCCACCCCCGCAGATGGAGCGAAGCTTTCGCTCGCAAGGTTGAGGGCAACTCTCCCATCCGACGAGCGCAACGCCCAGCCGTGGGCTGGGGGGTCACTTATGCGGACTGAACGAAGCACCCGCTCATGAGACTGGGGGCAACTCCCCCAGCCGAGGAGCACGACTACCGGTCATAAGCCGAGGGGAACCTGCCCCCGCGGACCGAGCACACCGCCCACGTGCAAGATTGGGGGAAACTCCCCCAGCCGAGGAGCACGACTGCTGGTCATAAGCCAAGGGGAACCTACCCCCGCGGATTGAGCAGACCGCCCGCTCCTAAGGCAGGAGGTGACTCCCCCTCCCGAGGAACGCGATTGCCAATCCTGAGCCGAGGGATACCTACCCCCGCAGACTGAGTAGATCACCCATGCCTAAGGCTGGGGCAACTCCTCGGACGACGAACATGACCGCTGGCCGCAAGCCACGGGATGACCTCCCTCGCGGGTCAAGTGACCAACTCGCTTGCCTGGAGGAGGACAATAGCCCCGACAAAAAGACTCGGCGGGAAGAACGACACACCGAGCCGGGCAAGCTCAGGACAACACCCCAAGACGAGGGCGACGACGCCCATCCGGCCTAGGAACAATAAAGGCCATTCCGAAAAAAGAGACCCGCAGCACAAGAAGAACTAACTAGAAGAAATCATTTTCATTAATAGTATGGGTTACATATCACTCAACAACATCCTCACGAGCACAGCAGTTGACAACAAAATTTGTCACCCAAGAAAGGAGACGGGATACAAGGGCTTTACAGGGGTCCGGAGCGCAAGAGACAGTGTCGCCAGGAGTCCGCAGCACCGTTGATGACAACAGAATTTGTCACCCAAGAAAGGGGATAGGACACAAAGGCACTTCAGGGGTCCGGAGCACGAGAGATAGCGTCGTCTGGTGCCTCGCCTTGCTCCGAGCCATGGGGATCGGCATGTCCCGGAGGAGGGAGGATCGGCTCCCGAGCGAGCTCCGCGAATTGCCGAAACGACTCCCTGATGACCTCCACTATGCGAGGGGCGAGGAGGTCCTCGTAAGTCCCGAAGACTTCCTTTAGGACCGACGCAATCTTCGGCCTTATGGCCGTGTCGACGCCCTTCTTGGCTTCCTCGGCAAAACGGAGCCTCCGACGCAGCTCGACAAGCTGACCCCAAAGATCCTTCCTCTCTTGTCGGAACTTCTCCTCCGCTTCTCGGCTCAAGTCATGAACATCTTCAAGCTTCCGCTTGAGATCGTGCACTTGAGACTCGAGTTCGTCAGCACGACGGCGTTGCTGCCGAGCCTCCATGCGGGCACCTTGAAGGGCTACGTCAGCTTCCCTAGCCCGGGCGCATTCCCGACTTAGAGAATCTTCGAGGCTCCTCAACTGGGTTGCCCGACGCTGCGCCTCGAGAGCCATCGCGGTGGCCTGTAGATAAAAGGGAGGTGGATTATACCGAGGAAGACCGAAAGGCAAAACAATCATCTGAAAGGGGCAGGAATCCGAACCTGTTGGAGGTGACCGACCAGGGCATCCGACAGTATGTCCACGGGGGACAACTCCAAAAGGGAGCGGTCCCCCGAAGGGGCGGCGACCGCCGCCGGCCGGTCCACCAAGGCCAAATCAAGACCTGGAACCGAACCCCTGAGAGGATCAGCGAGGACCGCTGAGGCGCTCGGCAGGACGCAGACGGCCCCCGAGACCGAAGGGGCAGCCGAGAGAATATCAGCAGCGTGGCCGGGGGTGGCGGTCGACGCGACCGCCCTGCCGGGATCCGTCGGCGCGATGGCAGGCGTCAGGGAAGAGGCGCGCCCGCCGTTCTTCCGCGATTTCTTCCCGATGGGGACATCGATCACCGGAGGGGAGCGCTTGCGATTCCCGCTCGTGGATGGTCGAGGAGCCGATCCGGGATCCTCAACAGGGAGGGGGTCGACTCCAGAGACTTCCCTTCCGGGGGCACCGGATGCGACCCGTGAGGGTGACTTGGCCTCAATCCGTCCCAAAGGAGGCTCGGACCGGAGCAACTCTTCATCCACAGAGCGACGAGGCGCCCGTCCGGAAGAGCTTCCACGGCCCCGGCGGGATCCTAGGCGAATAAGCTCGTCGACGTCGTGGGTGAACTCACGGCCAGCCATGTCTGCGAGAGAAAGAGAAATCAGGGTGAGCCAGAGGTTAAACAGAGGGAGGGGAAACAACTAACCACGGGACCACAGAGTGCACTTCAGAAGAAGGACGTCCAGCAAATGCCAGACCGACCTAGAAGTAGCTTAGAAGTATGTAGTAATTTTCTTTTATCTCTTCCAGTATGTAGCTTAGAAGTAGAACTTTGATGGAGCACTCACACACATCATCATTTCAGTCTTAGAACATCATTAGATCATTCATCCTTAGACTCCAATTCATTTCTTTAGTGATTGTGCTTGGATTGTTTATAACAGTCGACTGCTAAACATTTTACAGTCATCTGTCTCAAAAACAGTCGACTGTGTTTTGTTCTACAGTCGCCTGTTATGCACAAACTTTTACAATCTAGGTTTGGGCCTCTCTGTTTATTTCGCACATGCAACTAATGAACGATACACAGGCGCATGTCCAGTTGACAGTCGACTGTGTTTTGTGAATCAGTCGCATGTCTATCTTCTGCCCAAACTTTGTTGATCTATCTTTTACGGCCAGTCGACTAATGTTGTATATACAGTCGACTGTCCCTTGAATCAGTCGACTGTCTATGCTGCAACAGTCGTCTGTCTGTGAGGCAATTCATTGACTCTGCTCTCTGGAAATTCTCAGGGTATATGACAGTTGTCTGTATAAGGATTTACAGTCGCCTGTTCTGATTAACAGTCGACTGTTTTATTCTCATTAGTCGTCTGTCTTGTTAGCTTACAAAATTTCCAGATTTTATTCAACTTACACATCTTTCGGCCAGTCACCTGTATAAGGATTTACAGTCGTCTGTTGGTTTAACAGTCGACTGTCTTTGCTTCATCAGTCGACTGTCCACGTGGTAAGTTATTGTTATGAATTCTCATCTACCCTTGCTGACTGTGCAACAGTCGACTGTGGTTTCTTCAACAGTCGACTGTCGCGAGCACAGATTCTATCCGTTGAGATTTTTCTCACGGATTCCTAAAGGGTTTTTGCCTAAACTGTTTTGTGGATTTAAGAAACCTATATAAGGGCCTTCTACTGTTCCATTGAAAGGTTACCTAGGCTATTGCAAAATCTCTCAAGCTTTCATTCTAAAGTTTTAAAGCTCTCAAATCCAAAGCCCTAAGAATTCCTATCTTTGATCTCTTGCTCTCCAACCTAGAACCAAAGAGTTATCTTCTAGGCATTTGGTGTAGTCAAGAGAAAGGGCTTTCTCATCTCTTCCAAGAGAGTCTTCAACACACAACACACCACTCCTTCAAGTTCTACTTCAAGGCATATGTGATTGTAAGTGTTGCTTTCATATTTCATTACTTTCGTAAATTGAATTTGCTCTCGGGTTGTGAGAGCGGTTTGCTTGCTCCCAAGTTGTGGGAGTCAAGGACATCGATTGTATTCAATTTCACTTATAGGGTTGCTACAAGTGGGTTTTAAGGAAACCTCAAGTTATGGTTCTAACTTGAGTATCCAGAGGTATCCGGGTGGAAGGGACATAGGATTACTGGAAACAAGTCAGGAAGTGACTTGGGTAATCCGAACCCTTGAAACATCTATGCGTTTGCGTGTGTTTCATTTTGGGTTTAATTTCTATTCCGCATTATTTTGTTAGATTGCATTGAAATTGGTGTAACTATCTTTTTAAATTGCATAAACACTATTCAAAACCCATTCTAGTGTTTTCCCCATAGACATGATCCTTACATCTTCTTCTAGCTCCAATAACCTACCCAGATTGTCAGAAAGTACTCTTTCTTCGAGCTGCAAAAAATGATCAGTGTGGATGTCAGGACTCAATCTGATCGCCTCCAGTTTTTTCCGGCAGCAATTGATATCATTTCCAGTCATAATGGTGGTTGCCCAAGCGCGCAGAATAGGCTTAAGGCGCTGAAGCTTACTTGCTACACGGAACATTGGAGAGCCCGCAATGTGATGCTTCCAACTTCCCTCAACTAGCTCGTTGAATCCTGAGAATTTAGACCAATGGTTAAAAAATTTGAATGGTTTGGGGACAGACGGTACCTCGGAGTGTAGCCTGACAACCATTGGAGAATGGTCGCTCGTTTGGGGGTCCAAGTAGTCAACGAATGTTTCAGATAGCTTCCCCAACCAATCCGCATTGCAGAATACTCTATCGAGCTTAGCTTCTATCCTCTCATTGCCCACACGTTTGTTACACCAACTGAGCTTTGCACCAGTGCTTTTAACTTCCTGAAGCTGATAATCGCTGATGCAGTTTTTAAATTCTTCAACCATAGAAGCATCCAACTTCCTTCCTCCCAATTTTTCCTTGGAATATAGAACACAATTAAAATCCCCCCACTAATCCAAGGGACATGCTGCAAATGAGAGGCTTCCATCTTCAACTAACTCCATATTTCTATCCTCTCACTACTAGAGTTAGAGCCATAGATTGCTGTCAGTACCATAGTAAGGCCACTTGCGTTACAACATTGAACCGAGATGTGCTGCTTAGAGCTTGATAGCTTATTTGCTCTCCAACAACTTGGGTCAACCCCAATCAGAATTCTGCCTCCTCTATAATCAGTGAAGTTATTAATATTTGTCCACTCCTTGGGAATACATGATTTAGTAAGACTCTTCTCCGGTTTCAGCTTCGTCTCCAACAGGACCAATATTGAAGGCTCTGTCACTTTAATTCTATCCCTAAGATATCTATGCCTCACAGGGTTGTTGAGGCCCCTTACATTCCAAATGAACACAGTCATTGAGGGGGATTTGAGTGTTTGCGCACCGGCTCACCTTCTTTTAGCCTAGTGCTTCTTCGAGTGTTTGTCGCTGAAGGAAAAGAGGCTGCAGTCTTCTTATGTGATTTCTTTAATTCTGAATTGACCCCAGCCTCTGCAATTTCAGCTTCCCATTCTAGATTGGGTATGCTGAGACAATCGGGGATTCTGTCAATTTCACAGGTCAAAGAGTCTTCAGATAAAGATTGTCTTGAGCTTACATTCAGGTTGATATTGGTAGCATTATTCTCCCCAGCGACTTGCCCAACTTCCAATTCCGTAATAGTACTGATAGGGTCAGATGTTGGTAGGGTTACTCCATGTCCAGAATCAGAAACACAACAGTTTCTGGCAACATGGCCATAAGCAGCATTTGGGATTAAATTCCTTTCATTGCATATCTCATTACCTTTAGCCAAAAGCAGTATCACTTTAGAGAGCCCAACAAGCAGGCGCCATCTTCTAAGCGCAGGGATTGCAGCCTTTTGCAGAGCCGGAGATTCCTGAGGTTCCTGTTCGGTCGAATTTGAAGATTCTCCTCGCTCCAACTCACCAACCACAGTTTCAGTTATCTTAGCAAGTGTCTCAGCATTAGGAAGTCCAGACTTGTCTCCTCCCTTTGAGCTGCCCACTACTGGTGCTGGACCTAGAGAATTTTCCTTCAGATCCGGGCATTGGATGTCACTGTGACCAAAACAAACACATTTGCTACACCACGGAGGTTGTCCTTCAAACTTAGTCTCAATATACATGATGGACCCATCGTCAAATTCAAGCCCAGCCTTCTTAGGAAGCTCTTTAGATGCATCAACCTCTACAATGCATCTAGCATAGGACAATCGTTCCAATTTTGCCGTAACTTTGTCGAGGCAACGAGGTGAGCCAACAACCGATGCAAGTATGTTCAAAATATCCATGGTCCACATGTACACCGGCAAACCATGGAACTGCACCCAGACAGGGACAGTGGTCAAAATGTCACGATCGTGATGCAAAGTCGGGCTCCACTTTCGCAGAACGGTCAAACGACCATCAAACATCCATGGTTCCCCATACAAGATCCGTTCGCACTCCTTTTCACATTTAAATCGGAAATAGAAAAAGCCATTATCCCGAGTATAGATATGAACGCCCTTCTTCAGCCTCCACATTCAATCAATCCACGCCCTTAACTGCCCCAAATAGGGGACATCCCCCAAAACGTAACCGACCAACGCATTTTGCCAGAGCTCTGCTCCCTTAGCGAGCAAAGAGTCTGGAACTCTACAGAGGCAATTCTCTTCTTTCTTTGATGATGGAGGAATGAACGACATTGACAAAGAATTCTCATACTTCCTTCTATTAGCACAGACCTCAGAGAAGGACAGTTTTGATCCTGAAGTATTAATAGTAATTGGAATGTTTGGTCTTACCGACACTCTATCAAGCATTGAGTGACCAGCTTCCGATTTGTTGCCAATAAGAGGCGCAGAAGGCAATATCCCCTTGGTAGGAATACTGAGGCCTCTCCCCCGCCGGCCAACACTGTCGAGAACACCCCTGCGCTTAAAATGACCCAGATCTGGTAGAAATTTCTTTCCATTCCTCCTACGTGAAACCAGATGCCAGTTGACTTCATCCGCCGCTAGACCTGATCTGCGAGAACCCTCTACTGCTGGAGCATTCCCCGAAAGAGCCCCCCTTCCCCAGAACTTCATCTCTGACGCCTAGGGTTGGAGCGCCGCCCTTCCCCTGATCACCAGAGTAGCCCCAAATCACCTGTCCGCGATTCCCGCTCATCTCATTTCACCTCATATATACTAACGTGTGTGTGTGTGTGTATTTATATGTAACACTATGTAACATGAGTGTCAGTATTTATAATGTTAGTACACTAACTGCTAATATGTATACGTATATAATTACTAACAGTATATTATTATACATTACTAATTTACCTACATCATATCAACACATGCAAGGCTAACATATAATAGTATTTAAAATAACATTCATGCATGCTTACGTGACTTGTGCATTGCTTCTTGCAGATAGCGGCGACGGCAAGGAGTAAGGAGCGACGACGGCGTGGCTAGTGACAGTCGAAGGACTGCGCCGACAACGGGTCTGGGGCTGTGCGGGCTTGCTCGGAGGCGCTGGGAGAAGATGAAGGGGAGGTGCGACTGGGGAAGGGGTGTCACGACCCAGCCCCTAGGATACCCAGAGGGACAAGGTATACGATGAGAACTAAAACGTATCAGCAGGTCCACTATGCGCTGACGCACCCGTAACCTACACCTAGGTTCCACCTGGCGGTGTCACGATCGCCAGGCGTAGTATGGCCCCTAGGCTACGATTTCGGGCTCAATCCGCAAGCGGACGGTGTCGAGTAATAGTATATAAGATGTCGGATCCCACAGGGACGGTGATAGTGTCAATAGGTTCTCAGTCTATTTCTAAATGTAGAAGTGAGATAGCTGTCGGGAGAACAGATTTGGGTTGGTTGTTGTTATGGTAATATTAATAAAAGGGGACTAGGGCTTTAGGGATCGCCACTAGGATCGTTGGGGGTTGATGTTGGGATAGGATCCTCACATTTCATTAGGGCTAGGGAATTAATCCCCCAATTCGTAACACTCTCGTGGGTTAGAATTGCGGGGTATTTTGGTGGCTCTCGTTGACGCAATGGCGGTAGCCGTCAACGTAGAGGTATAGTTCATCGATGGATCCCCTCAAGACGCGAGCCGGGCATGGTCACGTGCCTTGGTTGGATCCAACGATTTCCCTATTCGAATCCCTAGATACCCCTTAAGCACATCAATTCCACAGACCGTGAGCATGATCTCATTACGGGTTATCTACGGATTCGATAGGAACTACCGAAATACAACCCTAAATCCCCAATTCAACGTAGGGATCCAGATCTATATTTTCCCCTAGAATCCTAGGGCTAACCTATCAACCCTAGAAAGAATCTACTCACTCATGGCTATAGAAACGCGTAAAAACACCAATTCCACGGAAGAAAACATTTTAGCAATCGAGAGATTAGTGCTAAAAGAACTTACAGTGAGAATAGATGAACAATAGATCCAGAGAAAAATCCAAATTCCAATCAGCAAACGTAGAGAAGAACAAGAGTAATGATCTCAAGCGTTAGATCCAAAAATTGCTACAAAAATTAATATAAGAATAATTCCCTTCAAAATTCGCACAGAGCTCCCCTCCAAAAATTCCTAAACGAAGAACAATCCAACTCCTCTCGCGTCGCTCACGATCGTCAGCTTTTAGTGCTCCCCGAGATCGCGCGCTCCGTGATCTTTCAAAACTTCCCTGAAATGCCCTTGGTGTCACCGACCGAGTAGGTGACTCAGCAAGCAGCTGCTGCTCGGTCAGTAGCTCGGCCCGTGTAGTTGTGCTGCTCGGCTGCTTGGAGATTTTGAAATCGACCAACCCGGACCGAGTAGTCTCTGCTCGGTCCGAGTAGGTTCGACTCGGTCTGATATTCGGGATCTACTCGGGGGCTGCTCGGGCTGTGTAATCTGAGGCGACTCGACCGAGAAGATGAGCTGCTCGGTCTGAGTCAGCCCGTATCCTATCTCTGCCGTAAAATGGAGCTACTCGGGCCGAGTAGCTGGGCTACTCGGCCCAAGAATTTTCTGGGAAAATGATGCAGCAGGCCTGTGGCTTCTCTCTCTCTCTCTGCTCTCTCTCCCTCTCCTCCAATGGCTCTGAAAATGCGGCGAACTCCTCCAGAGCACCGCCAATGAGCTCACGAGCATGTCGGAGGTGTCCATACCCAAGTGGGGGTCCGAATCGCTCCAAAATCCCTGAAAATTCACGAAACAATACGAAACTCGAAAATATCATCAGAAATGCAAAATCGTTAAAAAAGTGGGATTTGGATGCGAAAATGATATGCGATAAGATGAGATAATGATATGAAAATGACGGAAAATATGGACACATCAAAATCCCCCAAGCTTACCTCTTACTCGTCCTCAAGGAAGACGAATAATCGGTACGCCGGGAGGAAAACAAAATGAAAATAAGAAAATGAAAATAGAAAGGAATGAAAAACAAAAGAGAGAGAAGTAAGAGGAAAGTGCTAAGGATGATCGGTCAGATCTCAGGCCCAAATAGTATATCACGATGTTCTGAGTGCTAAACATACATGATATTGGTAATTTCTAGCTTTATATATCATATGACATGCAGTGCAGGCAAAGAATATGGATCTACTAAAATAACACCGTCAATTCATATCAATCTCATGCAATCCCTAGCGTCTAGTATAAAGTAGTTGGCAACGCCCTTTTCAATCACAGATACACAAGGAGCATAAAAGAATCACACAACATGCAATAGAGAATAGAAAAAATCATGTCATTCAGATATTCATTTCGATACGTGAAAAATCTCTAAAACTAAAGTAATTCGTAAAGTTTAGGTTTTATAAAATCTCCTCGTGTGCACCGTCTCCACTCTAATGTCAAGCTCACTCATGTAATCAGTTGGTTTACCCCCAAGCTTAACTTGAGGTGTTGCATCAAGGAAAATGATATGTAACTTTTATTTTTTTTCTTCCCAAAATAAATGATAGCTTCTAATGAAGTGATATAAAACGGTATTTATTCATTTTCTTTCTTTTTTTCTTTTCTTTTTCAGATATGAATATATATACATTTTTTTCAAGAGAAGCTATACTTTTTCTTTTTGGGTTTTGGGAAGTGAGATGCGGTAAAGGTGGCTATGGGGGTGCAACCAACTGATATGTAAAGATATAAAATAGATATGTGGAGAAGGAAAATAGTGGGACTCTCGGTTCACTCATAAGAGGATGCACATCAGTTTGATAAAATAAAACCCTAATTAAACTCATATATAGCATGGATATTTTCATTTCTCTAGATGAATACTGAAAAAGACATGCAGTAATAGGCACAATATCAGCAGGCATGCAAACAGAAATGAATAATATAGGAAAAACAGGTGCTCCAAGTGTTCTAGTGATGCGTGAACCTGGGTGGGTTTCCCAACATAAATCATACTAGATACTAATTCATGCATTTAGATTTTCAATTCATTTCAAGTATTAAATCAGATAGATCATCAATAGAAATGCATGCATATAGATAATAAAATTGAAATTAACCCTAATAGCATGTCATCGGAAATGAGCATCGCAAAAACTAATAAAGCCAAGAGAGATATCATCATGTGGATTATCCTTAGCAAAAATAAAAAGGAGCAGAGAAAAAGGAAAAATATAGAAAAGGAGATGCATGCATGGAGAAAAATAGAAAATATGATGCAAAATGAGAAAAAGTAAAATGATGCGGTAAAGTGGTGAAAAAGTAAAATAAAAACTGAAAATAAGGGAGGAAAATGTTAAAAAATAAAAACAAAAATAAAGCGGGAGCGCTCATCCCCTAAGCTAAACCTAGCAGTGTCCTCACTGCTAAGAAAACGCTCGTTAGCGGGAGATGATGCTAAAAGGGGTGGTGTGGGTGGGGAAATAAAATAAAAACTATGTAATAAAAGAAAAAAGAAATAAAAATAAAAATATGATATGATGCAATGCAATATATGAAATGATGCATGGGTGGATCCTCCCCCAAGCTGTGTAAAAATAGGGCCCCGAAGAGACAGATGGACGCAAAATATATAGGCGATGCAAAGTGGGTATGAAGTACATCAAGCAGAGGCACCACCCTCTGGGGGTGGTGATGGGTCCCTCTGCTGTGGACCCGGGGTGGTGGGTGGAAAACCAGAGTGGAACTCATGGGGAGGGCTGGTGGTGAGATCAATGGTGGAGATGGAAGGAGCAGGAGTATATAAGACCAGGGCAGAGAGTGGATCAACTGTGACTGAAGACTCAAAAGTAGTAGAAACAGGCTCTGCAGAAGCCTGAGGAAGTGAAGCACTGAGTGGTGCAGAGTGTGTCACAATGTCCTGCCTGGGAGGAGGAGCGTGGGCTATGATAACTAGAGGTGGGCCATGGTGTCGCAGGAGATCTATAATGGAAGAAAGATCCGACTCGACTCTCGATCTATGTGTCCTAGTCTCGACTAGAATGTCATTGAAATCCCGCTGTAAGCAGGAAGTCAACTCCTCTAGAGCGGTCAATCGAGAGTCTGAAGAACGAGAGTCGGGTGGGGCACGGGGCAAATGTCGGTGTGTCACCACTCGCGTGAAACGGCCCGGTGCAGCTGAGGCACCATGCCGGGCGTGGAAGGTGGGTGAGGGTGAGCTCGTAAGTGCCTCAGAGACGGCAGAAGAGAGAGCTGTAGTCGATACAGAAGTGTGGACAGTCGTCGACACGCTCTCGGTGTAAATGGCAGCTGAAGTGGGTGCGGTGGGGCCAGAAAGTGGAACTGAAGCGATGAGGTCTGAAAGAGGGTTGAGGGTGGGGACAGGGTTGTGCGATGGAGCATCAATATTTATAGGGACGTCAGATAAAGATAAATCGGTCCCCTCTGGCACCGATACACTGGTAGAAGAGATCTGAGTCTCAGGACAAGAAGTGAGGACAGTCCCCGAAGGCTCGACGACGGTAGAAACAGAAGATACAGCAGTGGAAATGGAGCTGCTCGGTCCGAGTCAGCCCGTATCTGATCTCTGCCGTAAAATAGAGCTACTCGGACCGAGTAGCTGGGCTATTCGGCCCGAGCATTTTCTGGGAAAATGCTGCAGCAGGCCTGGGGCTTCTCTCTCTCTGCTCTCTCTCCCTTCTCTCCTCCAATGGCCCCGAAAACGTGGCGAACTCCTCCAGAGCACCGCCAATGAGCTCACGAGCATGTCGGAGGTGTCCACACCCAAGTTGGGGTCCGAATCGCTCCAAAATCCCTGAAAATTCACGAAACACTACGAAACTCGAAAATATCGTCAGAAATGCAAAATCGTAGTAAAAAGTGGGATTTGGATGCGAATATGATATGAGATGAGATGAGATAATGATATGAAAATGATGGAAAATATGGACACATCGCGTGCTGCTAGGAATAGTACCAGTAGTGCTCCACAACAAACACCAAATACAGTCACAAAAGAATCACAGACACGTGAAGGCCAACACAAAGCAGCAAAAGAAACAACTCAGTCAACTCATCAAAGGACTAAAACCACACAGAAACTAAACTAAACCATCTGATCAATTTGTACAGCACCAAGAGTACAATGACCATCTTATACATCAATAACATTAACCTCACAACCCTAAGTACAAGGGTCCATCCCGAACAAAGAAACCCAAAAGTACAAGCTCTCACCTCACCCCTCGCCAGCCAACCCAAGCTCCAACTCCCAACAACAGAACTCCAAACTCAACCTCCAGCTCCATTTGCCATCTCCAGGAACCTCACATGAAAAAGTCAACGGGGCACGTCAACGCGTGACCTAGTAGGAATTCCATACTCCACCCTAAATGCAATACACACTAATGCTACTACTGAGTGCAAAGTGCTACGAGCGAAGGTGTCACAACTACATGGCATGTGTAACAAAAGGAAGCACGCGTAGGAAAAAGAGAACAGAGGTATAGCAGAGGGTATAAGGGGGGTGACGATAGTAATAGTAAATCACGACAAGTACAGCTAAGGCGTAAAAGAAAGTCAGTCAATCAATTTCATACATTGTTAGCTTTGGAATCCTAATATCGAATATGTCATATGGGACTGGACCTCTCCCAACTGTGTGGGAGAGCAAAGAGGACTCCCCGCCGCGCTAGCCCGCCAGTAGCCTTGGGTACCACTCTACATTCCCCGCCACGCTAGCCCGTCAGGAGTGCAAGTGTACCCACCACACAACACCACAAAGACACCACAACCAGTCCATCCCATAGGCCTACCCGATACTTCGGAATTCCCCCAACCCGTGTCACCCTCCTTTAGGAGGACTGAAACACTTCCTCACTTTCACTTTTCATGAAACATAATGCTTTCTATTTTCACATTCCAATTGGGACAAGCATCTCCATATGCATTTCCATTCCCACGTAACAAATCAGAGGGTCATACCTTCCATGCACCATAACCAAGCCATCCAATACATCGCATTTCCTACATCATAGCATGTGAAACTTAATCATAAAAGAAGCGTGTATCGTCATTTCTTAAGAGCATGTGAAACATAACCATAGCACATGAAAAGAAAATGAATTAATCACACAACTTTGCCACACCCACTTCCAATAACCACAAGCTCCTAATGTTAACTTAGCCATAAGCAAAACTCATGAGGGTTACTAACTTTGAGTTAACCGCATGCAAGGTTTCATAACTGCTACTAACTTTAGCATATTCAATTTAAAATTCAATAATGGTCACAACCTTTGCTTGATCATGTGCATACTAACTTCATCAAGGGACGCAACTTTAGTTATGTCAACCGCAACATATTTATGAAAATGCAAGCTCAAGTGAACTACTTAAGGGACCACTTAAAGAACCTAATTGAAAGCAAACTTTAGTGGAGACTCATGCTTTAGCAAATTGTGGCAACCTTAATGGCTAACATGAATATGTTGGCAAACTTAGTAACTAAAATGCAAGCATTTAAATTAAAAGTCAACATAATAAAAATCCCAGGATTAAAGAGAACAACTTCACCTAGTAAGGTCATATAGAGCAACTTGCTTTAACAACCCTAATTAGGCATTCCCACCCGAATGCAAACTTATAAGGAATTAATGGGAGTCCCCTTTTAATTTGCCACGATCTTTTCTCCATAAAGTGCTATCTTAAGAAAAATTACAAGATTACGTGTAACATAAACCACAAGAGGCATTCTTTATGAGAGCTAATGGGAATTGCATAAGGTTAATACTATTCTAAATGGCATGCTAACCACTCAAGAGCATTAGATTTAATAAAATCCTGATTAGTGAGAAAACCCATTTAAGGAAAACAATTTCAGTTTGCTGGAAAAATGTGGACAGTCGTGAATATGAACAAATATCATCCATTTACATCGTGAATTTGACAAAACGTAGTAAATGAAAGTTGTATATGTCTAAGTTGGCAATTCATTGTCAAAATTTCAGCTATAAATTCAAACTGTGCAATTTATAGTGATTTATTTCTCAACATACAGAAATTCTGCCAGCAGGACCAGAAACTGTCTCAACTTACCACCTGAATTACTACCAATTACAGTTTGATTTAGAAAAAATGAAAAGCTACAAAATTGTAGATCTTGAAGTTAAATTTCCAACGAGACCAAGAACACACATTTTCAGTAACTGGGGAGGGAAAAAATGCAGTTTTGCCGAGATGTGTCCAGACTGGATAAAATCAGACAGCTTGGACAGATTGAATTTTTATACCTAAATACAGTCCGAATTTGACAAAATATTCAACATGAAAGTTGTAGATATTCGTCTACTACTTAAGACATAAAAATTTCAGATCTTTCTTAGTCCTAGGTTAAGAGAAAACAACGAAACAATGAGCATGTAAATCATGTCTCAAATTCCAGCAATACCAAAGAAAGATTCTCTCATTCTTAACTCAAATCAAACATGCATGTGAGAGCCTAGGGGATTCCTACAATGTCTACAATGAACTTAAATGAAATAAACTTCCATTAGAACCACAACACTTAATGACGATGGCATCTTGTTAATTGTAATCAAATCTTTTGAAAAATAAATGCAATTTCTACTAAAAACTAATCATGCATCAATACCCTAATTGGAGTAGGATTCCTACCTCAATGGAGAAGCAAAACCCTCCATCAATTTTATGGGACCTCCACCATAGCCCTATCTTCAAACTCCCAAAACCCTAACTTCCTCCTTCCCCCAACTCCTCTTCCTCTCTTCATGGATTTCCCCTTCCCTCTTTCTCTTCTTTCTTTCTTCCCTTTCTTTCTTCATTCTTTTTTTTCCAATTTTTTTAGCTGATGCAATTTGGCCCCGTTTTGGGGGGGGGGGGGGGGGGGGGGGCGGCAGGTTAGGGGAGAGGGGAACAAGAAAAAGAAAATGGTTCGAAGAGGAAGAATGTGGAAGAAATGAAGGAGGAGTTACATAATTTCTTTAAATAAACTCTCTTCTAGAAACCCCTTTGTATTGCAAGTTTGCCATTCCTATTTAACAAAAATATATCTCTTTTAAAAACATCTATACACATGCCATCTCTTTATACACACCCACATACTTAATTACAAGTTTGCCCTTTTACTATGCACACCCCCACTAATTACAATAATGCCATTATCCAAATTTAATAATAATAATAATAACAATTAGCACCAATGAATCTCATTAAAAAATTATAATTGTTGTAAACCATGGCGGCTACGGAACCCCGTAGCCCTGTATTTATAGAAATAGGGTTACATAATGGGTGGATACCCACTAACGGGTTGGGCCTCCAAAGCCCGTTTATAACACTTCCCATTATCCATCCATTGTTGTAAGCCGTGATGAACGCTTCAGGGTTCATAGAGCTTATCTGATCATGGGTCTATGGATACTTCTGGATCCCAAGTTTAAGAGTACTTGCCTCGTTAAAACCTTTGCCAAGGAAAACCCAGTGGGAAAAACCAATGGCTAGGGGAAAAGAGTACAAGTCTCTGTAACTTCCCCTGATCGATGGATATCACTAGAGGTGGATACTTCTGGATCCTAAATTAGGGATAACTGCCTCGTTAAAACCTTTAGCTATGGAAAACCCAGTGGGAAAAACCAATAGCCAAGGGAAAAGAGTACAGTTTCCGTAACTTCTCCTGATTAGTGGAAGTATTTAGGGGGTGGATACTTCTGGATCCAGAGTCAATGAGTTTGCCTCGTTAAAACCTTTAGCTATGGAAAACCCAGTGGGAAAAACCAATAGCCAAGGGAAAAGAGTACAACACTACATTTGACTCCCCCTGATCTGTACAAGCTGCAGGCTTGCAGATCTCCTAGGAAACTATACATCAATCTCTCACAGTGTTCCGATAATAAGTACAAAGTACAAGGCATCGCTCACCTATACAAGACATCGCTCATCTATACAAGTATCGCTCATCTATGGCAGCTGCTGAATCTGAGGGATCTCTTCTGAG
Source organism: Scilla litardierei (assembly GCA_030789695.1). Taxonomy (NCBI): domain Eukaryota; kingdom Viridiplantae; phylum Streptophyta; class Magnoliopsida; order Asparagales; family Asparagaceae; genus Scilla; species Scilla litardierei. The sequence continues at coordinate 128,963,276 of CM061139.1, read as the reverse complement.
GAGGAGTGGTCTGCAGACTCGGTGGATATCATCACGTCTCTGACTCAGTCTTCACTGTGTCTGCGAGGTACTGCAGGACCTGGCTGTGCGTACTTATGATTTGCTTCTTGGATTGATGAGCCTCTCAGGATGGTGGGATTGATGTTGCCTTGGAAGCATGCTTTGCTGGTCTCCAGGAGTTGGTCGCTTCTTGGTTGCAGTCATCGCGATGATCTGTAACATGTATCTGCAAACACATTTAACATGTTGTATGATACTTGACCCTTGGAGATAGCGTAGAAGCTACATATCTCTGGTCCAGTGGTGCGCTGCAGGCGCTGCACTGTATCTGGTTAAAGTGTTTACTGCCAGATAAAGGAGTGTACAAAAGACATTTGAGTAAGGCACTTCAGGACCTAGGATATCCTTCCCCTCTTCCAGCGAACGGAAGGGGTCTTAATGTGCATCCATACAACCAGTAGGTGTATTGGTGGATTGCAATTTTCCATGTTTCTTCATCGACTGGATGATATTTTCATCTTCTGGATGGTAATTCATCTGCTGGATGATTATTCATCTTCTGGATGATGGTTTCATCTTCGGGATGATTATTCATCTTCGGGATGAAGGTTTCATCTTCGGGATGATTATTCATCTTCAGGATGAAGGTTTCATCTTCAGGATGATTATTCATCTTCAGGATGATTATTCATAAGGGTATGTTGTCACATCATCCATAGCAACATAGCCTAAAATTATCTTTGCTAATCGCATGGGTTTCGCAATCATAACCAGTGAGCCTGATGCATCAGTTTGATTAATTTTGTGAGTGAGTTAAACTCATCTTACATGGTTACTTCCTGGTTTCTGCGAAATAAACCTCTAAGGCTATAGCGTTTTGCTTATAGCATACGATTTTATTTATTTATACAATAATCGGTAGCCCACAGGTTTGGTATCTTTTGATATCAGGACTTCAGGTCCAAACACTTCACATTTCATAAGTGAGTCCAGCTCAACTTATTATTGCCTCGTTCCACATAATTTGGCCAAATTTCTGCGTTTGCTTCAGGAAACGGAGATTGTGAACGATATCAATGGCAAAATGAAATGTGAGTAATTGTCGACAAGTGTGTTTTATCCAAATACCTCTCAGTGTACGTACATTATTCAATTTATTCCAGATTTATCTCTTCTGGAGGTTCTGGAAAGGGAGAGGATATGGAGATGAGCTCACTTTCCTGTGGTGGTATTGTTTTAGGGTCTCGTGGTATGTCCTCTCATTCATTGAGGATATCCACTTCTGCTACTGGTAGATTGCATCCATTATAGTTGGTATGTCAATCCTAGCTGGATTTTTAGTAGCAGGGATGTGTGAATTTGACAATATTTATATTGTCAGTAGCTATGTCTGATTACTGTTTAACAGTTTCATAAGTGTGGATCTTCAGGATCTCATCACTATTTATGATAATCAGATCATAGGTATTAATGTTTTAAATGATCCATAGTGGTGATATGGGAATGTAAACTCATCATGACTCCATCGATAAGATGTGCACTAAACGCTTCCCCCGTTAGGGGTTCTCGGAAACTGTTTATATGAGGTGATCAGGCTCATATAAATAGTTTCTAAGGAGACGTTCTGATGGTTTGCATGTTCCCACATGGTCACCTACAACTGGATTTCTAGTGGACAAGTAATCCGTTTAAATCATTTTAATGATTTACATATAACCCATTACTGGGTGTGAACACAAAGCTTCAGGGTGTTCAATTTTCTTCCAGTTGTTAAATTGATTTCCCAGTGTTATCCCAAAAATCCGCAATAGGCTCGACTTCAATGAAGTTGAGCATAGAACTAGGGATATGAACCCGTCAAGGCTCCATCTATAAGATGTGCTCTAATGCCTCCCCTGTTTGGGGATCTCAGAGCATATTCATCTAGGAGGGTTAGGCCCGATGAATAAGTTCCACTGCGGCATTTTTGAGGGTGGTATGAGGGTAAGTAAAAGCCCAACCAATATCCCAGTAATGTAATATGTCCGTTGTGATTAACAATAATCTGGACTGCGGTTGGATAACAAGGTTTTGATTATGACCATTTAAAGAGGATATATAGATGAGTACTCTAAGGTACATCATCAGCCATATGAAGGGAGTGTGTGAGTCCACTATTATCCCTCAAATACTCTCAAGAGGCCTAAAGGTCTCATTCTTCTAATGATAGTATATCATCTTAAATTCGTTTGAGGAAGTGAGGAGAGTCAATGTCCACGTGAATGGAGATGATCTCGTAATCATTTTTCCCTTTTGAATGGGATAATGAGAGTTTCACCATATTTTGAAGAATCTTCGGGTTCGTCTGGTTAATGATGTCTTGCATCATCAATCCAGAGTGACATCGATCCAAAGTTGGTCGATTCTGGACACTTTTGGTGTTTCAAATTAATTCCTCTGTTCGAATTTATGTGGGACTTTTGAACGTCCATTAGACTGCTCAAGTTAATTTTTGTCCGGTAATAGGTGAACTGTGTTCAAACTGTGAAGGATTACATCTTCACAATGACTATTATGCGGATTATAGTTGGATAAAGCTTCAGGCTTTATTGGTTTCTTGAGTCATTAGGGATTTCATTTTGACGAATATCCTTTGAAACTTTATAAGTTTCAGAGAGTACATGGCATCCTCATTTTAGGAGTATTCAAGATGACAACTCATTTACAGTAAAATAAAATGCGTAAAAAGCACATATATACTGCAAAAGAATACTACTAATAATTATGTTAGAGCAACAAGTTTCTTAGTATGATGTGGGTTGTATAAAATATACGTTCACAATTGTGCTCATTTTAGACTCATATTATGACAACAGATCAAATTTATTTTCAAATTTTATTTGTCCTCGGGAAGTAGCGAATAATACATACAGTCAATTTGACTTTCGTCGTTTAGACTAGATATGTATATATTTTTATATGGCATACTTTAATGCCCATTAATTTTGCAAAAAGCATTATGGGTCTTGTCAGAGCTTCTGGTCTGATATTGGGTTGCCATTTCATACTCCATATCGAGGTACATCATATCTTCCCTTTCTCATTTTTATTCAAGACTTCCCCTGTTGTCAGTCTTCCTTATTGTCGTTTATAAGGAAGAATGATTATTGGTCTTACGAAGTAGACACATACAAGGGAAATGAGTTAGTCTCTATATTTCCACTTTCTAATTTATGATAGACTTGTAAAAGTCTATTGGAAAACTCAAGTATGGTCTTCAGGCCATTTTGATTGAGTCATTCGGTATTGTGTGGATATAGAATCATACTCTAGAGGAAACAATTACGTGGGTACGAATTTTATAATTTCTCACTTATATATTAAGCCACGACTTCGGGCGTACGCTTAAAACATAAGGTTAGATTCAAGAATCATACCTTGTAAAGTGAGATTACTCAAAAGAGTTTGGCGGTGTTATGACAACTGCTGGTGTCAATATTGGTTTATACAAACCGTAGATTTGAGAGATCTATTTACCGCGAAATGCGTATTTCTAAAAGAAGACGCATAAATGTTTTTCGTATAATCCCTTGTACTTGTTAATATTTATTAGTGTGAAAGGGTGTTGACTTTTGATTTGATTTTGAACTTCAGGTTCGTTTTGGTTTTGAACTCCAGGTTCATTTTGTCAACTAGGATATGATGTCAAACTTTTTGAAATAATTATTGGTTTGTTGTCATAAAATATCGTCATGTCATGAGCACATCATACATATAATATAAATCTAGTAAGCTAAAAAAATTGTGCTCAATTAACCAAAATTCGAATAAGTATGATGTATACACATGCTATTTATATGATGCAGGCATTTAAAAAAAATCTCATCGCAGACATACAGTTTTGCTACAGGCATTAAGCTATGTCATTAGTGATTTTAGCATGCTAAGAAATATACATCACAGAATCATTAAATATGCGGCAGGCATATAAATATCTACACATGCATTTAATCATCACAGAATTTTTATAATAGAAATGAAATCTATCGTTTAAAAATTATTGGACCACTAGGCAACGTCATACACCGTTAGGTTAGTTGACTAACGGCAGAGCGGTCGCAGGATCTTCTTAATTTTTAAACGTTTAAAGAAAATCATATAATCCAAATAAAGAGCGATGAATAAAATCACATGTAATTTTGTCCAGATTTTGACGGGAAAAAAAAACGCAATTGAATCTGAAAAAGATTTGAAAATCGAAAAAAATTTCGGGGTCAAACCTTAGTTAGGGTTTTGGTCGCGCGGATTGCCGCTTCAGGCGGCTAGGGTTTCCGGACATGAGCGCGCACCGGGGGGGCGATACGAGCGACTGCCGGGGGTTGGGGGCCCGCCGCTGCGGGCGGCGGGGACCACCGCTGCCGGCGGCGGGGGGATGGGGCCCGCCGCTGCGGGCGGCGGGGGGATGGGGCCCGTCGCCGCGGGCGGCGGGGCCCGTCGCTGCCGGCGGCGGGGCGGATGGGGCCCGCCGCCGCCGGCGGCGGGGGATGGGGGCCCGCCGCCGCCGGCGGCGGGGCCCGCCGCCGCCGGCGGCGGGTTGGCCCGCCGCAGGCTGGCGGAGGCCGGCGGCGGGGCCGCCCGCCGTCTCAGCGGCGGGGGGGGTTTGAAGCCGCTTCGGGCGGCGGGCGAGGGTTTTGCCGCCGCTTCGGGCGGCGGGCGAGGGTTTTGGCGCGAGATCTAGGGGGTTCGCGTTCCGGTGAGAAAATCCCCTAGGGTTTAATCGTTTTTGGGGGTAAAAATCCAATTTTTAGTGGAAAAAATCCATTTTTAATCTCCAAAAAAACGTTTTTATTGTAAAAAATTGATTTTTAATCAATAAAAACCTTGATTTTCATTAAACAAACGATCCAAGAATTTTGGATCTAGACATATGCGCATATGAAATTTTAGATCTAGGGTTTTAGGGTTACCTCTAGATCCTACCCGCCGGATCTAGCGACGTTCGGTGAAGGAAGCCCGTTCGCGTCGCGTTCGTCCGTCGGCAGGGGTTCGGCTTAGCTTCGAGCGTGCTGATAACGTGTTGTAAACCATGGCGGCTACGAAACCCCGTAGCCCTGTATTTATAGAAATAGGGTTACATAATGGGTGGATACCCATTAATGGGTTGGGCCTCCAAAGCCCGTTTATAACAATAATAATAATTTCGTAAAATAATCTTCACAAATAATTATCTTAAAATAATCCATATTAAAATAGTATTAAAAATACGTTTTTACTATACCCACCCACCAACTTAGATCTTACTACTTACTCATAAATCCAACGATGCCAATCATTTTACTACCTCATATACATCTATATTCATCCAATAGGTCATCCAACACATCATTACTATATACACTACGCAATTACTATATGCACCACCACATTCATATACACACTACGGAGGCACACATGCGCAGTATGTACCCGTTCAAGCATACGTATACTACATACATGGATCAAATAGACACACCCTAGCGTACATGGCACTAGGGCCATTACAGGGGGGGTTTGGCAGAGGAGAGGTGGCGATGGAGAGATGAAGTCAACGGGAGGGCTTTGCATTTGAACGTAGGAAAGGAGGCAAGCTGTGTGGAGTGGAGGTCGACGGTGAGTGGGCAGTTCGGAGGCGGAGCGAGGCGAGGTGTGTGTGCAGCGAGTTTGGGAGGCACGGGGCGGTGTTGGACGAGGCGGGAGTGGCGCTTCGAGGGTTGTAGGGGAGAGTGCTGGGGAGGGTCACGTCGGAAGGTGGGGTTGTCGAGGGAGGCTCGTCGGAGTGAGGGCTGCCGCGTGGTCGAAGGGGGTGGCGAGCTACAACGGTGGAGTCTGAGAATTATGGAGGACGCTGGAGGAAAGGAGGATGGATGCCGGCATCGGGGTTTGTGGCGGAGGTCGGAGGAGAGGTCTGGGGTCTATGACAAGAGGAGGAAGTGGCAGTAACGACAGATGGCTGTGGGTGCGGGGAGTTGCAGGCGGGCGGCGGCAAGGGGAACAGGTCGGAGGAAGCTGTGCAGCTCGTCGGAGCGGGTCGGAGGCACGAGCGAAATTTTTGGGTTATTGATGTTTGTAATTAGCATTCTCTATTTTCCTCTTACGCATTTTTTTCCGAAATCGAAACGAGAGAACGTAAAGAGAGAGAAATTTCGTTCGGTAACAAGGAAACATACCAGTTTATTTATAGAAGTGTGTTTTACTAATTAGCCCATCGTAAATTAGTAATTACCATAGAAATTGCACACACTTGCAAATATGTCCCCACATTTATTATTGAATGACTAGGAGCATAAATCTTTATTGGATCATTACAATTAGGTCCATAAATCATATTCAATAATAAATATGTGATAATTTATGCAGTACGTGTGTGACCACATGATCAAATGCATATACGAATGTATATATACAGAAGCCCATAAATCCAACATCATTGTCATCCCGCTACAAAAAAGTGAGTTTCTTGTGACCAAACTTACTGTCGACTTAAATTTGCTGAAACTAAAAGTATACTTTTAGTGTCGGTAGACGAAAGTCGACATTAGAAAAGACATTTTTTGGATTCCTACATATATGTCGACACTAGAGCTCATATCTTATGTCGATATTAAGTTGTCGACACAAGATGATATTTATATTCCATATTTACTGTTTTTTGACATGTTACTAGAACTCTTATAATAACATGTGTGTTCTTTAACTTATTTTCATATACTTTGTTTGTTTGTATGGTTAGAGTTATAGAGGATTTGAATATACTTTTTGGTACATATGCTTAACAAGAGGATGCTCCAGAGAACTTGAAGATACTTTTTGGTGATATAATGGCAAGGAGAGATGATACATTAAAGGTTGAAGATACTTTTTGGTGAATACAAGGGCAAGAAGATACTTTTTGGTGAATGCTTGTATTTTTTTTTTTTTTGAAAAATAATGTTGGAACTATTTTGATTAAGAGAATGTTTGCATAACGCAAGTAAAGAATACTCTCTACTTTCATTTATCCATTTTATTTTATCATTTTTATTTATGAACATGGATTTGAAAAAAAAATATGAATTTGAAATTGCCTAGCTTTGGAAATTAGCTTTTGCGTAAACAGGTTTTTTGTGTCGACAAACTGCGAACTAGTGTCAATAATCAGTTATCTCGGATCTATTTTTTTGTGTCAGTTTTTGTAGACACTAAATGGCATATGCTCTAGTGTCGATTTATTCCCACACAAGAATACTTGTTCTAATGTCGACTTGTTACGTCACTAGAACCTTACTCTAGTGTCGACTTGTTTCGTCACTAGAACCTAACTCTAATGTCGACTTGTTCCGTCACTACAACAGTACTATAGTGTCGACTCATTTCAACACTAGAACAGTACTCTAGTGTCGACATTATCCGTCACTAGAATGTTACTCTAGTGTCGACTTAATCTGTCACAAAAATCTATGTTGTGTCGGTCCCAATGTCGACACTAAAAACCGGTTTTACTTCTAGAGACGCCCCTTTAGGTGACGGTCCGTCACTAGGAAAAAAACGACACTGGAACCCTATAGTGTCGGTTTTTTACCCTTTTAGTGTCGAAATTGTTGGACACTAGGAACGCTTTTTTGTGTGTGGGTAGTGTCCGACATCTGAAACAAAAAAACAGAAACTAATCGAAAACATTATTACAATAGAAATTGCAACCAACATATAATCTCATCAAGCAACTCACCGTGGGAGGAATCATAAAATAGCAATGCACAAACCCAAACTGTAAAACTGATCACCACTCCTACGGTCCCTTGATTAATTTTTACAAGGAGACGGCATTTTTGTTTGCCAACACTACTAAATATTCCAGTGCTGGGAGAATATCTCTAGATGAATCACTCGCAGCAGCAGCAGCAGCAGCATTAAAAAAACTTCTCAGAGACCTGAATCAAACTATCAGTTGTTGAACATGATTAGGAGCGATGAGAGGAGGAGGAGATCAGAGGGCATCGTCGTTCTCAATGCTGTTGGGACCCCATCGCTTGAATCAGTGCTGCTGATGCTGGGGCCAAGTGATCCTCCCAGTACCCCACCAGTGCCCGTGCCAGTGTTTGGAGTGAAGGTGTTGGGTGTTGTTGAGCCTGGACTTGTTGTTGTTGGTGTTGTTGAGCCTGGAATTGTTGTTGTTGTTGAGCCTGGGCTGTTTGTGCTTGGTGGTGTATTTGTATTTGTATTTGTACCACTTGTGCCTGCAGCACTGTTCAGAATATGCACAAGCAAATTAAACTCTGATAAACAAATGATACCCATTATTATCTTTACAAAATAAAATAATAACAGATAGATTCCTCTCAGTCTCAATACATGAAGGACATTAAAAGCTCTGTATATATTCTTCAGTGAGAGTTAAAAAGTAAAAAAAAAAGTTAAGTGGACCAATAATTGGAAGAGTATCCTATTCCTGTCAAGATGTGGAACCCACAAAAAAAGGTTAATGTGCTTATTCCATTGAAATAATAAAGCAAAGTACCCTTTTTATTGATATTATTCTTATTGGGTGTGTTTAAAATGCTTCAAAAAGAAGAAGCTGATGATAAGGACCAATCACAAAAGCCAGAACTTTTGACTTGCATATGATGCATTTTTTTTTCAAGTTCAGACTAAAATTTGTAGGGGTTTAATCAGTTTTAAGCCACAAGAAAGGCAAGCATGAAACCTTCAGCTAAATTGGTGGTTCTTTGGAATTCTATTTATTTCACTCTCTTCATCAATGCTGGAAGTTTCGATATGAAAGCAAAAGATCTACCTGGGGCTCGCAGGAAAGGTGCAGCCATTTGAGCCTGAAAGTTAATTAACCAAATCGTTAATTAGCAGAGTTGCAGGATTGTTATGGTCAACGTTTGTGCTTACTTGGGTCTTGGGGAGAGAGGGTAGCGGCACCAGCGAAGTCACAGGCCTGCTGGGACTGGCCCTTTCGCTGGAAGTAGCTGTTAGCAGCATAGGAGCAGTGAGCTCGCACGGTGTTTGGGTTGTAGCAGGCTCCCCCTTGGTGGAGGGAGGTGCAGTCAGCCCCAGCTCCGCACGCATAGTCCAATGCCTTCTGCAGGGAGCTGTCAGCCACATCTGGCCTGCAAACACACCAAGCACCCTCTGCCCACCAACCCAAACAATAATGATCATAAATGGGAGGAAATTGCAAATCAAGAAATTAAAGAGTATCAAGCTAAATAATCTTATTTGAAGGGAGCAAATCTAGTGATCTGGACATGGTGGACACGAGAATACAAGGGGCCGGCAAAAGAGAGCAGACTGCTGACCTGTAACACCAACCATGGCCAGCATGAGCACCGCACACACTAGAGCAGCCATGCTTGACCTCACTGAAGAAGAAGAAGAAGAAGACAACAACTACTCAAGAGGAAAATAGAGAGGATTTGGTTGAGAGAGAGGGAGAGGGAGATGGGGAGCAAGTGATAATGGGCTATAAGATAGATGCAGTGGTAGTACTGACAGCAGCTTTTATTTGTGTGTCATGTCTTGTTCTGTCTCTTTTGGAACTGAGCTAACTTTTTTATACAGCAACACAACGGTCATTGTTAACCCAAGGGAGGAGCTACAGCTCCTATACTCAACTCGAGGCCATGGTTAACCCATCCTCTTCCTCTGGTTAGCGTGTTGATGTGCTGGTTCCCTGTGCTCCCCACTAGCCGTATTTCTTTTGAATTTTACAAAGGACGATTTTTGAATGTGGAGGACTATTTACACCGAATTGTTTCGGTGTATACAAGGGTTATATTCTTGTTTTGGAAAAAAAGAGAGGTGAAAGATGGTTTGAAATAACAGATTAATTAAATATTTAAAAACAGGAATCAATCATTGCATGCGCCCGAAACATTCGGTGGATATAGTCTCTCTCTTTTTTGAAATAAGGCTCGTTTTTAAATATATTTAAAAAATCGACTAACTTAAAAACTAATTACGAAAATCGACCAACTTTTAGCCAGCTAAGCGCGTACGCGTGTGTGTGCTTGTTTTCGTATTGGACGCGGTTTCAAACCGCGGCCAAATTGCAATTTGGACGCGGTTTGAAACCGCGTCCAATCTGAAATTATAGGTCAGCTCCTCGTTGCTGCCCTTTCTTTCTTACTTCCTCGCACAACAGCGTTTTTCCTCCTTTAGCGAAGTTTTCAACTCTCAAGTAAAATTCTTACCATCTCACGGAGGTTTTGACGATTTGATGCTTCTCCTATGTGATTTTGATGTGAGAAATATGCTTCATAATAAGTTATATGTTCTTGAAATAATTCAAATTTTGATGGTTTTAAAACATCCACTGAATGTCAATTTTCTGTAGGGTTAAAGTAATGGCAAGTGATAGGATGTTTGTTACATGCTATTTTGATGGAGATTTAATGATTGATGAAAATCACGAACCGAAGTATGTCGGGGTGTTGTGAGACTAATTACTGTGAGAAGACCGGCAACATATTCTGAGCTAGTAGATCGGATATACACAGGCACACGGATAAACCGGCAGGAGTTTGCATTGAATCTGGTGTGTAAATGGCCAATAACGGATCAAAGGTTTACAGCTGTGAAGATATCAGATGACGGCGACATGGAGATTCTATTTAGCTTTGGGTGAAGTTCAACGGTCAGTTGAAATATATGTGGAAAAAGAAGCAATAATCAACACAAAGTGAGTGAACCACATGGCACATTTGCTCGTATGCTGGATATGGGTAATGATTCGGCTGACTTTATGTCATATTCTCCAAATCAAATGTACCAGCCTATAAAGAATATGGCGGGAGAAGGTTGTTCGTATAACTAACAAAAGGATACGTAAGTATAGAAGTTTTTGAAATAATAAATACGTTTATGTTATATTTGTATGAAGTAAATTCGATATGCTAAATATTTCAATTATTCACATGACATTTGCAGTTGGAATGTTGCTGGACTAGGAGGTCATGCACATGCAACTTACTCCACTTATATACAAGGTCCATCTGTACCAGAGACGTTGCACATGCAAGCAAATGTGCTTCCTGAAGATATTGATAGACCCACATATATTGGAGCATCGACGTCTATAGAGAGACAGATAGATGACGAAAGCGATGGCACAGATAATGATGAACATCCTAATGTGAGGGAGGATAGCATGCAGGTTGCTACCGATCTAAATGCAGATGATACAGACTGGATACATCAATCTGTTGCAAACAATACAAATGTGCAGTTTGAAGAGCCGTTGCCAGATGGAGAGGATGATGAACAATGGGTAAACGCTACAATTATGAGGAATACCCAAGAAAGGCATATGCTAGAGGCACGGCTTCCCATCAGTAACGGAGTTTTCAACGTTGGTGATCTGCATGATACAAAGACCGACTTGATAAAACCAATAACGTAATAGAGCATCAAGCACAATGTCTCATTTAGACCAACCAAGACAAACAAAAACTTGCTATTCCGTGATATGTGGCTTGAATCATGAAGTGGATCCGCATACTCAAGATGAGGCGACTAGGAATTGTCCTTGGAGGATTTATGCAGCGGTGGGAAAAAGAACAGCTGGGAGGTTAAGATAACGACAGTAGGTGATGAACACACCTGCCACAATCCCACTCTAAATACTAATCATAGTCAAGCCACATCATCTTTCATAAGTTAAAATTATGCCCCAGGTGAGGACAAAGCTTAATATGACACCTGCAGAAATACAAGCTGCCATTCATGCCATGTTACACATCAGAATATCATATCACAAAGCATGGATGGCTAGATCGAAAGCTTTAGCGAGGATATTTGGGGATTGGGAGGAGTCATACAAGAGGCTCCCACAGTACTTAGAAGCCATCAAGGAAAGCAATCCCGGAACAGTGTATAAGATTACATATGAAACTATCGGGCCAAGAGTGGCACAGTTTACAGGAGTGTTTTGGTCGTTTGGACCATCAATTGAAGGTTCAAACACTGCAGGCCGATCCTAAGTATTGATGGCACACATTTGTATGGGAAATATGCAGTGTGTTTACTGGTGGCTACAGGCGTGGATGCAAATGGGGGCCTATTTCCGTTAGCATTTGTAGTAGTATCAGCTGAAAATGTAGAAAATTGGAAGTGGTTTTTCTACTGAATCTATAAGTTGATACCGAGTACCCGTAGAAACCAAACGATTACCTTCATTTCCGATAGAATGAAAGGTATTCCGAGAGCAGTACGAGAGGGATGGCCAGGTTCTAGACACCATAGGTATTGTATTCGACATATTATTGCAAATTTCACGTCGAAAGGATACCGAACAGTTACATTGGAAAGTCACTTATGGGAAGCTGGCAATGCATCAGACTTGATGACATATAATTTTTTTCGTGCAACGATTAGAGTAAAGTCTGTTGCAGCTGATGATTGGGTTACTGCAAACTTGGGGGCAGAAACAAAGAGATGGGCGAAACACGAAGATGGTGGTAGACACTATTGTATAATGACAACCAATTGTTCGGAGAGCTTCACTGGTGTTCTTAAAGGAGCTAGAGCGCTTCCGATACAATCGTTGATTGCAAGAACCTTTTATAGGTTAAACAAGTATTTCTATCATCGACGACTTGATGGACTCCGTTGGACAACCACTTTCACCCCAAAAACTGAGAACATTATTGGTGCACGTGTGCAAGCAGCTCGGTGTTGCTACGTCACAAGATTTGGTGACTTTGGTGGCAGGTGATGGATACAGATGCAAACGCATATACCGTGATGCTAGAAGGCGACCGTTGCACATGTACGTGCAATATTCCTATGCTTCAGCATATGCCATGTGTCCATGTGATCGTCGCAACGTCAAGACAGCAATATGGTGCCAACATATCATATTGGCCATTTTGTTCACCATGATATAGTGTGAGTAAATATCAACTGTCATATATCCCAGAATTTCATCACATACCTGATGAAAGGTACTGGAAGGACTGGGATGGTCTCAGTTTAATTCCTCCAGAAAAAAGAAGACAACACGGTCGGCCAAGATCAACACGGATTTGGGGAGAAATGGATCGTCCACGTGAGGGAAGAAGGCAGAATAGATGCACTAACTGTCATCAGCTCGGTCATAACAAATCACGTTGCCAAAATCCTCTACGCACAGCATCATATGTTCTTTTTCACATTTCATGTTTAGTATTTGTGAAAATACTTGTGTACTAACTTCAGCCAATGTTGTAGGGCTCCATCGCATCGAGGAGGCGGTTCACGTGACTGAAGAAATTCACAGTCGCATATTATTTAAAATCTATGTATCTTATATTTGATTTTTATGGGAATGTAAAATCCGAGACATATGTGATATATGTGATGGATATGCGATATATGTAAAATATTATATGCTTTTGGAATGAAATCAGATATATTTGATATATGTATCTTATTTACTTTTCAAATGAAATGCAACTTTCTTGATATGTGTGTGATATAGGCAATAATGTTATGGATATGCGATATGTGATGGATATATGTGAATGCGATGAGATGTGGTTATGGAAAAATATCGGGAAGAGCAGTTGGGGGTGGCAGCAGCTGATTGCATAATATCAGTGCAATTAGGAAGCTGTAGAATTAGTCCCAGTTATAGTGCATTTTGGACGTGGTTTCAAACCACGGCCAAAATGCACTTATACTGGCATAAGTACAGGTGTCTGAGCTTGCATTTTTGCCGCGGTTTCAAACCGCGGCATGCCAGTTTAAGTGCATTTTGGCCGCAGTTTGAAACCGGGGCCAAAATGCACTTAATCTGGAACACCTCAAACCGCGGCCAAAATGTACTTAATCTGGACACCGCGGTTTCAAACCGCGGCCATAATCCAAAGGCCCAGCACCACTTCTGCAGCTTCCTGATTGCACTGATATTATGCAATCAGCTGCTGCCACCCCCAAACTGCTCTTCCCGATCTTTTCCTATTACCACATCTCATCACAATCACACATATCCATCACATATCGCATATCCATCACATTATCACATATATCGCATATATATCACATATATGACATATGGCACATATATCACACACCTATCACATATACCAAATATATCCAACTCATATCTCATTCCACGCATCTCAAACATATAAAACCTACAAAAATGATATATTTTAACACATTGAAGATAAAATTTCAGATTTCATTCCAAAAGTAAATAACAGTTCGACAAATTTAAACACAGTGAAAATATCTTTATTACATTCATTGCCACCTATGTAAAATCCTGCTCATAAGAGACCGACGACGCATGTATGTGACAAACGGAGCTTGTTGAGTTGATGTGTCACCTTCCATTTCTGGTTGGGTGTGTTGCATCGACGAAGAGTCATCTTCATGTACGTGAGTCTGATGTAGATCGTCTGCCAGAGTCTGATGTGGCTCGTCTGCCATAGTTTGCAGTGGTTCGTCTGCCAGATACTGATGACATGGGTCGTCTTCAGGGACTACAATATATGGCTGAATAGGCTGAGACGTGCTGGCTTCATACCCTGTATGTAACTGATAATGCTGAGATAAGTCACCTTCATACCTGGTATATGCCTGATACTGCTGATACATGCCAGCATCATAACCGGTATATGGCTGCAACTGCTGAGAAGTGCTGGCCTCATCACCGGTAAATGGCTGATACTGCTGAGAGGTGCCTACTTCATCCCCGATAGGCTCTTGCCTTCTTGTATGACTCGTCTCCGCACCCTCACTTCTATGTTGTGTACCACGGAGCACCTGTCCGATCTTATCCCTAATTTGAAGGATCTGCTCTAGGTCCCGTGCTTCGTAAGCACGTGTACACATATCCTTTAACATTTTGAATGTGTCGGTCTGCAAAACCAATCGATAAACTATATATTAGAAACCAATGTATGAAATAAACAAACTAATATTTTAATGCTACACTACTATTTACCATTTCCCGCTTGATAGGACCACGAGGCATGTAACCATACGGGGGTTCTTGCCTACTATATATCCACCTCCGTGTAATCTTCCAATACCACTCCATATACACGTCTAAACTGGCGGCATCCCCCTGCTCAACAATATGTGCATACCTGTCGTACCACTTCATGAGAGGCTCCATCAGCATGATTCATGCCGGTCTTAATCGGCATGATTGGAACCGCTACTGGAATATGCTGTGGTATACCAAATTGGTGCATAACACGATCTGGGACATGCATCACCAATACATCAAAGCAAACTAGCAGTACACGCGCACGCCAGCTCTGATTTTCTAAAACACATAAATCAGGAAGATTCTGATATCTCTGAAGATATGGCTCCCAGATCACCTAATGGGAATGTAAATTATAAATAACTCATCAGAGTTCATAATATTAATCCATCATTTATCCCATCAATGTATAAAATTTACAACTTCTTACCTGCGTAGGCTCTAAAATGTCAAGCTCGTTTCTATAAAAATCCAGTTGCCACTGAGGGTTTTCTCGGAATGATAATGGCACATTCCAACTGCACCCTAAAGGGAGGGTGCCATCAAATATGTCTTGGGAGCAAGTCGGCATGGCTATATGCAATCTCTCCCATGACCATACCTATGAATATGAATTTGTAAGTGACTGTTACTATATAATAAATATTACAATAAAACTTAAGTATCAAATTGTATACCTGCAACAAGGTGGAGCATGCGTATAACACAGTTGTTTTCCTTCTTGCCACCTTACTTAGCTCCAAGTACAGGTGAGCAAGCGTAGCATTATCCCAGGAATAATCTCTAATGGTCTCTATATGCTTCAACTTTGTCAACCATCGGAGGTGCACCAAACTTTTACTTGGATCTGGCACCAATAATGTGCCTATCATATGCAGAATATAAGCCCGAGTATATTGCTGAATCTCCTCAACAGTGGCTTCTGCAGTCAACTCCATAAACGTCTCTCGCAACCAGCTCAGTTTTACATTTGCTCCTTGGTTTTCTGAGGATGTCTGTCCAAGGAACCGCTCCATCAACTCCACCCAATTGGGACGGCTTGGTATTCTCCATACGAGAATGCCCTCAACAGGAAGGCCTGTGATGACTAACACGTCCTGCAACGTGATCGTCATCTCACCTTGGCGAAGATAGAAGGTATTGGTCTCGGGCCTCCATCTATCCACCAATGCAGTAAGTAGTGCCCAGTCCAACCATATCCACTTCAACCTTGCACATACGTCAAGCTTGGCAATTTCCATGCAGTGTGCTGCACGCTCATCTAAAACACATACAGTATGTTTTCTCGTGTGGTCCACTACTAATATAATATTCTCCTGCAACCAATAATTATGAAATGTTAATATACTTCGTGCAAGATTACGAAGAAAGATACCTTCCGTAAAAAATTAATTCAGTAGTATTGTTCATACCTGCACAGGCTATATATGATGAACGATGTCGGTCCTGGTCATACAAGACCGAATCTGATACGGGTCCTGGCTCCATATCTGCTTGAAAAAAATTTATAAGATGAAACACACCATGAGTTTTCAAAAGGAAAGTAATCAATGAAGGAAGAATAATATAATAGAGACATTGCTCGATGTATAATAACAAATTGTCAATTTCTACGAAGCCAATAATAAAATGCACATTACCAACTGAAATTCATACATAATGAAGAGACTTTGGCATTATGAAACAACCCAAAAGATAAACATAAGAAAACACATGGGAAGGAGGCAGATAGATGAATGTCAAAATATTGATCACCTAAAAACTTACAAAATGTATATGTACTAAAATTCATTGAAAAAAAAAGATATAGGAAAAAGAAAAAAAATTGGATGGTGATGTTAATGATGAATGTTACAATCAACTAACATGAAGATGGGGTTGCCATCCATAACTGTTACAATAAACTAATATTGCTATCATTGCATAAATCATCAAGATCATGTACACACCACCTAAGAATTAGTTTATTGGCATTTCAATTCATACATGGCATTTCAAGTGCATACATGGCATTTCAATTCATCATTAGTTTGTTGGCAAGAGAATAGCACCACAAAAAATTTCATCAACACTTAAACCCATTGACATTTGGTAGAAAACATGATCATCAGGAAAAAAAGATGAAAAGAAACATACCTAATGATGGTTTTCACTCCTTGATGAGATTATTACTTGAGAGAGAGGGAGATTTCAATCACAGAAAGGAGGAGGAAAATACGGGGGTTTTTGGCGAGGAAGAAAGAAAGACGAAAGAAAGAAAGAAGAAAGAAACTGGGCAGCTGCCTATCGTTTCGATTTGGACGCGGTTTGAAATCGCGTCCAAACTTTTACTCCACCCCCACACACGCGCGCGCTGAGCTGGACCAAAGTTGGTCGGTTTTTGTAAATAGTTTTTAAGTTGGTCTCTTTGTTTAATATGTTTTAAAATTTAGACTAGATGCAAAAATCGTCCATTTACAAATCAAGCCATAAGTTTTTTACAGCAATGGAAGGGACCCAATTTTTTTTGTCCCAAAAAACAATCATTTTTCATTCATGCAATGGTGAGCTTTGAGGGTTTTCCCTTTTTCATTGCTGCTGCTACCTGTGTTATACTCTCTATTGAGGGGTTCACCAAGATTGTATTAGGATCCTTTTGCATTGTTATTATATCAGAGATATATGTGCTTGTTTATCATTTCCCAGCTGTAAATGACTCATATGCTCACTGTGGAAAACGATAATTGGAATATATTCATGTTCTGGGATTCTCAATGAAAGCCTCTACAGACCTACAATGGCTAATCGATAATTTTATTGAGTTCTATACAAGAGAATAATGGGTATGATATGATAAATGAGAGATTTCCTTGGTATAAAATGATATGGTATATTATTGACATGAGTGGACTGAAACCAATATTGACATGAGTGGACTGAAACCATTGGTTTCAGTCCACAGAAGAAAGTTCTGAGTGGACTGAAACCAATGGTTTCAGTCCACATATTGACAGTTCTGAGTGGACTAACACCATTGGTTTCAGTCCACTCAGAACTGTCAATATGTGGACTGAAACCATTGGTTAATGGTTTCGGTCCACTGAGAACTTTCTTCTGTGGACTGAAACCAATGGTTTCAGTCCATCTTAGTACACTAATTATCCTAATACAATACTACGGTGTTAATACTAATGTTGTTTTTATATAATTGGTTTTAATGGACAGCTAGATATATGCTAAGATGAATAATGTGGATGTTTTTGGATCAACTATTATTGAGCATTCATTAGAAGAAGAAAGTTCAGATTTTCAGCATGTGGGTTGTGCAGAGAAGGAAGTTCATGTTGAACAAACACAAGCAGCAGAATCAAATTTCAATAGTGTTGGTAGTGCATTGGATGAAACTGTTGAAGCACCCACATAAGCAGATAATGTGTTATATGTTGGAAAGAAGTTTCAATCTATAGAAGAGGCAGAAGAATGCTATACAAAATATGCTGGTAGCAAAGGTTATAGCATTAAGAAAAGAGGAAGTGAGCGAAAGGGTACTAGAGTTATGGAAGTTGATAATGTCAGATTTGCATGCACTTGCGAAGGAGCTCCAAGTAAAAAGAAGGTAGAAGATAAAGACATAAGTTCAATGAGAATAGATTGTAAGGCGTTGGGAAAGAATGTGCTTGCACAAAAAAGGAGGATTACCAAGGATCTTATTCCCTCTGGATCTCTAATCTCCTTTCCAAGGCACTTATCAATTGCCAATGATACCATCGCTAGCCTTATCTTCCTGGCACCAGGGAAGTATTCGTTCATGAAGGTATCTCCTTTCTCCCCTCCTCTATACCCCTTTTCCAGAGGATGTCCTACTATTGGTAGTCCAAATATAACTCCAATATCAGTCAGCGTAACATTCAAATACTTACTTCCAATATTGAATGCCCTATTTTCATGATCATATGTGCCTAATACTGTCATTATATCACTGTTATTTTTTTCCATTCGACGAAGGTGTTCTTCATCTACTCCAATCCCTTCCATCAACCAACGGAAGGGTGTTCTCCTCATTTCATCGCGCTCCGCAGCGCTAAGATGTTTCCATACCTCTCTTATCCTTGGTATAAATACTTCCCCTACAGGGGCTGAAACCCTGGGTTTCAGTCTGATCACTCCTTATTTTACACCTTTTTTCCGCATGTTTGCATGCCATTTAGATCGCCCAAATCATGTTTTTCACGATATATCGACGATATTGCGATGCTTTTCACGCTTTGTTGTTTTTGTCGCATTTCAGGTGATTTGGCGCGATTTGGAGTGATCATGAGATGCGTTCACGATAGACGGCCACCGACGACCTCCCCGAGGGGTATTTTGCTGTTGGAGAGGAGCGGAAGAAGAATGGACGTCGCAGGAGCGACGAGGAGGCCAAAACAATCAGTTTGGGCATTTTTTGTGTCCCACTCGGCCGAGTGGAGGAGCCACTCGGCCGACCAGCGAGACACTGCTCGGCCGACCCGTTCAGACACGATTTCCATGTGTACTCGGCCGAGCGACGAAGACCACATCGGCCGAGTGACGATACCACGTCCGCCCGAGTGGCGCCCAGACGAAGCCCCTCCAGAATATCGAAGTTACTGTTTTTCAGCCATCTGAGCTTCAGAAGACCCACTCGGCCGAGTGGATTATTACGTCCGCCCGAGTGCCTTGAAGCCATCGGCCGAGTGACGACAACTCACTCGGCCGAGCCGCCCCCGAACTGAAGACCCCTGAAGCCCCCGACTTACTGGAAAAATGACAGGGTTTTCACTCGGCCGAGCGACTTTTGTCACTCGGCCGAGTGCGATGCACTGCCTGTAGCGAAATTTGCGGAAAACATGCTGTGCAGGGGCATTTTGGTCAGGATTTTTAGACGATTTTTGGGGCTATTTAAGCTCTGTTTTTACCCTAGTTTAGGGAGCCATCTCTCAGATTTTTTGCAGCTTTTTGGAGTTTACTTTTTAGCTTTATTAATTGTGATTGGAGAGGAGAAAAACTTGGATTTTTGTTGGATTAATTGAAGATCTACATTGGTTTGCATTGTTCTTCCCCAAAAACTCTATTTTTATTGTTTATATCATTGTTGTGATGAATTCCATTGCCTATTTCATTGATTATTTTTGTGCTATTGCTATGATTTGTGAGTAGTCTCCACGTCTCGGGGCGTGGGGATGAACCCTACAAACCCTATTTCCTATTTGTGTTGAATTGATAGAAATTGAGCTAGGATTGTTATTAGGGATTAGATTGGGATCGAATTACTACGGATAGCTAGGTATTTATATCAATTGGGATTTGCAAGAGATTGGATCCCAATCTGATAAGAAGCCCTAGAAATCCGAATTGGGTTGGAGTCGGATTTCCGAAGTATCGGTTTGCAAGAGATTGGACCGATACTAGGACCTCCGGTTGCGATTCCGTGCCGATACCCGTTTGCAAGAGATTGGACGGGTAGGAACTATCCCAATTTAGATTGTGGACCGGGTTTGCAAGAGATTGGGCTCGGTGCGCAATTGAACGATGATGTTGATCCTAATGCTAGCTTCCCTAGGCTAGGGTTTGCAAGAGATTGGACCCAAGCCTAGGATAGCTACAGACCGGCAACAGCGCGAGAGCGTGAGCTTGGTTCCACATTTAGTTGCAACTAGTTCATCCAAATTCTCATACTAGCGATTTCGATACCGGCGAACCACACTTATGAAATACGGTGAGTAGTGGGGATTCCCCTTTCCCTAGACGTTCTTTATTTGATTTGATATTTCGCAAATTTGTCTGACGATTGTGACAGGATCGCCCAAGGCAATTATCTCTCTCTGTTCATAAATAGCCAGGTGGATCAGGAGCAAGCACGGTCATTCGTCCTCCCTGTGTTCGATACCCGCTCGCCGCTATACCGTGCGCTTGCGGTAAAACTACAACCGTCGCCTCGGGACGTGTATCCGGGGTGCGATCAAGTTCTTGGCGCCGCTGCCGGGGATATTTTAAAAATGCTGTATCCGGGGTGCGATCAAGTTCTTGGCGATCAAGCTTCTAGTTTTAAAAATGCACGGTCATTGTTTTTTTTTCCCATCATGCATGCATCCTCACTTGCCCCTCACATTACTTCTCTCTCTGTGTGCCACACTTTGCACATTGAGGACACTGTGCCGTTTAGCTTGGGGGAGTGAGTTCTCACTTTCTTTTTCGATTTGCCACCTTTATTTTCAGTTCTTCATACCGCTTTTCACTTTTGCACTCATTTTTCATTATTTTTCTTTTATTTTGCCATGCATCACGTTTTCCTTACTTTCCTGTGTGCCGCATTGCATAGTTCTATTTTCCTTTTATCTTTACTTCCTTCTTTTTCATCTCATGCTAGAGATGAATTTTCTGTGATGATGTCCACGTGGAGTTAGCTTATTCTATATGCATGCTATATTTGTCGTGTCTTAGACTTCATTTCTGATATCATATGCTATGACTTGCTTTGCATTTAGGAGTAGTAACCCACATTTTTTTTCCCTCATGAAAATGGATGAAATTTTATTATTAGCTGAGCCTGAATATTCATATGTATGCTATCACAGAAAACACACCAAGATTCACGCATTGAATGACTATGTCTGGAGTACTGACTTTTTTTTCCTTTATCACTTCTATATGCATGAATTGTACACTTCACTTCCGGATGATTGAATGATGATTAGCTAAGATATATCTGGATTAGTTAGCTTTTTTGTGATCGAAACTGAGTAGATTAGATTACCCCGCTGAAGTTGTCGTGCATGTCTTATAGAGTGAGCCGAGAGTTATATTTATTTCTTTCTCCACAAATCTTGAACATCATTTCTCTACTTTTATAGATCATTGGTGAATCTCCCCTTAGTGACTCTATTTTATGGCATTTCCCCCGCTATTAATTCCTAGCTCCAAACCTCTCATTATAAAAAAAACAATAATAAAAAGAGAGGAGAACATTCTTGTATATCATTATCTCTCTTTGAGTTGGGATCATTGTATATATCTTATATAAAAAAAAGAGAGAAAAGAGGAAAAATCCTCAATAAAAGATCCCATCTCGCTTACTTTCTTTCTTCTTTCTCTTCTTTGCCTTTGGAGCTATATAAAAACGGGGATGTAAATATTTTTGTGCCACCACGCTTTTAGATAAGCTTGGGGGAGGGGATCCATTGATGTGTGAGAGAGTGACTACTTGACATTGCACGACAACCTAGGCTAAGTAATATTTTATACTCGGTGAGATTGTTTCTAGCTTTACGAAATCCAGAAATCTAAGCCTAGCATTCATTTCATGAAATCCATACTTTTCTATTCTCTCTATTCTATGATGTGATACTCTTACACTCCAGATAGAAAGCGTTTAATTGAAAAGTGTGTGATCTGAGATCTGTATACCGCTTTAGATGATTCAGGCGATGTTAATTTTAAAATTATTCCGTTTTTTCATGATTATACCATCGTTCGTGGGTTTTCTATTTTCTACTTGCACTATTATACTATGATGTCAAAATGAGGTTCTTTGACATGTATTTCTCGCTCGATGCATGCTATAAGAGTAAGTGAAACCCGCGTCCTGAGAAAATGATCTAGCATCCTATCTTTCTTTCTTTCCTTCTTTATTTTCGTTTGGTTTTCATTCTTCTTCGTTTTTCATTTTTTTTCGTTTTTTTTCGTCGTTTTCGTATTCCGAATCCACCGGGTTCGCCTTTTACTTATCTTCCTCGAGGACGAGTAAGAGGCAAGCTTGGGGGATTTAACTTGATCGCTCCGGAATGCAACCCAAGAGCACGACCAAAAACTTGGTCGGCCCCGGATACACGTCCCGGAGACCGATTGTAGTTTTACCGCAAGCGCACGGTATAGCGGCGAGCGGGTATCGAACACGAGGAGGTGGTGTCGGTTCCAATCTATCCTAGGTTGGCTCGACTACGAAGGTTTTATTGGTGGAGATGGTTATGGAATGATATAATGGAAATGGTGGTGGATGTCGGTGTCGATGATAAAGAAATCGGTCAAATATCGATTTAAATACAATATAATAAAAGAGGGAATTTGCCTTGCGGCGATCCTGTCACAATCGTCGGGCAAAGTATGGGGATATAAAATCAAATAAAGGCGTCTAGGGCTAGGGAATTCCCACTATGGATCGTCATACATCATCGTAAATAGTGAATCTCAATATTACTAGACTTGTGTTGAGGTGAACTAGTCGTAACTGAATAGAGAACCAAGCTCACGCTCTCGCGCTATTGCCGGTCTATAGCAACCTAGATTAGGGCCCAATCTCTTGCAAACCCTAACCTAAGCCGCTAGCATGAAGATCGACATCATCGTCCAATCGCTCCTCGAGCCCACTCTCGTGCAAACTCGAGTTACGATCTAGGTTGTGATAGTTCGTATTCGTCCAATCTCTTGCAAACGAATATGGGTATAGATTTACAATTAAAAATCCTAGCTTTGGTCCAATCTCTTGCAAACCAAATCTAGAGAAACCCAATTGTAAACCTAAATCGAATATCTAGGCCTTCCCATCGATTAGAATCCAATCTCTTGCAAATCCCAAATCGATGGAAATCCCTAGCTATCCGTAGGAAATCAATCACAACCTAACCTCCTAGCAATTCTAGCAATTTAGAATTCATTCTTCACAAATATGAAATTAGATCCATAGGGTTCATCCCCAAACCCTAGAACAACAAATCTACTCAAGCATAGCAATAAGGATATAAGAATCAATAAAAACCATTGCTTGCATATAAAAAGATAGAAAATCAAAGATTCAAATAATAAGAATAGAAATACTTAGCTTAGATGAAGAATTCCAATCCAAATACAAGCTTTTTGATCCAAGAGGGGGCCTAGGGCATGGCCTAACCTCTAAAATAATCTTCCTAAATCATCTTTTTTAAACCCCCCTAATGGTGGCTACAAACCCCCTTAAATAGCCCCCAAAAAACCCTAGCAAAAAGCCCTAGAAATCCCCTCCAACTCACGCACGAACAGAGTCCGCGTACAACTTCAATTCTGGGCAAGTTACGACTCGGCCGAGTGGGGAAAGCTCACTCGGCCGAGTGAGAATTCCAGCACTGCAGCGTCGACTTGCAGAAATTCCCCAGATTTCATCCGACCTCCGATTTGCACGTTCTTGGTGGCGTTGGAATCGTCATGAAGTCTACTATCCATAAAAAATATGAGAAAAATAATTTGATGGCTGGAATGATAGCAGATTTGAAAAGAGTAGGAGGATGTCTGAAAATCTGGGCGCCGTGTGTCCTCGGCATCACTCGGTCGAGTGGCAAATGTCACTCGGCCGAGGGGCATTTGGTACTCGGGCGGAAGGCTTTCGTCACTCGGCCGAGTCGGGCTTCTGGGGCAGACTGACGGATTACAGTAAGTTGGACATTTTGGCTTGCCGTCGTCTGGGTGCCACTCGGGCGGACGGAGTCTCCGCACTCGGCCGAGTCGGCGTGCGATGCTCGGTCGAGTGCACGCTGATACATCTCTGTTGCGTGTCTGATCTAGTCGTCCGAGCGGGGTCTCAATGCTCGGCCGAGTGACTCCTTCACTCGGCCGAGTGGCATGCTGAAAATGCCCAATCTTCATCTTTTCGCTCCCCCGTCGCTCCTACGGCGTTCTTTCTTCTTCCACTCCTCTTCCATCGCAGAATAACCCTCAAAAGGGCCATGGTTGACACTCCGGAGTGGGCACAAATCCTCTTGATCTCACAATCGATCAAAATCGCTCCATATTTCCTGAAATACGACAAAAACAAGGAATAGTGAAAAGTAACGCAATATCGTCGAATAATCGTGAAAAGCGTGATATGGGCGATCGAAGTGGCATGCAAATATGCAGAAAAAAGGTGTAAAATATGGACCGATCAAAATCCCCCAAGCTTACCTCTTACTCGTCCTCGAGGAAGACAAGTAGAAGGTGAACCCGAAGGGTAAAAATAAGGAAAAAATGAAAAAGAATACGAAGTGGAAGGGGTCGCTAGATTATTTTCTCAGATCTCAAGCCATTAGCTACACATCACGATAACTTTGGAAATTCGAATCACATCCTATAAAGATTTCATATCTTACTTAAACATGGCACTTGCAAGCTTTTCAGATCAACAAAAGGGATTCTCTAAATTCATACAATCAATTCATATCCACATCATGCATTTTATAGAATTTAATATACAAATGTTGGCGATGTACTTTTCAATCAAGAGTCATAAATGAAGCATATAAGATACACACCAAGCATGCAATAGAGAATAGAATAAAAGTCATGGCATTCACATATTTATTTCAAATCATGAAAAATCTCCATATCTAATATATTTTGCAAAGTCTAAGCATTATCGAATATTCCCATTCATGCACGTCTCCACTCTAATGTCATACTCACTCATATGGTCAAATGAATTCACCCCCCAAGCTTAGCTTGAGGCGTCGCATCCAAAGGAATATAATAGTGGAAAATGGGATTTTTGCCTTGGTTTTCCCAAGTATTTTGTGGCTCCAATAATGAGATAGATAAATGTTTTTTTCCTTTTGGACTTTGTTTCTCATTTTTCTTTTGGGATTTTTGTAGGAGCTATATGATTTGTATTTTTGGATTTTTGGCTCCTTTTTGGCCTTTTGGACTTTTTGGAGCAACTTTTTCTTTTGTGGAGATTTTCAGGAAATAGATGCGATATAAGTAGCTTTAGGAGGTGAACTCAAGTGACATGTAGAGAATAAAAAGATATATGTGGAGAAAGAAATAATGTAGCACTCGGTTCACTCTAAGATGTGCACGAACGGTTCAATAAAATAATACTTCAACTAAAACTCATATGTAAGCATGGATATTCTCAATCATCTTAATAAAAAGTGAAGTCAAGCGGTAAAGCGCACAATCATATCAAGCATGCAACAGAAGGTGAATAAGACAATAAAACTGATGCTTCAGATATACTAATGATGCGTGAATCTTGGTGCATTTCCAACAAAAGCTTACTAAACACTAATCCATGCATTCAGTTTCAATTAATAGCATGCGTTCATATAGAGAAATCATCAAAAGAAATAGATTTGCAAGCACATGTGAATAGCAAGACTATGGAATACTCTAAGTAGCATGGCAAGGAATAATAAGCATCGTAATGGTTGCTAAAGCAATAAGAGATATTATCATACAAAATTCATCTAGCGGAAGAAGAGAGAGGAAAATAAAGAAATAAATAAAAAAATAAAAGAGAGGAAAGAAAAGAGAAACAAGCACACAAAATGATGCATGAACACACATAAAAGGAAAATGAGATGGAAAAAATCAAAAAGATGATGCAAAAATTTTGAAAATTTTTAAAAACCCTAAAATAAAGTAAAAATGCAACTAATGCATCTAAATGGCATGGAAATGCACTCCCCCAAGCTTAAACTTCACATTGTCCTCAATGTGATCATAATGAAAGAATATGAGGAACAACTATAATAATAAGGGGTGAATGAAAAATGATGAAATGAATGACATGAAATCCTAATGCAACTACATGCACATACAATGATGCATGAGAGCGCTTTCCCCCAAGCTTATACCAAACAATCTTATTCAAATGACTCGATCAAAAATATCACGGCTTCGCTAAGCGATATCAAGTCAAACAAATAAGAAAGTAAGGTTTCACTTGAAAGAAATGCTCGGTGGGTGGTGAGCAAAAAGGATGTGACACATCAAAATATAAAGTGGGCAATTAATATATAATGGGTTTGGGGTGTAAAAATTTTTGTTGCCGTCATATGAGGTGATATTTATTCAAGCAAATCTATACGGTCCTCTCGCTGTCGAGAGGATTCGGGTTTATTGAAAGCATAAAAATTTCTACACTACTGGATTGATATCACCTATAGCAAAAGGCGGATCCAGTATCTTTTCCGGTGCAGGCAACTGCTCCAACTGCTCCTTCCGTGGCTCTGCCAGGCGCACATGTCTACGGACACCAACGAACTCTAGCAATGCATCCTCCAGCATTCCCACAAGGACTCCACCTGTACCCTGCAGAGAATAGGATGCATCAGTTCGCTGCAAAAATTTCACCCTCATAATAAAAGTATTCCAAAGAGGATCGTCAATAGAAGTATATGAAATAAATAGTGGTGGACGATACTTCCCTGGAAATAATCCAATATCCTCACGTGCCGTGATAGCTGTCTCCACGGTGTCTTCTCTATGCTGCTCAGGTAAATCTAGATCATAGGTGTGGACCCCATCAAGATGCTCCTCATCATCGTCGGACTCATCCCAGTGCACCCCTTGATCATATTCATATGTGTCCATGGGTGCTAACTCCTCGCTCTCCTCCACATATACGTCCCATCGTACCTCTTGATCGTATGTACATGAATCCTGAAGGGGAGCCATAAGCTCTGTGGGGTAGTCCTCTGCGTCAGTGGGAGGATGAGGTGGCTGCGGGAGCTCTAATGGAGGAGGATAGTGCTCGGGATCCTCATGAATGGCTGTGTCCTCGTCCCGATGCATGACCTCCTCGGTGATAAGCTCTGGCTCTGTGTGTAAGGCCTCCTCAAAAGCATGCTCTGGCTCGATAGTGTGCTCATTTGCCTTCTCATCAACTATCAATGTAGGCTCTCCCTGGGATGGTGATGCTGGCTGCTCATGTGTGTCAGCTTTTGGGGATGTATCATGTGGAGGGGAATGCCCGCAAGAAATCTGAAAATATAGTCTATCCCCCTCAAGTCTGACATGGATGTCCTCCTCAATTGTTCCTGTAGCTGAAACACGGTTCATAACAAAATCTGCAAATCGTAGCTCAAATTCATCACCTACCGTAATGCTCTCTGAACCGGTGAACCTCACTGACTCCAAGAGACCCTCCAATAATCTCTGAAATGCGTCCTCCTCTGGCTGCGCATATGACTCAGTTTCTGCTTCCTTCACTGCCTCTTCGTCCATCCACTCTTCATATGCAATAGATGTATCGTAGGAAGTGGGATCGACGACGGCACATTCTGGCTCTGGTAGTAAGTCTGGCGATGCTTCTTGCCCATAAAATGAAGAAGCAGAACTGATATCTTTGGAAATCCCTTCAACCTTAAGCATGAGCATATTCATTTCAAGTTGCCTCTTCACCCGTTCCAATAGAAGGTTACCCTTTTCAAGCCCGGCTTGCACTTCAACCTGGTGTG
Source organism: Scilla litardierei (assembly GCA_030789695.1). Classification (NCBI taxonomy): domain Eukaryota; kingdom Viridiplantae; phylum Streptophyta; class Magnoliopsida; order Asparagales; family Asparagaceae; genus Scilla; species Scilla litardierei. Next base: position 128,935,112 of record CM061139.1, on the reverse strand, counting down.
CATGCATCTCATCAAAAAAGATCCTTTGTCTCTCATCAAGCTCGGGCCAGTGCATCTCCTCAAAAAGGTATTCGCCCATCTGAGCACTCTGATCAAAATAGTATTCTCCCATCTGAGCACTCTGATCATAATAGTAATCTCCCGTCTGAGCATTCTGATCAAAATCTGTGGTCCACGTAGTATAATCCATAGCACCTGATCAACAAAGATAAATACCTGGAGAAAAGATATCAGTGGCACAAAAGAATATAGAAATGATAATAATGGTGGCAGGGGTGAAAATTTCCTTTTTATTTATTTATTTTTTTTCGTAGTCTAATCAACCTAATTGTGACAAATTGGCACCAACGGAAACACCTCCCCGGCAACGGCGCCAAAAACTTGATCGCTCCGGAATGCAACCCAAGAGCACGACCAAAAACTTGGTCGGCCCCGGATACACGTCCCGGAGACCGATTGTAGTTTTACCGCAAGCGCACGGTATAGCGGCGAGCGGGTATCGAACACGAGGAGGTGGTGTCGGTTCCAATCTATCCTAGGTTGGCTCGACTACGAAGGTTTTATTGGTGGAGATGGTTATGGAATGATATAATGGAAATGGTGGTGGATGTCGGTGTCGATGATAAAGAAATCGGTCAAATATCGATTTAAATACAATATAATAAAAGAGGGAATTTGCCTTGCGGCGATCCTGTCACAATCGTCGGGCAAAGTATGGGGATATAAAATCAAATAAAGGCGTCTAGGGCTAGGGAATTCCCACTATGGATCGTCATACATCATCGTAAATAGTGAATCTCAATATTACTAGACTTGTGTTGAGGTGAACTAGTCGTAACTGAATAGAGAACCAAGCTCACGCTCTCGCGCTATTGCCGGTCTATAGCAACCTAGATTAGGGCCCAATCTCTTGCAAACCCTAACCTAAGCCGCTAGCATGAAGATCGACATCATCGTCCAATCGCTCCTCGAGCCCACTCTCGTGCAAACTCGAGTTACGATCTAGGTTGTGATAGTTCGTATTCGTCCAATCTCTTGCAAACGAATATGGGTATAGATTTACAATTAAAAATCCTAGCTTTGGTCCAATCTCTTGCAAACCAAATCTAGAGAAACCCAATTGTAAACCTAAATCGAATATCTAGGCCTTCCCATCGATTAGAATCCAATCTCTTGCAAATCCCAAATCGATGGAAATCCCTAGCTATCCGTAGGAAATCAATCACAACCTAACCTCCTAGCAATTCTAGCAATTTAGAATTCATTCTTCACAAATATGAAATTAGATCCATAGGGTTCATCCCCAAACCCTAGAACAACAAATCTACTCAAGCATAGCAATAAGGATATAAGAATCAATAAAAACCATTGCTTGCATATAAAAAGATAGAAAATCAAAGATTCAAATAATAAGAATAGAAATACTTAGCTTAGATGAAGAATTCCAATCCAAATACAAGCTTTTTGATCCAAGAGGGGGCCTAGGGCATGGCCTAACCTCTAAAATAATCTTCCTAAATCATCTTTTTTAAACCCCTCTAATGGTGGCTACAAACCCCCTTAAATAGCCCCCAAAAAACCCTAGCAAAAAGCCCTAGAAATCCCCTCCAACTCACGCACGAACAGAGTCCGCGTACAACTTCAATTCTGGGCAAGTTACGACTCGGCCGAGTGGGGAAAGCTCACTCGGCCGAGTGAGAATTCCAGCACTGCAGCGTCGACTTGCAGAAATTCCCTAGATTTCATCCGACCTCCGATTTGCGCGTTCTTGGCGGCGTTGGAATCGTCATGAAGTCTACTATCCATAAAAAATATGAGAAAAATAATTTGATGGCTGGAATGATAGCAGATTTGAAAAGAGTAGGAGGATGTCTGAAAATCTGGGCGCCGTGTGTCCTCGGCATCACTCGGTCGAGTGGCAAATGTCACTCGGCCGAGGGGCATTTGGTACTCGGGCGGACGGCTTTCGTCACTCGGCCGAGTCGGGCTTCTGGGGCAGACTGACGGATTACAGTAAGTTGGACATTTTGGCTTGCCGTCGTCTGGGTGCCACTCGGGCGGACGGAGTCTCCGCACTCGGTCGAGTCGACGTGCGATGCTCGGCCGAGTGCACACTGATACATCTCTGTTGCGTGTCTGATCTAGTCGGCCGAGCGGGGTCTCAATGCTCGGCCGAGTGACTCCTTCACTCGGCCGAGTGGCATGCTGAAAATGCCCAATCTTCATCTTTTCGCTCCCCCGTCGCTCCTACGGCGTTCTTTCTTCTTCCACTCCTCTTCCATCGTAGAATAACCCTCAAAAGGGCCATGGTTGACACTCCGGAGTGGGCACAAATCCTCTTGATCTCACAATCGATCAAAATCGCTCCATATTTCCTGAAATACGACAAAAACAAGGAATAGTGAAAAGTAACGCAATATCGTCGAATAATCGTGAAAAGCGTGATATGGGCGATCGAAGTGGCATGCAAATATGCAGAAAAAAGGTGTAAAATATGGACCGATCACAGTCCCATATTTACTTCCCCTACAGGGGCTGAAACCCTGGGTTTCAGTCACCTAATTCTATGGTTTCGGAGTGGACTGAAATCAAGTGTTTGACTTCACTTTTTTGGAGACTGAAACCTAGTGTTTAGGGGACTGAAACCCAGGGTTTCAGCCCCTTTATGGGAAGTAAATAGGGGACTGAAACCCAAGGTTTCAGCCCCTGTAGGGGAAGTAATTAGGGGACTGAAACACAAGGTTTCAGCCCCTGTAGGGGAAGTACTTAGGGGACTGAAACCCAGGGTTTCAGCCCCTCTAGGGGAAGTAATTAGGGGAGTAAATACTTGGTTTCAGTCTTCAAAAAAAGTGAAGTCAAACACTTGGTTTCAGTCTACTCCGAAACCATAGAATTAGGGGACTGAAACCCAGGGTTTCAGCCCCTTTATGAGAAGTAAATAGGGGACTGAAACCCAGGGTTTCCGCCCCTGTAGGGGGGTATTTAGGGGACTGAACCCCTGGGTTTCAGCCCCTGTAGGGGGGTACTTAGGGGACTGAAACCCAGGGTTTCAGTCCCCTAAGTACCCCCCCTACAGGGGACCGAAACCCAGGGTTTCAGTCCCCTAAGTACCCCCCCCTACAGTGGCCGAAACCCTGGGTTTCAGTCCCCTAAATACCCCCCTACAGTGGCTGAAACCCTGGGTTTCAGTCCCCTATTTACTTCCCATGCAGGGGCTGAAACCATATGTTTCAGTCCCCTAAAGACTAGGTTTCAGTCTCCAAAAAGTGAAGTTAAACACTTGGTTTCAGGCCACTCAGAAACATTGAAATTCATGCTGTTGTGTGATCAAATTGCAGCTGGAAATAGATAAACATGGTGGATAACATATTTTTAAAATGAACATAAGCAGATTCAAGCCGTAAATAAGGAATATCGAAGGAATTACAGAAATAGAAGCATTCTATGTTTCCCTTGAATTTCTAATTTAGACGAGCTTTCCACCTGAGCATATGCTTCAATAGTGTCTTCATATTTGCTCGGGGTCGAACTTTACCTTGGATCAAAAAATTTGAGATTCGCTAGAGATGGGGCGCTTCGAGGTTGTCTGAAGGGGCGCTGTGAACGCGAAGTGGCACTGCGAGATGGGGCACTGCGAACGAGATGGGGCGCTGCGAGATGGGGGCGTTGCGAACGATTTGCGCAAGATATCCCTATGAGAGAGTGAGATGGGGCGCTGCGAGATGGGCGATGTGCTGTGAGGTTGGCTGGACGGGCCGCTGCGAAGAGGGAAGATGATGTTACCTGTGTGGTTCGCTGAAAGGGGCTGTTAGATGATCTCGCCCTAGGAGAGAGGAAGATTGCTAGAGGAGGAAGAAGAATACAGCTGTAGGAGTTAATGTGATGTTGTAATTGGAGAGAGTAGTTCGAAAACTGTGTAATTGGAGAGAGAGGGATTTTTTCAGTAATGAGAAATTGATTTTTTGGATGAGAAATTGAAGTTATCGTCTCATTTTCATCAATCAGCCCATTAATCTGAGCCACACAATTAAATGGGATGGAGGGCTTTGATGGGGGGTCAAAAAGGGGGTTATTTTAGAGGGTAAGAAGATCCCACACACACACACAGGTGTGTGTGTATGTGTGTGTGTGTGTGTGTGTGTGTGTGTGTGTGAATAATGGCTATCATACGCCATATGAGAGCCTCTCTCATACGCCCTCTCACATCAAACACACAAGTACAACCAAGTACTTGGGCTTGGGTGCTTTATGTGAGAGGAAGTATGAGAGAGGCTCTCATATGACGTATGACAGCCATTATTCCATATATATATATATATATATATATATATATATATATATATATATATATATATATATATATATATATATATATATATATATATATATATATATATGAGGTGGGATCTTCTAACCCCCTAAAATAACCCTCTTTTTGACCCCCTATCAAAGCCCTCCATCCCATTTAAACCAATGGCTCAGATTGCCCCACCCCCCAAGTCATCCCATGTGACTTTTTGATGAGATTTTCAAAATCTCATCAATTTCTCCCAAAAAGTGGCCTCACTTTTGCAGCCAAAAAAATAAAAACCCCCTTTAATCCAATGGGTTAACTGATGGGCAGCTGGTATTACACAAAAAGTACCCTCTCTCTCTCTCTCTCTCAGCACGCAACCCCACCCCAGGGCCCCCAAGCCGTCACTCTCTCACAGCACCCTCTCTCTCTCTCTCTCTCACAGCACGCAACCCCCATCCCCCAAGCCGTCATTCTCTCTCACAGCAGAAGAAATTTTCCCGCTCACTCTCCTTCCTCTCTTTCTTTCTTTTTGATCAGCTTCTTCATCTCGTTCTTCTTCCTTTGATTCTTCATCTTGTAAGCATAGGTGGACGCAAAGAAGAGGAATAGAGGAAGGATCTTCAACTGGTTGAAAGGTATGCAGCTGTTTTTTCTTCAACAGGGTGTTCTCCTACCTACTTTTCCTTTCATTTTCTTTTTTTCTGTTTTTTTCTCAACATATGATCAACTCATGCTGTCAAAATGAGAAAATCAACTGAGAAAATAAAATAAACTGACAGTTCTGAGTGTGGTTTCAGTCCACATATTGACAGGTGAGTGGACTGAAACCATTGGTTTCAGTCCACAAAGTTCTGAGTGGGCTGAAACCAATGGTTTCAGTCCACTCAAATGTCAATATGGGGACTGAAACCAATGGTTTCAGTCCACTCAACTGTCAATATGTGGACTGAAACCATTGGTTTCAGTCCCCATATTGACATTTGAGTGGACTGAAACCATTGGTTTCAGTCCACAGAGTTCTGAGTGGATTGAAACCATTGGTTTCAGTCCACTCAGAACTCTGTGGACTGAAACCAATGGTTTCAGTCCACTCAACTGTCAATATGGAATGGTTTCAGCCCACATATTGACAGTTGAGTGGACTGAAACCATTGGTTTCAGTCCACAGAGTTCTGAGTGGACTGAAACCAATGGTTTCAGTCCACTCAAATGTCAATATGGGGACTGAAACCATTGGTTTCAGTCCCCATATTGACATTTGAGTGGACTGAAACCATTGGTTTCAGTCCCCATATTGACATTTGAGTGGACTGAAACCAATGGTTTCAGTCAACTCATGTCAATATGTGGACTGAAACCAATGGTTTCAGTCAACTCATGTCAATATGTGGACTGAAACCAATGGTTTCAGTCCACTCAGAACTGTCAATATGTGGACTGAAACAAATTCAGTCCACATATTGACAGTTCTGAGTGGACTGAAACCATTGGTTTCAGTCCACATATTGACAGTTCTGAGTGGACTGAAACCATTGGTTTCAGTCCACATATTGACAGTTCTGAGTGGACTGAAACCATTGGTTTCAGGCCCCATATTGACATGAGTTGACTGAAACCATTGGTTTCAGTCCACAGAAGAAAGTTCTGAGTGGACTGAAACCATTGGTTTCAGTCCCCATATTGACAGTTCTGAGTGGACTCACACCAATGGTTTCAGTCCACTCAGAACTGTCAATATGTGGACTGAAACCATTGTTTTCAGTCCACTCAGAACTGTCAATATGTGGACTGAAACCATTGGTTTCAGTCCACTCAGAACTTTCTTCTGTGGACTGAAACCAATGGTTTCAGCCCATCTTAATACAATAATTATCTTAATACAATACTACGGAGTCAATACTAATGATGTTTTTATATAATTGGTTTTAAAGGACAGATAGATATATGCTAAGATGAATAATATGGATGTTTTTGGATCAACTATTATTGAGCATTCATTAGAAGAAGAAAGTTCAGATTTTCAGCATGTGGGTTGTGCAGAGAAGGAAGTTGATGTTGACCAAACACAAGCAACAGAATCAAATTTCAATAGTGTTGGTAGTGCATTGGATGAAACTGTTGAAGCACCCACACAAGCAGATAATGTGTTGTATGTTGGAAAGAAGTTTCAATCTATAGAAGAGGCAGAAGAATGCTATACAAAATATGCTGGTAGCAAAGGTTATAGCATTAAGAAAAGAGGAAGTGAGCGAAAGGGTACTAGAGTTACGGAAGTTGATAATGTCATATTTGCATGCACTTGCGAAGGAGCTCCAAGCAAAAAGAAGGTAGAAGATAAAGACATAAGTTCAATGAGAACAGATTGTAAGGCGAGGATGCGGGTGAAAAGAATGAGGTTTGATATAGGGTGGGTGGTTACTGTTTTCGATGATTCACACAATCATCCTATGATCAGCCCTAGTAAAATGAGTCTAATGAAGTCAAGAACTAGTTTTTCAAGTGCTGCAAAAACGTTGACGGAAGTTTTTGCTAAAGAACAACTGCAAATTAACAAAATCCCTCAGTTATTTGGTGGGGCTGCCAACTGTCCGTTTAATAGTAGAAAGTGTTACAATCATTTGAGAAATATCAGAGCTGAATATAATGATTGTGGAGATGCTCAAGCTGTGAGGGTGTATTTTGAACATGTGCGGTTGAATGATAGTAATTTTTACTATGCAATTGATTTTGATGATGTTGGGAAAGCAGTTAACTTTTTCTGGATTGATGGAAAATCACGGTTAGCTTACAAACAATTCGGAGATGTTATCACATTTGATACAACATACAACACAAATAGGTATAAGATGCCATTTGGCCCTTTCACGGCCACATGAGCTATATTTTTTTACCGTCCATATTCAAGTGTGGGTCGTAGCAGTCTCCTATTGAAGGAAACATAGGCAGTGGTCCATCCCAGGTTGCGGTTGTGCCTAAGAATGGTATGCCGGACAAGAGATCTTTATATGAGTTCTGTGAATGTGAACTCTAGGTGGATGAGTTTCAGGTCCAACTTGACTCGTGCTAATACATGATATCATCTAATAGTTTGGCTAAGTATAAGATCCATGTTCCTAATCGAAGGCTGTAACCATGTCCATATTTTGACTAATTCTGGGGTTATGTAGTAGTACTAGTAGAATCTGTACACGCCTCGCGCATTGAGAAAGCTTAAGTTAACTGTAAGTTAAATATGAAGAATCATTTGACCATAGCATGCATGGAAATTTCTTGTCAGTTTTTTTTGGCTTAAGCAACAAAAGGCATTTAACCTTACAAATATAATGTAACAATCTGGATTAAATAAATATACATACACAGAGAAATTCTCACCTTTCACTAACGCAAAAAACCACATTCAATCGAATTGCAAGACCGCCTGAACAACGCCTTCATGCATTAATCACAAGAAACCTTGAACCCAAATCCCACTGTCAACTATAAAAATTTTAGACGACATAGTACAATACTTTGAAACTCAAATAGCATACCAAACTTGGTCGACTTGCTCTTGTTATGATGGTATATAAATTCCCCAAGTATGTTTAGAATTAAAGCACCACATAGTAAGTATGTACATCACAGTGAGTTAGTAATTACGGTATGCTCTACACAAACAGATGTGCACAAAACAGATTCTATGGTATTGAAAGCAGAATTAATCCCAATCAGCATCAAAGAAACCAGCATCCTTCATCTCAGAGTAGTACACGTTCTCTAGCCGCATGTCCTCCTCCTGTACCAACATAGCAAAAAGGGGTAAATATTGAAAGATTGATGAAAAATGGAACAACAAAAGCTTTATGCAAATGAAAAAGAGATTGAGGTTATCTTTGATTGAAACAACATAGGGTGTTATAAAAACCAACCTGGAAAAAATCTGCTAGAAACGTTACATACAAGAAAGGAAGATAGAGAGAGTGATAGCACACTGCCGCAAGATCAAATAACCTGTACAAGAAACAGAAACAGACATTGGACCGTTTGGCATAATATCTTCACAATATTACAAACCAATGAAATTCTATATTTTCAAAAAAGGTCAATAGCTAATACCAGAATCCAAGCCCAGCTCCATTTTCAACAAGCACGCAGGCAAAAAGTGATACCACATTTAATAACAACATTGCACAGATGTAATTGTAGAAGGCAGGCCTTGCTGTATAGGGAAAAGGAAAGAAATTACAGGGTGCAAGGAGACAATAGTTGAAAGAAGAAAACCTAGATTTGTATGAAGACAAATGATTATTACCTGGCAACCTCTCTCTCCATTTGGAGTGGTGCATGAACAAAATGAAACCATATACCGCACTAAGCAATAGCTTGTGGACAATCCACAAACCCCACTTGACCCGATGCACGGTCTCGTGGTCGTCAATGAAGAGGGGAACCCCAAAACCAAACACATAGATCGCCTGAAAAGTAGACACAAAGCACTAAATTCACAAATGTCATATACTACATAAGTGCCCGGATGCATCTAAGAGGAGACAGATCCAAATTTGAGGAAGCACTCTTCTGCTTCTTTCTTTCCTGCCATTAGTAATCGATATACAAACATGTTTTGGAGCTGCTGCTGCAAACACGCTCACAACTTGCAAGCCATGTATCTTATGGCCTAGATATCTAAAACTAGCCAGCCCTACATGGCTTATTAGGATAAATTTTCAAAAAAAAAGTCAAATAACTAAAAATAATTACGAAAATCGATCAAATTTAAAAATACTTGTCGAATCAACCAAAGTTTTGTCACGTTTACGATCCAAAAAAAATTTGCGCTGATATGACAGACAAGAAACGAACATGGCCAGAGTTGGCAAACATGACAATCTGTCGAGTCACGAAGCAATTTAGAATTGAACGAGTTTGCCAACCCCGACCTTTCACCCCTCTTGGGATGCTAAGTCAACAACCCACCGCCCCTTTATTAACACCAACCCGTGCCCCAACCCATTCAAGCCCGAGCAACCATTGTGTCCTAGATCGGCGTCATCCAACCATTAAATCAGCTCCCCCCATCACATAGCAGATCCGCCCCACCACTCGCCGAAGAAAACCCACATCCGTCAGGTCCCCCATTACTTTCTTGATTTCTCACCATTTAAAGGGTTTTAATCTATTTAAGGTAAAATTCTTATGAGATTTACTTGAAATTTTTTTAAATGAATTGTTTCTTAAAGGATGCCATTAGCAGAGATTTGATATGAATTTTAAGGCATGGTTCAAATTTGCCTAGAAATTTACATAATTGATGAATGTTGAAATTTGGCAATAAATGTAGTACGAAATTCGTGCACGATATAATTATGGTATAAATATCATGAAATCCGTTCACAACTAATTTACAACCAATTTACTGCATAATAAAAGTGCAAACACATTATTATGTCATAAGTATATTATAAATATAATTATGATATAATTATGATATTGTTTGTATAGATTTATAACAATGACCCGTTGGTTGAATTTTTGTTGCATGTTATTTTGATGAAAATTTACTGATAGGCGCCAATCACGAACCCAAATACGTAAGGGGGACCGTTAAGCCTATAATGGTTAGAAAACCGTCAACATGTACTGAACTGCTATTAGATCGGATATACAAGGTAATCAAGATCAATTGTCATGAGTATTGTCTTAACCTGGTGTGCACAAAACTACCGTTGTAACGGAGCACAAAACTACCGATGTGTTTATTATCAATGACGATAATATGAAAACACCTTAACGTGGGTGAATTTCAATTGTCAATTGAACTTTTTATGTAAATGAATATCATAATCAATACACAAGTGGTTGAATCACAAAGCACATTCGCATGTATGCTCGTTTTGCCGAACAACTAAACAAGATTTATTTCTTCTTCAAATCAAGAGCGTTATCACATAATGAATATGATGGGAAAGGATGCTCTTACAATCCATAACATGATGAGAATATAAATGCATAAGTATCGATAACGTACAAGTATCTAGATGTCATTATGGAAAGCAATTTTAAGATCAGTTATAAGATTACAACCGATACTATCAGGAAAGGATTTCACTAGTTTAGTAGTTTACTAGTATGTTTTGGGCATTGGACCACATCCATCAAAGAATTCACGCATTGTCGGTGGTCCTAAGTATAGATGGCACTAACTTGTATGGAAAATATGCCAGTTATTTTATCATAACATGTTCAGACGTAAATGATAGGCTTTTTTCATTAGCTTTTACTATTGTTTTGACTGAGACCGAGCAGAATTAAAGTGATTTTTCATATACATATATACATTCATACCCAATATTCATACACACCCAACAATAATCTTTATTTCTGATTAAATGAAAGATATTCTAAGAGCATTACATGATGGACATGTCTCTGAAACATCATAAATATTCTCTGCGACATATCATCAATTTCAAGTCAAAAGGCCACAACATTTGCATTAGAAAATAACTTCTGCGTTGGGATATTGGGACTCATCCCAGTGGATTTTGATGATGTGCACAAATGATATATGGACTAACAATCTTATTTCGAGTGTATAGATTTGTTTGTTGATTGGAATCATTGCGATGCAAATCGAAGAACCTAAAGCCACGATCAAGAACTCTACAACTTGAAGCATATGATGATCTTAGAACGTGAATCAAATGAAGAGCTGAGAACAAGAGAAGTTAACTCAAGATCAAGAATAAAGATGAAAAGCTAAAGCTATGGTTGAGTAATTGCATAGAAATGTAAAGCCATGGTATGTTACACACACATCCAAAATTCAGTGAAAAATGTTTTTAAAATACATTACTATATATATTTCTATAATATAATTTTTATAGAATTGTTTTGAATTATTTTTAAGTATATATTTGAGGGTACCCAAAATAACCGACTATTTTGGACTGATAACTGACTATTTCCTACAAAGATTTTCTCAAATCTCTCTGTCAAAATAATAGCCGACTATTTGATAAAATAGCCGACTATTTGATAAAATAGCCGACTATCTGGGTCAACTTAGGCCATATTTGGAAATCTGCCTTGATTTTTGCTAGCAGTTAGTGTTGACTCTTAGAGCTCATTTCAAGCTGTTTTTGAGCAGATTTCAAGCTTCTATTTGCCTATAAATAGATGGGGATTTCAAAAGTTTAAAACAACATTATTCTAATTGAAGTATTCTCTTTATTGCTCAAAAGCTCCCAAGCTCTATTCTTTGTGTTCTAAATTCAAAAGGCTACTGTTTTTAAGTTGTGTTCTAATCATTTCTAAAGATCTTTTTCAGCTATCTTATTTAGCCTTTTTCATACTTGTTTATTTTGATCTCCAAGCTAAAACGCTTTCTTTCAAGATTCAAATACAAGTCTTTTTATTTTAAATCTTTGAACGAGGTTTAAAGTTCATTTTTTTATCAAAGATTAAAATACTTGACTATTGATCTCTAAAGCCCAAGAGCTATATTTTATAGAATCAATTTTCAAGACAATTTTCTTTTGATAAAATTCGTTTTAATCGATATCGTATATTTGATCAAAAACTTTGATTTTCTTTAGCCACGTTTCACTCACATATACTATTGGCTATAGAAAAATCGTGTACTTCTTTTTATATTTGTTGCAAGTCTTTGAAGAAGACGTATTGTAATTTCCTGTGATTATAAAGGAAACACGTGTTAAGTGGAAATCCTAATTGAGTATAACTAGGTGTTGGAAATTCCTAACAAGTGAGGCTAGGTGATTGTGCGAAGTACTCTTCATTTGTGTTGAGGCAATGTTTGCTCTCGTTGAGAGCTAGTGGATTGGTTGCTGGAGAAGGATACAGTGGGCAAGTGAGACTTGCGTATCCGAACCAGAGTAAAATCGTCGTGAGTTTGCGTTGTGACTTTGACTCCTTAACTCTTTTAATGTTGTTGCTTGAATCATTTATTTTTCACTATTATTCTAATCTCAAATCAAGTAAATGATATCGTTGATTAAGTTCAAATTCGAGGCAACTCAATTTGTAACTTAGGCAACACATAGAAGGTTTGTTGTTTATCGAAAAAGGTTATAATTATTAACAACCCCCCTTCTAGTGTTGTTTGCAATCCACAGTATCCAACATTCTAGTGGGCCAATTGTGCATCAAACACGCTTACAATGAGCATTGTGCAAAGACAAGGGCAGAGTGCATTGTAACCGATGATTGGATTAATAAATGTCAGACATGTAGGTGTACTTTGCACGCAGATGATGGGAACAGTTTTTATATCATGATAATAAATTGCTCTGAAAGCTTTAATTAGGTGTTGTAAGGTGCTCGAGCTTTAACGATACAAGTGTTGATTGCCAAAACATTTTACATGCTCAACAAATATTTCTACCATCGTCGAAAGGCTGGACAGGCTTGAATCACAAATTTCATGACAAAGACCTACGAAATTCTAAGTGCACATGTAGAAAGAGGTTTCTACATCACACGTGTCGTTGAGTATGAATGACGGGTTGTGAACAATAAAGCCCTTGCTTATATCGTGACAATACAAGCCGAGATTTATAATTGTATATGCAATATTCTGATGTTTCAATACATACCCTATGCATATGTGATCGCTGCAACATCAAGACAGGAATATGATGCAGGTATATCCTATATCCTACTTATCGTTTTGTTCACCCTTATACAATGTGAGAAAGTATTGAAGTTTATATAGCCAAATATTTCACCAGATACCTAATTCATGATTTTTGAAGGACTGGGATCAACGTAGGATAACTCACCTTGTCAAAAGAATGGCACCCAATCAGTCACCATTATTACGCATTCATGGAGCTATTGATATACCTCAGGCGGGAAGCATGCAAAATAGGTGGAGCAACTGCAAGCAGTTAGGTTATTACAAATCTTGTTTACCGAAATCCACCTCACACAACAACGTAAGTAGAACATAACTTATATTGTATTATATCCGCACATATGTTCTCTTTACATTGCTTGTATTTTTGATATTTCTGTGCTCTATGATGCATGCATATTTAATGTATTTACATATTACAAGACTCACATGGAGAAGGCGGGGCCCATATCTGATGATGTCTAGTATTATTATGTTCACCATCGTTTTGCATAGCCACGTATAGACATGTATGAATATTCATGATTTAGTTGTTTGCATAATCTTGGTATTTACAATATTAATCTTTCTATTACTTGAATGGAGCTATTATTAGAGTTGTAGATCACATGCGTGCATATTCACATTGGATTATAGAGTATGAGCATGTCACATATTATGTTGCAATGGTTGAGTTCACCGCATGTGCTTCCTTAAAGTGGATTAGACTAGACTGACCGTTAATTACTGCATTGGTGGAGAAATAGAGGCCTAAGAACAACACATTTTATCTTCGATACGATGAGATGACGATCACGCTTCATGTCATGGCAATCATTACGAGACCACATGTTGTCGGCCATGATATATATCATATTGAACGGCATTCTAATTAAGAGGATTTGATGGTGCGGTTTATGGACCAAGCTTTCATCAAAAACCAACATACCCAAGTCAAGCTTTCCTAGCTTCGAGAAACTATTATGGAACACGAAAAAACCACAAATTAACGTGTTCACTATTGTGCTCATGCTTACATTCTCCATATGATGGAAATATTATTGGTTCCGTATCCAAGTAAATATTCAGTGCACCTGCGGTGGTTAACGAAGCTGGAGAACTTTAGATTAGCTTCATAGTACTTATAAAGAAGTGCACTTTTGCACACATGAATGCAGAGTTAACAAAGCTCACATATGAAAACTCGAGAGCTGTACATAAGCAGCACGTTGTTAGATGTAAATGCTTCTTTACTTATTTAAAAAATTTAATATATATATTGACATTCGGTTACACATTTCGTGTTTATATGTATGGTCTTGGGAAGATTGCATATAGAAAGACCAATACCGATGAGTTTGAATTAAATGGAACCGTCCGATTAGGATGCAGATGGACCTTGCGGCGATCTGTTCTAATCAATCCTCACAGAAATCTTGATCTATACCAAATGAGCTTGACTCATTAAAGATGTTCCAAGTTTTAATTACTCTTTACCGCATGTTCAAATTTCATAGTCAACTAATTTTAGTGTCATTCATGTTTAAGTTATCTGAGAGCCATAACAAGAATACTTCGAGCATCTTACAGATAAATGTACTACACATTCTGGAATTTAGCGTGCAAGGGTACCAATTTTCTGTTAGGAGACCGTTGAGATGCATATAGCCAATCGTGTTTTGTGACAATTTGAAATTACTCAGTATATCCCAATTCCAATGCAGTATTATACATGTGAAGACCGGTAGGACATTGTGTCAAAAGGAGCAACTCTTCTTTACGATTGGCTGCTCAGAGAACAATGAGTTGTTGAGATGTGGATGCCCCTTACCTAATTAAAAAATTACATGAGTGTATTGGAGGATCATCAGAAGGTGAATATTCAATATGCAACAGCTCACATACTCCTACATGTTATGTGGACCAATAGAGCACCAATTGACAAATATTATCTATATAATCATAATTATGTGTTTTTGTCCTTATCATATCTTTGTTTGCTTTGCAGGTTGATCCGTTCCTTGAAATTGACAATTTGGTTTTACGGTCTTCACGAGATCCAGACCTATCCATTAATGATCTTACATGAGTAATATTAGAAACCAGATTACATCAGTGATGAATCGTAAAAGGCTCCTTCTATCCAATACCGAAATGGGTCATCTTCGTCGATTTCATCGAAGCGAATCAACACGACATACGATTCCTGATGATGAAGCAGGATCATCTCAACAGAAGCAACAAACGTAACTAGACATAGAAAGAACCACTACAATCCATCAGGAACACCTGCTTATCTACACACACAAATCACGATCAACCATTGTACGACGAAACAATAACGAAGATAGACCTTCTCCAGTGCACAGATTCACTTTTTGTTGTTATTTGATATGATCACCATTGGTTGTTTACGAGTGTTTTATATATTGGGATGAAATGTATTGAGATTTTATTAAAAATTGCATTATATGTGATGTGATTATATTGGATATTGTATTGGGATTTTATTGAATATTGTATTTGGATATTTACATTTTTATTAAATATATTGCATTGAAATTGTATTTTGTGTATGGGTGGATTTGTAGTTAATGGGGGTGTTTACATCACCATTGGTTGTTTACGAGTGTTTTATATATTGGGATGAAATGTATTGAGATTTTATTAAAAATTGCATTATATGTGATGTGATTATATTGGATATTGTATTGGGATTTTATTGAATAATGTATTTGGATATTTACATTTTTATTAAATATATTGTATTGAAATTGTATTTTGTGTTTGGGTGGATTTGTAGTTGATAGGAGTGTGCATGTGATGGTGTAGGAGTGTGAATTCAGAGTGTGTTGGATATTGGTTTATTCCAATTTATGTTTTAAGAGTTAGATTACACATGACCTCAACATGATCAAATAACCTTGAAAGTAACTTTTCCTAATACACTCAAGTATCTCAAATACTTAAACTTTAAATTCCAGCTTTCATTAGTCAACTAAGACTAATTAATATTGTTTCACAGATTTGAAACATTAATTGACTACTAGGACAATTAGTCAACTAATGTAATTGATAATCGACTAATAGGACAATTAGTCGACTGATGTAATTGCTAATCGACTACTGCAGTACGTGAGTTTTTTAGGCTTGAATGAGCGGGCTATGCACAAATTGACCGGGTTGCCAACCCGGGACATTTTGTCAGCTAGGAAACCAGACAACAGCTAGCTAGCTACTGGTTGCTCTCTAGTAAGCAGTGACAATTAACCACGATTGGGAACCCCAGTCAATTCAAAGTGGCTAGGGTTGCCAATCCCCGTCATCAACACAGAATTTTCTCCGGTGCGCTCACGTGGTAAAACTAAGTCGATTTTAATAAATATTTTTAAACTTGATCGATTTTTATAATTATTTTTAATTTTTAGCTTTTTTGAAAATTTGTCTGGCTTGCTAAGTTTATTTATCACAAAGATCGGTATTATTTCAATTAGAAGTCAGCCAGTTTCCGGATAAGAATTATCAAATTGCATCATCACCGTACTCATCATCATCATCTTTGGGCTCTGATATGGGGAACAAGATCCCACGAAATATGCAAGAAGATTATAAAACTTGAAGTAAATAGACACCAAGTTATTGGCCATGGAAACAACAAACTAGAGAGCAATAACAGTAAATCCTACACTGGTTGGAAGGCAGAATAACCCCCATTGTTGGTCATGCAGCTTAAGCGAGTGCAGCCAAGGGGCGATCCTTGAATGACCGCGTTTACAAGGGGAATGAAAGATAATAGAGTTGCCTAGCCTAAAGGAGCGACGAAGAAAAGTTTGCTTACAAAATTTCATTCCACGCAAAGAAGAAAAGAAAACAGATCAAGCTGAATGAAACACATTCTGTAAATTTGATAAGATCTACTTGTTTAGCAATTTAGAGATAGGAATGTACTTCATAGCTCATAAAAGTCAGCTCAGCATTGGATTGGCTAAAAATATAGATATGGTGTCGTCGTCATAACTTATAGCCAATAAGACCGTGATTAAACTTGAAATTGAATAAGTGTTGTGTATTGAAAAATATCTTGCTGCCTGCGTATTTCGTCTCTTTTCTCTATGTTCCACCCAATCATCTCTTTCGTCTTCTGCTTGCCCCTTCTCATCATGTTATTAAAGATCTCACGTATATGCTACACGACGCTAGACCCATAAACTTTCTCTCAGCTCTCATAATTTTCTTTCTTTAGTAGGGTAATTTACGATATGCCATTTTCCTAAAAGACTTTTCTTCACTTGGGCCTTTGCTGCCTTCTCTCGCATTCAAATTTCTCTCTTTAGAGGGTCAACCAGCCATATGTCGTTTTCCTAACAGACTTACTGGGTAAGCTATCATATTTTAATTTCCTAAGACTTTTCTTCCCTTGGACCTTGGCCACCTTTTACTATCCAATACAGATAGCCAAGCCAGAGTTGTGTAGCATATAGTGCATTCTAAATCAGAACAGCCATGAAACAAACTCCATATTGTGAAGTTTTTACAGAAGTTGATGAAATTTCATGATCTGCCATTACCCCGTCACCAACTACCCAGGATGGTGGCAAATTCTTTGCAGAGAGCATACAGACACAAAACTATACAATTGAAAGAGACAAAATGAATATTTTATTAAAAGTGTAGGACATTTTGTAGTTATCTGGTAACAAGGCAGTTTGATGCCTAAATCACACACATTTCCACGCTTGATTATATAATGAATGTTTTAATGAGCATTCCGGATCACTAGTCAACTTTACATGTAAGAATTTCACTTGAGAGAATAAATATCAGAGTCAAAATTACTAGTTTATCGGGCATGTCGTAACCCGCTATCTGAATGTTATGGCTAAACTAAAGGGGATCAACAATCCTGACGTGGTGGCATTCCCAGAAAACAAGATATAGAGAGTATGTTTGGAGTACAACAAATAAGGATGAACTAGTTCATACCCTAATAATTTTGGGTTCTTTTTCATTCTTGGCAATTCACCAATGTTGTGCATAACATTAACTAAAAATCTTGAACATATCTAGTTTTAAGAAGTGATCAGAGATGTGTGCAAACAATAAGCTACGTTTCTGTGGTAGCCAACCGGCCTTCTAAGATTGCCAAGCCCAAAACTACCCGATTCGGCGCGAACAGAACTTTGCAATTCATCAAAGCTTGGTGTCAAGATGACTCTTGATGGCTAGCCATTAGAGTTGTCACACTCGGTGCCTTATTACGGTGTAACAGTTCCCCATATATGATCATTTTATAGGGAAATCCTTGGACAACATGACCATGGAGGTTGAATATTTTGGGGATCTTCCTTAAGTTGCAGAAACAGAAGTATTTAAAGAAATTATTTTCAATGGAAAGTTCATGAAATTTCGTTGTTGGATTTGACACGGAGACAAAGCTAAATAGAAACATGGGGGCACCGCCCCCCAAACTTCTAAGAATATCAGAGTTATACCAAGTGTTCATATTTCATCATCCTAAAAAATTGAGTTGTTAATGCTAACCACATCCTTGGTAACATTCCAGATATGTCTTTCAAATCATTCTCCCAATAAAATTTCTCATCTATACGAGTATTAATAAATATATTTTCTACTTTGAAGACTTCATCTCATCCAATAAGTTAGTAACACAATCAAACCCTAGCAAACAAATTTGTTAAGTAATTCACACAACATTATGTCTACAACCTAAAAGGATATAATCAGGCACCCAAACCGCAACTATTTTCTGGTCTATTTGTTTCTAGCATTTTTGGAAGTTTTATTTTGTATCCCCCCCCCCCCCCTTGGGGGGGTGCGCTTTCCTCGTAAATATTCACAGCACTTCTCAAGTTTCCTAGCTCTTCCCCTCCATATCTTCCTCCCTTTGTGTATAATTTAATTGCAAGAGGTCTAGCTTAGCAAATTAATGGAAAAGTACATAAAGGTATCACCTTTTTCTTCGTTCTTTTTCTTTTTCTGGTTTATTATAATTATAAATGTTTTATTATTGTGTGCTTACAGATTCATTGCTCAAGGTTATTAAAGTATAAATATGAAAGAAGTAAGTGTTCATCAGTGTCGCAAAATAAAAAAATCCGCAACGATTGAGGAACCCAAATTCTAAGTATGACTTATTTAACATATTTTATTGAATTTGTCTACCAAAGTTGGCAAAAGTTTCTGCTTTTCTTTTTTTCAAGGGAATTAACATTGAATCCCCGGAACAAATAGTAGCTAACATGACAGATATTGGGTTGCAAGCAAAACGATAGTTAGCTTCCGATCTCAAAATCATATATAGACTTCATACTTGTCGCCATTATTTATTCATCGATGCTTTCTTAACTCATTTTCCTTTTCCGTTTGAGTTCAATTGGCCCACCCACCCACACGCACAACAGAGCTTACTCCATACCCAGTTTGACGAGTCCTGAATTGCTCTGAAGGTTTTTCGTGAGCTGGGACCATGGTAGTTCATGCATCTAACAGCGCTGCCATAATGGTTCATAATACATCAATTCTGAGACATGATACACTTGCTATATTACGTGTTTTAGCCAAGCACATGGAATATATTTTTTCAGTAAATGCTTGAGTTGAGATAAAATGTTATATCATAACTTTCAGCCGAAGGATGCATTTGGGCCAAAAAATATGTTCCATCCAAGATGATCTATCAACGTGGCAAAATGTTTAGAATAGTTTGTTAAACCTGCTGATCATTTTAAATATAACTCATAGATCATTTTAAATATAACTCATATAGGTTTCCAATTGTTCATACACAGAATCAAAATTTTCTAAAAATATACTATCGAGAAAAAAAATCAAAACACCGTTATCTTTTATTTCAGGTTTAAGGGAAAGCTAAAGATCGTTGAGTGGAGAGAATGTGTGTGTGGTAGGATTGAAAGTTTTGATAACATCTGCTACAAACTCTCTCATTAAAGGGTGTTTTTCTATTAGAGTCTCATTAGCAGGTGCTAAGTAATCGCTGGCTTTCCCTAAATAACATCCTCTTGCACATTAATTACCATAATTCTAGAAAGACTAAATTTTCTGACCTTTGACGTGTTTTGAAGAAACCACCTTTAACTTTTTTTCCCGTCTAAACCCCCTGAATTTTTTGTTTTAGAATAAACCCATAACAGCATCTAACAATGTTGGACATTGAAAAAAAAATTAACATGACAAAAAAATTATTTTGTTCTCTCGATATTAAAAAACAAAAAATAATGTTTTTTAAAAACTATTTAACATTGATGAGAAAACTATTTTGCAAAATGTATATGTAAAAACTTTGTTTTAAAACATAATCTAACACCATTCAGAGCTGTACGGGGGTTATTTGGAAAAGGTAAAAAGTTCAATGGAGTTTAAAGGACAAAAAAGTTCAAGGGAGTTTGATCACAACATGTCAGAGTTTAAGGAGGTTTCTTGAACTTTAACCGTTTAGAAATTATCATTATATGATGGATTTGAAAACTTAGATCAATTAACAGCATGAGTATCAGTAATTACATGCAAGATACATTATTCGGTGACTTGAGATGTCGACTAAATGTGATAACCCTTTAATCTGATTTTATGGCTTTTTACCATGATTTGGGAATATTGAAACTTTCGATTACCTTATCTATTTAGTTGTCATGAATCGGCGGCAGTGTGTGAGCATGAGCACGCATGTTTCTTTTTCTTCTCCTTTTTTGGTGGTTGTGGTCATCGTTCTTTTCACACAAAAATAATTGGTTGCGGCGGCGGCGGCAGTTTTGAAAGAGTTATGCATAGGAGGAGGTAGGTAGCATTATGGTGGGAGCCATGCACTCTCCAAAACTCTTAAGGGAGCAACCGGCTGTGGAGTCATACATACACAGCTCCATCCTTGGCCAACGATATTTTTTATTCTTAATGCTTTTGGATCACACTAATTAAACTCATATTCTGAGATAATTTATTTACAAAACTTGGTTGCACATTGAGGCTTAGACGGTTAAAAGTCATTTCATGTTTACTTGTTCTCATGTTCAATGTTCTGGCTTGGAATATTTTCTGCAAATGAACACTCTTAGTTCTCATGTTCCCTTGTTCCATATAGTTATCCACCTATTTACAAATGCAAAATATGCATTATTTTACATTACAGAACTTGTGGCATATAAAAACCAACCCTAAATGCATTGCAAATAAAGCTAACACAATTTTTTTTAGTTGGTACAGGCCTGAGTTATGAAATTAATCAACCTTACAGCCTTGTTAATTGATGTGCAAAAACATGATGCTCTTCTAGAACTTACATTCAATGTTAAAGTATTAAGTAACACTGAACAGAAAAGCATACCTTCAGTAGCATATCACCGGCAACTATGATGCCTGAGGTGACAAAAGTTCGTGTCAAAGCGTCTGATCCAGTAGCTTGATTTCCTTGAAGTAAAAAGGCCACCAGGCTAACTTCCATAAACAACATTCCAGAATTTGTGAACAGTGATAGCATATTCCAAGATGACTGCTTAGCAGGATTGCATTGCATTGCCTAGGCACAAAAGATAAAGTTAGTCCAATAGTAAGATATGTTGATGGATGATATTGAGTTCTCCATCACTACATCACAACTCCAGAGTTGGGATGAGGATTAAAGAAAATATGTTTATACTTTATCCCCCTCAGGTTCAGCATCCTTTTTATGGGGCAAAAGTTAGGCATTTTGCATGGAGGTGTTTATTTATTTAATCCGTTTTATGTGCATCCGATTGAATTTGAACCTGAGTTGCCCTGTTATCAATGTTGGGTTTCATGCCACTACTACACTGCTCCAAAGTTGTAATGAGTGTTGAGGGAAATATTTTTGTACTTTAATAGACACAAACAAAAAAATTGCTGGATCAGTTCATCCATTATGGGGTCGCCTGGCCTATCCCAAAGATTGGACCAAGAATGAAAAGAATATTAACACTGCCTCAAGAGCAAAACGTCATGCCTAAAATTTTAGGCAAATTCTTAATGTTTACCCCCAATGAGAGTTTAAATCGATATAGTTTAAAAATCAATGCAGAACTCCATAAAATGTCAAATATCATTGACATAAAAGTAAATTTTTAAGCATAAAAATTGCCTATTCAGTGAAACAGTTTGCTTCATACGAGTCATACTGCTTAGACTGCTAAGAGACGTACAGTCAAACTGTAATACAATCTAGACAATGGAAAAATATTACCACACTGAATACATAAAATTCAAGCAGCTTTCTTAATAATTAATTTTAGGCGTATGGAGATTGCAATACATTACAATTGATTAAAATTGGAAGTTCTGCTAGAGACTTCTAGCTCAGGCTACAGTTTACTTAGAGGACAAAAGCTATTTTTTCTTAAGTGAAACTATAAGTTTAATTATAAAAGCTTATATTACTCTGTAAAAGAAATATATTTTCATATGCTTTAATACTGAACAATCATTTACATAAGCCATGGTTGAAGCAATGTGAAATATAGTTATTGTTATGCATTGATGGATGCTCACTAGCTAATTTATAGTTCCATAAAACAATCTGACATCAATGGACATAGCTTATTTCAATCTAAGAAGAATTTGCAGAACACATAACGAGGAGGATAATAACATGCAATGCAGTACTTTAAAAACGAGAGAACCGATATCGCTCTAATAGCTGTTATCACAGACTTTGGCCAGGGCATGAACATTTCTGTAATCTCGCTATTCCCACCATATCGATTACTATATTTCTGACTGCATCTCATATTATTATCATGGCACTAACCATTGTTGTAAAAAATGACCTAAACACATGTCTGCACAGGTGTGTTCCTGCAGCCAGACGGCTTTGAAAGTTATGCCTTTGGGGGGCAGTTCATGGGAATATGCATATTCATTTGTATAATGAATTATCTGGGTTCTAATGGGTTCGACATAGAAGTTGGGTCCAACCCACACCCGCTTTACATTAAGTGTCCCTCTTACTCCAATGATGAGATCACACCCAATGGCAAAACAATAATTTTTTGGACAAAATAGCATATCTGTAATTTCTGGACACGGACGTTTTTGTAATTTTGGTGTCCAGTGACAGATCTATAATTTAGGCTGAAACCCCTAGGTCGGATGTATTTTGGTAATTTAAGGGTGGCAGCTCGTTAGGAGTTTATTATAAATAAGGGTGAGATTAGGAGAGAATTCTATGTTGAGTTTTAAAAAGAAATTGATTGAGAATAGGGATAGATCCATTAGATCTAGTGAGAGAGTGCGGCTTCCTCTCGAATGGGAGCTTGGGAGAATGATCCACCTATCAAACGTGGCCAACCTAGCTTGTATTTTAGTTTTTATCAATAAAAATCCAAAATTTCCTTTTTCTAGCCCTAAATCCTTTCTTTACCTTAAAAAATTCACCTTTCATCATAAAAATCTCTTCATTCCACCAAAATCCACCAAAAACCCTATCTTTTTACTTCAACCCTAGAAAACCTTATCAAATTGGTATCAGAACACCGATCTTAGTATCCATGACGGCGACGACAACGAAAAAGATTGAAGCCTGAGAGGAACGGAACACCGGCTTGCAATATTGGAGGTGCTGAAATTCGTAGTGGGGCAAATGTTGGAGGAGTAGAGGCGCATGTCGCCAAAGAATGAGACTATCAAGTCATATTTGAAGAGAAATGAAGTCAGCGATGCAAATCTGGGGCCAAATGCAGTGCACTTGGACAAAGGCAAGAAAAAAATCTTCCCTTTTGAGGAGTTGATTGATCAACAGGACGATCCAACTTCATATCTGGTCACCGATGGACGAACTGACGTAAGGCTTGGGCAAAAGGCGTCTCTTATGAACAAGAAAATGGAAAAAATCATCAACTTTGAGAAAGATTTGCATCCCGACGGTAAAGATCTACACGTAGAAGGCAAAAACCCTCACCAAAGTCCAAGTGTGGAAGCGGTTCCAGATGGGAGACGCATGAGACGACCACGGACGGGATGCCCGAGCTGCGGCCAACCCTGGACGGGCCGCCTAGGCCCCACAGAACCTTGGATGGGTCGCCCAGACCACTAATGGCCTGGGGCATGCCTCCCCAACCCACACAGTCGCCGGGCGGGTCGCCCAAACCCAGGCGGGCCCTAGGCGGGCCACCTTGGGGCCTGCAAGCCATGGGCAGTTTCCCAATATACAGCGACAACTTCCAAGAGCCGTGGGACCCCTGGTTTGCAGGTGAAGACCATCACAAGCCTCGACGACAGCATCTTGGGCACAACAGACCTTTAGACGAGTGGAAGGCCCACCATCATCTGGACTTCACGGGTGATGATGAAGACATTGAGTGGCCCTACAACGGTAGAGGAGACACGCAAGGCTTTGACTGAGCCAAAAGAGGCCCACAAAAAGGCAATGTCCATTCCAAAAGTAACGATGATGGTGGTGGAGGCATTCCAAGTTTCGACCCATGAGGGGACCCACACTCGAATTAGTGTGGCCTACGAACTTCATGTACCACATTAAAGACAAGATAGTTCTTTAGGAATGGAGTAATGATGAGATCACGTCCAATAGCAAAACGATAATTTTTGGACATAATGACAGATCTGTAATTTCTGAACACATGCGTTTTTTAATTTTAGGGTCCAAAGGCAGATCTATAATTTAGGCGGAAAGCACTAGGTCTGGGATAATTTAGTAATTTAGGGGGTGACAGCTCATTTGGAGTTTATTATAAATAAGGGGGAGATTAGAGAGAGGGTTTTATGTTGAGTTTTGTGAAGAAATTGATTTACAATAGAGATAGATCCCTTAAATCTAGTGGTAGAGTACGGCTTACTATCAAATTAAAACTTGGGAGAGTGGTCCACCTCTCGAACGTGGCCAACCTATCCTGTATTTCAATTTTTATCAATATAAATCCAAACTTTTATCCCTTTTAACCCTTAAAATCCTTTCTTTATCCCAAAAATCCCAGCTTTCATCATAAAAATCACATCTTTCCATCAAGATCCACCAAATATCCTATCTTTTTTGCTTCAAACCCCTAGAAACCCCTATCATCCAATCCCTAAGTCTCCTCCCTTTATACAGACCTTCATCGCCCTTTACTCAATGGCAATCCTGCCCTCCTGGGGAACTATTCCGGCAAGCAACCGTGCTCAAGAAAGTTCTTTGTCCTGCAATTTTTTCGTTTGGCAACCTGCCAGAGAAACTTCCTGCCCCCCCCCCCCCCCCCCCCCCCCAAAAAAAAAAAAAAAAAAAACCACCACCACAAAGAAAAAACTCATCCTCTCCCTTTCTGCTTTCTATTCCTTTGTATGGTTTTCCTGGTTTTTTTTTTCAAATCTTTTCCCAGCCTTCTCCAATTTTTTTAATGGGAAAATGCCTTTGGCCACCAACCTCCCACTTACACCCAAGCACGTCAAAGTGGCAAATTTAGCCAATCAAGGTTGAGACTAAAAGTCATGGCTATTAAAACTACAACTACTCGAGTAACTGGCAGAATTTGGATGCTCAAGCACAAAAGACTGTAGGAAATGTCCAACACAACTGGTGGCTAATTAACATAGATGCTTCTAATATATTCAATAAATGTTTTTTAAGGAAATGAACAAATAGAAACTGCAGGCAATTAAGAGATAAGCCTCTAATATCTTAAATTTGGGTCACCATTATTCCAGTTGTTATCAAACATTCCAGTTGTTCTCAAACCATAAGCGATGCAAGTATCAGCAAAGGATACAACTAAATTTTAGGATAGATTGATTAGACCTATCCAATTTTAAGAATATAAGGGCAAGCTAAAAAACAATAAAGAAATAATCCCAAACTCTTAACATGAAAAAATGTTTTACCGCTGTGTTAGACACTTGAATAAATAAATAATCTGATCTCATACAACCCCACCTCCTCATTTTTGGGTTTTTTATTTTTATGTTTATTTTATTTTATTTTTGGGAGGGTGTTTATTCCTTCAAACTATATTCATTCTGATCTGGCACTTCTCTCCTAGGCTCCGAGCCACTCCAAAATGCACGATTTGTTCATCTACAAGGAAAGTTCCATTAGTCTTGATCAATCAAGATAATAACTCATGTATCAACGGAAAATATGATCCCCATCTTTGTTCCTGAACAAACAACTGTTTGTAGTCCTATTAAAACTTTCCCTTTCAGTGCCAGGCCCATATGCGGTGTTCCTTTTAAATTATGTAGCCTGTGGTTAAAAGTTTCCCTCCAAAGAGCCATCTGGGTAACAACATACTAAATCAGTGGTAATAATATATAGCAGACACAGGAATTTAAATATTACAGTGTCGACTAATCTTAATCGATTTGGATGATTTTCCCCAATAACTTTGACCTGACTACAGGGAGAAAAGTGTGAACAGATAGAGAAAAAGACAAGAGAGGCAAGATCTCTGCTCCCCTTGAATCGTCGTAATTTTAACAGCTTGCATCTTAACAAAAAAAATCTGCATCGGTTATCCAAGTTTCTAGGAGCCTCGCTTCTGAAATTCCAGAAATACACCTCAAACTAATTAAACAACATGCTAAACTAATCGTTATTATTTGGTAGTATTGGTACTACTTCTTAATCATATGATATGTAGGACTCCTCAAAAACAAAAACAAAAAATGGCATGACTGACACACATGAACATGATACGCATGTCCATCTCTGACAGTTAAATATGTACAAACTATCTATAACCTTAAAACATATATATAATGAATCTTCTACAATGCTTTGATAAAAGCAAATTGTTTTAAAGATCGTTAATCAATACCAGATCCTTCTATACGTGTGACAACCCAACACACATTTTTGAGTTAGACATGCATATTTAAGAAGTACTCAGATATAGCTGAGTCATCATATCTGAAATTGGACAATTGCCGTGTCCCGTGTCTATTTATACTAATCAGTCTTATTCTTCACGTGTTTCTAATAGGTAGTTACATATAGCATAGATTCAAGATTATATCTTGGGTGCCCCTTATATTAAGCAAAATAGAATGACCCAGTGTTTGTTTGATGTTGGTATTAGCATGAAAATAAACCTTTCATATCTCAGGATGAATGCGTATTCTTATATAGCTTCTTTTTTCACTGGGGGGGTTTGCCACTTGAAACTGTAAAAAACTATTCAATATCATTGCATATTGCAGCCTTCTTTGCATTAACCTGGGATTTTGAATTTTTCTCATAGAAGAAATGGCATCTGCTGATGCAAGGGGAAAGTTTTTGATATGTTAGTAAGTGTTCCATTTTTCTATCAAAAACGTCAAGTATTTTCCAGGTACTTCTCCACATTACAAATATTTGCAGTTGTTTGAATTGCATGTTGCCCCCAAAGTAGTAAAAATAGCCTTGATTTCCAGGCAATTACAGCTAAATATTAGTCTAAATCCAATCATCTTTTTTAACTTTTTTAAGCACGAACCCTTGAAGTGCCTTCTATAGGTATCGAATGATTCCAAATGTCACATTGAATCGTCAGAAGTAACTGGAAGGGTTCTGACCAGTAGGTTTGGATTCAGTTGTACTTCCTTAGGTCCATTGAATACATTCAGCCGTATATCTTGAATTGGTAGGGTTTATTTGTGTAAGCAGGACCTGGATAGCCACAATCAAGGTTTGAGGTCTTGGGTTTGGTTTCTATTTCATTCTTCCGGAAATTTAGGTTTCGGTTTCGCCCGTTTCGATGGTTATGGAGGTTAATTTCGTTTCGTCCGTATTGGTAGTTTCGGTAGTTTCATTTTGGGTATCGGTTTCAGTTTCGGAGATTCTTTAAATATATATACACACACATTGATATATTATATATACATATAAATGCACTGATAATTTATACTAGGTATATATGTGTATAAATAGTTTAGCTGGAACTCATCTAGAACCACAACCAACCCTTCATTATTTTATTAATATAAAAGGATAACAATAAAAATGGTATGCATAAATATGACCTCATAATACAAAAAATGAATAAAATAAAGATCAAGACAAATAAACTATGCTAAGGCAAAGCATTTCTGAACCTAATAAAAAATTGGCACATTTAAATATCGAGTCTTAAAATATTTCTTATATGTGATAATCTCTCCTTCGGTTCAAAGGAAAATTTTCCATTGCAAACATCCAGATAACCAGTAATACGGTAAAAATGACCAATATGAGGCGTATAGACAACAGAATTCAGAAGCATGCAACGGCAAATTGCACCATCTGCAGTTTGAATCAAGCGTGGACGTAGACTGATGCAATGATTATGCTTATGATACCGGTCTTTAACCTGATTAATGGATAAAGCAACCAAGTTGACACGATGCAAATCAATTTTGCCTTCAACTATAGGTATTGTGTCAACTTGGTTGCTTTCTCCATTAATCAGGTTAAAGATCGGTACCATAAGCATTACATATGTCCACGTACACGTTAGATTCAAACTACAGATGGCGCAATTTTCCATTGAATGCTTAAGAATTCTTTTGTCTATATGCCTCATAGTGGCCATTTTTACTGTATTACTGGCATTTTGGATGCATGCAATGAAAATTCTTCTTTTGAATTGAAGGGATATGAGATTATCACATATAAGAAATATTTTAAGACACGGTATTTAAATATGCCATCTTATTAATAGATTCAGACATGTTTTAACTTAGCATAGTTTTATTCATCTTGAATTTTTTGTACATTGAGTTTCTTAATAATTTTATGTTCTCACTGGGCATGGCCTCGACTTGAAAAGGAAACACGAACCCTTTATTGCTGGAAGAAACCTTTTCACTATGAAAAATCTATAAACTCACTTCTTTCGGTTCTTCGAAACTTATTATCACATCCCTGGTTAACTTGTAAACTTGTAAATCTGTAACGAGTTAATATATATTTAACATGTAAAAAAACTTGTGAGCATTTATGAAATACATCTAACATTTATTAAATACCACTAACATATATGAAATACGTCTAAATATGTCTACATTTTTCTGTATTTTTCTCTGTATTTTTCAATTCACATTACACATTTTTATGTATTTTTCTAACATTTTTTATAATTAAAATTTTTACATAAGTTTTTCGACGATTTTCTATTAACATTACACATTTTTCTGTATTTTTGTATTTTTGTATTTCTCTGAATTTTTTATTCACATTACACCTTTGTAACAAAAATTAAATATTAATTAATATAAACAATAAACAATAAAAATGATGCGGCATAAATTTAACCTCATCATACAAAAAATGAATAAAATAAATCAAAAGAAATAAAAAATGGATAAAATAAACCAAAAGATATAAAAATAAAAAAATCAATCAAAAGATACAAAAATCCCATTCTAAGTTAGTATCATCTGGGTGTGATGTAGAATAGTACGATAGATAGAAATATTGTATCTGTTCCGGCCTAAAAATGATATCATCATGTTATCATATGCAGAGGACTGGCTCGACTCGATGAAATGCAAGTCATAACTACCTTGACTGCTGAACTGCCCAGTCACATTTGAACCATACATGTATTGACTATCATAATCTGCATACACATCAATGTCTATATGGTACGAAACAATCATTATGACTGCCAAAATATACATTAGAATATGATTCATGAATGGCAGAATTAACATTTACCTCCATAATAATCTTTAAAACGTTGATACTCGTGACAATCAGAACATTCACCGTAGGTATCGTCCCACGTTCTTCACTTTGATGCTGATGCTGCCTATCATGATCTCTATACATATGCAAATGTGTTATATCATAAAATATGATCCACACTTCTCGCAGTATGGCGATCATATTCCGAAACACCACACCCTCTATCTGTAAGACATTGGTCATCGGGAGACGAATCATCATAGTGTTCTTGTCGAGTGACTGTCTTCTTTCGTTTGTACGTGAGATTCACTTGGCTGTGACTTAGTCGCGTCTGATTGCCTCTGGTCTATTTTGCTTCCGCAAGTGCTTCGTCCAACCAAGAATTCTCTATCATCAAGCAAGCTGGCTTCTGTCTCCCTGGTATCACATTAAGTTTAACTACATAAAAAATAAAAAAATTCAGCATTTGACTGTGGCATGATTATCTTGATACAGTGGCATGTCATGTCTTTTATCGATCATGTCATGATCCCATCATTTTATGTATCATCTAACAATATTCTTTTGAATTTCTTCTTTCACCCGGTCCATGGCCTCGTATGAATAACTCATCTCGGCCTTATCATCACAGTCGACCATTCGTAGAACTTTCACCAGCGACTCAAATACGGTGACAACATCAAAGGTTTTTTTCCAGAAGTCATCACCGTGAATCAGATTATACATGTTATTTCCAACGATCATATCTTTTGGTTTGAGCTTGGGAAAGTAGTAAGCATTCTTTGTGGATCATCTCAATGCAGGTGCAGAGAGTCCAAAGCAATAAAATGGATTGTAAATCTTGTCATCACATGCCTGATCAACTCTTTTTCACATGTCTCTCTTCTTATCAAACTGAGCTCACATCCTTTATTGTATATAAATCACATTACCATCTGAATATGAGCGACGATATTTTTGACGTCCTCTTTTTTGCCATATTAGAAAATATCAAATCAATACAATGCACCACACACGGAGTCCAATACAGATGCTGTCTTTTTCGCATCAGCATCTGTCCAGCTGATTTGTAGTTTGCTCCGTTGTCGGTAACTACTTGGACTATTCTATGCTCTAATTATTTCTACATATTTGTCTGTCGGTTCAAATGTGTATGGACCATTTTGGAAGCGGTTGATTGCATCTATCGAGTACAAGAACACCGACCCATAGGTAGAATACTCATCACAAGGAACTTAATAATCTTCCTTCTGTTCTGTGTTGTCCAACCATCACACATCAGTGTGCAAACCATACTCATCCCAATATACTTTTTGATCTCTTCAAGCTCTTGGTCTAAATATGTATGGAAAAGCTCCATCAACAATGGGTGGAGGAACGCCACAACCGCTTCCACAAAAGCATCTACTATGTGTTTGTACCATGGACTATTGGTCACATTGTATGGAATGTGGTTGAAGTACAAAAATTTATCAACATTTATACCAACAAAGGACCTGGCATTTTTTATGCCACCCACAAATGCATTCTTTATACTTAACTGAGTTTTACCCTTCTTCGTTAAAAGAAAAAATGTCAACACCGAATTTGAGAACACTGACCGGTCTACCGATAGGTTCAACATCGCAAGCATAACCATCCTTGAACATACCGGTAATTCTGGGGGCTAGCCCAGAGGCCCCAGACAATCCTGCTCCTATCCTTCTGCTAGCATGTCTAATTTCTTCTTCGGTATATTCTTGCATACTTGCTCTAAGAACTCTTCTAAGGTCTCTCATCTTATGGGTCTCGTCACCATCCTCATTCTCATCTGAGTCATCTGAAATTGCCTCTATAGGCCTTGCCCTTATCTCCTCAATCCTCTTCTTCTCAAATTTTTGATGTATCCTTCCTTTCCTCTTTTCAAATGTGTGCCTTAATCTATGCATGTACTTCTTTCGGTGCTTCGAAACATGTCATCACATCCTGAAAATTCCCGACAAGTGTTCATTAAGGCAAGTCACGCCTCCTTGCATTTTAAGGCAGTAGTTGCACCTTATATGTCTATGGTCGTTTCCGACCATTTTACAATGAGCCCACACAATATCCAACACTTTCTCCTTTGGAGTTCTTTGAGACATTTTAATTACTATTTATAACGGAAAGCAACATATAACAAGTTAAAATTGTAGTGAAAAATACAAACAGTTATAGTGCAAAATATTAAAAATTACAACGAAAAATTCCTTATTCAAATAGTATGACAAACTTGTAAGCATGTAAGCATGTAGCATGTAGCATGTATGTAATATATATGTAACATGTATGTACTTTGTAAACTTGTAAGCATATATTAATTTTGTAATAAATAAAAAACATTAAGCATTATCATTAGCATTAAACATTATCATTAATTATTAGTTAAAAATTGTAAATAAAATCTGATATTCACATTATTAGTATTATTAGTATTTCTTTAGTAATTTCATAACCTCTTTTTTACGATTTCTAACCTCTTTTTACTAGAAATTTTAGCATTGTTAAGTATTTATTAGTGTTTATTAGTGTTTTTAGTAGAAGCTAGAAACTAGAACGTACTTACATAGTTTGTTAAATGTATTAGTTTCTAAAATTTGTAATATTTGTCTAACATCTTTCTTACAGTTTCTAACATTAATTAATTTTTTAGTATTTTTTTAGTATTTCTTTAATAGAAAGTACCAAGAATTTATTAATATTTTACTATTTTTAATAATTTCTAACATTAATTTCTTCTTTAGTATTTTTTTACTGTTTTAGGTATTTTTGTAGTATTTCTTCAATATTCTCTTAATTTCTAAACATCTTGCTATTCACAGTGGCAGTGGCAATTTTATGTAGATTATTTTAAAAGCCATTAGAGATGTTAGCCAACTTCACGCAAGTGATAATTAATGATAACTAAGAATTATTTAAAAAAACAATCACAGTCAGTCAATGCAAAGTTATGAACACTAAGATTCTTATGTAAAATTGTAGCTAACAAAAATTTGTAACTAACAAAAATTGTAACTAATAAAATTTGTAACTAACTAAAATTTGTAAAGTACGTGTATACTTGTGAGCAAAACTAAGAATTATTAAAAATAATAATTAATGTAACTTAAAATTTGTAAATATTTGTAACTTAAAAGCAATAACATTATGCTAAAATTTGTAAACATTATGTTAAAATCTGTAACTTAAAAGAAATAAGTAACATAAAATTGTTGTCATCAAAATTTGTACCTTACATGTAACTAACAATATTAGTTAAAATTTGTAACTAATAAGATAATTTGTAACTAAAACATAATTATTAGTTAAAATCTACAAACATTAAACATTTTGCTGCTATTCAAATTAAACATTTTGCTAAACACACTCTCTCGTCCAAAAGAATATGGTAAGCTTGTAAATAAATCGCAATCTGTTTAGACCAATGTAATGTATGAATAGCATAGCAGCACTCTGCATCCCGATCATTGTTCCAAATCCAGTCAAGAAATTAAATATATTTACAAGCTTGCCATTAGTCTTATTTCTGTAGGAATAAAGCAATGGCATATGTGTAAATAAAGGAAATGTTTTGAGCAAAATTTAAAGTAAATGTGTGCTGCTGGCATGACCACCACTCAATTTGTCCAAATATTTAACGTTATTTACAAGTTTACTATTCAGTTTAAAACTGAGGTTTTAGTGTTATGGCAAACTTGTAAATATCGTTAAATGTTTGGACAAATGTTTACTGTGAATGGGTGAGCACATAAATACCTCAAAATTACCTCTCAATTATTCAGTTCTTTGTCGATTCGAATCCTCGATATTCAATTCTTAGTCCCTCGTCGATTCAGCTTGTGTAAGTCACGACGACGACGACTGCAAATGGCTAGGGCACAACAGCAAAGGCGAATGGCTAGGGCACGGCTACGTCGACAGGCTACGGCACGGCGACAGTGACAAGTTTTGGAGGGCACGTCGATGATAAAATTTTTGATGGCTTCTTTCTTCTTTCCTTGATGGTGAGCTAAGTTTTCTTCCCTCTCTATTTAAAGAACATTCTTCTCACATTGGGCTGTTCACGGAGGGAATTGTTCACTCACGAGGGGTGAGTGGAATTGTTCACTCGTGGGGAAAGAATTGTTCACTCACGAGTTCACTCACCGAAAGTTACATTGCTTGTTTATGGTTTTTTTGGGATTTTTAAAAGAATTTTTAAATTAACCATTCTTCTTCCTCTAAAACTAACCAATATCGTTCAGTATCGGCCAAAGCCAATAATGACCCCTAGTTTCAGTAACCTATCAAGACCATAACAAAACAGCCGGTACCCATGACCATCAGTCGAAACAGGTTTCCTTCCTAGGTTATAGTATCTCATATAGTTGGCCACTGACACTATGATGTGTTTAGTACATGCAAAAAAACAAAATAGAATAATTGCTAGTAAAAAGGACAACACGACTGCTCGTAATTCCCGCTCTACCTTAATCATGAGGTAGAACGCAAAGAAATTTAGGGATGTGTAATTCTTTATTTAAATGAGGAACGGTGAACACAATGAGTTATATGGAACAATAGTGTAAGCCATTTTATGATTTCACGGTGCAGATTCTATTAAACTGAGGTCAATTAAACTAAACATCCATTCATGAAACTTTGATTTGACACAATAATGCCAAGTGTTCATTTATCCAAAAAAAAAGATTGTGGTTGAACGTCTAAATGTAAGGAAATGAACTTGTAAGCTCGCAAAACTAATCAATATAATTTCAGTTGTATGTACAATTCAAAAATCACATCTAAGAGAGTGAGCAATGTGTATCAAGATTTACCCCCAATGTTGTTAACGGCGCTAGGCGAGATGGAGCGCCGCGCTGGAGCTGCAATGTAGCACCTAGGCATGGGAGCAAATAAAAACATGCGGGTATGTAATATGCGAAATAGTGGGAGGAGGGATAGAGCCCTCCCCTTCACCACTGTCATCTGTCATATTCTCCGTCCTCGTCATAATCCCAAACACGCAAGGACTCGACCGGCATAGAATCCCTCAATTGTGAGGGAAGAGAGATGAAGTGTTAAAGTTTTCTTCCTCATACCCTTTTTTTCCTTTCTTTCTCGTTCTCATCTCACAATTGACTATGGTGATGACGGTCGAGCCCCTAGGGGTGTTGTCAACACCCTGGATGGCCAGCCGCGTAAAAGGCAACAAAGGACTAAAAAGGCTAGGTCTTTCTCTATTGGGTTCAAGTTGGGCGGCTAGAAGGACCACCTCCACCTAGGCGGCTGATGGTCCGCACAACATAAGGAATGTGTGTATTATTGCATGATAAACCACAAGATTATTTAATTACCGAGAGAAGCTAATTACACCAGTGATCCACACACCATGAGCACCCTCCGTCTTCTGTCAATCTGCAACTTGTCACTGGCCTGCAGACCATTCTACAATAAATGGCCTGAGCTTCAGTACGCACTTGTTATTATAACCTAGATAACATTCTCATAGTCTCATGAACAAGCAAATGTACAACCAAACCAATGAACCTCACAAGTTATTCAGTTTATAATTTATTTTGATTGCAGCTCTCTGGCAAGTTTAATGTCATCAATTCTAACAATGGAAAATGATCTTAATTCCCCCCTTTTTTTCTTTTTAACGATCTAACCATTTAGCAAAGTTCAAGGAGCAACTGGGCTAGCTTCTAAGAGAATGAATATCATCAAAAAATTATCTTCATCTCATTTTACCATCTTAAGTCCAAGATTAATGTTGCAACTCTTTCTTTGTGATTCGAACAACACTCTAAACAGCATATATTATATGTTATGTGTCACTTCCTATATCTTGGGTATTGTTCCATATATACAATCATAACGATTGAACTCCCAATAAAATATTATTCATATCATTCATTCTATCAAATATTGTTTGCATATGTGCATGATTAGGTAAGCTAAAATTGTATCTGGTCAGATCATAGAAATGGGACACAACAAGACTTGAGGTTGCAGAATTCAGCTTGACCTCCTCTCCGTTTCTTCTACATAAATCCTAATCCTGGATTCTTTCATCAGTTAGAATCGACAAGTTATCTGTGTTTTTTAACTTCTGATGCATATTTTCAACCTATTTATATGGCCAAAATGATCTTTAGCGCCACTGTCCATCTCACCTCATTTTTTTTCTCTTCTGTGTCACATCAAGCATCATAACATTCATCACAACCTCAGACTGTTCTAATCATATAGGGCCGACTGAGAAGTAAGGCTCCCAGAAAGATTTAGCAAATTTTTATGAGAAGAGGTAATCCAAAAGTTAACCCTCTTTAGTTAGCAACAAACTACTGATGAAGGAAACTATGGGGTAGAAAGGGGGATTCGTGTGATCCTAAAAGACTCCAGACTTTTGTAAACTAGGGGACAGTCCAAAAAACAGAAGGATGATAAACTTACTAGAAAAAAATACATAAACTCAGGGGAAGTCCAGAAAAATAGAAGGATGAAACTTACATTCAACTCTAAGGAACGCATAAAGCCAGGAGCAAAAATAAACATTCCCAAGTGTTATATCAAGGATAAAGATTCATAATTGTAAAAAAGGAAAATAAATTGCTACAACAAAAGAATTTATACAAAAGGTCAACCTCATTTTGTTTTACATAAGTAGGTGAGACACCAATTCGTGATGCTAATTATATAAGAATGTGGCCTCCATACACCAGTTGATGAAATGATGAAACCAAACTGAATTTACATAAAAAGGTGACCTCCAGACAACCCTTGCTCACACTAAAGGTAGTCTTTCCTGACTACAATTATTTAAACGACTAATAATCTGCTTAAAGTTTCCAAAACAACTCCTATCCAACAAGAAATTCAGTAGCAAAGATTTTGAAATTTTTGATTTATGAAACCATTGATGATTGGTTACAAAAATGAGCCAACAATAGTACTTTATATGCACAAAGAATTCAATATAAAGGCATGTTTCCATACCAGTTAAGCTATTATGCAGCCTTCTCATTGATGTAAGAGAAATTGAAATACATAAACTCACTTAAATAAGGATTATCCCCTTTACATGTAGGAAGAATTGCATAGGCGCCAATCCAAATTAAACCACCCAATATTAAGAATTAAATTCGGTAAAACGAATGACACCTTCCACTAGGTTTATGTTTTACACCAGTCAAGCACCTAACCACCTCACCGAGAGGTGTTGTATCACTAAGGAGTTGATACGCAAGTTTTTTTTGCCGTTGAGAGACATCAAAACAATGAGTAATTGACATGTGAATGGAGCCCTAGACGTACCCAACTTTAAGTTGAAAGGGTTCCACTTATCAATAAATGCACCAATGGAATTTCTTATGTAGATGATCATCATTAATGCTCCCCTATAACTTCGTAAGCGGTCCATCACTATTACGCTATACTTAAATGAAGCTTCATTCTATTACAAGTTCATTATGAGTTGTTCATTCATTGCAACACACTCTTAGATATTTGTTTGGGGTATCCACCCGCTTTTTTGCTTTTACAATTACAATTACATCCCATTGCAAATGGTTTCTCTATTGCTAAATAAAATGTAATAATAATTAGAAATCAAGGATCAATTTTATTAGCTAGGATAAATAACATTAAATTTTAGCAATTCTTGTGGTTTTACAAGGGTTAGATGACATACAAATGAAGAATCTGCTAGAATATGAGTACAAGGCATTCAAAATTAGTACTGGATTTTGATTAAGGAATTGGTCTCGGATATACATTTGATATTGAATTAGGGTTTACAGTTTCACCTAAGTCTGACTATCCCTCATCCTCCTTACCGTTATGCAAAATCGTCAAATCCGCTTTCTTAAATTCTGCTTTAAAAATCTAGCATCCACCCATAACTAATACACTTAACATCAACTCCACCTTCACCCAAGAAAAAGAATGCACGAAAAAGAAAGACCGACATTAAAAGCCATCAATCAAAACCCGAAATTAATGATCTCAACACCCAAATTAAGTCAAACCCATTTCTCCATATGGTAAATTTTGCTAACACTTTGTCTTATTGCATGTGTTTCACTACCTGAAGTACGATATTAGTAAGGACGCCCCTTAATTATCTGGAAAATACCAAATTTTGTTAAATACTCATTTTTTTCATTTTTTACTCCCACATGCTTCTTCCATCATATTGCTACTGAAACTCTCTTTCCTCGCTTCCTCTCATAACTATGATATTAGCAAGGACACCCATTAAATTAGATGGAAAATATCAAAGTTTGTTAAATACTAATTTTTTTTCATTTTTTACCCCCACATTCTCTCTCTCTCTCTCTCTCTCTCTCTCTCTCTCTCTCTCTCTCTCTCTCTCTCTCTCTCTCTCTCTCACATCCTCCAGCCCGTCTTCACGTTTGCCCTTTCTCAAACTTACTGATCCTTTCAAACTTGCAAAGGTAGTAAAGAAAAGGAGAAGAAAGCGAGGAGAGAGAGAGTAGCAACGGCAAAATGAAGGAAGCAAGAACAAGCAAAAAAGAAGAAAATTTCAAGATTTAACAGACTTTAACTCTTCCCACTAACTCAAGAAGTGTCTCTACTAATATCATAATCCGTGAGTGTTTAGTGGCACACAACAATAATATATGGGGTGTTAGCAAAATTTACTCATTCTCTATATTAATCTCATGATTTAATTTCAAAATTATCTAACATCATAAAATATATGAGTCAACCTTTTGGCATGGAATGATGGAGCTGAGCTTGAAAACAGATGAAAGATTTAAAATTGTAGGTCCAAAAAAGATTGGGCCTACAATTTCTTCTTCCGTAAAATAGAACTAGACTTTATGTAGATGCAAATCCTGATTTTGTCAATCATGGAGTAATAAAAAATATAGTCAGAGTTGAGTTTTAAAGGCCACTGCCTCAAAAATAAACTGGTAACATAAAGCAGCCAATCAAGGTAAGGTTACACATCTTGGAGTTTCACAAGAGTTTGGCTCACACCAAAAATGGTTTCCATAACAGGTACAGATTTCTTTTGGAGCTTGGCTCTGAAATGCTGGTTTGTGCAGCTACAACACATTGTAGTCAGTAATTCTTTAAGTTAAGAAGCATATTGTCCGATTTAGCCCTCCTTTGCATAACAAATATAGCACGGAATTTCCCTGTCTTGAAAACCAATACTTGGGGGGCTTTATTGATCAACTTATGAAAGGAGGTGGTTTATTAGTTTTTAGTTAGAAATTTCATTGCATATTTCATGTGTGCGCATATGACGTGTCACGTGCGGTTCTGGTATCTACTATATGAGTAATTCAGCAACTTAGCAACTTCCAAACAAATTCAACACCAACCAAATCAGGTCAATTCTTATTAAAACTGAGTGCACACACTTTTCTAATACCTCAAAGCACCCTTTTTCATGGCAAAAAAAATTAATAAAATTAAAAAGGAAAGGAATAGTCTTATTGGATTGTTTCCATGTTGCCAAATAAAGCAATAATCAGAAATTTTAGCCCTAGTTTACAGAACAAGAAAATACCACATCTCGAGTTCGAGTATTTTCATCTCGATTGACCAAATGAATCCAATCAACCCTAATCCAAAACAAGAGGAAGACCAATAGAACCATGAGTAGATGAAGAAAGCACCATAACGGATGCTAACAACTCATAGAAGGATATGATACACTATCATTATATACGATCTCACATGAGTGAGCTTTGAGAAGCTGTTTCTTGATTGCAAAGCTAAGCAAGCTACGAAAATCGTCAAGGGGACAATCAAGGTAAGATTGAACAGAATGTTGTGGCAATCCAACAGCCACCACAAGAATCCCGATCCTCCGCTCGGGGTGCCGGTCGGAATGTTTAGTTTTAATGAGATGGAAAAGGTAATGCCGGACAAATTCTGGAGCAGCTTTCTCATCTTCTCTTTTCGGTTTTTTAAGGGAAGAGCATCACGGATCAGGATTAAGATTTTGGAGGAGAATCTGAGCATGGGAATGGGAGAAACTCTTGAAGAATGAAAATGGACTGTTTTTGAAGATTTTAACAGAAATGGTTTGCAATTGTGAAAAGGAAAAGATAAGCATGCGAGTTTTTAATTCTTTAGACAAAGATCACACCTCTGCACCCTGCACCCCGCCATTCTGATGGACCCACACAATGATTTTCTACTTATTTTCTTTTTCTTCGTTGTTGTTGTATTGGATGGGAACGAGGCAGTTGATATACCTATATAACAAATTGTTTTACATACATCGCATTTATTTACAAGTTTGCCATTCAAAATTATTTCTTTTTAAATCCTCTACCACACCATCGCCAAATCATTCTCCTTTTCACTGCCTTTTTCCTCCAAAACACTGATTGAATCAAAGAAGATGAAGACGTGGAGTCAGACGTGGCAGTGTGTCGCCTTTGCCGCTCACTCCTCATCTTCTTCATCCTTTTAACAATAACTATGTATAATCAAGATCAATGATAAGAAGGAGAAAAGGATGAAAATGATGATGAGGCGGCAGCGGCAAGACTCCTTCCTCTTGCCGCCTCCCCCTCCTACCATCATTTATGCATTCTTCTCATCATCATCTTCTTCTTCTTCAACCTCTTCAGAAAATTCACACACAAAAGTAGGCGATGAAGATTAGGATGATGTGAGGGGTGGGGTGGGAAACGGCAGCGTCAGGAGGCAGCGGTGACGGTTGTGGGAACAAAGAAGGTTGGTCTGTAGTGAGGCCTCTTAAGTTAATAAGAATTGGTAAAATCGGTTAAACACTTTTTTTCATTCTTACTCCTTATGCTTCTTCTTCCTCCTTGTTGCTACTCGCTTTACTTTCTCTCCCCTTTCTCTCTCATCCTCACATCCTTCTTCACATATGTCCTCTCTCAAATTTTGTCCCTCTCAAACTTACAGAAGAGGATAGATAAAGTAGATAGAGAAAGTGAGAAGAAATGGTAGAAATAGTAAAAGGATTGAAAAAATAAGAATGGCCAAAGAAGAGAAAAATTAAGGGTTTGGTGACTCACAATAATAATACATGAGGTGTTAGCAAAATTTACCCTTTCTCCATATCATTCTCATAATTTAACTTCGAAGAATTACTTAACATCATAAAACATATGAATCAACCTCGGGGCATGGAGAAATGAAGTTGAGCTGGAAATCAGATGAAAGAAATAATAAACGTGTATGTCCCAAAAAAGCTCCGGTCTACAATTTCTTCTCCAGTAAAATCGAACTAAACTTCGTATATATGCAAATCCTAATTTTGACAATCGTGGATTTACCAGAAATATAGTCCGAGTTGAGTTTCCAAGACCACGGCCTCAGAAATAAACGGGTGACATAAAGCAGCTAATCAAGGTAAGGTTATGTCTTGGAGTTTCACACAAATTTGGCTCGCTCCAAAATGGTTGCCGAAACATGTACAGATTCATTTCTTTTGGAGATTGGCTCCAAAATTCTGGTTTTTGCAGCTACAACACATTGTAGCCAGCAATTCTTAAAGTTAAGAAACATATCGTTCGATTTAGCCCTCCTTTGCATTAACAAACAGAGTATCAAATTTCCCTCACTTGAAAACCAATACTTGGGGGCTTTATTGATCAGCTTACGAAAAGTGGGAGGTTTATTGGTTTTAGTTAGAAATTTCGTTGCGTTATTTCTGCATGAGCATATGACGTGTGGCTCTGGTATCTACCCTATGAGTAATTCAGTAACTTCCAAACAAGTTCAACACCAAGTGGAACAGTTCAATTCTTGTTAAAACTGAGTGTGCACACTTATCTAATGCCTCAAAGCTCTCTTTCTTTTTATGTGGCCGAAAAAATGAATGAAAATGAATAGAAAATGAACACCCTTCAAGTATCAACTAATGGATGAAGCGTTAAATAACTCACCTTTCCTCTCTATTTCAAAAATAGGAAGTTAGAGATAAAATTAGGATACTGTATGAGAATCACCATATATAACACAAAATTTCTCCTCCAATTTTTTCTAGTCTAAACTCTCATTGGATGGTTTCCATGTTGTTAATTAAAGCAAGAATCACAAATTTTTGCTCCATATAACAAAACAAGATAATACCACGTCTCGAGTTCGATTATTCTCGTTTCAACTGACCAAATGAACACAATCAACGCTAATCCAAAACAAAGGAAGATCAAAAGAACCATGCGTACCTGAAGAAAGCACCATAACAGATTGAGGACGCTAACGACCCATAGAAGGATGTAATACGATATCATTATATACGATCTCCCATAAGTGAGCTTTGAGAAGCTGTTCCTCGCTTGCGAAGCTAAGTAAGCTACGAAGATCGTCGAGGGGACTATCAAGGAGAGATTGAACAAAAGGCCGTGGCAATCCAGCAGCCACCACAGGAATCCCCATCCTCCGCCTCCGGAGGCATCCGGAATGTTTGGTTCCGGTGAGATCGATAGGGGGACGCCGGACAAATTATGGACCAGCTCTCTCATCTTCTCGGTTTTAGAGGGAAGAGCATCGCGGATTAGGAACAGGGTTTTGGAGGGGAATCTGATGGTGGGAATGGGGGGAATTTGGAAACCCTAGAAGAATGAAAAGGGATGATTTATGAAGCCTTTTTTTACCATAAAATGGTCTGCATTCGTGGAAGGAAGAGGGAAGCTTGGCGAGTCTTTGCTTCTTTAGAAGGAGATGACACCTGGAAAAGAACTTTACGGAACCCACTTCTTCACCCCGCCATGCTGATGGGCCCACCGAAGGGTTTCAACAATTTTTTTAATCATTTTCCTCGTTTTGGTTGGATGGAATGGAAACGATGGCAGTTGCTGCACCCGCGTACCAAATGGCTTTACCTGTATCCCATTCATTTTACAAGTTTACCCTTCAGAATTATTCCAGGTTTTAGCGTTTGTGTGTTGCTGCACACATATAGTTTTACTCTTGCGCACAACCGAGATTTCGATAATTTAATAATTTGCCATTGAAAATTGCTCATCGTGCATAACATTTCAAAAATGACGAAATTACCTCCGGTTGTACACGGTAAGTAAACCCCCACATCGCCGCGATTTTGCTCAGCCTGCACAACCGCGGTTCTGCTCAGCGCGCACAGCGAGCTTCGTCGTCGGGGATTTGTCTTCGGAGTCGGAAAAGATGGATCGGAAACCCCCTTCACCATTTGTCTCATCCTCCAACCTCCAGTGCTCCACCGCCAACACCCTAGCCGTCGACCCTCCCCCTCGATTCAACGCCCTAACCGCCTTCACCACCGCCACAGTCGCCAACCTCGGCCCTGTTTTTGACTTCCTCGGATGCGTCGTCGACACCCTCGGCGACACCGTGTCCCTCTCCGTCGACCCCCAGATCGAGTCGGAGTTGATCTCCATCACCGGCGCCCCAAAGCTTTCCAAACCCCCTCTTTTCAGGCGCTCCGTCTTCGGATGGGAGTTCGTCGGAAACGATGGATTGAATGAGGAGTTTATCAGATCTAAAGCTTCGGTTTGGCGAAGTTCGTCGGAGGGGAGTCGGTCTTTTTGGGGAGAGTGGACGTGTTGGCTATGTCGAATTGGGGGTGGGTTTCGATGGGGGCTTGGGTTTTGGGTTGTGCGCGCATGTCCTCGTCCTCATCCGTCGACGACATTGTTTTGACCATTGCGAGTGGTTGTACGCGCTGTGGGTTTTTACAACTGAGACTAACGTTTTACTCGGTACGCACAAACGCTACCGCGCGCACGGGTATAAGCTATGTAAATTTTGAATTGCAAACTTGTTGATAGTGTTTGTGCGCACTGAGTAAACCGGTATTGGAGTGTATCAATTCCCATTTTCCTACCATCACAGCATCCTCCTCCTTTTTCCCGTCTCGTCCCCCCTTCAAAGAAAATGAAGCGAGGTGGCAGCAAGCGTGTCGTCGTCGTTACCGTTCGCCCCCTTCTCTGCAAGTCTACATCGATATGAATTCAAATCACATTATAATGGCGGAAGTATAATTTCTAAATTTTATAAGTCCAATCATGTATCCCAAAATATTACAAAAATCGTAAATTAAATGCTAAAAATAAAAGTCATATCTTTGCTCGTTTATTCTTACACTTTATTTACTCTCTAAAATTTCTGGTGAAGATCTTCGATTTTTTCACCAACCAATCGTAATAGTCGTTTCATATTGATAATGAAACTCCTCCAATTCTACAAGACCTCTAAAAACTTGAACACAGACTTAGAAGTTACTAACTCTTAAGAGAAATAGAAAGAAAAATTTTTACTTTTTGAGAGAAAAATTCTAACTCAAATTAATTTTTTACGTTTGGAGAAAAAAAATTATAACTCACAACTTTAAGTAAGAATTTTGCTCTCCTGAA
The DNA here is from genome assembly GCA_030789695.1 of Scilla litardierei. Taxonomy (NCBI): domain Eukaryota; kingdom Viridiplantae; phylum Streptophyta; class Magnoliopsida; order Asparagales; family Asparagaceae; genus Scilla; species Scilla litardierei. The sequence goes on along the minus strand of CM061139.1, from coordinate 128,891,223 downwards.
TATACTTGACTTTGGATGCCTTTTAGAGGAGAAACGAACACATTTATATAGTGATAGTATCATATGTTATCTGTTAGGTTGTTTTCCTGTTGTTATAAGTTGATATTAGTGGCACTAATCTGGAGAGCTCGGTTTATGGAATCAGAATTGTTTTTGAGCAGATCGAGCAGTCATGTTGTTCATAATGTTGCAACATTATGTACAACATGCGGGGATCTGGAGTATGAGCAGTCATGTTGTACATAATGTTGCAACATTATGTACAACATGCGGGATCTGGAGTATAGTTCAAATGAAGATATGCTGTTTTGGGTTGCAGATATGTCTTGCTGATTCAGATCTGATTTGTAGACTAGAATCTCGAAGGTTCCTGAATTGGTTGATGAAATATCTTAGTGAGATTTTTTTGTTCCTTGTTAACCGCATTAGCTAATTGATTGATGGAAAGAGGAAATATTTGCTGAGAATATTTGGGAATATAGTTAGTTCCTTAATTGGTGGGAGGAAATATTTGCTAGGATTTATTGGTTCTATTTTCCAGAAATAGATCCTAATTTTATGGAAAAATATCCGTATGAGATTTGTTTAAATCAGTTTACCCGAAATGGTTAAATGATTCCTTGATCTATGGGATAAGTGATCCTAGAAATATTGGTAGAATATCTGCATTAAAGATGAAGTTATTTACCCAAACATAGTGGTTACATGTCACGCCCCGATCTCCAGAATACCCGAAACTGCTAAATCTTTTTTTTCAAGTATCCTGAAGAGCAGAGGTGATGAAGAGGAAAAGAGAGAGAGAGAGAGAGAAGAAACCGAATAAGCATGCCACTGCGCATATGTTGGGATAGTACAAGTGAAGCTCCACTAAAGTATCCAACAGTCACCCAAAACAACAACAACATTTAATACATACATGCTTCATTTCTATACACAGTCCAAGTACACCAATACATACATACAGCCACTCTCCACCTTCAAAGACAACCAAGTCACTCTGCAGGCTACATCACTCACCAAACACTACCCCTGAGACCCAACTCCAAGTCACCACCAACCATACTGCTCCTGCTACCTGAAAAATAGGGAGGATCACGTCAATGCGTGCCCCAGTAGGAACCAACTTGGATCTGGGCATCGCTTTAGGGTTATCAATCCACAAGGCAAGGCAAAGGACCAAGACATGCAAACTAAATATATAGCGAAGAGTGAATAGCTAAGTAAGAGGATCATACCTGCGGTCCAATGTCGAGTTACTGCAAGAAAGAGTTAGCACGAGCAATAATAACAAATAGTCATACAACCACAAACTCAAAAGAGAAACACAAATATCAGGATATAACACGGTGCCACCAGTGAAGCAAGGGAAAAGGGAAGTACTGCCAGTTGAAGATGAACATGCAAAGTGCTCATTTTATGATTGAATTGATTAATTGAATTGATTGGAACTTGGGTAAAATGTGTGATACCAGGACCTGGACTTCCCCCCAAATTTGGGGTGAATATATAGCACACGGCGCAGTGGACACGGGCACTGTACAACATCGGGCCTCTCACCTCCCCCGTCACTGGCAGAAGTGAGGCTCTCCACATAACCCAACCTCCATATGACCCCTCCACTCCCAGTAAAGGCAAGTGGGTATAAGTATCTCCTCCACTCCCGGTAAAGGCGAGTGGGTAAGCTCCACACATCACATAATCATCTCCCAACTTCACAGTCCAGGCCTCATATCCACAATTTACTCAAATCCCACCTAAAACATGGGCTTTGCTAACTCACCCTCATTAGAGAGGATTGAGATTTATTCAATTTTATTAGTTAACATCATAAGTGACACTTTAGGGGGTCTTGATGGCATGGGTATGCACACATCACCTCAGCTGTCCATCATTAAGCAAGGGTCATGCACTCACGTAACATGCCATCTATCACAACACATCATTTACTCACAAACACGATGTTCCCATGCCATTCAAGCCTCTAATTTCAACAATCATCATCGTGGCTCAAGGCCGACACTAAAATATGCACGTTACTCAAATTTTCAGATATTGCCTTCGTTGAGGCATTTCATCGAACACATGGTGGGCGTCATTCATATCAAAACAACACACTATAATTTTCATGTACCAATGACACGAACATTCATTCCACCACACAACCATTATAAGCAAGAATAATGATGGCCAATTATCCACAATTAATGAATAAGAACACTACTTAATGAATTCAGCTTGCTAAAATTGTAGGACAGTCAGATTGAGGGTGGTTTTTGAGGCAATTGCAGTTGGAATTTGGAAACACTTAAAACTACAAATTTGTAGATATGGATGTTTTGGATTTACAGATAAAATTACAGACAAAAATATTAAGAATGTGATTTATGGTGAATTATTTGATGAAGTGTGCCAAATCTGTTTTTTAGACAGATTTTTGGGTCTGTATTGAAATCCAATTTTGGTCACGTTGGAGCCAGAAATTCGACATATAAGCAATCTGGTGAATTTTTAGGAAAACTTGTTAAATTTCCAACAAGACCAAGATCATAAAATTCCATGATGTGTGCAAGTGTCTAGGCCAATTTTACTAAACTGTGTCAACACTGAAAATCAAACAGACATGTTGTGAAGATGGATTTATTGCTCCTACTTTCTGAATTGAAACTATATCCAAATTTACATGATTTTGGGTCAGAACTTCAAGATCTACAAGCTCATATTTTTTCGAACCCTAATTCGAGCTATAGTAACCACAATCAAGGCAAAATCAGACATCAAGATTTCTGAAATTTTAAAGGAAATGTGTTTGCTACGAATTTCAAGGGAGATTCATGAAAATTGAAACATGACACATTAATTTGATTATCCCTACTTCATATTGATAAAACATGATGTAAAAATATGATAAATTAAAACCATAATTAAATTCCCAAATCCAAGTTAGAATCCTACACCAAACTTGACTTCTCTTCTCCTTCTCTTTCTATTCCTATCCTTTTTCGTCGTCGTCGTCTTCTTCTTCTTTTTTGTTTGAAGATTTCGGCCATGGCATGGGGAGATGGCCGGCCATGGTATGGGAGAGGGGAGAAATGAAATTGGAAAGGAAAAGGAAAAAAGAAGTAAGAAGAGAGGAGAAAAATCCAAAGAATATTCTCTTCTTATTCTTATTCTTTTCTTCTCTTCCAAAAAAGGAATATTCCAAGTGGAAATGACCAAAATACCCCTCCCTATTCTGGGTATTTACAAGTTTACCATTACTTTATGCACACACCACTTTAGGATGTGCGCACAGTAGTTTTAGTCAAAAGACCGTTTTGCCCCTGACCTTTCTAAAAATTTACGGGGGTTGTCATTGACCCCAAACCCCTTTCACACTTGCATGGCTCTTCCTACACACATCCTCGCACACCCATGCATGCATACATGCTTCACACACACACGTCTAACACATTCCTGTTGTTTTACACCCACGTCGTTATTTGCACTTCTCTCGCATTCACACTTCGCATTCTCTTCTCTTAGCCACGTATTACGGCCTAATCCCCCTTGCACTACATCACATACATCGATATCTACACTTATTTCTTGCCCACGTATGCATCGTAGGTAAAAATGCCACGTGTGTTCAGTAGAATACACGTATAGTACAAAATAGGGCATGACATCACAAAATCTAAATGGTTTCATATCTGAATGGTATGTGAGATTGAAGATATGTGAGGTTGAAGATTTTATATCTGAATGGTTTCAGATCTTGCATTATTGTTTAAATCTTCTCCAGATATTCGGTTGTATGCTGGTATGCATAAGATTTGCTGACGATGTGATTGAAGGGCTCAATCCGCAAATATGGTATGAAAGATCTATTGGGCATGTTGTATGTTATGTTGAACGTTATGATACAACATGAAGTCCAACATGCTGTGTCAGAAGGCTGGACTCGATTGACGGACTTTAGCGATTATCAAAGGTGGATTACTCCAGATCCTTTTATAATCTCTTTTAGGCATCCTGGTATATTCTGTTGAAGATACATTTGGAAGTTGCAATCTCTCGGTTTTATTGTTGAATCGGTTAGAGAGATTCTTGCCCGCAATATTTTATTCATCGAATCCTTGTAGATACACGGAACCACTTGCCCGAAGTAGTTCCAGAAATTGTGGGCTGTCGATCCACATCTGATATGATTGAACGACCTTCCCTATTGGCCCGCGGATTGAGGAGGAGCGGGGGATATCACGGTATGCGGCTTTGACGGCTAGGGCGATAACTTTTACGACCGTTTTGAAGGACTCCGGGAGGAGGTCGACGGCTACGCACGTACGGATCAAGGGAGTTGATCTAGTCGGTTGTGCAAGGGGAGCTTGCATAGATTACTCCACGGGGTTAATTGAGATCACCCCTCGCAGTTTGTATTGAGGATGGTATGCTTCTCCTAGTATAGATCTGATATTAGTGATTGTAATCATTATTTATTATAATGGAGTAATATGATTTTCTGAGCGTGGCCCCACAGATGTAGGTGTGCGTATCGAACTGCATTACCAAGTTCCTTGTGTCATCACTTGGTTTCTGTGTTTTAGCATTGGGTTTATTTGATTACCCATACGTACTGAATTAACAATTGGTATCGGAGCAGGTCACCCGTGTTATTTTGTTATCAAAGAGGGTGTGATCTTCGATTTAAGTACTTGAATCATGACTACACGAGAAGGTGCATCCGTTGTTCGTCATTCGTTGCTCATTGGTACAAACTACACTTACTGGAAGTCTCGAATGCGTGCATTAATTAAGTCCATTGATGAGAAGGCATGGATCGCTGTCATTGAAGGATGGACACCGCCAATCGAAATTGACAAAGATGGCAAAGAACACCTCAAGCCGGCAAGAGACTGGAGTCAGATTGAAGAACATGCGGCCTTGTGCAATTCTAAAGCAATCAATGCTATTTTTCGGCTGTTGATGAAGAACAGTTCAAACTTTTCTCTACCTGTGAGTATGCTAAAAAAGCTTGGGACATACTTCAGAACGTGCATGAAGGAACTAATGCGGTAAAAGCTTCTAAACTTTAGATGCTAGTTTCTCAGTTTGAAAATCTAAGGATGAATGACGATGGGACTATTGCCGAATTCAATTGGAGGTTGAGAGATATAGACAATCAGGCCTTCCAGCTTGGGAAGAAATATTCTCAAAAGAAGTTAGTTGAGAAACCCTTGAGATCTCTCCATGACAAATTCTCAGCCAAAGTTGCAGCCATTGAGGAGGCCAAAAATACGTCCACCATGAGACTGGATGAACTTATGGTGTCACTTCAGACCTATGAAATGACTCTGAAGCAGAAGAAAAGGGACAAAGTAGTGGCCCTGAAAGTAGAAGCTTGAGATGTCTCTAAAGAAGATGAGAATCGGGTGTAGATGAGGATATTGTCGTGTTGACTAAAAACATCAGTAGAATGCTGAAGAAGATCAGTAGTAAAGGTCAAAAGAAAGGAAAAGGGATGCAGTGTAGAGTATGTGAAGGATTTGGGCACACACAAGCTGAATGTGCAAACACATTGAAGAAGCAAAAAAGGAAGTCCTCGACTGGTACCTGGAGTGAAGATGATTCTGATGGGAGTGTTGAAGACGAGGACATCATTAGTAATTACATTGCCCTCGCGGCCTCTTATAAGAAGTGACCTGAGTACAACACTCATGGTGTAACGACCTATATTTTTCAACACTTCAGTTTACGTACTTAACGTATTTTTAACTATTCAAAATTTCTTCATAAATGTAGTCAAGCGTTTTATAACAAAACTGATTTCAAAAAAATTTCTTATAAAAATATTTGAAGTACCAGGCTAGTTATGGAGTATTTTAGTAAGATCGGATTTCATCAAATACCTCTAAAAGATCTGATAAAAATTCATTTTCAGTTATTACCGTTTTGACTTAATGAATTTATTTTCTATTCAAACATCTTCAAAACATTTTCAAACTTCTGCAGTAGCGTCTTATGATCATTTAGGGCTCTCCACATTAATTTCTTAATTTTCTGATATCGCTTTGACCTAGAACCCGCAAACCCGCTTTCTAAACGTTTTGGTCTAAAACTAGTATTTTCGTGGCTCAAATCGCAAAATGGACTTTGTATTCGCGATCCTCGTGACAACACGATCCCGTGGGTACGTTTTCGTAATTTTTCAGAGTCGTTTGCAAAAATGAGTTTGTATTTCTCCGCTTTGATAATTACAATCACTAATGACATTCACTAATGGGGTTTTACCATACTAATTAACCCCCCTAATCACCTAACCTACCCGTTCTCAGCAGCTCCACCCACCTCTCCTCAGCTACCCCCCAACTATCCTATTTCTATAACCCTATAAATATTTTCCACACTCTCTCTTCTTCCCTCAGCAAATAACCCCCCAACCTTACACACACACACAAGGTCGCTCTCTCACTCTATCACCCAAACCCAAGCCCATTCGAATCAACCCAGGCCCGAAGGCAAACCCAGCTCTCGATCTCATTTCTCACACCCTCGTCACCCTCTCGCTTCTTCCCCGGTGAGCCCGGACGGCGACCCATGCACGTCGACGAAGCACCGCCCTCCGGCGACCTTGATCGCCGCCCTCCTCCCTCGGACCCACAGCCGTCAGCAGCTCCACCCCAAGCTCCACAACACCCCCGTCGCTTGACCTCGCCATGCTCCACCACGACTGCCGAGGCGCCACCATCCCCAAGCGCCCACCGGAGCAACGTCGACAGACCCACGAGCTCTCGGACCTCCACCGTGCGCCACCGCCCTACGTCGAAGCCCCGCCGTCCGCTCTGAGCCTCCGACGCCACCCCCGACGCCCGATCAGCAACGACTGCTGCCTCAGCCCTCGCTGCCGTGCTCGAGCACCTCCGCCGCCTCCGCGCTCCGCCGAGGTCGCCTCCACCTCTCCGTCGTCCCCCGCCGCTCGATGCCGCCGGCCGACAAGCGAGCTCCCCGCCTGCATGCACGTAAAGACGAAGGAGCGATGGTATAACTTCGATGGCAAACTCGTAATTACGAGTTAAATTCGTATTTTCGTATTTTAATTGATTAATAAATAGGTTTTATGGTTTTAAATCTATAACTTAAAATATAGGGCCCAGAAAAATATGAGACTAGCTTCAGAAAATCAGAAATAAAATTCTGGACCCAATGGCACTAGTTTTATCTCAATCAGATGCTTAGATTTTTCGCAATTAATTTTTAAGCCTAAATTTTAAATGCGTTACTTTCTTTTAAAAATCCGTAGCTCTTTGTTTTCACATACACTGATATATGATAAAAATATATGCTAAAGTACTCTTCGAGACAGTCGTTTTGACACCTCACTTGCAGCATTCCGATGCAGATTGCATCCAGAATAAATGTTTGGATAAATACGTTACTAATTGAAAAATAGTTTTTAAATTGTATTTGAGCTTTTAAAAATTATAAAAATTAACAGAGATTTCAGAAAAATATTTCCTCCTGCAGTAAAATTATTTTTTTCATATATAGCCTATAGAAAAATTTAGAACACTTTTCGACAACGTTTCAACCAGTTTTAAAAATCAAAACGATCAAATTATTTAAATGGAAATGTAGCGTTCTTTAACCAAGTATTTTTGTGATTGCAGGTACCAATCCTCGTGCACCAGCTCTTCTAGCTCCAACCTTGTCTTGCCACGACGAGCTCGAAATTAGTAAGTCACGACAGATTCTAAGTTTAGAAAACTAGTCTATTGTGCTTATATGAACCGTTGCCACCCCTATAGCCTCGAACGGCTATTTGACTTGAACGGAACAAGAGACTTAACCTAATAAGAAAGTAATCTACCAAAGATTACCTTGCCAACTTTCAACTTTGGTGGTTGTAGCACGCAACTACCAACTTGGGTAAATTGTGTGTTAAACCACACTACCACGTGCTCGAAGCACGGAAGAAACAGTTTTTGGTGTTGGACTTGTCTTTATCCTACTTTCTGGTTTTCAATGAGAAAGTCAAACAGTTGACTTGGTTTGACTAGTAACATGTGGAATATCCTGTGGAACATCCTGTGGAACATCTTGTAAAGAACTTGCACTTGACACATCACTGGGGTATTGGGGTAACTCATAGTTAGAGAGAGTACGGGAGTGACTAGAGTTCGATCTTCTTGTCTTGCTACCTGAGTTTTGGCATCCTGTCCTGCTGCCTGAGTTTTGGCAAAATAAAAGTAACCTGTCCTGCTACCTGGGTTTCGGCATTCGTCTGGGTAGCACCCAGGCAAGAGATGGACTGAACGGTCACATATTGTACTCTCCTACTTGAGTCACGTAGTTCTAGTGTAGCTTGCACAGTAACTTTCTTTATAGTACTTGCACTTTACTTTCCTTACCAGTACAGTCACCATACTTTTACTTGTCATACTTTTAGTTACAGCAGTAGCCTGTTATACCTACACTTTACTTTCTACACTTGTACAGACACCGTACTTTACTTTCACTTTGGTCTGCTTGTACGTTGTTACCTTTGTCATACTTGTACAGTACCTCTTTTTCTTTATTTAGAATTGTTGTGACTTACCTACAGTTCCATCTTTGTGGCACCGCAGACGACGTACATATGGAGGCAGATGCTCTTGAGTTAATAGCGCCAGAATTTGATCTTGAGACCGCAGCTTCCAGAGCTATTTTCAGTTGTGTACTTTCTTTCTTTCATGTGTCATTGTTGAAACATTTGTACAGTATGGATTGTAATAATTGGACACTATTTGGGTATTTTTGTACATCTTTGCATCGTGGCTATTTTGGTTTCACTGGTTAACTGCAGGACCTGCGCAAATATCAAATAAGTAACGGGCCCCCGAGAGCGGGTCGTTACACATAGTCATGTTGGATCAGATGTTGCAACATCATGAACAACATCTGGCAACAAAATTGCCAATGTCAGACATAATGTTGCAACATTAAGTACAACATCTTGCACTGAATCTGAGTCTGAAGTTGATAGCGATGATGAAGTTATTGACGATGATATCCGAAAAGCATACCAGATGATGTTTGAGAAGTTGATGCAAATCTGCAAAATCAACAAAGTCCTGAAGGAGGAGAATGAAAGACTGAAGAAAGAGAAGGAGGAGGTCAAAATCAAATGTCTGAAAGTTGAGGAAAACTGTAAAGAATTGGAAAGCAACTTCAGAAATGTTCTTCTCAGGGCAGAGAGAGAGCTGAATGCATATTGGATAAGTGGAATTCTGCAAAAGCAAAGCTGGATGATATCTTGAACATGGGTAAGATTTCAAGAGATCGCACCGGGGTGGGATACAATAGAGGAGCTTTCTATAATGTGTCTCCAGAAAGAAGAAGTCAAGTTACCAAAGAACTTTAAAGAATGAGTCAGCACAATGGCCATGATCAGAAGAAAAAACAGATCAGATGTATAAAAGGTGGTCGTTCTGTGTGCAGTTACTGCAAGTTCATAGGCCATAATGAGAGAAACTGCTTCAGTCGCATGCAACATTGGTCAGAAGGAAGAAATGTTAGACGCCTTGATATAAAGATAAAGAAGCAATGGGTCAAGAAGTCTGAATTATAAAGCAAGAACACTACAAATTTAGAGAAAACACTTCATGTTGTGACCAATGTTGTAATATTAGATACAACACAGAACGATGTTGTTGCAGATGTTATGACACCGGACTCGACATTTCTCGACAATCAATGTGAGCAATATGTGCCAAATTCTTTTGAATCTACCTCCAGAATTATCAGAGTATTACCTCGCCGCTCTGCTCACTGCTCATCCTCTGCCAGTGCCATCGGATCTTCGCATGTACCCTCTCCAGCATGGCAATCCACCACCGTTCCATCTTTCGCGGCCTCTTCACATATACTGGCTGACTTCCCCAAAGTTTGTCCACTTCTTAGCCGTTTCCACCGCATCCATGTCTCTAAATTTTGACATGTAGACCACCGAAGCTTCTCTCTCTAGCTACTTTTCGGCCTCTCAGAGCTTGACTACTACTCTGGATTTCATTCCATCTTTCTTGCAGCCCGATCAGATGTGAGATATGGACGTGTATTATTGGAGGCTAGCCGAAAAGTATTAAAGTTATCGATGAGGTCACTTTTTCTGTCGACCACTGAAAAGCTTTGGAAATGTTCGTCTGGTGTTGCTCCCAAGTTGCAAGAAATGCTCGTGTTGCATCTGATGTTGCTCACGATGTTGCAACATTGGCATATGTTGAACCTGCTATCATGGACCATGCTATGACACATGACACAACATGCACATCGTCTGCACCTGGTGACTATACTGCTTCACGTGCTCCTGATTTGACCATACCAGATCTGTAAGTTCCTCGTTCTTGTTGCCGTCAGCATAGTTCTGCCAAGCGACATGGTGCTCCTTCTAGTTCTCCAACTCCATCCTTTTTAATGTCGACTTCTAAGAAGATCCGTTGGAGACCCGCAATCCAGGTGTGCATTTCAACCCTTCCATCCATGTCTTATCTCACAGCAACTATTGTCTCAGAAACCGTTTGAAGTGGATATCTCGTCCGAGGTGATCATTGCTCGGACTTTTACTAGCAAGGGGGGAGAGTGTGCTTTGGCTTATTGTGGCTCAAAGGGGGAGAATGTGCTTGGTTGGTGCCCGTGCTTTGGGTAGTGCCACATAATGCCAAAGGGGAAGATTGTTGTAATGCCCTGCTAAGCTACTGCACAAGTACTAGAGGGGGGCGTGAATAGTACTTTAAAATAATTAAGAGGCTAATTCCTAATTACCTTGCAAACTCTACCAAACAATGCGGAAATGTGGAAATGTAAATGTTAGACAACAAAGAAACAATCGCAAACAAACGATATTAATGGGTTTGGATCCACCCAAGTCTCCCCGACATGTTCCCGGTGATCCTACGTCCCAACCACCCGGATCACTCCCGGATACTTGAGTTAGAAACCCTAACTCAAGATTTCCACTATGAAATACTTGTGAAAAACCTTCACAAGTCAAATCATACACAAATGAAAAATTGTGACTCCCACAACCCGGGATCACAAACACACTCTCACAACCGAGAGTGAATCACTTACAATATCAAAGTAAAATTGAAATAGAAATTGCTTACCGACAAAATCCTATGCCTTGAGTTTAACTTACGATTTAGGGCAAAACGGATTTTGGGGAAGATGAAGAGGCACCAAACCCTAGCTCTAAGATGTAGATCAGCTATGGAGAGCTATGAGGTTGATGGTGACCTAGGATCAAGCACTTGGATTGGAAGGCTCACAATCAATGAATCTCTCTTTTGAAATAAGAGTGAGGGAGAGATTCTTGAAAGGAAATGAACGAGCTTTAATGAGAATGAATGCTTTCTCTTTGATCTCTAAACTTCTCTTAAAATCAGCCTTTTGTGCAATGAATGCAGCACTCCAAGTATATATAGGTTAGAGGAAAGAGAGAGAGAAAAACGTTTCAATTAAAGCTCCAACGGCTCTATTCTGAACCAAACTAGTCGGTCAAAAGAACAACCACCGAACGACTAGTTCATCAACTAGTCGGTCGGTCAATCAACATGAAACGACTAACTGGTGAACATGGAATAGGTCGAAGTTCAGACTAACAGAACTAGTCGGTCAAAGAACACTTGCCAACCGACTAGTTTCACAACTAGTCGGTCGGTGAGTCCACTTAGACCGACTAAGAGATAAAACAAATAGTCTGAGTACAAATTGATTTAGTCGGTCCAAGAACAAATGTTGACCGACTAGATCACCAACTAGTCGGTCGCCAAATGTACATAGACCGACTAACGATAAACAGTAACTAGGCATGTACAGGGAAAGCTCAACTAGTCGGTCTAAGCAGGATCACTGACCGACTAGTTCACAAACTAGTCGGTCGGTGAGTCAACGTAGACCGACTAACTGTAAACAGTAAAGAGCTTAGAATTGAGAAGGCAAACTAGTCGGTCCAAGAAGCTTTGCCGACCGACTAGATCACCATCTAGTCGGTTGGTTCTTCTTCTTGAACCAACTAACATGCACAAGAAGTCGCGAAACGAAGCGCGATGCTTCGAGAAAGTTCGTATGGACTTCTACTAAGATCCTAGCTCTAAGATAGGAGTGTAATGAAGATTAAAAAGTAAGACCTACTCAAGGCTTAACATTCTACGGAACGAAGCTAAAAGACTATAAATAAAACTTGACGAACCGTCTTCGAAAGCTTCGATCCAAATCTTCATGACTTCTAAAATGGTCCAAAAGCTTCAACGAAGCTTTAGGCATACGATCACGCGCTTTGAGAAGTCTCGAGACGTCGCTTTGGATGTTCATATGAATTTGGCGACGATCTCCATAACTGCGCTCACAAATTGTTAGTTCACGATATATTTATGTTTGTTCATCATCCAAAACCAAATCCGGGGAGTCCAATATCCAACATTCTCCCCCTTTTTGGTGATGATAAACCAACATAAATAATAATCAAAAATAATGATTCAAATGTAATTTACTTACTCCCCCCTGCATTGATGACACGTTAATTTCAAATTAAACAAAAATAATACGCATCAAGCAGACGAGTGAAGTATATAAAATGAGAATCAAATATTGAAATATTGGATTTGAAAATCTATTTATATATCTTAACTCCCCCTGAATCTAACTATCAAATTAGATTCTTGGAGTAATGCTTTAAATTATCATTTAGCCAATGTCATTATTATATCTCTCCCCCTTTGGCATTAGCAAAAAGTGTGGGAGGAGATCAACGACAACAACAATGGCTTCAAATAAAAGCACGGGAGTCGTAGAATATGACCACGGTTCAAATGACACCAAAGGAAAATACGAATTAAATCAAAGCGTGTCAATGAGACGAAAGTCGAAAATCGATAAATAAAATCATCAAAACTCAAATTAATTTTACGAATTGAGTTATGGAATATACTCTCCAATATCAACATTCTTGGTTAATTTAGTGCATGGAAAACAATTCTATGTTTCCATAGAAATAATCTCTATTTAACCAAGTTATTATCGTCGAGCGACGAAATCAAACATCAGAGACATAAAAAATATATAATGTGCACAAGAGAATGTAATGTCAACATCGATGTATATATATATAAATATGAAGCAAGAGTACATCAAAATGATACATCGACAACATACAAAAGCGATCCAACGATCGGCACACAAAATACATCAAAATATCACACAAGACATTGGAGTATCACACAACATACATATCCATCAAAATACATCAGGGATACATCAAGAATACATCGACAGAAATATCTGAAGGGAGGAGGCCAGACGACAAACAACCAATCAACTCTCCTAAGATTTCTGCCGTGAGGACAATCGGTGTCCCCAAGACAGTAGTCTCAATCGAGTGGGTCGCGTCGTACTGACCCCGGACACGGTTGGCGTAAAACAGATTGACTAGGTGAGGGTAAGGGTGAGGATTCGCCTTAGGGTCATATCGAAGGTAATCGATAAGACCGGAAGATGACAGAAGATCGGCAAGGCCTGGGAAGTCTGAAAACTGTACGAAATGCTCCAGAAGCAGCGGGCAGTGTTCGATACGGTTGTAAGCCACGAGACACATAGGGTCATCGCGACACAACGAGATATCGACACCACCAACTGGCATCAGACCCTTTCCCTTAGGCTGACGTGTGGAAGTACGGGGTCGAGAGCTAGACACAGGTTCCCTAGGAGGGGGTGAGGGATCCATAAGGGTCTCGGTCTCGGGTATGTACTCCGTGTCAGAATCGGATGGAGGAGTAGGGGCACGGAATGAAGCTGGCTTGGGCTTGGGCTGAGATTGGGCTCGGGGCTTCGCTGTCGCCGTCCTCTTACGCTTAAGAGGAGGCAAAGACGAAGAAGGTTGGGTGGTCTTCGATCGACGTTTAGGAGGGGTTCGCGTAGGTTGATTGGGATCCGTAGAAGATGGTTCAACGGTCATAGCGAAGGGCTCGTAGGACGGATCGGGATACGGGTTCGTGCCATAAGCGTGACATGACACGTACGAATCAACACAAGAAAACGAGATCGAAAGCCCTAAAAACAAACATATGCCGAAACCCTAGAGAGAGACTCAAACCCTAAGAGATTCTAACTCTAGAAAATGAACCCTAGAGAGCTAGGAGAGAAGATAGGAGGAAACCCTAGGGGAGATCGACGGAAGAACGGCCGGAGATAGGTCAGAAAGATGGCCGGAAACGATCGGAGAGGGAGGAGGAAGACCAAACGGCACGGGGGTTTTGGCTGAAAGAGGGGAGAGAACCGACTAGAATTGGATTAAGTCGGTCGAGATGGAGTTTTAAGTCGATCAGAAGCTCAAAAGACGCAACTGTCCCCGTCACAATTAGTCGGTCACAGTTCAAGCACTGACCGACTATATCACGATCTAGTCGGTCGGTCAATGAGCTTGAACCGACTAATTGTAAACAGTAACTGAAGCCAAAAATCCTGACAAGAATTAGTCGGTCTAAGCTCATTCACTGACCGACTAGAACTGAATCTAGTCGGTCGGCCAATGAACTTGGACCGACTAAGAGAGTCCAAAAAATTTAGAATTAGAAATTTTGAGTTCTCTCCTAATCGCACTTAGACAAAACATCGAAATAACTCTCATTAATCATTATACTACCCCATTAAACATCGAAAATCTGAAATTTGACGTTTACGAACAAATCGAGCGAAAATTCCGAAAATTTAACAAAAAATCCAGAAAATTTCAATTAATCTAGCATGAGCAAATATAAAGAATTGAATAGCATGCAATATTATTGAATAAAAATGAATCCTAAATCTCGGATTCACCCATAATCCCTAATTCTCGACGTAACCGCACAAAGGAGTCTTCTTTTAGGGGTTTCGTGAAAATATCGGCGATTTGCTTCTGGGTTTCAACGTACACTAAAATGATGTCCTTTTTAGCAACATGATCATCTAAGAAATGGTGATGGACATCTATGTGTTTCGAACGGGAATGGTGTACCGGGTTCTTGGAAAGACAAATTGCACTTTGGTTGTCCACCATGATAGGGCAAGTATCACAGTTTATACCAAAGTCTTTAAGTGTGTGTCTCATCCAAAGAACTTGAGCACACGCGGCACCGTCGGTAATATATTCCGCCTCGGTGGTTGAAAGTGATACGGAATTCTGCTTCTTGGAAAACCAAGAGACAAGAGAATTTCCTATAAAATGGCAAGTGCCACTAGTACTTTTCCTGTCGGATTTGCATCCCGCATAATCTGCGTCACTATATGAGATTAACTCATACGTGCTAGATTTTGGATAAAGTAATTCAAAATCAAGTGTGTAACTTAAATAACGGAAAATACGCTTTACCGCTACTAAGAGTGACTCCTTAGGTTGAGATTGATAATGAGCACAAACACATACGGCAAACATAATATCGGGCCTACTTGCCGTAAGATATAGTAAACTACCTATCATACCTCGATATAGACGAATGTCTACATCTTTTCCGCCTGCATCTTTATCAAGATGTGTAGTCGTGCTCATTGGAGTCTTTTTCCCGGAGGCATTCTCCATTCCAAATCGCTTTAGCAACTCCACCGTGTACTTCGTTTGGTGGATGAAGATTGCATCGTTCATTTGGCGAATTTGGAGACCTAAGAAATATTTGAGCTCACTCATGTGGCTCATCTCAAATTGATCCTTCATCACATTAGAAAACTCATCGCAAAGAGCAAAGTTAGTAGCACCGAAAATGATATCATCAACATAAATTTAAACAAAAATTATATCATTATTCGAATACTTAACAAATAATGTGGAATCAACTTCTCCCATTTTAAAACCCAAATCCAAAAGAAAATTCTTTAAACGGTCATACCAAGCTCGAGGAGCTTGTCTCAAACCGTAAAATGCTTTCTTAAGTTTAAAAACATGATTTGGAAATTTTTCATTTATAAAACACGGAGGTTGAGAAACATAAACTTCCTCGACAACATCTCCGTTTAAAAACGTACTTTTAACATCCATTTGAAATAATTTAAAATCCTTATGGCATGCAAAAGATAACAATAATCTAATTGATTCTAATCTAGCTACCGGAGCAAAGGATTCTTCGAAATCGATACCTTCCTCTTGCCGATAGCCTTGAGCTACTAACCGAGCTTTGTTCTGGACGACGACTTGGTTTTCGTCGGTCTTGTTCTTGAAGATCCACTTTGTCCCTATGACGGTGTGGTTCTTCGAAGGCAATGGAACAAGCTCCCAAACCTCATTCCTCTCGAATTGAATGAGTTCCTCTTCCATGGCAAGGATCCAAGCGCTATCTTCACATGCTTCATTAATATTCTTTGGCTCTATCGAGGAGGCAAAGGCACAATGAGCGAAGTGGTTGACTTGAGATCTCGTCTTGACACTATCATGGATATTGCCAATGACTTGCTCATGAGGATGGTCATAAACGGTATGAAGCCGTTTGTGAATTCCCTGATCACTAGGAACATTCTCAATAACTTCATTAGTCGGGTTAGTATCAATAGAATCAATAGAATCATTAGAATTAGAATTACCAATTGAATCACATAAAACATCCACGGAGTCATCATCATTAGTAATTCTAGTTCGAACAAATCCTTCATTGAATGAAACATGAAGCGATTCCTCGATCATTGAGGTTCATTTGTTGTATATCCGGTAGGCTTTGCTACGTGAGGAATATCCAACAAAAATCCCCTCATCGGATCTTGGATCGAATTTGTCCAAACTACCATACGTGTTTTTAATAAAACATTTTGAACCAAAAACACGAAAATGTTTAACTTCAGGCAATCTACCAAACAACAATTCGTAACATGTTTGTTTAGTACCGGGTCTCAAAAGTATCCTATTAAACACATAGCAAGCGGTGTGTACCGCTTCTGCCCAAAATTGATGGCCAAGTTGGCTATCATCAAGCATAGTGCGAGCACACTCCACTATCGTCCTATTCTTTCTCTCAACAACACCATTTTGAGGAGGTGCACGAGGGAATGAAAAGGTGTGTGTAATACCAACTTCATCACAAAATGTCTCAAAAGACTCATTCTCAAATTCCCCTCCATGATCACTACGAATAGTGACAATGGTGGTTCCAATGAGATTTTGTACTTTCTTAACAAAAATTGTGAAGTTTTCAAAAGCATCATTTTTATTACTCAATGAAAATACCCAAGTAAACCTAGAGAAGTCATCAACGATGATAAGTCCATACCATGCATTTCCTAATGAAGCAACTCTAGTTGGCCCAAATAAATCTAGATGTAATAGCTCTAGTGGCCGCTTAGAAGAAATGCTTTTCTTAGGTTTAAAAGACGATTTTGGAAGCTTGCCTCGTTGACACGAATCACAAAAGCTTTTCTTTTGAAAGACTAGCTTAGGGAAGCCTCTAATAGAATTTAACTTGGAAAGCTTAAATAGTGTTCCAAAGTTCACAGGATTACCCACTTTACCAACACCTATGATGGTTCCGCTCTCGTTGCCTCCAAAGACTACTCGGTTTCCATTTGCAATGGGAACCACTCCGGAGAGCAATTGAGCGTCACCCGTCATGTGTTTTGAACACCCGGTTTCCTTGTGCTTGTTTTGAGGACAATCCGCTTTCATGTGTCATGGCTTGTTGCATTTGAAATACAAAGGAGAGGAGGCATTAGAAGAATTAAACTTCGACTTATTTTTGAAGTTACCTTTCCGGAAGAACCGGTTGAACTTCTTTGCCATGAGAGCCATGGACTCCAAGTCCAACTCGTCTTCCGAGTTTTCATCATCGGTTGATGTGGAAGTTGATGGAGCGGCCTTGAAAGCAATAGCCTTCTTCTTTGGCTCGTCTTGCTTTAAGTAGGACTTCATCTTTTCCTGCAACTTCAACTTGCTATCCTTGCGTACCTCATAAGACATCAAGGTACCCATTAGTTGAACAACGGTATAAGTTTTCATGTCATTACCTTCCTCGATGGCGAAGGAACGTTTCTCCCAACTAGAAGGAAGTCCATCGATGATCTTCGAGACTTTCTCCTTTTGGGTGTAGGTCTTACCGAGAGCCTCCAACTTGTTTGTGATGTCGACGAAGCGAGCATAGTACTCCTTCATCTTCTCACACTGTAGCATATGAAATAACTCGTAATCTTTATTAACTACAACGAGTTTAGAGTCTCTTACCCTACTAGTCCCTTCATGCAATATGAGGAGGGAGTTTTATATTTGATATGCACTCTTACATGTGCATATCTTGTTGAAATCCTCGGGCTCCAATGCACATTGCAAGGCGTTCATTGCCTTGGCATTGCTTACCTCCGCGGCGACCTCCGCGGTAGTCCATTTCTCAAAATCTTCTTCGACGGGCTCGATATACTCCTTCATTGTGGCCCTCCATAATGAAGCACTCCGGAGGAAAGTTTCCATCCGGCATTTTCAGTACTCGTAGTTGGTACCGTTGAAGAAGGGAGGCCTCGTTGAGGAGTGTCCTTCCATCACCGAAGACGCTTCTTCACGATTCTTGAAGGTGCTATAGTCGTAAGGTGGACGAACGGTCTTGTTGTCGTTGGCAGACATAGCTATAAACTTGGCTCTGATACCAAATGTAATGCCCTGCTAAGCTACTGCACAAGTACTAGAGGGGGGGTGAATAGTACTTTAAAATAATTAAGAGTCTAATTCCTAATTACCTTGCAAACTCTACCAAACAATGCGGAAATGCGGAAATGTAAATGTTAGACACCAAAGAAACAATCGCAAATAAACGATATTAATGGGTTCGGATCCACCCAAGTCTCCCCGACTTGTTCCCGGTGATACTACGTCCCAACCACCCGGATCACTTCCGAATACTTGAGTTAGAAACCCTAACTCAAGATTTCCACTATGAAATACTTGTGAAAAACCTTCACAAGTCAAATCATACACAAATGAAAATTGTGACTCCCACAACCCGGGATCACAAACACACTCTCACAACCGAGAGTGAATCACTTACAATATCAAAGTAAAATTGAAATAGAAATTGCTTACCGACAAAATCATATGCCTTGAGTTTAACTTACGATTTAGGGCAAAATGGATTTTGGGGAAGATGAAGAGGCACCAAACCCTAGCTCCAAGATGTAGATCAGCTATGGAGAGCTATGAGGTTGATGGTGACCTAGGATCAAGCACTTGGATTGGAAGGCTCACAATCAATGAATCTCTCTTTTGAAATAAGAGTGAGGGAGAGATTCTTGAAAGGAAATGAACGAGCTTTAATGAGAATGAATGCTTTCTCTTTGATCTCTAAACTTCTCTTAAAATCAGCCTTTTGTGCAATGAATGCAGCACTCCAAGTATATATAGGTTAGAGGAAAGAGAGAGAGAAAAACGTTTCAATTAAAGCTCCAACGGCTCTATTCTGAACCAAACTAGTCGGTCAAAGAACAACCACCGACCAACTAGTTCATCAACTAGTCGGTCGGTCAATCAACATGAAACGACTAACTGGTGAACATGGAATAGGTCGAAGTTCAGACTAACAGAACTAGTCGGTCAAAGAACACTTGCCAACCGACTAGTTTCACAACTAGTCGGTCGGTGAGTCCACTTAGACCGACTAAGAGATAAAACAAATAGTCTGAGTACAAATTGATTTAGTCGGTCCAAGAACAAATGTTGACCGACTAGATCATCAACTAGTCGGTCGCCAAATGTACATAGACCGACTAACGATAAACAGTAACTAGGCATGTACAGGGAAAGCTCAACTAGTCGGTCTAAGCAGGATCACTGACCGACTAGTTCACAAACTAGTCGGTCGGTGAGTCAACGTAGACCGACTAACTGTAAACAGTAAAGAGCTTAGAATTGAGAAGGTAAACTAGTCGGTCTAAGAAGCTTTGCCGACCGACTAGATCACCATCTAGTCGGTTGGTTCTTCTTCTTGAACCAACTAACATGCACAAGAAGTCGCGAAACGAAGCGCGATGCTTCGGGAAAGTTCGTATGGACTTCTACTAAGATCCTAGCTCTAAGATAGGAGCGTAATGAAGATTAAAAAGTAAGACCTACTCAAGGCTTAACATTCTACGGAACGAAGCTAAAAGACTATAAATAAAACTTGACGAACCGTCTTCGAAAGCTTCGATCCGAATCTCCATGACTTCTAAAATGGTCCAAAAGCTTCAACGAAGCTTTAGGCATACGATCACGCGCTTTGAGAAGTCTCGAGACGTCGCTTTGGATGTTCATATGAATTTGACGACGATCTCCATAACTGCGCTCACAAATTGTTAGTTCACGATATATTTATGTTTGTTCATCATCCAAAACCAAATCCGGGGAGTCCAATATCCAAAAATTGTTAGGTTGTTTTCTGTTGCTATAAGTTGGCATTAGTGGCACTAAATCTGGAGAGCTCAGTTGTGGAATCAGAATTGTTTTTGAGCAGTTTGAGCAGTCATGTTGTATATAATGTTGCAACATTATGTACAACATGCGGGATCTGGAGTATGGTTCGTATGAAGATATGTTGTTTTGGTTTGTAGATCTATCTTGCTGGTTCAGATCTGATTTGTATCCTAGAATCTCGGGGGTTCCTGAATTGGTTGATGGAATATCTTGGTGAGATTTTTATGTTCCTTGTTACCCGAATTAGCTCCTTGATTGATGGAAAGAGAAAAAATTTGCTGAGAATATTTGGGAATATAGGTAGTTCCTTAATTGGTGGAAGTAAATATTTGCTAAGATTTATTGGTTCTATTTTCCAGAAATAGATCCTAGTTTTATGGAAAAATATCCGTATGCGATTTGTTTAAATCAGTTTACCCGAAATGGTTAAATGATTCCTTGATCCATGAGATTTCTTACCCAAAGTGATCCTAGAAATATTGGCAGAATATCTGCATTAAAGAGGAAGTTATTTACCCGGAAATAGTGGTTACAAAATCTGAATGGTTTCATATCTGAATGGTATGTGTGGTTGAAGATATGTGCGGCTGAAGATTTTATATCTGAATGTTTTCAGATCTTGCATTATTGTTTAGATCTTCTCCAGATATTCGGTTGTATGCTGGTATGCATAAGATTTGCTGACGATGTGATTGAAGGGATCAATCCGCAAATATGGTATGAAAGATCTTATTTATTGGCCATGTTGTATGTTATGTTGAACGTTATGATACAACATGAAGTCCAACATACTGTTTCAGAAGGTAGGAATCGATTGACGGACTTCAGCGATTATCAAAGGTGGATTACTCCAAATCCTTCTATATTTTATTCATCGGATCCTTGGAGATATGCGGAACCACTTGCCTAAAGTAGTTCCAAAAATTGTGGGCTGTCGATCCGTATCTGATATGATTGAACGACCTTCCCTATTGGCCCGCGGATTGAGGAGGAGCGGGGGATATCAAGGTATGCGGCTTTGACAGCTAGGGCAATAACTTTTACGAAAGTTTTAAAGGACTCTGGGAGGAGGCCGACGGCTACGCACGTAGGGATCAAGTGAGTTGATCTAGTCGGTTGTGCAAGGGGATTTTGCATGCAAGAGGAGCTTGCATAGATTACTCCACGGGGTTGCTTGAGATCACCCCTCGCGGTTTGTATTGAGGAGGAGTATGCTTCTCTTAGTATAGATCTGATATTAGTGATTGTAATCATTATTTATTATAGTGGAGTAATCTGATTTTTTGGGCGTGGCCCCGCAGATGTAGGTGTGTGCACTGAACTGCGTTACCAAGTTCCTTGTGTCATCACTTGATTTCTGTGTTTATCATTGTGTTTATTTGATTACTCATATGTACTGAATTAACATTATCCTTTCATCATTAGGAGTTTTAGACTTTTAGTTATAGTCAAACTCTATCTAAAATCATGTAGGATTAAAGAAAGATCACTTGAAATCTTTTAATCCTTAATAGTTTTAACTAGAGTTAAACTATATCTAATAACATGTATGATTAAAGAAAAGATCCCTTGAAATCCCATAATATATACGAGTTTTAATTTAGATTAAATTCTATCTTTTCGGTTTAATCTTGATCCAACAATTGGATCAAATTCAAACCAAACATGACCCAAACCCCATCAAATCAGGCCCATGCTTAGGCAGCGGCTTGTAACTAGATGGTGGCCGCAACCGGGAAGCCTCACTCTAGCTGCAACCAGCCAGCAAGCTGGCTGCATCCAGCTACTAACTAACCATCCTCTTGCGACATCATTTCATCACTTGTGATACCCTGTGTGTGGTTTTGATGTGGGTTTTATATTTCTTTGCTTGACTTTGGATGCCTTTTAGATGAGAAAAGAATACATTTATATAGTGATAGTATCATATGTTATCCTTTCATCATTAGGAGTTTTAGACTTTTAGTTATAGTCAAACATTAATCGAAAATCGTGTAGGATTAAAGAAAGATCAATTGAAATCTTTTAATCCTTAATAGTTTTAATTAGAGTTAAACTCTATCTAATAACATGTATGATTAAAGAAAAGAGCCCTTGAAATTCCATAATATATATGAGTTTTAATTTAGATTAAATTCTATCTTTTTGATTTAATCTTGATCCAACAATTGGATCGAATTCAAACCAAACATGACCCAAACCCCATCAAATCAGGCCCATGCTTAGGCAGCGGCTTGTAACTAGATGGTGGCAACAGCCGGGAAGCCTCATTCTAGCTGCAACCAGCCAGCAAGCTGGCTGCATCCGGCTACTAACTAACCAACCTCTAGCAACACCATTTCATCACATGTGATACAATGTGTGTGGTTTTGATGAGGGTTTTATATTTCTTTCTTGGTCAAGAGTTCGTAACTCTTTGTGAATATGTCTTCTGCCCCTATTCGCAACACTTTACGATGAGCTTCTTTCACGTTAATCGCAACTCATTGTGATCGCATGTGTATATTTAACACACGTAAAGTTATTTTCATTCAATTACCGTAGTGAGCCATCATCATTGTGAGACTCTAAAAGCCTAATTTCTACTTTAGTAGCAAGTTGATTGTACTCTTCGACCATGTCACATGTATGACAATGATGCTAGCCACATATAACAACCACACATTTAGAATCATCATTATCTGGTAGTTGTGAGACTATACTCTCATCCAAACCAAATATGGACATGTCAGTGACAGCTTGTATGCGACATCACAGTCAAATATAGATCAAACTTACTACACCGATAAATTTACGCATTCTACCTTGCCCAGAATACTATAAACTTCATAATTTAAATAATAAAAGGAAAAAATCATACCCTTACACTGATAATCTTTCATGACATCGCTGTTCGTTGACACTTTTCATGTGAAGACATCCATTATCCACACCAATCAAGTATGATAGTAATTTCATCTCGATGATGACCTCCTTGTGATCCATGAACCATTTAAGAGTTCAAACTTGGTTCCAACCATTAGGTCCTAAGTAATACTAATGCTTGAAAGAACGAGAACGAAAAAACTTTTCTTTTTTTGATAGAAAATTCTATCTTTAATCCAATACTTTAAGATTATTTTTCTTATGATTTTTATTATTGTTAGATTGGTTTGAGATGACGAGACGACCACTTTAAATAGTGTTTAGAATCCTATGTTAGCCTTTCATGCGTTGGAGCTTTAGTTATAGTCAAACTGTATCCATAAACATGTAAGAGCAAAGAAAGATAGAATGATATCTGTTAATCTTTATGCTTTTCAATCAAAGCCAAATTTTGTCTAATAATATAAATGATCAAAGAAAAGATCCTTAAAAATCATAAACCACATATGAGTTCTAGATTTGATCAAATTCTATCTTTTGGGGTTAACCTTGATCCAACAATTGGATCAACCCCAACCCAAATCTAACACATAACCCATTAAACCAAACCTTGCATAGGCGGCACCTTGACACAGCCATGTATCAAGGTTTGGTGGCAAATTTGTTGTAACCAACTGGCTGATGGCCATGGCTAGAGGACAGCTGGCACGCGCAAAGTATTGCACACGCTCCCAAGTATAGGAGGTCATCGAGTAATAAAGTCATGTTGAGTACATGGTTGAATCACGGGGACAAGTCATTTTACAAATCACAGTTTCAATTGACTAAGGAAGTGTAATGGTTGGAATACAACCAACTAACTAAAGTGATAATGGAAAAAGGGTGGTAAAGTTGGTGAAACTATCAGCTTCATCTAAACAACTA
The DNA here is from genome assembly GCA_030789695.1 of Scilla litardierei. NCBI lineage: Eukaryota > Viridiplantae > Streptophyta > Magnoliopsida > Asparagales > Asparagaceae > Scilla > Scilla litardierei. The sequence continues at coordinate 128,867,042 of CM061139.1, read as the reverse complement.
GGGTTGGAGGATCGAACAGATAATTATCAATGAGAACTTTTTAGGTTATGGGCTCGTTAGGGCTATAGTTGTTAAGGCCAAAAATGGCGATACCAGTGTTTGAGCTGACGTAGACTCTTCGGTCATGGTGGAGTCTTATCAGCGAGTTAAGTGGGACCCTTGGTTAGGAGAACCTTGGGTTGTTGGTTGAAGGAAAAAAGAGTGCTTGATTAAAGTTCTCTCGCTCGTGGAGCTGAGTATGAGGACAGTTCGACCCTCTGATCGGGTCGAGCCTCGTGTGTCTGGTATCGAGAGTTGTTGTTCGACCATCTGATTGGGTCGTATCTCGAAAGATATCTAAACAGAATGGGTGTACGAGTCTCTTGTCGGATCGAGCTTAGTCATATTGCACCACAGATGAACGTCAGGGGGGTCGGATATGAGTTCCAATCCAAATCCCCTCCAATGCTTAAGTTAAAATCAAGAACTTAAGGGAGAGTCAGCGACTGTGAAGATCGAATCACAGAGGTTCACCTTGAATCAGTCGTCGCAAGCTATTTGGAGGAAGCAATATGATATGGAAAGCAGAATGTAAGCGGGTAATTTTCGCGTACCTTTCTGTCCACTTACTCTGACTGTCTTTTCGATTTTCATAGACGTCAGAGTCTTTTCCATGACATTGAGGGAGCTGACCGTCACTAATTATGGTGGCATGACCATCCCTCATCAATAGGGGTAACCGTCAACCACGTCTCCTGCCAATTATGTGCCATTAACGATTACCTCCTTGAGCTGCGGAAGCTCAACAGGTAGATGACACATGAGTGTTGACTGAGTCGGCGTTTGGTTGCGATTGTGGGCCTTGCAGGCTTTGTGGGCCTTGCATGCTTTGTGGGCCCGGGAAACGTCTAGGTGGGCTTGCTTGCGGTAATATGACCCTTCCCCCGAGTGTCAGCCCAAGTATTCAACAACGGCCCCCGAGCACATACAATTCGTATATTGGGGTCAAGTGAAGTGATGTCTCGTTAAAGGGGCATGGCAGTCGAGGCAGTAGCGTTTGATTTTAAGCGCCAAATCCTTTGCCCTTCTGATCTGTGCATCGCATTCATTCGAAATCCATTAATGAAGGATGCTCGGATCTTTGACATGTGTACCTGTTGGATGAGATCGATTTAGATCATCAGTAGGAGTGTGTTTACCTTGACAAGGCAGTTTGGGGGGAGAGATAGAGAGAGTAAGGTTTCTTTTGTCTCAAGCCTATTCGAATCAAAATTTGATCTTTCGACCATGGCTTCCTCCTCTCCTTGTGCCTCCACTGGAACTTCGGCCTCTACCCCTGAGACGGGTAAGGGTGGGGCCACTGTTCTTGATTTGATCTCCGCTCAAGCCTCCCAAGTGGCAGCTGATGAGATCCATGAATATCAGCAGAAGTATGAGAGAAGCGATTACCTGATCCAGCTCCCCAAGCAGATGAGAGGGCTCATTTTCCTGGCGATCGCAAGGTCGGAGTTTACGTCAGGGCTTTTCAACAGGGACTTCAATTTCCTATGCAACCATTCATGTTGCGCGTGTTGAAGTCTTTGGTGCTTTCCCTTTGTCAGCTGATGCCAAATGTTGTGTCCCTCTTAGTCAGCTTCACCGCATTATGTAAGTTATGGAATAGAACCAACTATAGAGTTGTTCAATTTCTTCTTCGTAGTACCTCAATCAAGTCTCCGAACTGGTATACGATAACAGCTCGTCGAGGCAGAAAGCTATTCAGTGACCTGTTGGATCTGGATCGTAGCCTATAGGGGTGAATAGGCTAATAAAAATTCTCGTGCAACTCACGAGAAATCACACGCAGTTATAAGCACATGCAGTGTAATAAAATAGCAATCACAGAGTACGCACAGATATACACTGGTTCGGTCGTCCCCACGACCAAGTGCAGCCCCCGAAAGCAAATACTAGATAGATGTGTAATCCTGTACAGCTACAATGAGTCAAGATCCCAAATCTACTCTCACATATCTCGTACGCACACCACGTGCTCTACACTCTCAATCTAGTCAGATGCTCTCCCTCCGTGACGACTCCCAAAGTCGACAGGTCCCCAAAAAGTAACACAGAAGGTAAAGTTTCCCCTACAGAGATCACTACACCAATACAAAGATAAATAAATAGAGTTTTAGGAATGCTCAGTAATGGTGTGTCGTCTCTGTTGTTCAGCGCGTGATCAGATCAATCTGATGTGATGTAGTCGTCTCCGCAAGTTGGGCAACTCAAGTTGCGGCTCCCTCAATGATGACGCATCTTTTGGAGAGTTGGGAACTTTCGGCTTTGGTCTCCTCGGTCTGATGAACTAATATGCCGACAACCTTTTTCTTTCTGATGCGTGGCCCTTTTTTATTTGATTCCGCATGCAACACAAAATGAATCTTGCACACACAAATAAATTTTTGCACTCAAAAATTCGGCACACATAAAGGTCAGCACAAAAAAGAGTTATTGCACAAAAAATTAAGCTTCGGCACAAAAAGAACTTGAACACAGAAATTTTTGCCCACCCACAAAGTTCGGCACACACAAAAATCTTGCACAAAAAAATGTTTGCACACAAAAAAATCTGCACAAAGAGAGAGGCCTTGCACAAAAGATTTTGCACACAAGAGAAATTCGGCACACATGCAAAAGAAGACCTGCACACAAAAATTGCACACAAATTTCGGCAGCACTTATAGAGATTTGCAAAGCCCAAAACAAATGTGCAAGTGAGAGACTTGGGGATTTTTTTGTGTTGCGTGATCTTCGATTCTTGATGCGTGCGCCCCTTCAATCTTTTTGTGGACGGAGGTTGTATATAGATTTTTGTTGTGCGTCGCTGCAAAAAAAAAAAGAGAGAACGAAACCCTTCTTAAAAATGTTGCGCACCTTGATTGGCCAGGGGATTTTTTGTTAAGAAGGCTGACCTGTGCTCCAAAATTTTGTGCGGCCTGTCAAAAAAAATGGAATCAAAAAGGACATGGCCTGTGTGTTTTTTAATCACACATGCGTGAGTGCTCCTCTTTTTTGGGCCTTGGGAAAAAACTCTTTTGTCAGGATTTCAAAAGGGGTTTGTAGTTTGGACTTGGTTTGATTTTGATCCTGTGTGAGCACTTGTAAATATGAATCAAACCATTTGATTATCTCCTCATTCCCATCATATTGACCAAGTCCTTCTGTGAATTAGTCGCACGTTTGCCGTTCCTGAAACACTTAACACACGCATTAAAACGTTCACACACGTTTGTTATCATCATACACGAAGTTCATAGATCGTTGCTACCAACAATCTACCCCTTTTGATGATAACAAACTAAGTATAAGATTTGAACATTAGCTTTCCAAATAGTGTGTGTGAAAGTGTGACGATAGTGGGTGACATGCAATGGGATGAAATGATGTACGAACAATGATGTGTAAAGTTTAACAATAAGCATGCTCCCCCTATTTTTGTGCTTTCCCAATATTCATTAATGCTCCCCCTTAATCAAACAATCATATTTTCACGTGCATTAATACCCAAATCTTTCCCAAATTTTTCTCCCCCTTTGTTATCATCAAAAGTCGAAACACGAAGTTAAAATCATATAACATGCAAACAGAGAGTATTATTAACCATTACCAGCAATTGCATGCAAACTTATCATATAATAATCAAGTCAAAACCAAATGAAATTAAACAGCGAAGACTTCAACACCAACGTGTAAAGTGTGATGATTAAAATTGAAGCACATGAGGGAGAATCATTTAAGAAAGTCAACCAAAACCGATCCACATTTTCCATATAATGTTCTATCACCTAGGATTGATTTTTCCCACCTCATTAAAAATGAGTTTAAGGTACCACACCCCAAAACATAGCCTATAAGGACTCTTAGATGTGGGGGTTGCATTGCTTGACGAGTAAATACACCAACGCAAAAGTTTACCTATAAAGCTTATGTTGGATACTCGTGGGTAATACCGTTGCCAAGGATTGTATCCATTTTTCACACAGAGCAATTATTCTTCTATTTCATTTTTTTTACTAGTAGTGTCATTTTTTAATGCTCAATTTTTATCCATGGCAAGGTATATCATATCCATTAGAATTTCAGTTAAGTTTTTCTCCGACATTCACTTTCCATACTTCATAAACGATATATCCAAATGTGCAACAATAGCAATACATTTGAGAGTGAAATATGTGGTGTAGAATTCAAGTTATTTTGATTCATTGAATACGCCATGAATATTTATAAAGATGAACATAAGCATTTAGCAAAAGAAATAATACACCAATTTCTGCATAGATATGAAAATCATTCATGCGTGACTTCTTTTAATAAATCAAAGAGAAAAATATACATTTAAGCACCATTTTTCTTTATTTTATTATTTTTCATTTTTTTCATTTTTGTTTTTATGCATGAAGTACTAAAGCAAACATGATATGCAATCACGCAAAAAAAAATCATGCACACATAACAATGCAACTACTCGCACACAGTAGAAAAAAAAGTTCAAGCACAAAAAAAATGCGAACAAAAAAATTGCTATGAAGGTATGCATTAGGACCAAAAATATGAAATCATACCTTCGCGTTGCTGATCACTCCATATTTTACACCTTTTTTCTGCATGTTTGCATGCCATTTTGATCGCTCAAATCGTGTTTTTCACGTTTATTCGGCAATATTGCGATGCTTTTCACGATTTGTTGTTTTTGTCGTATTTCAGGAGATTTGGAGCGATTTGGAGTGATTCTGAGATGCACCCACTCCGGAGTGTCACCGACGACTCTCTTGAGGGGTATTTTGCTGTTGGAGAGGAGTGGAAGTAGAAAGAACGTCGTAGGAGCGACGAGGAGGCGAAGATATGAAGTTTGAGCATTTTTAGCACTTCACTCGGCTGAGTGAAGGAGCCACTCGGCCGACCATAGGAAGCCCGCTCGGCCAGCCAGATCGGACACGCAACAGAGCAATATCAGCATGCGCTCGGCCGAGCATCACCGTGCCACTCGGCCGAGCACCGAGTCACCCATCGCCCGAGTGGAGCCAAGACGACGGTAACAAAAGAGACCGGACTCTCTGTTTTTTCGTCTGTCAGTCTCGATGACTGACTCGCCGAGTGGAGAAAGACGGTCCGCCCGAGTGACAACCGACGTCCGCCCGAGTGACTGAAGGCCGTCCGCCCGAGTGACCTCCGAGGAGACGACCCCCGAGACCCCCAACTCTCTGTTTTTGTACAGGGTTCGTCACTCGGCCGAGTGAGCCGCGCTGCCTGTAGCGAAAACTGCGGATTTGAGGCTGCGCAAGGGCATTTTCGTCAGGGTTTTTTGGGCGATTTTGGGGGGTATTTAACCCCAGTTTTTAACCTAGTTTTGGGAGAGCTTTTTCAGACCTTTTTGCAGCTTTTTAGATTAACTTTTTAGGGATTAGATTTAGCTTTAAGGGAGGAGAGAAAAGTGAGATTTTGTTGGATGCTATCTTGTTCTTCATTGGTTTGTATTTCTCTCCCTCAAAAACTCAATTTTTGTTGATATTTTGAATATTGCTATGAATTCCATGGATTTTATTTGTGAATTTCTATTGCATTCTATTTTGAATTGTGAGTAGTTCATCGTCTTAGGGCGTAGGGATGAACCCTACGAGCCCAATTTCGAAATTGTGATGAATTGGTGAAACTATTGCTAGGACTGATTAGGGTTAGTTTGGGATTGCTATAATACGAATAGCTAGGGATTCATGTCGATTGGGATTTTCAAGAGATTGGATCCCAATTCGATAGGAAGCCCTAGATATTCGAATTGGGTTGCAATTGAATTCCTCCAGAATCGGTTTGCAAGAGATTGGACCGAAACTAGGGTTTTTCGATTGCAATTCTATACCAATACTCGTTTGCAAGAGATTGGATGGGTAGGAACTATCCCAACCTTGGTCGTAGCTCGAGTTTGCACGAGAGTGGGCTCGAGATACGATTGAACGATGACGTTTTTCTTCACGCTAGTTTGCCTAGGTTAGGGTTTGCAAGAGATTGGACCCTACCCTAGGTTGGCTATAGACCGGCAATAGCGCGAGAGCGTGAGCTTGGTTCCACATTTAGTTGCAACTAGTTCACCCAAATTTCAAGACTAGCAATTGTGAAACCTACGAGTCACAATGAAGAGATACGACAAGTAGTGGGGATTCCCTATCCCCTAAGCGTCTTTATTAATTTGTTAATTCCTTTATACATTTAAACGACTGTGACCGCACATTGCGAACATTCTCCAGACTTCCCATATAGCCAGGTGATTCGAATAAGACACTGTTATTAGGCCTCCCTGTGTTCGATACCCGCTCGCCGCTACACCGTGCGCTTGCGGTAAGACTACGATCGTCACCGCTCTGGGACGTGTATCCGGGGCGCGATCAAGTTTTTGGCGCCGTTGCTGGGGAGGGCATTTTGACGGAGTTTGATTTGGATCACCCGGTAAAATGGGGGATGCAATTCCAATGACTGAGTCTGGCCAGGGAGATGATGAATCTTTTGCGGAGCTCCTCAAGGAACTTATTGATGAGGTCTACGCTACCGGAGCTTTTGCTATTAATATCGAGGACCGAACAACTGTTTGCTAGCTTCGTGATGGATCAAATCTCCCCGGATGGGACTATTGGGGGCGATATCAGAGTTGATGTGAGGGACGACAAGCTATATTTTGAAGGCGATAGAACGTGTGTCGAAGAGTACTACACTCCCGAGGAACACTTCGAACAAACCGATATTCAGGGAGATACACTCTATGACCCCCACTCTTGCATTTATGAATCCGCTGACGTATTTCTTGATCTTAGGAATGAACCGGAGCAAGGTGGTGGTCCTATCGATGCAAGCGCGGAATCGGAGAGCGTCTATTCCGATGCACCGTCCTCACTAGGAAGCGAATCTGAGCCTCCACTCGAGAGTGAGCTAAACTCAGATGTTGAAGGAGAAGCCAAATTCACACAAGGTAACGAAGCAGAGGGTACGGCACCCTTTGAGGTAGAGCTTAAACAATTATCGCCGAATCTAAGGTATGCTTTCTTGGGGAGTAAATTGACCTTCCCGGTGATTGTAAATGCCCACCTTGGCCAAGACCAACTTGAAAAACTATTAGAAGTCCTTAGGGATCACAAGGATGTCCTTGGCTACACTATCCCTGATCTTAAGGGAATAAGCCCTAGGCTATGCACGCATAGGATTCACTTGGAAAACACTGAAGCCTCTTCTATTGAGCCCCAAAGGCGGTTGAACCCGAATATGAAAGAGGTAGTGAAAAAGGAAATCCTAAAATTGCTTGAGGCCGGTATTATTTATCCTATCTCCGACAGTAGGTGGGTTAGCCCTGTTCACGTCGTCCCCAAGAAAGGGGGGATGACTGTTATAAAAAATGATAAAGGAGAGCCCATTTCTACACGCACTGTCACGGGATGGCGAATGTGCATTGATTATAGGAAACTAAATAAAGCCACCCGAAAAGACCATTACACATTTCCCTTCATTGATCAAATGCTTGAACGCTTAGCTAAACATAAATACTTTTGTTATTTGGATGGGTATTCGGGGTTTTTCCAAATCCCTTTGCACGAGGATGACCAAGAAAAGACCACTTTCACTTGTCCCTATGGTACCTATGCCTACCGTAGGATGCCCTTTGGTCTTTGTAATGCTCCCGCCACCTTTCAGAGATGTATGACATCCATATTTTCCGATTACATTGAAAATATTATGGAAGTCTTTATGGATGATTTTTCGGTTTATGGAAGCGAGTTTGATTCTTGTTTGGCTAATCTCACTAAAGTTCTCAAAAGGTGCCAACAAAATAATCTAACTCTAAATTGGGAGAAGTGTCACTTCATGGTCACGGAAGGTATAGTTCTTGGGCACCTTGTCTCCTCGAGAGGAATTGAGGTGGATAAGGCAAAGATTGAGGTAATCGAGAAACTCCCTCCTCCTATTAATGTCATGGTCATTAGAGGCTTTCTTGGTCATGCGGGGTTTTACCACCGCTTTATCAAGGATTTCGCCTTGATTGCCCGACCTCTTACTTCCTTGCTTGCTAAAGATGCTCTGTTTGTTTTTTCAGGAGAATGCTTGCAAGCCTTCAATACATTGAAAGAGGCACTAATTTCTACGCCCATCATCCAGCCACCGGATTGGAGCCTTCCCTTTGAACTCATGTGTGATGCAAGTGACCAAGCAATTGGAGCGGTATTGGGGCAAAGGAAAGATAGGAAGCTTCATGCAATATTCTATGCAAGCAAAACGTTGGATGACGCACAGAAAAATTACACAACTACGGAGAAAGAGCTTCTAGCGGTCGTGTACTCCATTGAAAAGTTCCGCTCATATCTCCTTGGATCCAAGGTAATTGTCCACACCGACCATGCGGCATTGAAGTATCTCCTAAACAAGAAAGAGGCCAAACCTAGGTTGATTAGGTGGATACTTCTATTGCAAGAATTTGATTTGGAAATCAGAGATAAGAAGGGTACGGACAACGTTGTGGCGGACCATTTGTCTAGACTTATTCATGACAAGGAGGACAAAAGCTTGCCCATCGATGACTCCTTTGTTGATGAGAGGCTATATGCCATAAGGCCCGGGGAAGTTCATTGGTATGCGGACTATGTCAATTACTTGGCCTGTGGGATTAAACCATACGGGATGCCCACACAGCAAAAGAGGAGATTTATGCATGAGGTCCGTAGCTATTTCTGGGAAGATCCGTATCTCTTTAAGATATGCAAGGATGGGGTTATCCGGAGATGTATCTCTAAGGAGGAGGCCACCTCCATCATCCTGCATTGCCATGGTATGCCATGCGGGGGTCATCACGTCGCTTCTAAGACTACCGCCAAGATATTGCAGAGTGGATTCTTTTGGCCAACCATGTTCAGAGACACGCACGACTTCGTCAAGGCGTTCGATAGATGCCAACGAACCGGGAATATTTCGAAACGAAATGAGATGCCAATGAAGCCCATTCTTGAGATTGAGCTCTTTGATTGTTGGGGAGTGGACTTCATGGGACCATTTCCGTCAAGCAAGGGTAACAAGTATATGTTGTTGGCCGTGGACTACGTCTCCAAATGGGTAGAAGCCATCGCCACCCCTACCAATGACGCACGGGTTGTCTCAAAGTTTTTTAAGCAGAATATTTTCCCGCGCTTTGGGGTGCCCCGTACTTTGATAAGCGACGGAGGAAGTCACTTTATAGAAAACAAATTCGAAGCCATGTTGAAGAAGTACGGGGTAAACCATAGGATTGGAATGGCCTACCACCCTCAAACGAGCGGATAAGTGGAAGTTTCAAATAGAGAAATCAAGCAAATTCTTGAAAAGACCGTAGATCGATCTAGAAAAGATTGGTCTATGAAGCTAAACGATGCCCTATGGGCATATCGCACGGCCTTTCGAACTCCTATTGGCACCACACCGTTCCGACTCGTCTATGGGAAGTCTTGTCATCTACCGGTAGAGTTGGAGCACCGTGCATATTGGGCCATCAAGACCCTCAATTATGACTATAAGAGTGCGGCGGTGAGGCGACTCTTGGACATCATTGAGCTTGACGAAATTAGAAGAGATGCCTACGAGAGCTCAAGAATTTACAAAGAGAGGACCAAGATTCTCCACGACGCCCGCATAACTGTCACGGACTTCAAGGTCGGAGACAAGGTCTTGCTATATAATTCTCGACTCCGACTATTCCCCGGTAAGCTGAGGTCATGGTGGTCCGGACCTTTCACCATCAAGCGCATACAACCGGGAGGAGCATTTGAATTGGAAGGGAAAGACGGAGCCACTTTCAAGGTGAATGTGCAACGTCTAAAGTAATATTCCGAAGGAGTCCCTATGGGCGAGGTAAATAGAATATATCTACTCAAGGGACGGCCGGATGACCTTTCATACCTCCTTGATGAGGTCATTGAAGAGGCGATCCCCCATTCCATCGGCGCACCCCACGAAGATAGCTTCGAAGAAGGCCCATACTTGGCCGAAGAAGAGAAGATGGAGCACTCCCCCGATATCTCCATGGCAATTGATGATGGCGACGCTGATGTCGCAAGAATACGGGAGCTCTGCAAGCTCTCGAAGTTGAGGACTCCAAAGAAAGCTCCACTGATACGACAATCGGTGTCACCGGCGAAGAGGAAGACCGGAGCAAGCTCTAGCTTGGGGGAGCAAGCCCCCAACATTGCCCATGACGAAGGGGCGCTGAGGAAGACCGCACCCCACCATGATCCAAATCCGAGTGGTCTTCTAAGCAAGTTCGACGGGTGCATCTCGTATGCACCCAACATCAAGCGTTAATTGAAAATCAATAGGGGTCGAGCTCAAGACCTAAAACGAGCGCTTGTCGGGAGGCAACCCGACGGTTATCGCAATTTTCTTTTTTTAGTTTTTATTTTTGTTTTAGACTTTATTAGTGTTTTTGAGACGTTCGCCCAAAAAACTTTGACAACTGGTCCTATTTTCTTTGACAGGAGAGGGGAACGGGATATCTATCGTATGGAGGATGACTAAGGCGAAGAATAGCGCTCCAGGAACGCGCTCAAGGCTTAGGAGAAGAAAGAAATCAACTGGAGAAAGAAAAAACAGAGACTAGAGCCAAAACGGAGCATCACAGCAGAAAACAGGGCCTCACTCGGCCGAGTACCTTAGCCACTCGACCGAGCAAGCAACATCGTCCGCCCGAGTGGCACACCAACGAGGGAAGTCTGCTGCACCCAACTCTCTGTTCTTTTTTCAATTTCAGTATAAATTGCCACTCGGCCGAGTATATATCTTCACTCGACCGAGTGAAACTGATACGCTCCTAGGGCGAAAATTGCCGAGTAGCTTGTGCCACTCGGCCGAATGGACTTTTCCCACTCGGCCGAGGGTGGCAAAGCCACTCGGACGAGTCGTAAGCAGCGAGGAGTTTTCAAAATAATTTCGTTACGATCACTCGGCCGAGTAACATAGTCACTCGGCCGAGTCGTAACTAATCCTATATAAGCGGACGCGGGCTCGGTGCGGAATACGAAGCGTCAAATTTCTCGATCGCCCGAACCCGCGCCCGTTCGACCCTCGCTCGCCCGCTGCCGCCTTTCACTCGCCCGACCGCCGCCTCGACCGCCCGGCCGCCGGCGGCCGAGCGCCGACCGTTGATCGCCGACCGCCCCGACCGCCGGCCGACTCCCTCGCCGCCGGCCGACCTCCGGTAACCCCGAGTTCGCATGTTTTCCCCATTTTCTCCTATATTTTGATGATTCGTGCACCTATCGAGCCCCTATCCCAAATTAATTTCATTATCTATCTATTGTACCCCTAACCCCCCATGTATTTCGAATTTTACATGCTGATATCGTTGTTTGATGTGTAGGCAATCTTGGGGAGCTTAGGGGAGCTTAAGGGAGCTTCCGGGGCACGCTTCTGGCCTTGTGGAGTAGGCGTCTTCGCACGCATTCGCTGATTTGCTCTCGCGGCGTGTTCAGGTACCATCGTTCCATTTATTCTAGCACGCCGCACGTTTTACTTGTTGGGTGATCACTCGGGGCACACATGCCGCCCCGAACACGACCACGCACTAGGAGAGCTTCCGCCAAGCGGAAGCGGCCGGATGAGCCCGGCCCCTCCCACGAGATGGAGGACTCTCCTCCGCCTACACCACCTCACCCCACACAGCCATAGCCTGCCGATCCAGTCCACCCACAGCCACTTCCAGCCGAGCCCCACACCCACAGCCACCACCGGCTCCTATCGTCGGGCCGCTGGGTATTACGTTCCGAGACGACGCACATCGCGTTGCTTTTGAGCATATCGCCCAGCGCTCGATAGTGCCCTCCAGGTTAGCACACCTTGCTGACCTAGACCGCATGGGGGTACTCGAGGGCATGCTCACGTTGTATGATAACGTGGGTTGGCGAGACTTTCTTTCCGTGTCGGCGGACACCTACGTCCGTCCGACACTCGAGGTGCTCAGCTCGATCGCCCGGACCGCTGAGGGATGCTCCTTCCGACTTATGGATCGAGAGTGTCAGATCACTCTCGATATGCTTAGGGCATTCTTTCAGTGGCCCGCTGTCCCCACACCCGACCGAGCCTACGCCCCCACACACATCCCTCCCCCATCCTTCGATTCACACGCCTTCTGGGCCAGGATCATAGGTTTACCTCAGGCCTTTGACCCTAGTAGGGCCAAGGCCTCGGCCATAGTCCACCCCTGCCTCCACATAGCACAGCGCCTTATGGCGACCACCTTTCTGGCGAGGTACGAGCCTGGGACGATGTCTACGCCTGAGCTCTATATGCTCTACGCGATGACTCGCCCCAGAGTTCTTGATAGGGATGGCGTTACATTGGTCCCCGCCGTTGAGATTGATGTCGCGAGCTGGTTTTTGGACCGCATCATCGTATCGGTGGGCGCTCGCTCTCCGATATGTTGCGGCGGCCTGATTACCCTGTTAGCCCTGATGACCGGCGAGGACCTTCCGGCTGACCTGTAACGAGCACCGGGCCCCAATGCATTATCGATAGACGTCATAGCCCGGATGAAGATGCTTCATCCGCACGGCCAGCGGCACTGGGTTTGGTTGCACGGTCCGTACGGTGCTGACTACATGATCCTTCTGAGCCCCGCTCGGACACACTTAGGACCAGCACACGACGACTGGCTTCCGGCGATGGATCTCCTGATCCCCGCCGCCTACGTGCTAGAGGCCGAGGGAGCTGAGCCTGCACCACCTGCACACCCTGCACCGCCAGCTGACCCTGTGTTCCCTCAGCCTGAGCCTGCACTTTCTGCCGCTCCCGACACTTCTGTCCCCACTTCTGCCAGTGTCGGGAGTACACTTGCTGAGCCTACGCCCGCCACGTCTACCACTGCCTCCACCACTGTTGTGCCCTTGTCGGTTGAGCCACTCACCTCTCTGCTACCCGAGCGTCCACCCACCATACTTGAGAGCGGCGAGCCTTCTTTCGCTGCTGTCGTGGAGACCATGGCCAGTATGATCTCCGCTGGGGTTTCACCTTTTGGACCCCACACTTCCTCCCTAGCGGTCGACCCTTCTGTCTCCTCCGTAGCTGTTCTATCTGAGAGCGTCATGACGTCTGTCCCCACGTCTGTGTCACTGACCTCTCTTGCCGCCTCGTCACCGATTTTGCCTTCCACTCCCACTGTTGCTGCTTCCACCTCACACCAGCCTGCGTCCCAGCCTCGCACTGAGACTGGGCATCCACTGTTGAGCACAGCACCCTTACCACCCATGCCTGCTGTCCCGATCACCTACACCGCCCGTATTAGACAGCCCCGACCAGCTCAGCCTAGACCTGTCCGTCCCTCCGCTCCACCACCCCCCGACGCCTTAGTTCAGAGCGTTCGAACTCTTGAGGGGGGGTTGAGTGGACTCCGGGGCGATTTTAGGGCTTTGTCTTCCACAGTTACCGCCATGCAGCACCGCCTCGAGCTACTTCCTAGCATTCACTTTTGCCTCACCCAGATCCTCGAGCGACTGCCACGACCACCACCCACCGAGCAGACTGTTCCACATTCGCCACCCCCCACCTCCGCGTCAGGACGGAGATGGCGCAGCACCACCAGCTTAGGCACACCCTTGATGCTATCGATATTTTTTGTCGTTATGCTGCCCATTCTCTGCTTGGTCCTGATGCTTTTTGCCCCCCCTCCTCCCCTCACTATTTTGTCCACTTTTTGATCATATCATTCTATATCCTTTTTCGGGAGTGAGGGAGAGTATTTTTGGTGACACACACACTTTTGCATCACTCTTATCCTTGCATGCATCACATTCGCATCATAGGTCTCAGTTGGTTCTTTTTATTTCTTTTTCTCATGCATGCATCCCCACCCCCCTCCCATTACACGTCTCTCGGTGTGCCACAATTCGCACATTGAGGACACTGTGCCCTTTAGCTTGGGGGAGTGAGTTCTCACGTTTTTTTGCTTTTGTCACCTTTATTTTTAGTTTTCCCACGTTTTTCCACTTTATCACTCACTTTTTCATCACTTTTTCATTTTTTACCATGCATCATGTTTTTCTTATTTTTCTTGTGCGTTGCATTGTAAATAGTTTTATTTTCGTTTATCTTTATTCCTTTCATCTTTTGCTAGAGATGACTTTTCTGTGATGATGATGACGTGGTGTTAGCTTTTCTCTATATGCATGCTATACTTCTCATGTCATAGCCTCTTATTTCTGATATCATATGCTATGTTCTGCTTTGCATTTAGAAATAGTAACCCACTCTCTTTTGGTGTATGAAAATGGATGAAATTCTATTATTAGCTGATGTCTGATGATTCATATGTATGCTATCGTAGAAAACACACCAAGATTCACGCATTGATGCTTATATCTGGAGTACTGCTTTCCTTTCCCTCATATCACTTCTATATGCATGATTTGTACGTTTCACTTCAGGTTGATTGAATTGTTGTTAGCAATGATAAATCTGGATTAGTTTACTTTTTGAGATTAAACTGAGTAGATTATATTAACATGCTGAAGTTGTCGTGCGCGTCCTATAGAGTGAACTGAGAGATACATTTATTTCTTTCTCCACATATCTTGAACGTTAGTTCTCTATTTTAAATTCATTGGTGAATCTCCCCTTAGCGATTCTATTATTGGCATTCCCCCGTTATTAAAATCACATGCTCCAAGTTCCCCTAAAATCCAAAGGAAAAAAATACTTGTATATCCTTCTCTTTGATTTGGGATCATTGTGTATATATGCTATTGGAAAAAAAAAGAGAAGAGAAAAAAAGAAAAAGAAAAAGAAAAAGATTTGAGAATAAGAAAAGAAAAGAGAAAAGTAGTTCGAAAACGATCCCATCTCATATACTTTGTCTCTTTCTTCCCTCTTTTGTTTTATTTTTGACTTTTGGAGCTTCATAAAAATGTGGATGTGAATATCGTTTTATATATGCCACCATGCTTATGGATAAGCTTGGGGGAGAGAATCCAATGATGTGTGAGAGAGTGACTACTTGACGGTATATGACAACCTAGGCTACGTAATATTTTATACTCGGTGAGATTGCTAAAGTTTTACGAAATCCAGAAATCTACGCTTAGCATTCATTTCATGAAAACCGCACTTTTTCTATTCTTACTACTCTATCGCGTGATATCTCTTATACTCCTTATAGAAAGCATTCAATTGAAAAGTGTGTGATCTACGATATTGTATACCGCTTTAGATGCTTCAGACGATGTTAATCTTAGAATTATTCCATTTTTCATGCTATATTGATATTCTTGGGTTTTCTATTTCAAATGCATCATTATACTATGGTATCAAACTAAAAGACTTTGACATGTGTTTTATATTCGATGCATGCTATATGAGTAAGCAAAACCCACGTCTGAGAAAAACGATCTAGCAACTTCCCTCTTCGTTTTCTATTTTGTTTTTCGTTTTCCGTTTTCCACCTTTCCGCCGTTTTCGTTATCTTTATCCACCGGGTTCGCTTTTTACTTATCTTCCTCGAGGACGAGTAAGAGGTAAGCTTGGGGGATTTTGATCACTCCATATTTTACACCTTTTTTCTGCATGTTTGCATGCCATTTTGATCGCTCAAATCGTGTTTTTCACGTTTATTCGACAATATTGCGATGCTTTTCACGATTTGTTGTTTTTGTCGTATTTCAGGAGATTTGGAGCGATTTGGAGTGATTCTGAGATGCACCCACTCCGGAGTGTCACCGACGACTCTCTTGAGGGGTATTTTGCTGTTGGAGAGGAGTGGAAGTAGAAAGAACATCGTAGGAGCGACGAGGAGGCGAAGATATGAAGTTTGGGCATTTTTAGCACTTCACTCGGCCGAGTGAAGGAGCCACTCGGCCGACCATAGGAAGCCCGCTCGGCCGGCCAGATCGGACACGCAACAAAGCAATATCAGCGTGCACTCGGCCGAGCATCACCATGCCACTCGGCCGAGCACCGAGTCACCCATCGCCCGAGTGGAGCCAAGACGACGGCAACAAAAGAGACCGAACTCTCTGTTTTTTCATCTGTCAGTCCCGATGACTGACTCGGCCTAGTGGAGAAAGACGGTCCGCCCGAGTGACAACCGACGTCCGCCCGAGTGACTGAAGGCCGTCCGCCCGAGTGACCTCCGAGGAGACGACCCCCGAGACCCCCCAACTCTCTGTTTTTGTACAGGGTTCGTCACTCGGCCGAGTGAGCCGTGCTGCCTGTAGCGAAAACTGCGGATTTGAGGCTGCGCAGGGGCATTTTCGTCAGGGTTTTTTGGGCGATTTTGGGGGGTATTTAACCCCAGTTTTTAACCTAGTTTTGGGAGAGCTTTTTCAGACCTTTTTGCAGCTTTTTAGATTAAATTTTTAGGGATTAGATTTAGCTTTAAGGGAGGAGAGAAAAGTGAGATTTTGTTGGATGCTATCTTGTTCTTCATTGGTTTGTATTTCTCTCCCTCAAAAACTCAATTTTTGTTGATATTTTGAATATTGCTATGAATTCCATGGATTTTATTTGTGAATTTCTATTGCATTCTATTTTGAATTGTGAGTAGTTCATCGTCTTAGTTCACCCAAATTTCAAGACTAGCAATTGTGAAACCTACGAGTCACAATGAAGAGATACAGCAAGTAGTGGGGATTCCCTATCCCCTAAGCGTCTTTATTAATTTGTTAATTCCTTTATACATTTAAACGACTGTGACCATACATTGCGAACATTCTCCCGACTTTCCCTATAGCCAGGTGATTCGAAGAAGACACTGTTATTAGGCCTCCCTGTGTTCGATACCCGCTCGCCGCTACACCGTGCGCTTGCGGTAAGACTACGATCGTCGCCGCTCCGGGACGTGTATCCGGGGCGCGATCAGTTGCTATTTGACTAAGGAGCCAAAAAAGAGACATTCAATTTATCGCTCCTCGTCAAGTTTTCATCTACCTACAAAAGAGGTGTCATGTGTGACCTTGGAATCCAACAAGGTCCACTAATGTTAGTCAACAAAGATTTAGGAACCCATATTTGTTTGAATTTAATATTGGAGTTCCTATATGTAGTGCCCTAGGAAGCCACTGCACATGTACTAGAGGGGGGGTGAATAGTACTTTTAAAATAGAGAGGAGTGTTATTCCTAATTATCGTGCAATTAACAAACAACGATGCGGAATAACTACAATCAAGAAATAATGCAAACACAAACAAAATGGTTTAATGGGTTCGGATCCACCCAAGTCTCCCCGACTTGTTCCCGGTGATCCTACGTCCCAACCACCCGGATTCCTTCCGGATACTTGAGTTAGAAAACCTCTAACCCAAGATTTCCAATATGACCACTTGCGAAAACCTCACAAGTGCAATCGACCTACAATCGATGACCGTGAATCCCACAACCCGGGATCACGCAAAACCTCTCACAACCGAGAGTATACAATTCAAATATAACTGAAATGAAATGCTTACCAACAAAATACCTATGCCTTGAGATTTCTTACCAAATTAGGGCAAAGAGGATTTTGATGGAGGAAGAGTCACCAAACCCTAGCTTCAAGAAGATGACCAGCAATGGAAGCCTAGGGATGAGATGATGACCTAGAATCAAGCCATTGGCTTGGAAGGCTCACAACCAATGAATCTCTCTTGAGGAATAAGAGTGAGGGAGAGATTCTTGAGAATGGGAGAGCTTGAAGATGAGAGTTGAAAGCTTCTCTTTGAATCAATAGAACTCTAGAAATAGCAGCCTTAGATCCTATGAAATAACCCCTCCAGGTATTTAAAGGATCAAGGGAAAAGAGAGAAAGAAACGTCGCTTTCAAATCTCCAACGGAACTAAATCTGAAGCAGACTAGTCGGTCAAAGAACAACCACTGACCGACTAGTTCATCAACTAGTCGGTCGGTGAAACAACATGAACCGACTAAGTGAAGAACAGTGAACAGATTGAATTTCAGACCTATAAATCTAGTCGGTCCAAGAAGACTGTCTGACCTACTAGTTTCACAACTAGTCGGTCGGTCAGTGAACTTAGACCGACTAAGAGTCAAAAACAAATAGTCTGAATACAAATTGATTTAGTCGGTCCAAGAACAAATGTTGACCGACTAGATCATTAACTAGTCGGTCGCCAAACGTTCTTAGACCGACTAACGATAAACAGTAGCTCATGAGAAAATTGGCATGTACAGTAAATCTCAACTAGTCGGTCAAAGAAGCATCACTGACCGACTAGTTCACAAACTAGTCGGTCGGTGAGTCAACGTAGACCGACTAACTGTAAACAGTACCGAGCAAGAAAAGACTAACTGAAACTAGTCGGTCCAAGAAGCTTTGCCGACCGACTAGATCACCATCTAGTCGGTCAGTTCTTCTTCTTGAACCGACTAACATGCACAAGAAGTCTGAATCGAAGCGCGATGCTTCGGGGAAGTTAGAATGGACTTCTACTAAGATCCTAGAGCTAAGATATGAGCGTTATAAAGATAGAAATGTAAGAATTACTCAAGGCTTAACATTCTATAAATCGAAGCTAAAAGACTATGAATAAAACCTTAAGGAACGGTCTTCGAAAGCTTCGATCAAATCTTCATGACGTCCAAAAAGGTCCAAAAGCTTCAACGAAGCTTTAGGAATTGAATACGAGCTTTGAGAAGTCTTAAGATGTTGCTTTGAGTGTTCTCGTGAATTTGGCGACGATCTCCATAACTGCGCTCACAAATTGTTAGTTCATGATATATTTATGTTTGCTCATCATCCAAAACCAAATCAGGGGAGTCCAATACTCAACATTCTCCCCCTTTTTGGTGATGACAACCCAACATAAATAATAATAAAAAATAATGAACTAAATGGAATATACTTACTCCCCCTGCATTGATGACACATTAGTTCCATATGAAATAATAAGCACATACATCAAGCAGACGAGGAAAGTAAAAATTCAAATCCAATATTTCAAATTTAGTATTTGAAATCCATTTTTATATCTTAACTCCCCCTGAATCTAACATATCAAATTAGATTCATGGTAAATTATTATTTAGCACATGCCATTATTATATCTCTCCCCCTTTGGCATAATCCAAAAAGAGCGGGAGGAAGCCAATGACAATAAATCATGGCTAAATAATTCATTAAGCATGGGAGTCTAAGAATACGACCACGTTTCATATGACACCAAAATAAAATTCGAATAAAATAAAAGCTTGTCAATGAGACCATAGTCGAAAATCGAAAACTTAAATCATCAAAATATCAAATGTAAATTCACTTATTGATGAAATGAATTTACTCTCCAATATCAACATTTATAGCTATTTTAGTGCATGGAAAACAATTCTATGTTTTCATACAACTAAAGCTATTGAATCAAAATAAATCGTCGAGCGACGAAATCAATATCAGAGACATACATAAAATGTGCACAAAGGAATGAACCATCAGAAGAGTGGTGCACATCATAGAATATCAAATGTCACAATATCGATCGAAAATGAACATAAAGTAAAAGCACATCAAAACTAAGTGAAGTGTGCGATGAGAAGTGACAAGGTGATAAAAGTAATACGAAAATCATCATAATCCCTTTTAAAACATGTCTTGCCAAAAATAGATATGAATTTTAAAGCATTTATGGCATTCACAATTCTATCATGCTAGGAGAAAGAAAATGATACCAATGTAAAGAGATAGATTCTAACCAAGCATGCATTCAACCCTCATGGATACCAAATGTAATATCATACTTACAACATTAAGCTCCCCCTACATTGGTGCATTACCTAAGCACCATCAACTCCGTTTGAATGAAAGTCTTCGCAAATCGAGGAGTTGGTAGGGTTGGTATCCCACGGTGGATTGAACCTAGAAAACTTCATTTTGGTATCCAAAAACCCTTTTGGATCCAATGGGTTAGACAACAAATTTGAAATACGAAATTAAAATAATTGTAACCCATGAGTTAATGTAATCAAAATCAATTTTATAATCAAATGCCTTGGTACCCATAACATGATCATAAACTCATGGTACCAAGCATTGAAGAGTTAAAGGAACTAACCCTTCGGAAACCAAGTCCAAGAGGAACTTGACTTTCCAACATAATCATCATTCAAAATAACATCATTAATATAGGATTGCACATAAACATTCATATCATGATTGCTAGTGTTCTTGGGACCCCAAATAGTGTAAATTTTGGGAATCCTCTTCCTAGTGATTGCATGCACAAAAGGTTGATTTCTATGTGGTGCATGTGGCCTAGGAGCATGAGATCTAGCAATAGCATTATGATGAGCATGAGATCCATGATGTGGTGTAGCATACATACGTGGATAAGCATGAGGTGTGTATGCATGAGGATGATTATGAGAGAAGACATTCACATGTGGATTAGATGTGTGAACATAAGCGTTAGGATGTGCACGAGCATGATTACATGCATGTGGGTGTCTCATATGAGTGTTTGCACGTGCTCGTGGGTGCGGAGCATAAAAATCATTATTTGCATGCACCGGTGGAGTAGGATGTGTGTTCCTACGTGGCATAGCATGTGAGTACAAAAATGCATGACCCCTCTTTGGAGGTCTACCCAAAGTGGGTTTCTTTCCAATCGGGGGTGTGTACGAAGTGGAAGCACTATTGGTAGGAGAACTACCAATGGGGTGTTTGCTCCCACTCGTCGAGGCATCGGATGTCGGCCTAACAAAGGTGGTAGGCGATTTGGATGAGTCTCCCATCTTATACCCCAAGCCAATGTGGTGTTTGGCCGGAAGTAAGTCATTTAGGATATTATCCAAATGGCCCTTACCTTTATTGAAATCATTGATACGGCCTAACGTGCACTCATACTTCTCTTTGAGAGAATGCAAAGAAGCATCCAAAGTGGATACTTGCGATGTGAGTGCATAAACACGTGATTTGAGATTCTTATTCTCAATACTCAAAGTTGAGTTTTGAGACGTCAAATCTGCTATCACATGTTCATCCGAATCCTCAACAAGAACATGCTCAAGTTGAGATTTGAGGGACTTCACCTCATTTCTCAACAAGCCATTATGAGTAAGCAAACTTGCTTTCTCATTGGCGAGTGTCTCAACAATGGTGTCATTGTTGGTGATGGTAGACTTAGGAGAGGTTTGGAGGCTAACAAGTTCATCTTTGGTCTTATTATATCTATCTACTAATTTAGTAAATTTAGACCAAATTTCTTGGTTTGCTAACCTCATTTCATCAATAGTAGGTTCTCCGCTTTCATCCTCGCTACCATCCTCACTTTCATCCTCGCTATCATCGAATGAGGACTTTCGATCTTTTGCCTCATTAGCCATGAAGCAAAGTTTTGCTTTCTCCACATGTCCAACATCCGACTCTCCACTTGAGGAATCCTCCTCGGAGTCAGTGAATGTGCCAACTGTTGGAATTTCATAATTCCATATTTCTATTCCCATATGATTTTGATGTGACAAACACATTCAGTGCTACTAACTCTATGTATGCAGATACATATCACTGCTGAGTTCCACACAAATGAGATATCTTCATGCATACTCAATCAGATATATCAATCATGAAGTTGGAAAGACAAAGGCATCTAATCCACGACTTGGATATAATCACTTGATAAGGATCTCCTGCAAAGAAGCTTCTCAGATTCAGTTGCAGATGCAGTCCTATCTACGGCTTTATGTAATCAATGTAAAATTTACTTTATTAGAGTCACAAAGCCTTGTGATAATATATCTTAGTCATCTAGGTTCCATTCCTCAGAGATCTACACTTCCCAATTTCGAAAATTCGCAACTTTGAAAATTGGCAGCCAATAACCCCATTTTGGTCGACCAATTTTAAACCTTCGAATTTGGTTATGGGATTGCATATGCAAACTCCCCTAACCGTGTAGATTCTAGAAATGTCCTCCAACGGTCGAAATTCTCTCTCTAAATTTTGGTCGACCAATGTGGTCATTTTGGTCGACCAATTTCAAAACTAGCCGTTTTGATCCCAAATTTTCAGGGACGGTTCCTGCCCGTTTTCTAACGTTAACTACAGTCCCCAACCGTCCCTAAACACTATAAATAAAGGGGTAGACCCTCTCTTTTCATTCACACACTTTCCTCTTTTCTTAATCTCTTATTTGTTGGAATCAAGTCTTCTTTCTAAAGCTTTAGGCCATTAGTTGTTCTTTTCTTATTTGCAAGAAGAAATCATTAGATTTCCTTCTTCATTTAAGAACAGAAGAACTTGGTTTTTCAACATCATTTTGGAAAGTTGTTTGTGTTCATAATTGAAGAAGAAATCGATTGATCTCTCTCTCTTCTTTTATGAACCAGAGAACTTCAAGTGTTGCGCTTCATTACACATCTTTTACATCTTGAAGTTCTTCTTCTAAAACACCATCCTTGAATTCATTCTCTGAAATTTATAACAAGGCTATAGGTGTTTTTCTATTTCATTATTTTACAGGTTTGAATCTCTGTTAGAGATTGTACAAAGTTTGGGACACGGGGAGTGTCGCCATTTTTGTAAGTTGGTGCTTGCGGGGCAAGTGATTATAGTGGATTGAAAATCTCTACGGGGTAGAGGACTGGAGTAGGATCACAAGGATCCGAACCAGGATAAATCTCTGTGTTTGCGATTGATTTAATTTCAGTACTTGTCTTTTTATTTCTGTGCCATCTTTGCAAATATTACTAACATTTTATTTGCGACATTTTTTAATATACACTATTCACCCCCCCTCTAGTGTATTGATCCTTACAGGCTAGAATTACATTTGGTATCAGAGCAAGGTTAAGATGGCAGCAAGTTCCTCAAACATGAACGCAGTTCCATTCAACTACAATCAGCATCCTGAAGGGCACTCTCAAACTCGTCCTCCTCTATTTGATGGTTCAAATTACTCATATTGGAAAATACGTATGGAGATTCATCTCCAAAGTATGAATTATGAGATTTGGGACATCGTAGAGTCAGGATACGAAAAGCCAACAACTCCTGTTGCTGATTGGACTGCCAACGACAAAATTGCAAAAACCAACAACTCAAAGGCCATGAATGCTTTATTTTGTGCTATGGATAAACATGAGTTTAATCGAGTATCTCAGGCCAAAAGTGCTCAGGAAATTTGGCATATACTTGAGGTAACTCATGAAGGAACCAGTAAAGTGAAGGAAACCAAGATTTCCGTTTTGGTTCACAAATTTGAGTTGTTCAAGATGAAGGACCAAGAGACAATTGGAGAAATGAACACCAGGTTTACTAATATTATAAATTCTTTAAATGCTCTTGGAAAAACTTACACTTCTCTTGAACAGGTTCGCAAAATTCTTAAAGCTTTAACTCCAGTATGGCGTCCAAAGATCACCGCTATTGAGGAAGCCAATGATCTTTCCACATTATCTATGGAAGATCTTATTGGTAACTTAATGGCCCATGAAGTTACACTTCAAGATGAGAAAGAAGAATCAGATCAAAAGAAGAAAGTACTTGCCTTCAACGCAACATCAGATAATGAAGATTCTGATGATGATATGGCATTTTTTGCCAAAAACTTCAGAAAATTCTTTCAGAAAGGTAAGTATAATAATTTTAAATCTAAGAATACTGATTCTTCTCTTTGCTTTAATTGCAATAAGCCAGGACATATGAAGAAAGACTGTCCACTTCTTAAAGCAAAGTTCAAAACTTCCAACAATGATCAATCCAGAAGAGAAAGGAGGTTTGACAAAATGAAAAAGGCATTTGCAGCAACATGGGATGATTCTTCAGATGATGAAGATGATGATCTAAATGAAAGTGCCAACATGTGCTTTATGGCACAAGATGATGAAGATGAGGTAAGTTCTTTTAATAACGAAGAATTACTTGATGCTTTAAAAGATCTCTATTCTCGTTTCAAAAAATTGAATAGTCAACATAAATCATTGAAACAGAATAATGATGATCTTCTTTCTAAATATCAAGAGTTATCTTCTTCTAAAAACATTGAAAATACTTCTTCTCAAGTTTTGGATCTTAGTAAAGAGAATGATATTCTCAAAACTAAGAATTTAGAATTACATACACAAATATCCGAAATGGATAAAAGTATTTCATCACTAAAGATGAAATACGACGAGATGTCATCCAATGTTAATAAATTTAACAAAGGAAAGACTAATCTCGATGATTTGCTTAAAATACAATATCCTGCAAATCATAGAAAAGGTTTGGGATATTCTCATAAGGATGCACCCAAATCTTGTAACACTTCTTCTTCTTGTGAAATAACTACTTTTGTTAAACCTCAAAAGAAGAATCACGCATTTATTTACACAAAGAAAGTAAACATTTCTAATACTTCTTCTTCACAAAGAAATGTTTCTAACATTTCAAAACCATCTTCTAGGAAACCTACTACAGTGAGTATATGGGTTCCTAAGAATTCATGCTTAGAAGATAGAAATGATTATATTTCTCATTATATACATGCTATAGTTCATTCTAATGATTATATTAAAAAGCCAAATTCCACTTGGGTTTGGCTTCCAAAAATCTAATCCCAAGGACCCTCAAGAAGGGGTACAAATGCTTAATGTTTTATCTTTCAGGTACCTAGGAAAGAAAGATGGATTTTGGACAGTGGATGTTCAAAACATATGACATGAAATGTCAACTTGCTTTCAACCGTTAAATATAAAGATGGAGGCACCGTTACCTTTGGTGACAACAAAAAGGGCAAAATCATAGGCACTGGAACAGTTGGTAATACAAATCAGCCTATCATTGAGAATGTTCATCTGGTTGACGGTTTGAAACATAATTTACTTTCCATTAGTCAATTATGCGATAAAAATTACAAAATAGTTTTTGAACAAAATGATTGCATTATTTATGATTCAGATATGTCATCTGTTTTGTTTCGTGGTAAGCGTAAAAATAACATTTATATTTTATGCATGTCTGTTACCACAAATAATCATTGTTTAATAATTACATCTGATGATACACTTTTATGGCATAAACGTTTTGGACACACTAATTTCAAAAATCTTGCACACATTTCAAAACACAAATTAGTAAATGGAATGCCAAATATTTCTTTCAAACATAAACATTTTTGTGATGCTTGTCAACAAGGAAAAATGCACAAATCTTCTTTTAAATCAAAGGATGTTATCTCAACAAAG
Source organism: Scilla litardierei (assembly GCA_030789695.1). Taxonomy (NCBI): domain Eukaryota; kingdom Viridiplantae; phylum Streptophyta; class Magnoliopsida; order Asparagales; family Asparagaceae; genus Scilla; species Scilla litardierei. Next base: position 128,841,891 of record CM061139.1, on the reverse strand, counting down.
AGACCATTAGAACTCTTACATTTAGATTTATTTGGTCCTTCTAGAGTAGCCTCTTTAAATAGAAGTAGATATGCATTTGTCATTGTTGATGATTATTCAAGATATACTTGGGTTATATTCTTACAAAACAAGAATGATGCTTTTGAAGAATTTTCAATATTTTGTAAAAAGATACAAAAAATCAAATCCTCTAACATTGTCACTATTCGTAGTGATCATGGAGGAGAATTTGAAAATGAATCGTTTACCAAATTTTGTAATGAAAATGGCATTACTCACAATTTTTCTTTTCCTCGTGCTCCTCCTCAAAATGGAGTAGTTGAAAGGAAAAATAGAACCTTACAAGAATGTGCAAGAACAATGCTTTGTGATAGTAATTTACCGAAATATTTTTGGGCTGAAGCTGTCGCAACTGCATGTTACATTATGAATAAAATTCTCATAAGGCCATTTCTTAATAAAACTTGTTTTGAATTATTCTTTGATCGCATTCCACGTGTATCATATTTTAAAGTATTTGGATGTAAATGTTTCATTCTAAATACTAAAGATGCACTTGATAAATTTGATTCTAAATCTGATGAAGGTATTTTTGTTGGATACTCAACACGTAGCAAAGCCTACAGAGTATATAACAAAAGAACTTCAACAGTTGAAGAATCACTACATGTCACATTTGATGAGAATCCCTCATCTAAATCTCCCATTGTTGATGATGAAGAAATATTACCTTTATCTAATTCCTTAGATAATATCAAACTTGATGAAATTGATGCTACTAATCATTCTGTTGAGTCTATTTCAGATAATACAGATCTTCCCAAGGCTTTTGCACAAGTTCCAAATCATCCATCAGAATTAATTATTGGAGATATAACAGATGGAGTTAGAACTCGTCGTCAAATTGAACAAATGGCGCATTGTGCTTTCCTTTCATCCATTGAACCAAAGAACATCAAAGATGCATGTGAAGACAGTTCATGGATTATCGCTATGCAGGAAGAACTCAATCAATTTCAACGAAATGATGTTTGGGAATTAGTTCCCAGACCATCAGATCATTCAGTTATTGGTACCAAGTGGGTATTCAAAAATAAATTGGATGAATCTGGTCAGGTAATTAGAAACAAGGCACGATTGGTTGCACAAGGTTATAATCAAGAAGAAGGTATTGATTACGATGAAACCTATGCACCAGTTGCCCGTCTTGAGTCTATTCGCATGTTGTTATCATTTGCATGTTTTAAAGATTTTAAATTATTTCAAATGGATGTCAAAAGTGCTTTTTTAAATGGATTTCTTAAGGAGGAAGTTTACGTTGAACAACCTCCTGGTTTTCATCATGAAAATTTTGAAAATCATGTTTTCAAATTAAAGAAAGCTCTTTATGGTCTCAAACAAGCACCTCGTGCTTGGTATGAAAGACTCAAAAGCTATCTTTTAAATTCTGGTTATAATATTGGTAAAATAGATTCCACTCTTTTTGTTAAAAATATTAAATCTGACATAATCATTATTCAAATATATGTTGATGATATTATTTTTGGTTCTACTAATGAATCTCTTTGTCAAGATTTTTCTAAGATTATGCAGAAAGAATTTGAGATGAGTCACATGGGTGAACTCAATTACTTCCTCGGTCTTCAAATTAAACAATTGAAGGAAGGAATCTTCATTCACCAAAGCAAGTACTCTAAAGAACTCATCAAGCGTTTTGGTTTAGAAAGTTCTGCAGAAAAACGTACTCCAATGAGTACATCTACATCTCTCGACAAAGACTTAAATGGTAAGAGTGTTGATCAACGTCTTTACAGAGGTATGACTGGCTCTCTACTCTATTTAACTGCTAGTAGACCAGACATTATGTTTTCAGTATGTTTATGTGCACGTTTTCAGGCAGACCCTAAAGTTTCACACTTAACTGCCGTAAAAAGGATTATTAGATATGTTAAGCACACTTCTGATTTTGGTTTATTTTATCCCAAGTCAAGCACATTTGATTTATTATCCTATAGTGATGCAGACTTTGCTGGTTGCAAATCAGATCGTAAAAGTACTAGTGGTACTTGCCACTTTTTAGGTCATGCTTTAGTATCTTGGTTTAGCAAAAAGAAAAACTCCGTTTCATTATCTACAACCGAGGCAGAATATATTGCCGCCGGTTTAGCATGTGCTCAAATCTTATGGATGAAACAAACTATATCTGACTATGGTATTGATTGCTCTACTTGCCCTATTATGTGTGATAATACTAGTGCTATTAATCTTTCTAAAAATCCCGTTCATCATTCTCGTACAAAACATATTGATGTACGTCATCATTTTCTAGATGATCATGTTCAGAAAGGAGATATAGTTCTTAAATTTATAGCTACTGAACATCAGACAGCTGATATTTTAACCAAACCATTGAAAGAAGATACTTTTATTAAGCTTCGTAGGAATTTAGGGATTATTAGTGAATCGGACTTATGACACATTCTTATTTTTATTTTTTAGAATTTTTCCACATTTTTTCAAATTTTTCTGGGTATTTTTTGAAATTGGTCGACCAATTCACCAATATTGGTCGCCAATATTCGAATTTTTTATTTTTTTTTAATTTTTCAGTAACCACTTCGTCTTCCCGCTTATTCTCGTGATCCGTTCCCTCCATTTTTCGTTCTCAAACTGAACCCATCCTTTCGTTTTTCGAAATTTGTTCAGTTTTCACAACTGATCTGCCGATTGACAACTTTCCATTCCCAAAACTTCCCTTAACTGACTTTCTTTTCTCTATTTAATTCGTACGTACTAGGGACTCCCATTCACAAAATATCTCTCAAGCTTCTCATTCTCTCTCCCGTTTCCCAAACTCGCCCATCTTCCACAAAATCCCGCTGGCCTCCTCCCTTCCCAAATCGACCACCGACCACCCCAGAATCACCGGCGATTTCTTGTCTTCTCACCAGCGCCTCTCTCCAAACACCAACCCGTCGCCGATCTCGCCAGTCTCCACGTCCGCCTATCGCCGATTTCGACGGCTCCAACCACACTTTCGCCGAGGCCAACCCCTAAATCGACCTCCCTTCACCGCCTTTCTCTCGATCGGCTCCGCCTACCTCAGATCGACCTTCCGCCACCCTCGATCCCATTGGTTTTTGTAGGCATCCCCAATTCATTGTTTACGCTGCCCTTTTTCAAGTTCCGCCGTACGCGGCCAACACCCGCCGTACACCGTTACGTCGCTGCCGCAACTGCCCGCCATCTACGTAGAATCTTTTTATCCTGATCTATCAGAAGGGGAACTCACTCCAGTTCATGATTATAATTTTGACCATCCCGGTTAATCCATCAGATGTTATTAGTTTGGAAGGAATTTTAATATTACATGACCCACGTGTAAGGGAGTTGATAAACATGAAGATTTTTGTTGATACAGGAAGGACTCATTCTTATGTGTTATTTTCTTTTACCACATGATCTGTCAAGTATTTTCAACACATTAAGCATTCTTATGTGTTGTTTCTCTTGGGATGGGCTGTAATCATTTCCAATTTTTTTTTGGATACTAATTTTGTTCATTATTCTTATTATTATTATTATTATTTCCTCCTCCCTCACGGTAATTTTACTCCAAGTTATATTATATTCATTTTTTTAAATGCCATGTCCACTCACTCCTTAGGCCTGACTTATTCTACATTTAAATGCCCTGTCAACTCAATCCTTAGTGGGAGTAGATATTTTCAAGTGTGTACTTTCAAGTGTGTGCTGTAGAGTATTTTTTATAAATCACCGTTTGCTTCTTCAACAAGCCTCATTAGTGGGAATAGATATTTTTTAGGTACAGTCATTATATGGCCATTTGATACCATTACATCAATCAATTGCTATATTTGACATTGGGCCGGCTGCAACAATATATTTTTTTGGGCCTGCAGCGCTTACTACCTTTACTGACCCTTTGCTTGTATTACTGGATTTTGCATAAGCCTATGTGCCAGATATATTATTATGGACTTGCATTAATATTGGGGCCATGAATCTTTCGGCCATGCATTATTTCGATTGTTCTTTCCCCATGGATATTCTACTTCCTATCATGATTTCCTGATTCTGTTAATCACCATCTACATATGCTTCAATTTTTTTTCAATTATTATAATATGCTGTTCATTTTTCGGCCTATACCTCTTTCCCTCATTTCGGCCTACCCTACTATATATTTTTTGGCCCACTCCGAACTGACCTTCCCTTTTAGGCCTTCCCTACTACAGTACTTGGTCTGCAAATTTTTTTTTAAAACATACCCCACTGTGGCCTTCTCACTACTATTTTTTTATGGTTTGTCATTTTTTTAACTGGCCTGCTCCCTTAGTCTTCACCCAGATGACAATCATTTGTTAACTTTTCACTTATTTTTCGACTAACTCTAATTTCCCTCTTTTTGAGAATTCCAAAGGGGGAGAAAATATTATTCATCTACTCAGGGGGAGTATTCACAAACTCCACATACTCAGGGGGAGTATATCTGATATGTTGAATTTTAACTTTATATATATTTTTTTAATGTTTGTCATTATCAAAAAGGGGGAGAATGTTGGAATTTCATAATTCCATATTTCTATTCCCATATGATTTTGATGTGACAAACACATTCAGTGCTACTAACTCTATGTATGCAGATACATATCACTGCTGAGTTCCACACAAATGAGATATCTTCATGCATACTCAATCAGATATATCAATCATGAAGTTGGAAAGACAAAGGCATCTAATCCACGACTTGGATATAATCACTTGATAAGGATGTCCTGCAAAGAAGCTTCTCAGATTCAGTTGCAGATGCAGTCCTATCTACGGCTTTATGTAATCAATGTAAAATTTACTTTATTAGAGTCACAAAGCCTTGTGATAATATATCTTAGTCATCTAGGTTCCATTCCTCAGAGATCTACACTTCCCAATTTCGAAAATTCGCAACTTTGAAAATTGGCAGCCAATAACCCCATTTTGGTCGACCAATTTTAAACCTTCGAATTTGGTTATGGGATTGCATATGCAAACTCCCCTAACCGTGTAGATTCTAGAAATGTCCTCCAACGGTCGAAATTCTCTCTCTAAATTTTGGTCGACCAATGTGGTCATTTTGGTCGACCAATTTCAAAACTAGCCGTTTTGATCCCAAATTTTCAGGGACGGTTCCTGCCCGTTTTCTAACGTTAACTACAGTCCCCAACCGTCCCTAAACACTATAAATAAAGGGGTAGACCCTCTCTTTTCATTCACACACTTTCCTCTTTTCTTAATCTCTTATTTGTTGGAATCAAGTCTTCTTTCTAAAGCTTTAGGCCATTAGTTGTTCTTTTCTTATTTGCAAGAAGAAATCATTAGATTTCCTTCTTCATTTAAGAACGGAAGAACTTGGTTTTTCAACATCATTTTGGAAAGTTGTTTGTGTTCATAATTGAAGAAGAAATCGATTGATCTCTCTCTCTTCTTTTATGAACCAGAGAACTTCAAGTGTTGCGCTTCATTACACATCTTTTACATCTTGAAGTTCTTCTTCTAAAACACCATCCTTGAATTCATTCTCTGAAATTTATAACAAGGCTATAGGTGTTTTTCTATTTCATTATTTTACAGGTTTGAATCTCTGTTAGAGATTGTACAAAGTTTGGGACACGGGGAGTGTCGCCATTTTTGTAAGTTGGTGCTTGCGGGGCAAGTGATTATAGTGGATTGAAAATCTCTACGGGGTAGAGGACTGGAGTAGGATCACAAGGATCCGAACCAGGATAAATCTCTGTGTTTGCGATTGATTTAATTTCAGTACTTGTCTTTTTATTTCTGTGCCATCTTTGCAAATATTACTAACATTTTATTTGCGACATTTTTTAATATACACTATTCACCCCCCCTCTAGTGTATTGATCCTTACAGGCTAGAATTACACCAACAAGTCCTTTCTTGTACTTTCTCGACTTGTCGTACTTCGATGCTTTCCCTTTCTCCTTGTGTTTGTAGAGAGGACAATCCGGTTTGATGTGTCCTGGCTTGTTGCATTTATAACACACGGGAGTAGAAGCATTAGTCGAACTAACTTTAGATTTATTCAAAGATATACCTTCTCGGAGGAATCGATCAAACTTCCTTGCCGTACGGGCAATGGATTCCATGTCCAATTCATCTTCCGATTCTTCATCATCGGTAGATGGAGCGGCCTTGAGGGCAATCGCCTTTTTCTTTGGCTCATCTTGCTTCAAGTACGCTTTCATCTTTTCCTTCATTCGGATCTTACTATCCTTACGTACCTCGTAAGATAACAAGGTACCCATTAGTTGTATGACGGTATATTTATTCATGTCGTTACCTTACTCGATGGCGAAGGTACGCTTTTCCCAATATGATGGAAGACCGTCGATAATCTTCACGACTTTCTCCTTTTGGGTATAGACCTTCCCAAGAGCTTCCAAGTCGTTTGATATATCCACGAAGCGAGCGTAATATTCCTTCATGGTTTCGCCCTGCTCCATATGCAACAACTCAAATTCTTTATTAGCAACGACGAGTTTAGAATCTTTTATCGTACTTGATCATTCGTGCAATATGAGGAGTTGGTTCCATATTTGATATGCACTCTTACATGTGCATATCTTGTTGAAGTCCTCGGGCTCCAACGCACAATTCAAGGCATTCATTGCCTTGGCATTGGTTACTTCCGCGGCGACCTCCGCGGGAGTCCACTTCGCGAAATCTTCTTCGGAAGGCTCGACATACTCCGTCATGGTGGCTCTCCATAGTGAAGCGCTCTGGAGGAAAATTTGCATCCGGCATTTCCAGTACCCATAGTTGGTACCGTTGAAGTGTGGAGGCCTGACTGAGGATAGTCCTTCCATAACTGAAGAAGCTCCATCGCGGTTCTTGAAGACGTTGTAGTCGTTGTTCATCATAGCTTTGAACTTTGTCAATGTGTAGCTTTGAACCTTGGCTCTGATACCAATTGTAGTGCCCTATGAAGCCACTGCACATGTACTAGGGGGGTGAATAGTACTTTTAAAATAACGAGGAGTGTTATTCCTAATTATCGTGCAATTAACAAACAACGATACGGAATAACTACAATCAAGAAATAATGCAAACGCAAACAAAATGGTTTAATGGGTTCGGATCCACCCAAGTCTCCCCGACTTGTTTCCGGTGATCCTACGTCCCAACCACCCGGATTCCTTCCGGATACTTGAGTTAGAAAACCTCTAACCCAAGATTTCCAATATGACCACTTGCGAAAACCTCACAAGTGCAATCGACCTACAATCGATGACCGTGAATCCCACAACCCGGGATCACGCAAAACCTCTCACAACCGAGAGTATACAATTCAAATATAACTGAAATGAAATGCTTACCAACAAAATACCTATGACTTGAGATTTCTTACCAAATTAGGGCAAAGAGGATTTTGATGGAGGAAGAGTCACCAAACCCTAGCTTCAAGAAGATGACCAGCAATGGAAGCCTAGGGATGAGATGATGACCTAGAATCAAGCCATTGGCTTGGAAGGCTCACAACCAATGAATCTCTCTTGAGGAATAAGAGTGAGGGAGAGATTCTTGAGAATGGGAGAGCTTGAAGATGAGAGTTGAAAGCTTCTCTTTGAATCAATAGAACTCTAGAAATAGCAGCCTTAGATCCTATGAAATAACTGTAATGCCCTACCAGCTACTGCACAAGTACTAGAGGGGGGGTGAATAGTACTTTAAAATAATAAGGCGTATAATTCCAAATTAAATTGCACACAACTACCAAATCAATTTGCGGAATCTTAAATTGAATGACAACAATGAAATTAACAATGCTAACAAACGATGTTAATGGGTTCGGATCCACCCAAGTCTCCCCGACTTGTTCCCGGTGATCCTACGTCCCAACCACCCGGATCCCTTCCGGATACTTGAGTTAGAAACCCTAACTCAAGATTTCCACTATGAATATCTTGTGAAAAACCTTCACAAGATCAAATCATACATGCAATGGCAAAGTGAATCCCACAACCCGGGATCACAAACTTCTCTCACAACCGAGAGAGCCAATAAGCAATATAAAAGAGTTTAGATGAAATAAATACTCTTACCACAAAATCCTATACCTTGAGTTTTTCTTACCCAATAGGTGGAATGAAGGATTTGAGGAAGATGGAGTCACCAAGCCCTAGCACCAAGGAAATGAGCAGCAATGGGTGCCTAGGGAAGAGTTGGAGACTTGGATCAAGCAATAGCTTGAAAAGCTCACCAAGAACAAGCTTCTCTCTAGATCTAGAAATGAGAGAGAATGGGTTTCTTGTGAGGAAGAGAGCTTTAGATTTGAGGGAGAATAGCTATCTCTTTAGAACTCAATGAATCTCTTAATGGCAGCTCTTACCTAGATAGAAATGACCTAGGTTCGTATTTATAGGAACCCAAAAACACAAGTTAGGTCATTCTTCAACGGATAGAAATCTGTGAGAATTAATCGGTCAAAGAACAATCACTGACCGACTAGTTCATCAACTAGTCGGTCAGCCAAACAACGTGGACCGACTAAGAGTAGATCTGAGAAGAGATAGAATTTCAGACCTAGAAATCTAGTCGGTCCAAGAACACTTTCTGACCGACTAGTTTCACAACTAGTCGGTCAGTCAATGAACGTAGACCGACTAAGAGGCAAAATAACTTAGTCTGAATGCAAAGTGACTTAGTCGGTCCAAGAACAAAAGTTGACCGACTAGATTGTCAACTAGTCGGTCATCAAACGTTCTTAGACCGACTAACGGTAAACAGTAGCTCAGGAGAAATTTAGAGTGAACAGTAAGTCACAACTAGTCGGTCAAAGAAGCATCACTGACCGACTAGTTCACAAACTAGTCGGTCGGTGAGTCAACGTAGACCGACTAACTGTAAACAGTAAAGTCCAAGAAATTAAGGAATCAAACTAGTCGGTCCAAGAACAGTTGCCGACCGACTAGATCACCATCTAGTCGGTCAGTACTTGTTCTTGTACCAACTAACATGCACAACAAAGTCCGAATCGAAGCGCGACGCTTCGAGGAAGTTAGAATGAACTTGTGCAAGGATCCTAGAGCTACGAAATGAGCGTAATGAAGATATAGACGTAAGATATACTCAAGGCTTAACATTCTATCAATCGAAACTAAAAGACTATAAATAAAACCTTAATAAACGGTCTTCGATAGCTTCGATTGAATCTTCATATTTTCCAAAGCGTTGCAAGAGCTTCAACGAAGCTTTAGGCATGAATATGAGCTTTGGAAAGTGTTGAGATGTCGCTTTGAATGTTCTCGTGAAATTGGCGACGATCTCCAATACTGCGCTCACAAATTGTTAGTTCATGAATTATTTATGTTTGCTCATCATCCAAAACCAAATCCGGGGAGTCCAATATTCAACATTCTCCCCCTTTTTGGTGATGACAAACCAACATAAATAATAATCAAAGATAATAATTCAAATGTAAAATACTTACTCCCCCTGCATTGATGACACGTTAATTCCAAAATGTATATAAATGAATTGCATCAAGCAGACGAGTAAGATAAATAAAATGAATTGATTTTTGAAATATCGGATTTTGAAAATCCTTATATGTATCTTAACTCCCCCTGAATCTAACATATCAAACTAGATTCTTGGAAATTGAGTTAAATTTTTCATTTGCGCTATTTATTATCATTATCTCTCCCCCTTTGGCATTATCCCAAAAATGGGGGGCATACAACGACAACAATTAGGAAATGTAAAATCCAACATCGGAAGTCGTAGACAAAGGCAATGGACCAACTTGACACCAAGGGAAAAATTGTGGAAATCAAAACAAGGTGTGCCAAATTTTCCATAAAAAAAATCAACGATAATCAAAATCATCAAAAATACCAAATGTTTATTCATTTCTTGAATAAAGAAACATACTCTTCAATATTCAATATTCTTGGTTAAATTTTTGCATGGAAAACAATTCTATACAATTATAGAATTTAAATCTATTTAACCAAGTTTGCATGCTACGAGCGACGAAATCACATTTCATATACATTCAACGAATATTAAAATGTGCACGACGAATTAAGATAAAGACAACGACGATGTATATATATAAATGATAACATCAAGAGTACATCCAAGAAGATATCAATACATCAAAATACAACATACCCATCAAGAAGAAATACATCATCATCCTCATCCTCATCAAAATAAATACTACAACAACGAAAACATCCAAAATACATCAAAACATCATAACCCTCATACTCAATCCTAACCCAAAATACTCTCGCAAAGATATATCATCCAAAGCGTATATGGAGAGTCCTCGGAACAACGATCACGAGGAGGAGGCTGGATCTGCAGCGTCCGTGGGTCCAGTCGACGGAGTGGACTCAGGATCTGCAGGGAGTAGAGGCGTCTCAACAGATGGAATCGTCGGGGCAGGAGTCGAGATCTCAGCAACATGCTCAACAGCAGCAAGGGTCTCGACAGCAGATGTGTCAGCAGGAATATCAGCAGGCTCAGCAACAGGGTCTACAGCAGGCTCAGAAGACTGAAGTGCTGAAGCAGAAGGCTCTGGAGCACCGGAAGTGGTGCCAACCCTTGTTAGTAAAAAACGCGAATTTTTATGTTTTTTACGTTTAAAACCCGTCTAAAATGGTTCTCATATTAAATGGCCGTCCATTTGAATTATTCGAAAAAATACGCGATTTTTTAGGAGTTGACGAATAAAACACGTTTTATTTCCGTATTGCGCATTTTATGCGTTTCAAACGCATTTTAGGGGCACTTTTAAATCATTTTGAACTATGATTTAATGATCATACTTTGGTTTAGTGCATGCTACATGTAATATAATAGTATGACCCTGTCATTTTGGTTAAAACTATGAATACAAATTAAATCATGAATATAATAGAACTTATTTCTCTTATTTCATATTGATATTGTTGATTTTTACGTTCATTTGGATGAATGATATCTTGACAATGTTCGTATTTTTAGTCGCATTTTTTATCCGGGTTAACGAATTAAACACGATTTATCCCGTTTACGTATTATTCATGTATTGCGCATATTGAACCGAATTTTTGACCAAACGTCTTTTGAAATTGATCGAATTAAACACGTTTTATTCACATCCCGAATATTTTCTGTATTACGTATTGCTAACAAGGGTGCCAACTCCAGGAGCAGAAGTGGTAGTACCAACAACAGCAGCAGCAGTGGCCTCATCGCCACGGGCAAAAGAAGTAGCAAGCTCGTCAAGCTCCTCATCGTCCATCTCCTCGGCCTCAGACACCGAAGGAGGAAGCTCAATCCCCATCATACGAGCCATACGGCAGACTACCTCCTCAGTACGAGCCAAACGGGAGTCGTGCTGACGAAGTAGGCGTACGACATCGTCCAATGTAGCAGGGGAAGACGAGGCTGCAGCAGTTGACGGAGTAGACTGAGAAGCAGATGCGGTAGACCTCTGCACGGGACGAAGAGCCGCTAGAGATTTCTTCACGGCCGTCGCGTTCAGAGGCGTACCCAAGGGACGCTCATCGTCAGGAGGGAGAGGAACTCGAAAATGACGAAATACGAGGGTCAACAAGCAGGGGTATGGAATGTGCGCAGACTTATTGGGCTTGCGTATACACTCGAAAGAATCCATCTTATCGAGTATCACGCGAGCCCAATTTATCTCGCACCCCAAGAAAAGAGCGTATATGAGCTTCAAAAACGGCTGGGATGGGAGTGAAGAGGATCCATACTTAGGGAGAAGACACGACTTCAAAATCAGGTTAAGAACCCACGCATTCGGCTTAAAAGATTTCGATGGAACACCAATGAATGCGGAGGGGATAACCTGGAAAATCTCTGAAAGAATAGACTGATCCAAGGAAGAAATGTCGTCTACGGAAATGTCCGAGGGGAGGAGACCACACGACGCACAACCAAGGATCTCCCCCAAGATTTCTATCGTGAGAACTATTGGAGTTCTCAAGACAGTCGTCTCAATGGAGTGGCTGGCGTCGTACTGGCCTCGAATACGGTTGGCATAGAACAATTTCACGAGGCGAGGGTACGGTTTGGGATTGGCATTGGGGTCGTATCGGAGATAATCTAGAAGACCACTATAAGACAGAAGATCAGCAAGGCCGAGAAAATCAGAGAACTGAACGTAATGCTCTAACAACAGTGGACAGTGTTCTATACGGTTGTACGCGGCGAGACACTGAGGGTCATCGCGGCACAACGATATGTCTACACCGCCAACTGGCATAGGAGCTTTACCCTTGGCCTTACGGGTCTTCGGAGGTGGGGTAGGTTCCCTAGTAGGCTCATCCTCAGGGATAAAATCAGTATCGGAATCGGGAGGAGTAGCCGGAGTGTGAAGAATAGGCTTTTTGGTCTTTGATTTACGGGGTTTGACTATGGCAGTCCTAGACTTCTTAAGAGGAGGCGACGAAGGAGAGGCTTGGGTAGACTTGGCACGACGCTTAGGTTTCGGGGGATTCCTAGGGTCCGAAGGTTGTTCTACGGTCATAGGAGAGGCCCCGGAAGAGGCGATAGGAATTCGAGTCTTAGCCATAGTACTACGAGCACAATCAATCGAAGAAAATCACAAGCAACCTAGAGATCACAAGCTAACAACCCTAGAAATCAAGAAATTCGAAAATAAACCAAACCCTAGAATACCTAGGAGGAGAAATCGAACCCTAGGGCAAGAAATCGACCTAGGAGAGGGAGGAAGATACCTAGGGGTGGAGTCGACGGCGGCGGACGGCGGCGATGGCCGGAGAAATGGCCGGAGACGACGAGAATGCGAAGGGGCTCGATGGGGGTTTGGGGTTTTCGAGTGTGAGCTGGAGAGAAGACCGACTAATTAAGAAATTAGTCGAACGAAAAATGAGTATAAGTCGGTCTGGAATCAAAAAGACGTAACTGCCCTAACACACTTAGTCGGTCACAGTTCAAGCACTGACCGACTAGATTACGATCTAGTCGGTCGGTCAATGAGCTTGAACCGACTAAGTCGAAACAGATGCACAGAGTGATTTTTAGGGCTAGATTTAGTCGGTCGCAGTATACTTACTGACCGACTAGTTTTCAATCTAGTCGGTCGGAAAGTGTACTATGACCGACTAACGAAAGAAAATGATAGGAGATGGATATTTGCATGATCTAGTCGGTCTGAGTTCATTTGCTGACCGACTAGATGAGCATCTAGTCGGTTGACAAGTGTACTGAAACCGACTAGAAGAGTCCAAAAGTAGAAATTTGATTTCTCGTCACAAACCACTTGGATGAAACATCCTAACTCACTCATTAGTCATCTAAATTACCCCATAAAACGTCGAAATCTTAAATACGACATTGAAATACGAATTCGATCATAAATTCAAATAAATCACATAAAATTCCCAAAAATTCAATTAATCTAGCATGAAAGAAATATCGCGAAATATATTAGCATGCAAGATGATTGAATTTAAATATGAATCCTATATCTCGGATTCACCCATAATCCCCAATTCTCGACGCAACCGCACAAAGGAGTCCTCCTTTAGGGGTTTCGTGAAAATGTCGGCGATTTGCTTTTGGGTTTCAACGTACACTAAAATGATGTCCTTTTTAGCAACATGATCATCTAAGAAATGGTGTCGGACATCTATGTGTTTCGATCGGGAATGGTGCACCGGATTCTTTGAAAGACAAATAGCACTTTGGTTATCCACCATGATAGGGCTAGTATCACAATGAATACCAAAATCCTTCAATGTGTGTCTCATCCAAAGAACCTGGGCACAAGCGGCACCGGCGGCAATGTATTCCGCCTCGGTGGTTGAAAGTGATACCGAATTTTGCTTCTTGGAAAACCAAGAGACAAGAGAATTTCCTAGAAAATGGCAAGTGCCACTAGTACTTTTCCTGTCGGATTTGCATCCCGCATAATCAGCGTCACTGTATGAGACTAACTCATACGTGCTAGATCTCGGATAAAGTAATCCAAAATCTAAAGTGTAACTTAGATATCGAAAAATACGTTTAACCGCTACTAAGTGAGAATCCTTAGGTTGAGACTGATAACGAGCACATATACATACGGCAAACATAATATCGGGCCTACTCGCGGTAAGATAAAGTAAGCTACCTATCATACCTCGATATAGACGAATGTCTACATCTTTTCCGCCCGTATCTTTATCAAGATGCGTAGTCGTGCTCATTGGAGTCTTTTTCCCGGAGGCATTCTCCATTCCAAATCGCTTTAGCAACTCCACCGTGTACTTCGTTTGGTGGATGAAGATTGCATCGTTCAATTGGCGAATTTGGAGACCTAAGAAATATTTGAGTTCGCCCATGTGGCTCATCTCAAATAAAATATCATTAACATAAATTTGAACTAATAAAATATCATTATTCGCATGCTTAACAAAAAGTGTAGAATCGGCTTCGCCCATTTTAAAATTCAAATCCAAAAGAAAATTCTTTAGGCGATCATACCAAGCTCGAGGAGCTTGTCTCAAACCATAAAGAGCTTTCTTTAGTTTAAAAACATGATTTGGAAATTTTTCATTTATGAAGCCCGGAGGTTGAGAAACGTAAACTTCCTCAACGACATCTCCGTTTAAAAATGCACTTTTAACATCCATTTGAAATAATTTAAAATTTTTATGGCATGCATAAGACAATAATAGTCTAATTGATTCTAATCTAGCTACCGGAGCGAAAGATTCTTCGAAATCGATACCTTCCTCTTGTCGATAGCATTGAGCTACTAACCGAGCTTTGTTCCGAACGACGACTTGGTTTTCGTCGGTTTTGTTCTTGAAGATCCACTTTGTCCCTATGACGGTGTGGTTCTTCGATGGCAAAGGAACAAGCTCTCATACCTCATTCCTCTCGAATTGAATGAGTTCCTCCTCCATGGCAAGGATCCAAGCGCTATCTTCGCACGCTTCAACTATATTCTTTGGCTCTATCGATGAGGCAAAGACACAATTGGCGAAGTGGTGGACTTGCGATCTCGTCTTGACTCTATCTTGAATATTGCCAATGACTTGCTCATGGGGATGGTCGCGAACGGTATGAAGCCGCTTGGGAATACCTTGATCACTAGGCACATCCTCAACAACTTCATTAGTCGGGTTAGTATCAATAGAATCAATAGACTTAGAATTTTCAAACGAATCACATAAAACGTCCATAGAATCATCATCATTTGAAATTCTAGAAGTAGTAAAATTCTCATTAAAAGAGACATGTAGTGATTCCTCGATCGTAGAGGATCTTTTGTTGTATATCCGGTAGGCTTTGCTACGAGAGGAATACCCAACAAATATCCCCTCATCCGATCTCGGATCAAACTTGTCCAAATTATCATATGTGTTTTTAATAAAACATTTTGCGCCGAAAACACGAAAATGTTTAACTTGAGGCAAAAGACAAAAGTAATCTAATTGATTCTAATCTAGCTACCAGAGCGAAAGATTCTTCGAAATCGATACCTTCCTCTTGACGATAGCCTTGAGCTACTAACCGAGCTTTGTTCCGGACGACGACTTGGTTTTCGTCAGTTTTGTTCTTGAAGATCCACTTTGTCCCTATGACGGTGTGGTTCTTCGATGGCAATGGAACAAGCTCCCAAACTTCATTCCTTTCGAATTGAATGAGCTCCTCCTCCATGGCTAAGATCCAAGCGCTATCTTCGCATGCTTCATTAATATTCTTTGGCTCTATCGATGAGGCAAAGGCACAATTTGCGAAGTGGTGGACTTGTGATCTCGTCTTGACACTATCATAGATATTGCCAATGACTTGCTCATGGGGATGGTCACGAACCGAATGAAGCCGTTTGGGAATACCTTGATCACTAGGAACATTCTCAACAACTTCATTAGTTGGGTTAGTCTCAATAGAATCAATAGAATCATTAGACTTAGAATTATCAAATGAATCACATAAAACATCCAAAGAATCATTATCATTTGAAATTCGAGTTGGAACAAATCCTTCATTAAATGAGACATGAAGCGACTCCTCGATCGTTGAGGTTCGTTTGTTGAATATCCGGTAAGCTTTGCTACGCGTAGAATATCCAACAAAAATCCCCTCATCGGATCTCGGATCGAATTTGTCCAAACTACCATATGTGTTCTTAATAAAACATTTCGAACCAAAAACACGAAAATGTTTAACTTGAGGCAACCTATCAAACAACAATTCATAACAAGTTTGTTTAGTGCCGGGCCTCAAAAGTATTCTATTAAACACATAGCAAGCGGTGTGTACCGCTTCCACCCAAAATTGATGGCCAAGTTGGCTATCATCAAGCATAGTGCGAGCACACTCCACTAGCGTCCTATTCTTTCTCTCAACTACACCATTTTGAGGAGGTGCACGAGGGAAAGAGAAGGTGTGAGTAATACCAACTTCATCACAAAATGTCTCAAAAGACTCATTCTCAAATTCACCTCCATGATCACTACGAATAGTGACAATGGTGGTTCCTAAGAGATTTTGTACTTTCTTAACAAAAATTGTGAAGTTTTCAAAAGCTTCATTTTTATTACACAATGAAAATACCCAAGTAAATCTTGAATAGTCATCTACGATGACAAGTCCATACCTTGCATTTCCTAAGGAAGCTACTCTAGTTGGCCCAAATAAATCTAGATGTAATAGCTCTAGTGGCCTTTTAGTAGAGATGCTTTTCTTAGGTTTAAATGAAGATTTAGGAAGCTTGCCGCATTGACAACAATCACAAAAACTTTTCTTTTCAAAAACAAGCTTCGGAAAACCTTTAATAGAATTCAATTTTGAAAGCTTATATAGTGTTCCAAAGTTCACATGTCCAAAGCGTCGATGCCATAAGTGTTGTTCACTTGTGTTGGCAACGAGACATTATTCATATGACTTAGGAAGATCCAAAATATAAATGTCTTTATAACGAGTTCCGGAAAATAATAATTTTTCATTATCCTTTCTTAAAATATGACACAATCCTTTCGCAAATCTAACTTTGTAACCTTTGTCACAAAGTTGACTTATTGAAATAAGATTATGATTTAAACCACTAACAAGATAAACATCACTAATTAATGGTTTAGAAGGGTTACCGACTTTACCAACACCTATGATGGTTCCGCTCTCGTTGCCTCCAAATACGACGCGGTTTCCATTCGCAATGGGAACCACTCCGGAGAGCAAACGAGCGTCACCCGTCATGTGTTTGGAACACCCGCTATCGAGTATCCAATTTCCTTTGGAGCTAAATTTAAATTTGTTGCTCCTTTTCTTTTTCTTTTCCTTGAGTACCTAAAGATAGACACTTTCATATCATGGTACCCAAGGTCATTGGGTCCAAGGGATTAGACCTTTGGAAGCCAAGTCCAAGTGGACTTAGACTTCCCCACATAATTCTTACTATGCACAACATCCGAAAAATAAGCATTCATATACATTTGTTTTTCGTCCATGCTTGTGTCCTTTGGGCTCCAAATAGTGAAAATTTTGGGAGCCATCATCCTATTGGGTGCATGCATGCTACGTTGATTTCTACGTGATGCATGTTGTGGATAGGCATACGGGACATGATGGAATGGTGCACGACGAGAATTATTCATATGATGAGGTGGGTGTACATATGCATGTGTGGGAACACGTGCGTGAGGGTGTCTCACTTGGTGTGCACGTGCCCGAGAATGTGTTGCATAAAAATCATCATATGTGTGAGCCGGTGGAGTAGGACGTGTGTTCCTACGTGGCATGTTATTAGTGTACATGTAGGCATGCCCCTTCTTTGGAGGTCCACCCAAAGTGGGTTTCTTTCCGAAAGAGGGTGTGGACGAGGTGGAAGCACCATTGGTAGATGAACTACCAATAGAGTGTTTGCTCCCACTCGTTGAGGCTTCGGAAGTTGGCCTAACAAAAGTAGTAACCGACTTGGATGAATTTCCCATCATATACCCCAAGCCAATGTGGTGTTTGGCCGGAAGTAAATCTTTTAGGATATTATCCAAATGGCCCTTACCCTTGTTGAATTTGTTGATTCGGCCCAATGTGTCCTCATATTTCTCTTTGAGAGAACGCAAAGAAGTATCCAAAGTGGTTATTTGCGATGTGAGCACATAAACACGAGATTTAAGATTCTCGTTCTCAATACTCAAAGTCGAGTTTTGAGAAGTTAAATCCGCTATCTCATGTTCTTCCGCATCCTCAATGCTAACATGTTCAAGTTTAGATTTGAGATTCACAATCTCATTTCTTAACTCTTCAACAACGGTGTCGTTGTTGGTGATGATATTCTTAGGCGATGTTTGAATGCTAGCTAGGTCATCTTTTACCTTAGTATATCTATTTACTAACTTAGTGTATTTTGACCAAAGTTGAGAGTTAGCATTTCTAAGATCATCCATCGTTACCTCATCGCTTTCTTCATCACTATCATCGGAAGAGGAGGATCCTTGATCGTGCTCCTCTCTTGCCATGAAGCACATGTGTGCTTGCTCCACTTGCTCATCATCCGACTCTCCGCTTGAGGAATCCTCGGAGTCGGTGAAGGTATCTCCGACAAGTCCCTTCTTGTTTCCTTTCGTGTACTTCTTGGACTTGTCATACTTTGGCGCCTTCCACTTCTCCTTGTGCTTATTGAGGGGACACTCCGCTTTCATGTGTCCCGGCTTATTACACTTGAAACACAAAGGAGAGGAAGAGGCGTTAGTAGAACCAAATTTAGCTTTGTTCTTGAAGTTACCTTTTCGGAAGAAACGGTTGAACTTCTTGGCCATGAGTGCCATGGACTCCAAGTCCAACTCATTTTCCGATTCTTCATCATCGGTAGAGGTGGATGAAGCCGCCTTGAATGCAATCGCCTTTTTCTTAGGCGCATCTAGGTTCAAATATGACTTCATCTTTTCTTGTAGCTTCACCTTGCTATCTTTGCGTACCTCGTATGACATCAAGTTACCCATTAGTTGAACTACGGTATATTTGTTCATGTCATTACCTTCCTCGATGGCGAAGGTACGTTTTTCCCAAGAAGAGGGAAGTCCTTCAATAAGCTTTAAGCACTTCTCCTTTTGAGTGTGGGTCTTGCCGAGGGCCTCTAACTCGTTTATTATGTCAACGAAGCGAGCGTAATATTCTTTCATCTTCTCGCCCTGTTGCATATGAAACATTTCGTAATCTTTGGTTACGACTACGAGTTTAGAGTCTCTTACCCTACTCGTCCCTTCATGTAGAATGAGGAGGGAGTTCCAAATTTGATATGCACTCTTACATGTGCATATCTTATTGAAATCCTCGGGCTCCAATGCACATTGCAAGGCGTTCATTGCCTTGGCATTGCTTACCTCCGCGGCGACCTCCGCGGTAGTCCATTTCTCAAAATCTTCTTCTTCGGGTTCAATATACTCCTTCATTGTAGTTCTCCATAAAGATGCACTTCGGAGGAAGGTTTCCATCCGACACTTCCAGTACCCGTAGTTGGTACCGTTGAAGAATGGAGGCCTCGTAGAGGAATGTCCTTCCATCATGGAAGATGCTCCTTCACGGTTCCTGAAGGTGTCATAGTTGGAAGGTGGACGCACGATCTTGTTGTCGTTGGCAGACATAGCTGTGTATCTGGCTCTGATACCAAATGTAATGCCCTACCAGCTACTGCACAAGTACTAGAGGGGGGGTGAATAGTACTTTAAAATAATAAGGCGTATAATTCCAAATTAAATTGCACACAACTACCAAATCAATTTGCGGAAGCTTAAATTGAATGACAACAATGAAATTAACAATGCTAACAAACGATGTTAATGGGTTCGGATCCACCCAAGTCTCCCCGACTTGTTCCCGGTGATCCTACGTCCCAACCACCCGGATCCCTTCCGGATACTTGAGTTAGAAACCCTAACTCAAGATTTCCACTATGAATATCTTGTGAAAAACCTTCACAAGATCAAATCATACATGCAATGGCAAAGTGAATCCCACAACCCGGGATCACAAACTTCTCTCACAACCGAGAGAGCCAATAAGCAATATAAAAGAGTTTAGATGAAATAAATACTCTTACCACAAAATCCTATACCTTGAGTTTTTCTTACCCAATAGGTGGAATGAAGGATTTGAGGAAGATGGAGTCACCAAGCCCTAGCACCAAGGAAATGAGCAGCAATGGGTGCCTAGGGAAGAGTTGAAGACTTGGATCAAGCAATAGCTTGAAAAGCTCACCAAGAACAAGCTTCTCTCTAGATCTAGAAATGAGAGAGAATGGGTTTCTTGTGAGGAAGAGAGCTTTAGATTTGAGGGAGAATAGCTATCTCTTTAGAACTCAATGAATCTCTTAATGGCAGCTCTTACCTAGATAGAAATGACCTAGGTTCGTATTTATAGGAACCCAAAAACACAAGTTAGGTCATTCTTCAACGGATAGAAATCTGTGAGAATTAGTCGGTCAAAGAACAATCACTGACCGACTAGTTCATCAACTAGTCGGTCAGCCAAACAACGTGGACCGACTAAGAGTAGATCTGAGAAGAGATAGAATTTCAGACCTAGAAATCTAGTCGGTCCAAGAACACTTTCTGACCGACTAGTTTCACAACTAGTCGGTCAGTCAATGAACGTAGACCGACTAAGAGGCAAAATAACTTAGTCTGAATGCAAAGTGACTTAGTCGGTCCAAGAACAAAAGTTGACCAACTAGATTGTCAACTAGTCGGTCATCAAACGTTCTTAGACCGACTAACGGTAAACAGTAGCTCAGGAGAAATTTAGAGTGAACAGTAAGTCACAACTAGTCGGTCAAAGAAGCATCACTGACCGACTAGTTCACAAACTAGTCGGTCGGTGAGTCAACGTAGACCGACTAACTGTAAACAGTAAAGTCCAAGAAATTAAGGAATCAAACTAGTCGGTCCAAGAACAGTTGCCGACCGACTAGATCACCATCTAGTCGGTCAGTACTTGTTCTTGTACCAACTAACATGCACAACAAAGTCCGAATCGAAGCGCGACGCTTCGAGGAAGTTAGAATGAACTTGTGCAAGGATCCTAGAGCTACGAAATGAGCGTAATGAAGATATAGACGTAAGATATACTCAAGGCTTAACATTCTATCAATCGAAACTAAAAGACTATAAATAAAACCTTAATAAACGTTCTTCGATAGCTTCGATTGAATCTTCATATTTTCCAAAGCGTTGCAAGAGCTTCAACGAAGCTTTAGGCATGAATATGAGCTTTGGAAAGTGTTGAGATGTCGCTTTGAATGTTCTCGTGAAATTGGCGACGATCTCCAATACTGTGCTCACAGATTGTTAGTTCATGAATTATTTATGTTTGCTCATCATCCAAAACCAAATCCGGGGAGTCCAATATTCAACAATAACCCCTCCAGGTATTTAAAGGATCAAGGGAAAAGAGAGAAAGAAACTTCGCTTTCAAATCTCCAACGGAACTAAATCTGAAGCAGACTAGTCGGTCAAAGAACAACCACTGACCGACTAGTTCATCAACTAGTCGGTCGGTGAAACAACATGAACCGACTAAGTGAAGAACAGTGAACAGATTGAATTTCAGACCTAGAAATCTAGTCGGTCCAAGAAGACTGTCTGACCGACTAGTTTCACAACTAGTCGGTCGGTCAGTGAACTTAGACCGACTAAGAGTCAAAAACAAATAGTCTGAATACAAATTGATTTAGTCGGTCCAAGAACAAATGTTGACCGACTAGATCATTAACTAGTCGGTCGCCAAACGTTCTTAGACCGACTAACGATAAACAGTAGCTCATGAGAAAATTGGCATGTACATTAAATCTCAACTAGTCAGTCAAAGAAGCATCACTGACCGACTAGTTCACAAACTAGTCGGTCGGTGAGTCAACGTAGACCGACTAACTGTAAACAGTACCGAGCAAGAAAAGACTAACTGAAACTAGTCGGTCCAAGAAGCTTTGCCGACCGACTAGATCACCATCTAGTCGGTCAGTTCTTCTTCTTGAACCAACTAACATGCACAAGAAGTCTGAATCGAAGCGCGATGCTTCGGGGAAGTTAGAATGGACTTCTACTAAGATCATAGAGCTAAGATATGAGCGTTATGAAGATAGAAATGTAAGAATTACTCAAGGCTTAACATTCTATAAATCGAAGCTAAAAGACTATGAATAAAACCTTAAGGAACGGTCTTCGAAAGCTTCGATCAAATCTTCATGACGTCCAAAAAGGTCCAAAAGCTTCAACGAAGCTTTAGGCATTGAATACGAGCTTTGAGAAGTCTTAAGATGTCGCTTTGAGTGTTCTCGTGAATTTGGCGACGATCTCCATAACTGCGCTCACAAATTGTTAGTTCATGATATATTTATGTTTGCTCATCATCCAAAACCAAATCCGGGGAGTCCAATACTCAACACTATATTTGCAATGATACGATGTGTGACCAACATTATCACATGTAAAACACTTTGCATAAACATTTTTAGCAATTGAAGGCACATTGTGAAATTTTTTATACTTAGTCTTTTCAACATTTTTAGCGCTAAATCCAAGGTCACGCCTATTATTGCCATACAATTGATTTCCAAGAATGATATCCAAGTTTTGTTTTCCTATGGAAAATCTCTTTAATGACAATTCTAGGGTGGTGACTTTGGATTTCAAGATATTGTTTTCATTCACAAGCAAAGTGCATTTACTAATGAAAGCTCGCTTGTTTTCCTCTTCTTTCTTTTCAAAATCCCTCATTTTTTTCTTTAAGTTCATGATTTAGCATGTTAATATTTTTAGAAAGCAATTCATTTTCAACTTCAAGCTTTATCTTATCTTGCTTATTGTAACGGTCTGTTTTCGTCAAGACAACTATTCACATATTTAAACTATTTTCAAAATAGTTTATAACTATTTTATAATGGTTTGCCAGGAGTTTTACGAATTCAAAAAATTTCTTATAAAAATATTTTGAGATATCAGACTAGTCATGAAGTATTTTAGTAAGTTCGAGTTTCATCAAATACTCAAAACAATTCTGGTAAAAATTCATTTTCAGTTATTTCCGTTTTGGCTTCATGAATTTATTTTCTATACAAACATCATCAAAACATTTTCAAACTTCTACGGTAATATTCTATGATCATTTAGGGCTTCCCACATTAATTTCGTAATTTTCTGAAGTCAAATCGATAGAGAACCCGCAAACCTGCTTCCTAAACGTTTTGGCCTAAAACACGTATTTTCGTAGCTCAAAACCCAAATTGGATCTTGTATTCGCGATCCTCGCGACGATACGATCCCGTGGGTATGTTTTCGTAATTTTTCGGACACGTTTACTAGTAGGGGCAAAATCGTAATTCTCGTTACAAATTTTACCATCACCTATTACTCTAGCTAATTACCATAACCTAATTACCAAATTACTTTAACCCCCCATGATAAACACGTTTAGACACTTTACCAAAATTTCCAAAGTTAGTCAAAAAGTATAACCTACCGTATTAAAATTGTTGGGATTAGTCAACAACCCCTAACCCCCTCATTAATTACTAATAGTAGGATATTAGGCCTATAAATACCCCTCTAAACCCATAGACCCAGTTAATCACGCAAAGAATAATTCCTAAGCTAATTTCGTTTAAATCTCTTCCCAGGCGTTCTCTTCCTGTGTAAAAACCCAAACCCCGTTCAAATTACCCTCTCTCTCCCCCGGGCTCTTCACTCTCTCTCTTACCCTGTTAAAAAAACCCCCCGCTCTCTCACCGAACCCAACCCACGCTCGAACACATCCCCTTCATCTTCGAAGCCCCAGCTCGAATCCACGGCCTCCCCTCCATCATCGCCACCGGCGGACCAAACCCACGCCCACGCCCTCGACAACCGCCCTCCGACGATCGAAGCCCGACCCGCCGCCGCATCCCGCCACACTCCGGAAGACCCCAGCTCCACCTCCCCGCTCCGCTCCGACGAGGAACCCGACCGCTCGAAGCCGTACGTCTCCGCCTCCGCTCGAGAGCCCGCCGTCCTCCGCCGTGGTCGTCGAACGCCGCCGTCCGCTCTCGGAGATCCCCACAGCCCGCCTCCGCCGCTCTCTCGTTGACGCCGTCGCCTCGAACGCCGCCGCCGCCGCTCGCCATCACCACCGCCGTCGCCGCCTCCTCCCCCTTCGACGCAGCTCTCGCCGCCGTCGCTGAGCGCCGAAGACCCCTCCCTCCGGCGATCGCTACGAACGAGCAACGGTAAAAAATTCGCGATGGCACTCTCGTAAATACGAATATATTTCGTATTTACGTAATTTTAATTAATTAATAATTGAGTTTTATGGTGTAAAATCCATAACTTGAAATATAGGGCCCAGAAAAATGTAAGACTAGGCCTAGAAAATCAGAAACGATGTTCCGGACCCAACGGCGCTAGTTTCACCTCAATTTGATGCTTAATTTTTCCAGAATTAATTTTTAAGCCCAAAACTTAAATGCGTCACTTTCATTTAAAAATTCAAAACTTCTTATTTTTACGTAAACTTATATATGATAAAAATATATGTTAAAGAACTCTTCGAGACGGTCATTTTGACAGCTCACTTTCAACATTCCGATGTAGATTGTATCCAGAATAAATTGTTGAATAAATACGTTAGTAATTGAAAAATAGATTTTAAATTGATTTTGAGCTTTGAAAAATTATAAAAATTAACAGAAGCGTCTGAAAAATATTTCCTCCTGCAGTAAAATTATTTTCATCATATCTAGGCTATAGAAAAATTTAGAACGTCTTCTGACACCGTTTTAGCCAGTTTTGAAAATCAGAACGATCAGAATATTTAGATCGGAACGTTGTGTGTTTTAATCAATGTTTTTGTGTTGCAGGAACAAACTATTGTGCACCTACTTCAGAGGAAGACCTAGATCAAATTCCGGCTCGCTACGACAGCCTCGAAATTGGTAAGTCACGACTAATTCTAAAAATTAGAAAATTAGATAAGTGTACCCGTATGAACTTAGAACATCACTATAGCCTCCGAACGGCTACTTGACTTGAACCAAACTAGAGACCTAATCTAATAAGGAAGTAATCAACTACAGATTGTTTTGCCAACTTTCAACTTGGTTGTTGTAACACACAATTAACAAATTGGGTAAATTGTGTGCTTGAACTTGTTTTTGTCCTCACTTCGCTTGGCCAACTTACTTTGACAAGAAGATCCGACTTTCTGGTTTTCAATGAGAAAGTCAACCAGTTGTCTTGACTTGACTAGTACCATGTGGAACATCTTATGGAACATCTTGTGGAACATCCAGTAAAGAACTTGTACTTGACACATCACTGGGGTTTGGGGTAACTCATAGTTTGAGAGAGTACGTGAGTGACTGGAGATCAATCTACATGTCTAGCTGCCTGGGTCTTTGGCAATCATGTCTAGCTGCCTGTGTTTCGGCAAACAAAATATGCTGCATGTCAGCATCCTGTCTAGCTGCTTGTGTTTTCGGCATTCGTTTGGGTCGCGCCAAGGCAAGAGATGGACTCGATGGTCACACATTGTACTCTCCGACTTGAGTCACGTAGTTTAGTGTGTAAGCTTTTGTCGGTGGCCCACATAAGAATGATAAGTTTCCTTCAATGGACCATGATCCTGTCAATGTGCTTGGCTAAGTTTGTTGGATCACCCTTGCTAGACTTGGGGTAGTGATCCTGGCTTAGTCACTTCCCTGGCCGTGTTCCGCTGGACCGCAAGGATGTGAATCATGATTATGTAACACCATCGATCTTCATCACTATCACCCTATCTTTAGCTAATACAGTCACCGCTACCCTACACGTTCCATGTACGTTACTTACTACACTTGTGAAGTCACAGTACTTTACTTGTCGTACCTTTAGCTACAGCGGTAGCATGTTTCTCTTACTTAGCCTGCTTCACACTTGCTCTACCACAGTATAGTTGTTATCCTATCCAGTTCAGTTTACTTTTACTACTCAGTTGTGTACAGTTGTTGCTCAGTACTTTACTTTTCACTCTGGTTTGCTCGTACGTAGTTGCTTTTTGTCATACTTGTGCACTGCTTCTTTTCTATATTTAGAATTATTGTGACTTACCTTCGGTTCCATTTATGGCACCGACAGACGACGACCATGTTGAAGAAATTGCACATGAGTTTACAGAGCCAGAGTATGACCCGGAGACTGCAGAATTTTAGTTGTTTGAATTGGTGTGAGTGTGCCATGTTATGTATTTCCTTTCCGCATTTCCTTTCTGTATTTCCTTGATGTATTGGTGAGAGAGTGCTGCTTGCTGTTGTATTTTAATTTGGACTGTAATAATGTACGCTGGTTTGAGTATTGGTACATCTCTGGATTGTGGCTATTTTGTTTTCACTGGTAAACTGCAGGACCTGCACAAATATCAAATAAGTAACAGGCCCCTGAGAGCGGGTCGTTACAAGTTTGGTGGCCCATGTAGGTCCACACAAAATACCTCGTGAACAATATAGTAAAACCGGGATGTACCGTATACGATACTCGACTAAGCTGACATCTCCCTATGTATGCAGGTGTGACATTCAAAACAATGGACGGAAACACCTATGAGAGTCCCAACGGAGCTGACCAATCTGGAGCTAGCAACTAGACCAACAATGGACCACCTCCCACTATGCATCAAATTTCGGATCTCGCATTACGAGAGATGGTTCAAGCCATCCGAGGAGAACAGAAGCCCGGAGGAGGCATTCAACAATTCCGGTCACTTCGTCCAAAGACCTGGAATGGCATCGATGGCCCTCTGAAGGCTGAAGAATGGCTGCAAAGCACTGAAGATAATCTGAGAGCTGCTCAGATCGGGGAATATGCTTGGGTGGATACTGCCAAGTCACAACTAACTGATGGAGCCAGAATCTGGTGGAACTCTGCTGAAGCCCGTCTGCAACGACCAATCGATTGGGCAACATTCACTGAACACTTCAACACCTAGTACTTCTCACCTGAAGCTCAGATTGAACTGCAAGCTCAGTTCGTCGGACTGAAGCAAGGTTCCATGACAGTGGAAGAGTATGATGCTCAATTTACAATGCTTAGCCGTTTTGCTCCCGAGATGGTTGCCACCCCTCTGACCCGAGCTCAATGCTTCAAGCAAGGGCTAAACATCGAGATCCGTCGTAACTTGGTTGGACGCCAACTCTACACACATACTGAGGTTCTGGCTGCAGCTCGTGAGCATGAGTTCATTGAACGAGAAGGAAGGCGTGAGATGGCTGCCCCTCCCAGAAGGCCACCACCTCCGACCCCTGCTGCAGGATCCAGTCGACGACCTCCATCCAACCAGGTGTACAGGCCTACCCAGCAGACTCAATTCAAGAGACAGGCCCCACCACCACGTCCGGTGTGTCATCACTATGGGAAGCCAGGGCACCTTCGTTCTGAATGTCGATCGTATCTGAACCTTTGTCTGATTTGCGGGTCGAAGGACCATGCCGCAAGGGACTGTCCAAAGAGGCCTCGACCTCCCAACCCTGCTCCAGCTAATGCCCCTGCCATGAATGCTCCACAGCGATCACCACCACCTGCTCAGCAATGACAACCACTCCTGCCTCAGCAACAAGCATTCCAGCAAGCTCGACCACAGGCGCCACCTCCAAGGCGTCAAGCGTATACCATGACTGTGGAAGAGGCCGAAGCTACAGGCCAAGTGATCACAGGTATGAGATATCCTTTCAGCATTAAGTTCTATTATCTAGAAGCCATAAACTTAGACAAGATTCTGGTAACCATAGGTATCGTCTTAGTAGCCGATAAACCCGCCCTCACTTTATTCGACTCGGGAGCTACACATTGCTTCTTGGCGAGTCGATTCGTCAAAACACATGCCGTTCCTGTTCAACCTCTGACTTCTCGTTGGAAGGTTGAAACCGCTGGCGGTTCCCTACCAATAACTAGCGGATGCCGTCACTGTTCCGTAGTAATTTGTGGACGAGACCTTTTCGCCGACTTTATGGTGATAGAAATGCCAAATTTCGATGCTGTTCTTGGGATGGATTGGTTAGGGACATTTCATGCCACCATTGACTGTCGTCAAAGGAGGGTAGAATTCGAAATACCCAACCATCCTAAGTTCGAATTCCACAGCGGAAGCCGATCGGAAGGACCAGTGAAGTTTCGGACCAAACTTTCAGAGGCAGTTGCGACTGCAATGGACGTCGAGCAAGAGAAACCAGAAGTAGTACGAGAATTCTTGGACGTATTTCCGGACGAACTCTCAGGTTTGCCTCCAGACCGCGGCCTCGAATTTACCATTGATCTTGTACCAGGTGCACAACCGATATCCAAGGGACCCTATCGCATGGCACCACCTGAGCTTGAAGAAATTCGAGCCCAACTGGATGATCTCATACAGAAGGGATGGATACGACCCAGTGTATCCGCATGGGTGCCCCTGTGCTGCTCGTGAAGAAGAATGACAGATCCCAGTGCATGTGCGTCGACTACCGCGAGCTGAACAAGTTGACGGTGAAGAACAAGTATCCCCTGCCTCGCATCGACGATCTTTTCGACCAGCTCGGAGGATCGAGCGTATATTCGAAGTTGGACCTGAAGACCGGATATCATCAAGTGAAGGTGAAGAAGGAGGACATCCACAAGACTGCTTTTCGGACCAGATATGGACACTACGAATTCTTGGTAATGCCATTTGGTGTGACTAATGCGCCTGCTGTATTCATGAGTCTCATGAACCAGGTTCTGTACAACCATCTGGACAAGTACGTAGCTGTCTACATCGACGACATCCTCATCTACTCGAAGAACGCTCAGGAGCACAGAGAACATCTGAGGAAGGTCTTGGAGACGCTAAGACAACACCAACTGTATGCCAAATACAGCAAGTGTGAGTTTTGGCTCGACAAGGTGGCTTTTCTGGGCCACATCGTATCAGGAGAAGGAATATCTGTCGACCCCGAGAAGGTAGCTGCTATCCGAGACTGGCCTGTCCCTAAGACTGTGACTGAGATTTGAAGTTTCTTGGGACTAGCTGGTTACTACAGATGATTCATCCAAGACTTCTCGAAGATCGCGGGAGCTATAACACGATTGACG
Source organism: Scilla litardierei (assembly GCA_030789695.1). Taxonomy (NCBI): domain Eukaryota; kingdom Viridiplantae; phylum Streptophyta; class Magnoliopsida; order Asparagales; family Asparagaceae; genus Scilla; species Scilla litardierei. The sequence goes on along the minus strand of CM061139.1, from coordinate 128,812,792 downwards.
AGGAAGGACGTAGCATTTGTCTGGTCAAAGGCTTGTGAAGATGCATTCCAGGAGCTGAAGAGAAGATTGACTTCGGCCCCGATTCTGGTCATTCCAGATAGGACCGGATGTTTCGAAGTATTCTGCGACGCATCTGGTAGAGGACTTGGGTGTGTGCTGCATCAGCATGGCCGAGTCGTTGCCTATGCATCCAGACAACTAAAGACACATGCGAAGAACTACCCCACTCATGACCTTGAGTTGGCGGCAGTTATCTTTGCCCTGAAGATTTGGAGACACTTCTTGTTGGGCGAGCACGTGAAGATATTTTCCGATCACAAAAGTCTCAAGTACCTATTCACCCAGAAGGAGCTCAACATGCGTCAACGACGATGGATCGAACTGATGGCGGATTATGATATTGACCTTCAGTACCATCCTGGGAAGGTCAATGTCGTACCAGATGCATTGAGTCGTCTCCCTGCAGTGATGACTCTCACATCACAATGGAGGTTGCGACATGAGATACGAGCCATGGAGATGGATGTCATATTGCCAGGAGAAACGTCTTCATTGCTCAACCTCCAGATCCAGTCGGATCTGGTGAACAAGATCAAAGCTACCCAAGCAGGAGATGAGAAGCTGCAAAGGATCAGAGACATGGTGATAGCAGGTCAGAGGCCTGAATTCAAGATCCATGAGGACGGATCTTTGAGATTCGGTAACCGCATCTGCGTACCATCTGGAGACGTCAGAGAACCTTTATTGGAGGAAGCTCACAGTTCTCTATATTCCATCCATCCAGGAGGTACAAAGATGTATCAAGACTTGCGACAACACTACTGGTGGCATGGTATGAAGAGAAGCGTCGCACGGAGTGTTGCGAAGTGCATAGTGTGCCAACAAGTGAAGGCTGAACATCACCGGTCTGCCGGTTTGTTACGACCTTTGCCTATTCCAGAATGGAAGTGGCAACACATCACGATGGATTTCATAACAGGACTGCCCAAGAGTACGAAGCATAATGATGCTGTCTGGGTGATCGTTGATCGATTGACCAAGTCGGCACACTTCATTCCTTTCAGAGTGGGTCAGTCGACCGAGGTACTTGCCAAGAAGTACATGGAGGAGATAGTGAAGTTACATGGTGTTCCTGTCAGTATTGTTTCTGACAGAGACACGCGATTCACGTCTCACTTTTGGAAGAGCTTACAGGAGAGTCTGGGGACCCACTTAAGCTTCAGTACAGCTTATCATCCTCAGACAGATGGCCAATCGGAACGCACCATACAGATCCTGGAGGACATGTTGCGTGCTGTATGTTGGACTTCAAGGGATCTTGGGAAGACCATTTTCATCTCGTGGAGTTTGCTTACAACAACAGTTATCAGGCCAACATTGGTATGGCGCCCTTTGTAGCGCTATATGGCCGGAAGTGTCGTTCTCCTTTAAGTTGGGATGACGTTGGTGATCGAGAGCTTATTGGTCCAGACTTGATTGTCGAAGCAGTAGAAGTAGTCCGGACCATCAGAGAGAAGCTACAGTTGGCTCAAGATCGATACAAGCATTGGGCAGATGCAAAGCGCCGTCATTTGGAGTTCCAGCCTGGCGACCATGTGTTCTTGAAGATCTCTCCAAATCACGGGATGATTCGCTTTGGACGAAGAGGGAAGCTCAGTCCTCGATACATTGGTCCATTTGATGTTTTGGAACGAGTAGGCGAGGTGGCCTATCGCCTTGCCTTGCCACCTACATTGGAAGGAGTACATGAAGTCTTTCATGTCTCACAGCTTCGACGCTACGTAAGTGATCCTAGTCATGTTGTGGATTACTCCGAGATTGTTGTTCGTCTGGATCTATCTTACGAACAACAACCAGTCAAAATCCTGGATCGACGGCAGAAGACCCTCAAGAATAGAGTGATCAACCTCGTCAGAATAATGTGGCGTCACGACTCACCTGGAGAATCTACTTGGGAGCGAGAAGATGAGATACGAGAACGCTACACATACCTATTTACCGATTCGGATAATCCTACTAGTTACAAGACTAGTTACGAAAGTTATGGTGATATCAATAGTAAGTATTCATAAACATCATCTCTTATTTTTTTGATGCTATGATATCACATTATATTTCATGTTATTTACAACCTGATTTATTAGATCATTATTAACATTTATTTGCTTGAGCTTCTTCATAACAAAAGTTATTTGTTTTAGAAATTTAGAGAAATTCCGAGGACGAAATTATTTTAAGGAGGGTAGAATGTAACGGTTTGTTTTCGTCAAGACAACTATTCACATATTTAAACTATTTTCAAAATAGTTTATAACTATTTTATAATGGTTTGTCAGGAGTTTTACGAATTCAAAAAATTTCTTATAAAAATATTTTGAGATATCAGACTAGTCATGAAGTATTTTAGTAAGTTCGAGTTTCATCAAATACTCAAAACAATTCTGGTAAAAATTCATTTTCAGTTATTTCCGTTTTGGCTTAATGAATTTATTTTCTATACAAACATCATCAAAACGTTTTCAAACTTCTACGGTAATATTCTATGATCATTTAGGGCTTCCCACATTAATTTCGTAATTTTCTGAAGTCAAATCGATAGAGAACCCGCAAACCCGCTTCCTAAACATTTTGGCCTAAAACACGTATTTTCGTAGCCCAAAACCCAAATTGGATCTTGTATTCGCGATCCTCGCGACGATACGATCCCGTGGGTATGTTTTCGTAATTTTTCGGACACGTTTACTAGTAGGGACAAAATCGTAATTCTCGTTACAAATTTTACCATCGCCTATTACTCTAGCTAATTACCATAACCTAATTACCAAATTACTTTAACCCCCCATGATAAACACGTTTAGACACTTTACCAAAATTTCCAAAGTTAGTCAAAAAGTATAACCTACCGTATTAAAATTGTTGGGATTAGTCAACAACCCCTAACCCCCTCATTAATTACTAATAGTAGGATATTAGGCCTATAAATACCCCTCTAAACCCATAGACCCAGTTAATCACGCAAAGAATAATTCCTAAGCTAATTTCGTTTAAATCTCTTCCCAGGCGTTCTCTTCTTGTGTAAAAACCCAAACCCCGTTCAAATTACCCTCTCTCTCCCCCGGGCTCTTCACTCTCTCTCTTACCCTGTTAAAAAAACCCCCCGCTCTCTCACCAAACCCAACCCACGCTCGAACACCTCCCCTTCATCTTCGAAGCCCCAGCTCGAACCCACGGCCTCCCCTCCATCATCGCCACCGGCGGACCAAACCCACGCCCACGCCCTCGACAACCGCCCTCCGACGATCGAAGCCCGACCCACCGCCGCATCCCGCCACACTCCGGAAGACCCCAGCTCCACCTCCCCGCTCCGCTCCGATGAGGAACCCGACAGCTCGAAGCCGTACGTCTCCGCCTCCACTCGAGAGCCCACCGTCCTCCGCCGTGGTCGTCGAACGCCGCCGTCCGCTCTCGGAGATCCCCACAGCCCGCCTCCGCCGCTCTCTCGTCGACGCCGTCGCCTCGAACGCCGCCGCCGCCGCTCGCCATCACCGCCGCCGCCGCCGCTCGCCATCACCACCGCCGTCGTCGCCTCCTCCCCCTTCGACGCAGCTCTCGCCGCCGTCGCTGAGCACCGAAGACCCCTCCCTCCGGCGATCGCTACGAACGAGCAACGGTAAAAAATTCGCGATGGCACTCTCGTAAATACGAATATATTTCGTATTTACGTAATTTTAATTAATTAATAATTGAGTTTTATGGTGTAAAATCCATAACTTGAAATATAGGGCCCAGAAAAATGTAAGACTAGGCCTAGAAAATCAGAAACGATGTTCCGGACCCAACGGCGCTAGTTTCACCTCAATTTGATGCTTAATTTTTCCAGAATTAATTTTTAATCCCAAAACTTAAATGCGTCACTTTCATTTAAAAATTCAAAACTTCTTATTTTTACGTAAACTTATATATGATAAAAATATATGTTAAAGAACTCTTCGAGACGGTCATTTTGAACGCTCACTTGCAACATTCCGATGTAGATTGTATCCATAATAAATTGTTGAATAAATACGTTAGTAATTGAAAAATAGATTTTAAATTGATTTTGAGCTTTGAAAAATTATAAAAATTAACAGAAGCGTCTGAAAAATATTTCCTCCTGCAGTAAAATTATTTTCATCATATCTAGGCTATAGAAAAATTTAGAACGTCTTCCGACACCGTTTTAGCCAGTTTTGAAAATCAGAACGATCAGAATATTTAGATAGGAACGTTGTGTGTTTTAATCAATGTTTTTGTGTTGCAGGAACAAACTATTGTGCACCTATTTCAGAGGAAGACTTAGATCAAATTCCGGCTAGCTACGACAGCCTCGAAATTGGTAAGTCACGACTAATTCTAAAAATTAGAAAATTAGATAAGTGTACCCGTATGAACTTAGAACATCACTATAGCCTCCGAACTGCTACTTGACTTGAACCAAACTAGAGACCTAATCTAATAAGGAAGTAATCAACTACAGATTGTTTTGCCAACTTTCAACTTGGTTGTTGTAACACACAATTAACAAATTGGGTAAATTGTGTGCTTGAACTTGTTTTTGTCCTCACTTCGCTTGGCCAACTTACTTTGACAAGAAGATCCGACTTTCTGGTTTTCAATGAGAAAGTCAACCAGTTGTCTTGACTTGACTAGTACCATGTGGAACATCTTATGAAACATCTTGTGGAACATCCTGTAAAGAACTTGTACTTGACACATCACTGGGGTTTGGGGTAACTCATAGTTTGAGAGAGTACGTGAGTGACTGGAGTTCAATCTACATGTCTAGCTGCCTGGGTCTTTGGCAATCATGTCTAGCTGCTTGTGTTTCGGCAAACAAAATATGCTGCATGTCAGCATCCTGTCTAGCTGCCTGTGTTTTCGGCATTCGTCTGGGTCGCGCCCAGGCAAGAGATGGACTCGATGGTCACACATTGTACTCTCCGACTTGAGTCACGTAGTTTAGTGTGTAAGCTTTTGTCGGTGGCCCACATAAGAATGATAAGTTTCCTTCAATGGACCATGATCCGGTCAATGTGCTTGGCTAAGTTTGTTGGATCACCCTTGCTAGACTTGGGGTAGTGATCCTGGCTTAGTCACTTCCCTGGCCGTGTTCCGCTGGACCGCAAGGATGTGAATCATGATTCTGTAACACCATCGATCTTCATCACTATCACCCTATCTTTAGCTAATACAGTCACCGCTACCCTACACGTTCCATGTACGTTACTTACTACACTTGTGAAGTCACAGTACTTTACTTGTCGTACCTTTAGCTACAGCGGTAGCATGTTTCTCTTACTTAGCCTGCTTCACACTTGCTCTACCATAGTACAGTTGTTATCCTATCCAGTTCAGTTTACTTTTACTACTCAGTTGTGTACAGTTGTTACTCAGTACTTTACTTTTCACTCTGGTTTGCTCGTACGTAGTTGCTTTTTGTCATACTTGTGCATTGCTTCTTTTCTATATTTAGAATTATTGTGACTTACCTTCGGTTCCATTTATGGCACCGACAGACGACGACCAGGTTGAAGAAATTGCCCCTGAGTTTACAGAGCCAGAGTACGACCCGGAGACTGCAGAATTTTAGTTGTTTGTATTGGTGTGAGTGTGCTATGTTATGTATTTCCTTTCCGCATTTCCTTTCTGTATTTCCTTGATGTATTGGTTAGAGAGTGTTGCTTGCTGTTGTATTTTAATTTGGAATGTAATAATGTACGCTGGTTTGAGTATTGGTACATCTCTGGATTGTGGCTATTTTGTTTTCACTGGTAAACTGTAGGACCTGTGCAAATATCAAATAAGTAACCGGCCCCCGAGAGCAGGTCGTTACACTTATACATGCTAATATCTTTTAATATAGAGGGACATGAAAGACAGTCAATTTTTTCAGGCAAGCTAGCTTTCTCTTTTTCTAACATGGTAATGGTAGATTTGCATGCAACAAGCTCTTATTTAAGATTTTTCATTTCTATAAACATGTCATAATCAGTTTGTTGCATATCAAAGTTATCATTCCTGTAACTATCCACATCAGCTTCTAGCTCATCAATTCTACGTTGCATTCATTTACAGATTTCTAAAAGTTCAACCTTAGTGGGAGATTCTACCTCATTGTGTTTGGCCATAAATGCCATGCCGGAGTGGGCTTCATGCTCCTCCTCCTCCTCCTCAGATTCGCTATACATGTCCCACGTCAGCACTTTCGTTTTTCCTTTTGCAACTTAAGTTGTGTGTTGTTGTGGGCAATCTTTTATGTGGTGCCCTTTCTTCCTGCATTTAAAACATTCACTTCTATTAATAGCTTTCTGATCATAGGAATTTCTACCAAAATTAGAATTATTAGAATGAATGAACCTTTTTCCCATCTCAGATCTTCCTTGATCAGTCTGAATGTATCTTCTGAAGTTTCTGACCATTAGAGCTTGCTCCTCATCAAGATCGTCGTCGTTAGCTTGAAGAGCTAATGGTTTGGGGGCTTTTTCTTCTGGCTTCTCTATAGCTTCTATACTTTTCAGCTCAAGCTTGTGAGACATTAGGTTACCTATCAGGTCCTCCACTTTCATGGTTGATAAGTCCTTAGCTTCTTGAATATCGGTGACTTTAGGCTTGAACGAGCTCGGCATCGCCCTTAAGATCTTTCGTACCTGCTCAAGGCTATAGTATGGCTTACCAAGGGAGCTGGATTTATATACGATGTCCGTGAATCTCGTGAACATCTCCTTGATGGACTCAGATGGCAGCATGCGAAACTCTCATATTCTGTACTTAGCAGCGCAAGTCTGGATTCCTTCACTTGCAATGTTCCCTCATGCGTCACCTCCAGCGTATGCCATATTTCCTGCGCAGTTAGACAATGTGAGATACGATTAAAATCAGATTTATCAAGAGAGCATATAAGCGTATTCATAGCTTTACCATTAAGAGTATAAAGTTTCTTATCAGCTAAATCCCACTTGTCTTTAGGCTTAATCATAACAGTGTCTTCAATTTTAATAGTGGGTAGACTATAACCATTTTCAACAATATCCCACACATCATAATCTACAGACACTAAATAGATTTTCATCCTAGCCTTCCAATATGCAAAGTCTACACCGTTAAACTTGGGGGGACTGGCTATATACTGACCTTCAGCAAATGCACAATCAGATATATTCATGGTCATAAAAAATCTAGACTAGATCCTCTAATCTGGCTCTGATACCACTTGTTGGATCTGTATCGCAGCCTAGAGGGGGGTGAATAGGCTAATAAAAGTTCTCATGCAACTCACGAGAAATCACACGCAGTTATAAGCACATGCCGGGTAATAAAATAGCAATCACAGAGTACACATAGATATACCTTGGTTCGGTCGTCCCCACGACCTACTCCAGCCCCTGAAAGCAAATACTAGATAGATGTGTAATCCTGTACAGCTACAATGAGTCAAGATCCCAAATCTACTCTCACCTATCTCGTACGCACACCACGTGCTCTACACTCTCAATCTAGTCAGATGCTCTCCCTCTGTGACAACTCCCAAAGTCGCCAAGTCCACAAAAAGTAACACAGAAGGTAAAGTTTCCCCTACAGAGATCGCTACACCAATACAAAGATAAATAAATAGAGTTTTAGGAATGCTCAGTAATGGTGTGTCGTCTTTGTGTTCAGCGCATGGTCAGATCAATCTGACGTGATGTAGTCGTCTCCGCAAGTCGGGCAACTCAAGTTGCGGCTCTCTCAATGATGACGCGGCTTTTGGAGAGTTGGGAACTTTCGGCTTTGGTCTCCTCGGTCTGATGAACTAATATGCCGGCAACCTTTTTCTTTTTGATGTGTGGCCCTTTTTTATTTGATTCCACCTGCAACACAAAATGAATCTTGCACACACAAATAAATTTTTGCACTCAAAAATTCGGCACACATAAAGGTCAGCACAAAAAAGAGGTCTTGCACAAAAAATTAAGCTTCGGCACAAAAAGAACTTGAACACAAAAATTTTTGCCCACCCACAAAGTTCGGCACACACAAAAATCTTGCACAAAAAAATGTTTGCACACACAAAAATCTGCACAAAGAGAGAGGCATTGCACAAAAGATTTTGCACACAAGAGAAATTCGGCACACAGGCAAAAGAAGAATTGCACACAAAAATTGCACACAACTTTCGGTAGCACTTATAGAGATTTGCAAAGCCCAAAACAAATGCGCAGATGAGAGACTTGGGGATTTTTTGTGTTGCGTGATCTTCGACTCTTGATGCGTGCACCCCTTCAATCTTTTTGTGGACGGCGGTTATATATAGATTTTTGTTGTGCGGCGCTGCAAAAAAAAAAGAGAACGAAACCCTTCTTAAAAATGTTGCGCACCTTGATTGGCCAGGGGATTTTTTGTTAAGCAGGCCGGCATGTGCTCCAAAATTTTGTGCGGCCTGTCAAAAAAATGGAATCAAAGAGGACATGGCCTGTGTTTTTTTTTATCACACATGTGTGAGTGCTCCTCTTTTTTTGGGCCTTGGGAAAAAACTCTTTTGTGAGGATTTTAGAAGGGTTTGTAGTTTTGACTTGGTTTGATTTTTATCTTGTATGAGCACTTGTAAATATGAATCAAACCATTTGATTGTCTCCTCATTCCCATCATATTGACCAAGTCGTTCCGTGAATTAGTCGCACGTTTGCCGTTCCTGAAACACTTAACACACGCATTAAAACGTTCACACACGTTTGTTATCATCAAACACGAAGTTCATAGATCGTTACTACTAACATGACCTTCCTTCCTCAAACCCAAAATGGAAAAACCAATTTGTATTTGTGGTATTTCCAGGCAAGGCTAGATTTGGTACTCGGTGGGGGAGCCCTGAGCTTGGAATGAACAAGGATAAAGTTCTCTCCGAGGAAGAGAATGAGGTCGCTGATATGTTGAAGAAATTGCCTGAGGAGAAGAAGAAGACGAAATGGCTTCTAACCGACCCGATATTCGTCAGATAGTATGGACAAAAGGTGGGTCATTTGACCCAGCTCTTCTTTGTTTGTCCCATTCTTTGATATTTGCCTCGCTTTTACAAGTATGGTCGATGTGGAGTACCAAGTGGATCATGTATTACGGGAGGGGCTCGAAGCTTCAATCAGGGACGATGATGAAAAACTGCATTTCCCTTCTGTGAACCTTCTGAAGGGGGCGTGATTAGGGAAGTCGAGGATTTGCCTCTGACAATCCATAAGGACCCCCAACCAGTTCAACATCGAAAGAGGAAGGAGGTGCATTATACGACCCAGGTTAAGAAGGCTGAGGTGAAGAAGAAGAAATCAAGGCGGAAGGTTAGGTTATCTTTGATGAATCGGACTTGCAAGAGTTTGACAAGGCCATCATCTCAATCGAAGCCTCGGCGTCAGCTCAATCTTCTGAAATCGATTGGGACCTCGAGCAAGGTCCGAACTCAGCGTCAGACAAGGCTTCGCGGGAGCCATCTTCGGCCTCAGGGGCTTTCCAGCATCGAGATTCGTGGCCTCGGGGAGGCTTGTTCCTGCCAGTGCCTCTAGCTGAGGACATTCCTCCCGAATTTAGGTCGGTTATATTGGAGAACAGATCGGCTCAAGATCCGATCTATTACCCCAATGGAGAGCTATGTAAAGCGCCTCATCAAATGGTGCAAGAGGAATCAGCTCTCTTGGACAGTGGGACCGCTTGTTGACTAGCTGAGAATTCGACACTGCCAAGAGACAGTGTCACGCCCCATTTCCCAAAATGGACGGAAGCGAAACGTGACGAGGCCCGCTTAGGCCAGAGCTGAGAAGCTCGGACCCAATAAGCGTCTGTAGAGGTACCATTTTAAACGATTTCCAGGTTCTTGCATTATTATAGTTCGAAACAACAGAAAGTACGGAAAGGAAGTTGCATTCATTAAATAGAGATATAATATCCAACTGGTACAAAGTCTAAAAAGGAAGCCTAAGCATGGCAACACCCTAGCTAAAAGCAAACTAAAAGTAGTAACCTCTGAAAGTGGCGACTAAAAGACCTCAAGGTCTGGTCCTTGTCAGGTACGCACTCTGGTGACGACGTCCTCGGCTCCACGTACTCTAGTAAGTCTGCCTCGTCGACGAACTCTGGCGGAACACCTAACGTACAACACCCAAGAGAAAGGAACTGTACGTCAGGTAAAGTCTACAAGAAGGGTTAGACTTTACTGCAAGTGCACCGAACTTTAAACAACGGTTTACTGGTTGATTAGCATGCTGAGGTTCTATTACACACAGTTTACTGGTTGATTAGCATGCTGTGGTTATAACAGAGTAACACAACAGGAAGTACGCAGCGGGAAAGTAAAACGGGACAAGTAGTAGTCGTAGCGTGTGCTACCAACTACGGGACTAACCTACAGGTGTCAAGACAAGACGGGACGTGACGGGACAAGACAAGACAGGACAAATGAGACACGAAAGGGTTCACGCCTTACGGTTCGAGGGGGATCAGACCCTCTTACCGTGCGCACGCTCAACCCAACCCCAAACCCAGGAACTCAGGACAAGATTTTCAAGGATCATTTCCGCTAGGGAAACATCCGAAACGCCCGAAGGCTTTTTGTATAACAGGGATCGCTTTCGCGTGGAAAGCATCCGAAACGCCCGAAGGCTTTTTGTATAACAGGGATCACTTCCGCAAGGAAAGCATCCGAAATGCCCGAAGGCTTTTTGTGTAACAGGGATCACTTTCGCGTGGAAAGCATCTGAAACGCCCGAAGGCTTTTTGTGTAACAGGGATCACTTTCGCGTGGAAAGCATCCGAAACGCCCGAAGGCTTTTTGTATAACAGGGATCACTTCCGCTAGGAAAGCATCCGAAACGCCCGAAGGCTTTTTGTGTAACAGGGATCACTTCCGCTAGGAAAGCATCCGAAACGCCCGAAGGCTTTTTGTGTAACAGGGATCACTTCCGCTAGGAAAGCATCCGAAACGCCCGAAGGCTTTTTGTGTAACAGGACACGACATGACAAGTGTAGGGAGTTGTTATTCTAGGGTGTCCACACGCACGCACACACATGATAGCCCTACAATAACAAAAGTTGTTGTTGTCAGGCTCAGACTTCGTCGTCAAGTCTGAGCCGTCAGGAGTCGTCCCGGACGTTATCATTTCACGTCCGGTTCTATTTGTTCACAGTTAACAATTTTAACCAACTAGGGCCTAAGCACGGCCAAAAGTGCAAGTGGATACACTTGCCTGCAATGGCAAGTGTGTCGTCCTCCCGAAGCGTCTCGTCCAAGCGTCTCGTCCGCGGTAGTCCGTCTAAAAAGGGTCACGGCGACGGTGTCAAGTCGTGTTTTTCAATAAGTCCTATTTAGGGTTTGTTTCTAGGTTATCAGGGCTATCCTATTCGTTAATGTCACATTTTTGGTGTTTCGTTCAGCCTAAATCGACCACTACCCTATATGCACAGAAAAATTGTCCGATTGTCGATCTTTCTACAGTGACGTCATTTTACAGAAGCTAAAAGTAAATTTAGTTTGAGTTGTCCAATTTTAGATTAGGGTTTGATTTGCTATGGTGTGTGTTCGCTACGAGTTAGGGGACTAACCTTTGCTGCGTTTGAACGTTGATCGAACGTCGGGTCTGAAAGCGGTGACGGTCGTATGAAAGACGTATTATATCTGCTGATGGTTTAAGGGTGTCCATATGATCGTAACGACGAGCGCCAAATATCTGCGAAATCTGATTAAAAGTCAAGCCCAACTAATTAACTTAGTGTAACTATCGTGTGTGTACAGGCATACTCTCATATATACACTAATACGTACACTAACATACCTTCTTACCAATATTTATAACATGGAATACATATATATATATATATATATCCTATATAAGTTAATTATAGAGTACTGGTACCGCTCAATATTTATGTAAGGCACACACACCAAAAATACCCATACTTTACCCTTACTAGCATGTAGGCACCTGTGTATATTAGCTACCTTCTAACAGTAACACTTTTTATATAATAATTTAATTGTTTAAGCCTTAAAGATGTAAACATGATCATCCTACAGGAGTACAGTTATATAAGGTTAAGAGCTGATACATAAATACTAACAAAGGTACTACTGTCCTTGCTAAGTCACAATTTTAAATAACAACTATTCTCGTGTATTATTAAGCTTGCACGCATTAACCAACATATATGGAGGCACTCACGGATGTCCTCTTTATTTTAGGCATTTGATGAAAGCAGGCCATGGTGAGGAGGCATGTTGCGGCGGCGGCATCGGGCTATCGATGTGTGGGGGAGTTGTTGGCCGTGGTTGAGGGGTTGATGCCGGAGCAGTGCCAGCTTTGGCATGGAGCTGTGAACAGGAGTGCAAGGCGGCGGGGATCGCGGCTGAGGGCGGATCGACGAGAGGCGCAGCACAGTGGCGGCGGCGAGGCTCGAACAGCGGCGGAGCGCTCGGAGGGCGGTTTGCGTCGGTGGATCGTGGTGGCGGGTCAGCGAGGCGTGGCAGAGCGCGGTGGGGATCGATGGCGGGCGACGGAGAGGGCCGGAGGCTGAGGGGGAGAGGGAAAGCGGCGGAGTCAGTGGTCTTGCAGGCGGCGCCGTGGTCGCAGGCGGGGCCGTGGTCGCGGCGGTGGAGCGGATCACGGCGGCAGCCGCTGCGAGGCTGATCGGGCCGTCGGCGGCAGTTCTCCGGCGTTGTGCGGGGGGGGGGGGGGGGGGGGCGTGAGGAAGCACAACGGCGCTTGGGGAAAATCGTGGAGGGACCTCCGGCAGTGGAGGCGGCGGGAAGCGAGGAGGCGGCGGCGCGATGGGGCGGATCGCGGCGGTGGCGGAACAACTGAGAGCGAGAGAGAGGGAGACGAGAGGGATCGGGGGGGTCTTTGTTTGTGGCGGCGGCTGAGGGAGATGTTACCCTAGGCGGCTGCGGGATTGGAAAAGAATTTGGGCTGGGTTTTTTTTTTGTAGCTAGGGTTAGATTATTATATAATAATATTAAGGGTTGATAAATAACTATAGGATTATGGTTAAAAAGAGGGGATTTAGTGTTAGAGGGTGTAGAAGGAGGGGAAAAACTAGGGGAGGATAGAAGAAGCAGTTTAGGAAATATTTAAAACAGATTTGATAAGAGATTTAGCCAGATTTGGCTAACGAATTTGAATTTTGAATCCGATCAGGGCAAATCAATGGTCCAGATTTCTCCGAGCGATAACTTTCAATCCGGGCGTCAGAAAAATAATCTGAAAATACCGGTGCGATCGTGGAGACGAGACTCACAGATCTACGGAGCCCGATCGTGCGTGACGCCTACCAAGAATTTATGTAAAATTGAAAATGGCGTTTTGAGTCAAATGACTAAAACGCCCCTATCGTTCAAAGTCATTTTGCGAGAAAACGAGCCGTGAAACGACGTTCCTGAAAATTACTATAAAATCCAACACCCCAAAACGATCGCAACGGCATATCACATCGCATATGCCGAAGCTCAGAAATAATCAAATGAAATACGTGCACGATAAAGTACGTGCGCGCAGAAAATTACAAACGGTCGGAAAGCGGCCGTTACAGACAGAGTCGTGTTGTCGAGGGTCGATCATGAGAGACTGTCAACACTTGCCATTCTTGGAAGTGTTCAGGTAATGATCACATTTATTTTCCTTACGCTTGGGTCAAGTGCTTTTAGGTGTAATATCCCTATTCTAGTTGCAGACCCTTCTTGCGAACACGGAGTTACGCTGGCGCTCTGTGGCAGTAGCCAATTTCGAGTCCGCCCTAAACAGGGAAGCAGAATCAACCAAATTGGCTATCGAGAAGAAAGATGCTAGGCTACAGCGATGTCGACTTCTCATTGACATACTCAAGTCTAAGAAGGCGAATCTCAGGCAAGATCTAGGCAAGTCTCGTGCGAGGGAGGCTTGTCTTTCAGCAGAAGCCAATGAATTGAGGGCTTCAATGGGAGGAGCAGAGGAGATGCTGCTTGAATAAAGGAAGAAGTGGGAGGCTAGGGAGAAGGAGCTTAGAGCTCAGATTCCCATTAGCCCCCAAGAATTTGACACGAAGAAGATCACGGAGGAGGCTATCCAAGAGTATGAGGATAACCTTTCGAATTTCGGCGAGCTCTATATTCAGGGACATGAGAGATGTCGTCAAGAGATGAAGATTAGATTTTTCGACTTGTCAGATGAAATCGATGACGTTTCCCTTTTCATGGATGAGACTGTCCAGGTTACGACCACAGTTGCCAATGCCACGACTGACGAGGCTGACATCGAGCTAGGCAGCATTAACCCTGTAGCTATTTTGAAAGAACAAGCACATGTTTCTCTGGTCGAAGGAGACCAAGGGTAGATTGTTTATGACTTTCCCACTACCATTTTTTTGTATTGGGGGTGTAGTCGTTGTAAGTTTTTGTAAAAGAAGTACAATTTTGACAAAAATGAATAGAATCTCCAAAAATTGTATTGTACCTCTTTGTTCTGAAGAATATGAGCATATATGAAAGTCCATGTCTCCAGGTGGCCCCTTTCGACTGATCAATCATCTGTTCTGGGAGACGATGATGGTCTTGACGAACTATTCTCTTCGGAATCATTAGAGTATGGCATAGCTCCATAAGCAACAAAGAGTTGACTTATAAACTACACGGAGGTGATTCCGTTGACTTGCTTTTGATGGGATAATCGGGGATGGTCTTGTTTTATGGCTGACGACGTAGAATGGGTCATTCAATAGCGGGAGGTGGACCCTTCGGCTTACAATCAACGACAGAATTTTGATCGTTCAGAAACGAGGGGGTGGCCTCGTCGTCTTACGGCTGACAATACAAGCAGTTCGTTCGGTTGCGAGGGACATAGTCCCTTCGGTGTACGGTCGACAACGGAAGTTGGGTCGTTCAGAAGCGATGGGGTGGACCCTTCATCTCAAGGCTGACGATGCCAGTAGGTCATTCAGTTACGAGGGACATGGTCCATTTGGCTTACTGTGGTTGGTAAACAAGGATCTGTTTTTTAGACGGAAGTTAGATCGTTCAGTAGTGAGGGGGTGGCCCCTTCGTCTTATGTCTGATGACACCAGTAGGTCGTTCGGTTGCAATGAACATGATTCCTTCAGCTTACGACCGACGACTGAAGTTGAGTCGTTTAGAAGCGAGGGGGTGGCCTCTTCGTCTAACGGCTGACAACGCAAGTATGTCGTTCGGTTGCGAGGAACAAGGTCCCTTTGGCTTACAGCCGACGACGGAAGTTGGGTCATTCAGTAGCTAGAGGGTGGCCCTTTCGTCTTACGGTGGACGACGCCAGTAGGTCATTCGGTTGCGAGGGACATGGTCTATTCGACTTACAGCCAACGACAGAAGTTGGGTCGTTCAGTAGCAAGGGGGTGGCCCCTTCGTCTTACAACTGACGACACCAGTAGGTCATTTGGTTGCGAGGGACAAGGTCCCTTCGGCTTACGGCCAACGACAAAAGTTGGGTCGTTTAATAGCGAGGGGGTGGCCCCATCGTCTTACGGTTGACGATGCCAGTAGGGAGTTTGGTTGCGAAGGACATGGTCCCTTCGGCTTACTTGTCTCACAGCCTTCAAAGCTATGGATTTTCATCCGCCATGGTTTCTGCAGTCGCCCTCGTGGATCTCCTAGATCACGTAGTGTGCTTCCTGCGGGGCTAAGCACTTAAGATATGGGAAGATGGCATACCCGGTCCATCGTCTCTTGTACAATGAACCATCTAGCAAGACGACTTGGTAGGCCTTCCGCTCAAGTTTTCGTGCCTCCATTGGGTCGGTAGGTTTCTCTCCGGTGTTTAAGTAGCGGATTATCGAATCCATACACGTAGCCCCCTGATCGAGGCTCAGAATCTCTTGTGGCAGCCCGCTGGGATGGGATAGACGTTGTACGTACATGGTCTGATCGAGTCTCACGGGGGAGGACGATGCAAGATTTGATAAGGCGTCAGCTCGATGATTCTTCGACCTTGGCACGTGATGAATTTCTGCGCATGTGAATGTGGCAAGCTCTGCTTTAGCGACTTGCACGTAACTCTACATTAAGTCATCACGGGCCTCGAAGGCCCCGTTTAGTTGATGGACGACGAGGCTGTAGTCGCTGAATAGTTGGACTACTCTCGTCCCCAGGGCTTGAGCCAGTCAGAGTCCATTGATGGCCGCCTCATATTTCGCACCATTGTTGGTTGTTTAGAAATCGAAGCGGAGGACGTATTCGAATATGTCGCCCCCAGATGTTTGGACGATTATTCCAGCCCTGCTCCCAGCTTGTGTGGACGAATGGTCGACTTGTACGTTCCAGGTTCCCTCGTGCTCGATTGCATCTTTTGCCCTGCTGGTTGAGGGTGTGGGGATAGCCCCAGGCATTGCGCTAGTTGCACATACCTCTTCTTGGGGGCAGTCGTCGTAGGTGAGTTCGACAATAAAGTCGACAAGAGCATGTCCTTTGATGGCGGTCCTCGACTTATATTGGTTGTCAAACTCACTAATTTCGACCTCCCATTTTGTCATTCTCCCTGATCAAATGAGCCTCTTCAGGGTCTGTTCTAAGGGAATGTCGGTGAGGACCAAGATGGTGTGCGCTTGGAAATACAGCCGTAATCTCCTGGCGGATTGGACCAACGCGAAAGCCATCTTTTCGATCCTCGAGTAGTTGAACTCCGTGTCTCGGAGGACCTGACTGACGTAATAGATGTGCCGTTGTACCCCAGCGTATTCTTTGACGAGCACTGAACTCACGGCCTCTTCGACAGAAGCCATGTAGAGGATGAGCTGGTCATCCTTATTTGGCTTGGTTAAGAGCACTGTAGTGCGAAGGTACTCCTTCAACTCTGAGAAGGATTTCTTACAGTCCGCATCCCATTCGAAGATTCTTTTGCCGCTCGCGACAAATGCTATTGCCGTTCGCAGCACCCTGAAGAAAGGTAATGACTTTTCGGCCGATTTAGACAGAAATCATCCCAAAGCCGCTATCCTTCCATTCAGTATATGGAGCTCTCTAAGAGACGAGTGTTCCTTCATCATGATGATGGCAACAATCTTGTCGGGGTTGGCCTCGATCCCTCGGTTCGTCAGTATGAAACCGAGGAACTTCCCCGAACGAACCCTAAATGTACATTTGGTGGGGTTCAGCCAAAGGTTGTATCGCCGGAGCTGTGCAAATATCTCCCGGAGGTCTACGATGTGATCAGTTGGCTTCTTCAACTTAACCAACATGTCGTCGACGTAGACTTCTAGGTTTCGCCCTATTTGAGCCTCGAAGACGTCGTTCATCATGCGTTGGAATGTGACTCCTGCATTTTTCAAACCGAATGGCATTTTGGTGTAACAGAATATACCTCGATCAGCGATGAAAGAAGTTTTCTCCTTATCTTCCAGTGCCATCTGAATCTGGTTATACCCGGAGAAGGCGTCCATGAAGCTGAGAAGCTCGTAGCCCGAGGCAATGTCGACTAGATGGTCGATTGAGTCCAGAAGTCGATCTACCTCTTCGTTAGCAGCTTTCATCTTTGTGCCTCCCATGTTTCTCTTCTTTTGCTTCATGGGTTTGGATGTCAGGTCGACCCCCGTTTGTGGGACGCTACCTCGGGGTCGATGCCGGACATGTCCTTTGGGGTCCAGGCGAAGATGTCGGCATGCTCTCTTAGGAGGGCGATTAATTGTTCCTTCAGGACGTAAGGGAGCAGCGACCGACAAATACAGTTTTTCCTTCCTCGCTGGAGATCTTGATATTCTCCTTTTCTTCGACCGCGGCCGGCCATCGATCTTCGACCCACGGGTCAACTGGGTCATTCTGCTTGACCCTCCTCAGGGTGGCGGATAGTGTGTAGCACGATCGTGCATGTTCCTGATTCCCTCTTGCCCTTCTGACCCCCTCGGGGGTCTGCAATTTGATCATTTGTTGGAAGGTCAAGACTACCACTTCTATGTCATTCAGCAGCGGTCTTCTGATGATCCCGTTGTACACCGAGTTGATATTTACCACCATAAAGTTGGTTAGGCGAGTGATTTGTTGAGGATACGTACTGAGGATCACCGGTAAGGTGATGATGCCTACTATCGGGGCGGAGTGTCCAGTGAACCCCACCAAGGGTCCTGTGCAAGGCGTCAACTCTTCGGATGACATTTTCATCCTCTCCAGCGTAGTGAAGAAGAGTATGTTGCACGAGCTTCCGGTGTCAACGAGCAATCTTTTCACGGTGATCTCTCTGATCTGGCCGTGATGACCACGGCATCATCGTGCGGTAGCTCCACCCCTTCCAGATCTTCATCCGAGAAAGAAATAGGAGGTGTTGAATATCTGGGGCGCTTTCATCCCACGGGAACTGTCATCAATCTCCCAGGATAGGAGCTTTGTAGAGAGGTTGATGGCTCCAGGTGCGGGGTCCTCAAGTTATCCAGTTGATGATCCCGATGCTGGGGGACCCTGCGACAACCTTGGAGGATGTGGTTAGGTGAGTCGACATAGTCGAGTGGTTCGTCGAGGGGGATGTCGACTCGTGGTTTCCCATAGATGGTGCCAAACTGTTAAGGCCAAAATTGACATGTATAGTTGTCAAGCTTACGGAGGCTCAAAGCGCTTAGCTGGAGCCTTGTCAGTAGTTGAGGTGGGACCCTTGGTTGGAAGAACCAGGGTCAGATGATTGTAGCTGAGGGTGATACGACCTTCGATCGACCCACGGGTGACCATTGCATCGATCGTTCGAGGTGGAAGGGTCAAGCGCCAGCCTGCGATGTTGGATAGCGATCGTCAGATTGCACCACATGGAGTCGTTAGGGGGGGTCGGATCTGGGTTCCGACCCAAATCACATCCGATGCTTAAGTTAGTGGGGAACTTAAGGAAGAGAGGGTGCTTAGCGTAGCTGAGATCGACCCACGGAGGTTCATCTCTAGACTAACGACGCAAGCTCGAATATCAAGTGGTAAAGTGAGAAGATAGAGTTCTATGTCTTATATCTCGTACCTTGAAGATGGAGCCCCCTCACCTTCATTTTTCGGCCTCTTTATATGTAGCTCTTTTTTGATGATGTGTAACCGTCCCCCATTGATCGGGGCACGAACTTCTTCGGAATTCGAGTTAACGGATGCCCATTTACTCGGTCCCATTAACTCCACCCCATTAATGTTGGCGGGAGCCCAATGGTCGTGAAGAATTACTCAATCGACTGAGTCTAAAGCCGCCTCCGTCTCGTTGGCTGGCCCTGAGCCATTGTCATAAGATATTGGGCCTTAATTGGGCCTTAATTATCTCATGCTGCTGCGTGGGATGTACCCGGGTATCAACAAGTCCCAAAAAGAATAAAGAGAAAAGTACAACTTGGGAACCATATGGGCCACATCTTCTAGCAAGTTGGTTTCCGTCTTCATGGGATGTGCCTCCGACCTTGGTTATTTGCAAAATAATCCTCACTACATATCGCTCAAAAAGAAAAAATGCAAGGAAAGTAAAATGGTGACAAACTAGCCGATCTAAAACCACAACGAAGCGAATAATATACATCACAGATATTAAATATGCATCAGGCATATAAAATCTACATCACAAACATTTAAATATACTTCAGGCATTAATTTTGTGTCACATGCATAGAATGGACAAAAAATAAAGGGGAAAATCAAGAATTTATTATACGCCCCGAAGAACCCCGTATAGAATTTTGTAGCCACCGTCATTCATGGCCGTCCCAAAACCCTAATTCGGTTTCGCGTGATTAGCACAGCGACGGCTGTCAGGGCCGTGAAGGGTGTGCGAGGATGTGGCAAAGGCCTTCAAGGTCGCGAAGGACCCTAGGCAACGGTTTTGGGTGCAAGGACAAGATAGCGAGGGCCGCGGAGTCCCCCTGGCAGAACTGTGCGTAGTGGGGTAGCTGGCAGGGCTACGACCTCCTGCCGACAATATCAGGGCTGCGGGCCCCCTTGTCGGGCAGTGGTTACGGTGGGGGGCGTCGCTCCTTCAGGGTGTAGATAACGGCGGAGGAGGTCTCCGCCTTCGGGGCGGCGGAGCCCCCTGTCAGCGGGGGCGATGGCACATGGGGCGCTGCCTTCGGGTAGCAGAGCCCCCTACTAGCAGGATTGACTGCACAGGGGGGCACCGCCTTCGGGGCTGCGGATCCCCTAGCATGCGGGGGTTACGGTGCGGGGGGCGCCGCCTTCGAGGCAACGGATCCCCGCGAGCGTTGGTGACAGCGCAGGGGCACCGCCTTCGGGGCGATGGAGCCCACTCATGCAGGCAGGGAGGAAGGCCCAGGGGGCTCTGCCTTCGGAGCGGCGAAGTCCCCTGCGGGCGAGAGGGACGGTGCATGGGGTGGTGCCACCTTCAGGGTGGCAGTGCCCCCGTGTGCGAGGGGGCTGACTGGCCGTAGGGGCCGAGATCCCCCCCGCAAAAAGGTCAGCGAGCGTGTGGAGGCCCGTTATCATAAACTATCTCCATTTATTATAAAAAATCCGATTTTATTGTAAAAACCAATTTTTATGTTTGTAATCAATGTTTTGTCATAAAAATTTGATGTTTATCGTAAATACATCGATTTTTGATCCATAAGATTGCAGATCTAAATGTATCCTTGAAGAAAATATGTTTAGATCGATTTTTCATTTATTATCTCTAGATTTATCATCCAAATCTAGCGACGGTTGAGATGCCTATAGTAGATCTGACGAATCGCTCTTTGTCCGCCAAAGATCGCCGCAAAAACTCTCCGTTGATTGGAGCGTGCCGTTAACGTGTTGGAAGGATGGCGGCTACTGAACCCGTAGCCTTATATTTATAGTAAAAGGGTTACAGGGTGGTGAATACCCTAGCCCCACATGGGCCTACAAAAGCCCATTCATAACAAAAGGTACTTTGTTGGGAAATGAATTTTACCCACACTGTAACCCAGCAGTAAATAATTTTTTTAATAAAATATCGCCCACTGGCTTATTGGGGAATGTAATCTTTCCCAATGGATTAGCTCGTTGGGAACTAAATCTTTTCCAACTAATAACACCAAAAAGTAAACGTCCCAAAATTTATCATAACCCAACAAACACAAACAATTAATGTCCCAATAGAAAGTCACGAGTGTCTCAAATGTCCTAATTGAATAATCACTTTGAAAATCTATTAACTATCACCAGAAAGTTTCCTAATGACCACTTGTGGAGTTGGATATTATTAAAAAAATCAAAACAATAAAAATACGGGTTTTAACATATCCATCCCTTAATTATTGTGTATTTTGATATATGTCCCTTAAAAATTAATATTTGCTTTCACCTCCCTCAAATATTAAACGTTAACCTTAATAGTCCCTCCATAATGTATTCTGTTAAAATGTTAACATAAATTACTGTTAAGGCCAAAAATACCAGAACAATTGAGATGCTGACGCGGATCCTTTCTTGCTAAGTAGGAGCCTCGTCAGCCGGTTGAATGAGATGCTAGGTTGGAAGAACCATGGTCGTTGATGGATGATAGTTGACTTGCGATGCTTGATCTACCCTCGAGCGGTTTGTATGTTGATCGATCAAGGTTGAAAAGCTGAGGAGCAACCCTCTCGGAGGATCGAGACTCGATGATCTGCACCACAAAGGAAGCATCAGGAAGTCAGATCTAGGTCCCGACTCAAATCCACTGCAATACTTAAGTTAGATTGGAACTTAAGAGAGGGAGAGAGCTTGGAGCTGCTGAGATCAACCCACGGTGGCTCGTCTCAAATCTGACATCGCAAGCACTTTTGTATAAGAAATACAAGTTGGAGTATATAAAATCCGAGCATTAGATCTCCTACATTAGGAGTTGGAACCCTTTTACCATTGTCCTTTCAGGTATTTATAGGCGTTGGTCCAATGATTGAGAATAATCGTCTCTCATTAATTCAGACGGGATCTTCTCTGGGATTGATGATAACGGCTGCCTGTTTACTGGGTCTCATTAATGCCTCCCTGAGTATCAGTGGGAGCCTAACAGTCGAGTGAGCCGTTCGCTCGACTGAGTATTACTTCATTTTAACGACGTTTAGTGGGTAGTAGGCTCTAAATGGGCCGCATATCTAGACTCCTATTCGTGGTCCATACACGTGCACCAACTCAGGAAACAGCGTTGATTGAGACTGCATGATGTGTATTCTCCTTAAATGCGCACAATATTTGAGATGGTTGATTTAATTTGTGCCGCCAAAAACCTTTTGTTTCTAAATCAGTCCTCATCGCTCCTTGAGGCTGGTCTGAGACACGTGTCACTCATCAGCCATCTGTTTGTTGAGCTCCTCTGTATAAAAGGAAGGGATGAGAAGAAAAAGGCTTTCTTGCTCCGCCTCCATCTTCTTTTCGAAAGCTCGGCTCTTTCATTGATTCCTTTGGAGTTCGCTTGATCCTATTAAGGTACCTTCCCTAACCGATCCGGACTCATCGTTAGATCCACGCAGGCATGTTTCCACCGGTTAGGATTCAGGAGCCATCTTATGAGGAGCTCGCGTCGCGCCTTCGACATCCTCAACGAGACGACGTTCTTGGTAAAGGGAAAGGTGTTCAAACAGAACCATCGCCTCCCATTCGTCGAAGGGATCCAAACTCAAAGGTCCCACACGTGATTCTGGAGAGAGCACCAGAGTTCTCCCATGATCTGGTTGCTGGGTTTGGTCGGATTGCCTTTCTCCTCCTTATAGGGGTTGGTTGCCCGGACCTGACGAGAGATTTTGCTTTCCTCGAAAGAGCGAGGTTGGAGTGTACCCCAAAAATTTTCGTTTTGGGCTTCGCTTCCCTCTTCACCCCTTCATCATAGAGATCATGTGCTCTTTGGGGCTCTCTATATCAACCTGCACCCCAAGCCATTTTTTCCATTGTCTGTTTCATCATGCTTTGTGAGGTCTGTGGGGTTTGACCATCCGTTTGGCTATTTAAGTATTTCTTCTAGATTATAGTTGACCCTCGTAAGGTGTGGTATCACAGTGTCGCTCGACCGACGATGAGGCTCATATATAAACTCCCGCTCTCTGATCCTAATTGGGTAGACACATTCGTGTTTGTTGTTCTCACTGACTTATGACTGATGCTTAATGGTTGAAGTTCTCCGAGCCCTGACCTCAACGAAGGGTCCAGGTTAGCACCACAGGAGGTTGAGGCCAGGTTGACGTTGGAAGAGGTTGAGGCGGCTAAACTTCTATTGAGCCGACCGAGGCGAGAGAGATCGACTTCGTATTTGTTGGATGGCCTTCGACTGAAGACCGTTTGTGGAGTCTGGGTAACGTATACCGCTTCTGTGTCTTTATCGCAGCCACTCACGAAAGTTATATCAGTTGTTTGTAGATATGACTAGTGGCGCTCACAGAAAGTCGACCCTGGACTGGGTCAGGTCTGGAGAGAACAACGCAAGAAGAAGAGAAGCACTGAGGGATCAAGTGCTCGGCCCCATATTCCCATCAGTCAGAGCTCCTCCTCTGAGGGAGTCGAGGTCAGTAGGACCTCGAGGTCATCTTACCGTGCCTCGTTGAAGGAGGCCTCGAGTCGTGCTATTGCTCAATTTGTTCCACTTATTCCCTCCATTATTGTTTCGGAGCCTCTGGTAGTGGAAGATGCTGACGCTGTTGTGGTTCTTGAGCACACTGAAACCGTTAGCAAGAAACGGGTTCCATCCTCATGTGAGGGGAAAGACTTGGAAAAAAGAAGGCAGGTCGAGGAGACAACCCCTCCGCTTTCACACATGGTGAAAGGTCAGGAGGCGGCCCCTCTCGATTCTCAGGGGATGACTGAGACCCCCCGTGGCACCTCTTTTAGATAAATGGCCATGGGGTGGCATTTAGTCATCTGCTCCCTTGGCCGGCCCGATCCCCTCGGAGTTCGATTGAGTTCTGCTGTTCATCCAGCTCTCATCTTGTTCTTCAGGACCTGTTTGAGGCGAACCTCATCATCCTTCCGTCATCATCGGGAGGGAAAAGTCGGCCCTGTCAGACTTTGGGACGACTGCTCGATTGGTGGAGAACTCCATTCTCCCTTGGGATTTGGCTTCAAGGGTTGGACATCGAAAGGGTGGCCAACTTCTTCGTGGGAAGAGGATATCAGGTACGTCGTTTGCTATTTGACTATTGACTTGCAATTTGGCCATTTCTGATTGATGCTTTCCACAGATATCCATCCTTGGTGCCGTACTACGCCGACAGGTCGTCGACGTAATTGAGGGTGGATGGCGGGTGGAGGCTGTTGAGCGCAAGGCCTCCGAGCTCGAAGCCCGTATGAGGAAGAATGAAGCGGATTTTGTGAGAACCATTACGACAAAGTCCGAGGCCGAGCGGGCGGTAGTGGAGGCCAGAAATAGCCTCTCGTCCATGTCTGACCTTCGAAAATATGCTGAGATTCAATGGAGGAATGAGAGGTCTCAGCTTCAGGCGGACCTTAAAGCTTCGAATAGGGAAGCAATGGGCTTCGAGCCAAAGCTTCTGACTCAGAGAGGTTGGCGGAGGCTTGTAAAGCGGAGGTAGATGAGCTCCAGGCCAAAGCTGTCAAGTCAGAGAGAGCCGCCACGATACATAAGGAGGAGCTTACTGCGAGGTTTACAAAGGCGATGGAAGCTTTCCAGAATGTCTTTATGCCGAAGGGTGCTCCTCCCGCTTAGGCTGGTGGAATTCTGGACTAGGTTTTATGTAACCTTTTTGTTTTAAAATGAAATAAAAGAACTTTTAAGTTTATTCTATCTTCGAGTTTCATTTGAGTATATATGCGTGTATGGCCCCTCAACGACTCAATTTTCAATTTTTCAAAAAATCGATGGTAAGTTGGGTCGTTGATACGTCCAGCATATCCACCTGATAAATATGATCTTTTATATCTTAGACCATGGGGGCGTATTTCGTTTTGTAGCGAGAGGCAAAGCCACTTCGACTTAAGGCCGACGACGGTAAATGGTCGTTCAGTGACGAGGGGCGATCCCTCAGCTTACGGCTAACGACGAGGGCAGTTCGGTAGCGAGGTACGAGTCCCCTTCGACTTAAGGCCGACGACGGTCGAGGGTCGTTCAGTGGCGAGGGGCAATCGCTCGACTTACAGCTGACAACGAGGGACGTTCGGTAGCGAGGGACAATGCCCCTTCGAATTAAGTCCGACGATAGTCGAGGGTCGTTCAATGGCGAGGGTCGATCTCTCGGCTTACGGCTGACAACGAGGGATGTTCGGTAGCGAGGGGTGAGGCCCCTTCAACTTAAGGCCAACAACAGTCGAGGGTTGCTCAGTGGCAAAGGGCGATCCCTCGGCTTATGGCTGACGACGAGGGCCGTTTTGTAGCGAGGGGTGAGGCCCCTTAGACTTAAGGCTGACGACTGTCGAGGGTAATTCAGTGGCGAGGGGCGATCTCTCGGCTTACGGCTGATGACGAGGGCCGTTCGATAGCAAGGGGCATGGACTTAAGGCCGACGACGGTCGAGAGTTGTTCAGTAGCGAGGGACAATCCATCGGCTTACGGCTGACGACGAAGGTCGTTCGGTAGTGAGGGGCAAGACCCATTCGACTTAAGGCCGATAACGATTATAAATCATTAGGTAGACAAGAGAAATGACCGACCTTGTATTTATCATAAATTGGCAAAAAATAAAAACAAATGTAATTTTCAATCACCTAAGTAACTCCTATTCCTGGTACAATCATTGATAATACTTTCGCAAGTACTCGGCATTCCAAGGATGGGGTAGCTCCCTGTCATCCAGTGTAGTGAGCCGATGGTGGTCGGGCCGAGAACATCGATCACATTGTAAGGGCCTTCCCACTTCGCAGCGAGCTTTCCTCGTTTGAGACTCTCGGGGGGTGAAGGCAGCCTACGTAACACCAAGTCACCTATACGAAAACTGCTCCACCGTACTTTGGAGTTTAAATATCGAGCCATGTGTCCCTTTTGTTCAATGAGGGTCGCCAAGGCTCGTTCACGAACCTCGTCGACCAACTGTAGGGTGAGCTCAAGTCCCTCTGAGTTTCTCTCCTCGGCGTAGTATTGGAGGTGAAATAGTCGCTCGTTAACCTCTACTGGGAAGACAGCTTCACACCCATAAGCAAGCATGAATGGTGTTCGCCTGTCAAAGTTTTATGGGTCGTTCTGTACGACCAAAATTTGTCGGGGATCTCTTCTGGCCATGTTCCCTCGAGGCCCGCTATCCTCTTATGTAGGGGTCCGAGGATGCATTTATTAGCAGCATCCATTAGTCCATTGGATTGGGGATGTGCGACAGAGGCGAAATGTAGTTTGATCTTCAACTCGGAGCAGAAATCCCTGAAGCCGAGCTATCGAATTGCGCCACGTTGTCTGTCACAATGGATTAGGGGATGCCAAACTAACAGATAATGGATTTCCAGACGAAGCTTCTGACTTCCTTCCACATAATTTAGGCCAGGGGTTCTGCCTCGATCCACTTAATGAAGTAGTCGATCGCCACTATTAGGAATTTTTGTTGTCCGTTTGCTTGCTTGAATGGACAAACGATGTCCAATCCCCACTTAGCAACGGGTATTGTACTGAAGATTAGGATCGGGTCAGTTGGATGGGCTGAGCCGATCCTCAATAACTTCTGGCAAGTCGGACACTTCCGCATATACTTGATCGCCTCCTTGAACATGGTTGGCAAGAAGTAACATTGCCTTATGGCCTTTAGGACATAGCTTTTCCTCCGCAATGGTTCCCGTAATCACCCTCGTGGATCTCTTGGATCACATAAAGTGCTTCCTGTGGGGTTAAACATTGGAGGTATGGGAAGACTGCAAACCTGGTCCATCGTCTTTTATACAATGAACTGTCTAGTCGAACAAATTGATAAGCCTTTCGTTCTAGCTTTCGTGCCTCTACCAGGTCGGTCGACTTCTCTTCCATGTTTAGATAGCGGATTATAGGATCCATCTAGTTGGCCCCTTGGTCGATGCTTAGCATTTCCCGTTCCAGCACGCTGGGGTTGGGCAGATACTGCACGTACACTGTTCGACCAAGTCTCGCGGGTGAGGATGATGCGAGCTTCGAAAAGGCGTCGGCTCGGTGATTGTAACAACCCTAGTGTGCAAATACTAAGTAATCATTAAATTGACCCAAGTTTCTCGTACATGTGCACACCAATCCCGGGGAGTGGAGAGGTTTGCAAATTGCCCCTCGATTTTTCATTTATACCCAAATGAGGGTATCATTGCAAGATTGGGCTTAAGGCAAATTTCTTTAAGTGAAGGGGTTATTGTGCAAAAGGGAAGTAAGATATTTGCAATGGCAAACTTGTAATTGGGAGGGCTAATTTGAAAAAAGAGAGAGAGGAAAAAACAAGAAAATGAAAAGAAAAGGAGAGTATGGCAATAAGTTTGCCATACCAAAGTACACCTAACCCCCCATCTCTCCCCTCACCTTACACCATAACCCCCCACCCCACTCCCTTCTCCTAAATCCCTCTCTCTCCATATCTCTCCATTATTTTCAGCCCATGGCTGAAATTAGCTAGGAAAAAAAAGAAAGAAAAAGAAGAAGAATAGGAGGAGGAGAAGGAGAATGAGAATGATCTAAGCTAGGAGAGGGCTACTACTCAAACCATCAACCATTCTTGAAGCTCCAAAGAGGTAGGAACTCTTCACCCTCCTTCTCTAATTATAGATGATGGAAAGCATCTTATATGTATGAGTTTCTCTGAAATTTTGGGAAGAATGTTGTAAAACTAGGAATCTTGTTGCATGCATGAAATTTGCTGAAACTTTAGCTGAGTTCTGGGATTAAATGGCTACTAGGAATGCTCCAAAAATTTTATATGTTGTTTAATTCGTAGTTATGAACAACTTTCATGTTCACAACTTCTTCAATTCGAACTGAAAGTTAGGGTAAAAATTTATTCTTTGCAGCATGCCTGTAATGCTGTCTACCTGTGCACAGTTTAGCAAAACGGAGCTCACGATCTGCACACACATCGGAATTTTATGATTTTAGTCTCGTTGGAAAGTTAACGAATTTTTCTAAAACTTCACTAGAGTGCTTACCCTTCGAAATTCTGACTGAAAAAGGGCTAAAATTGGCCATCAAGACAGACCCAGAATGCTGTCTGAAAAACAGAACTGACAGTTTTCACATGAAAATTCACCATAAATCATGTTCCTCATATGTTTTCATGAAATTTTGTATGTGAACCCAGAACTTCCATATCTACAACTTTCATTTGAGAAGTTTTACCAAATTTGCACTGGAAATGGCAGCTAACCCTCTCTGAATGTGGCTGTTTGTGACAGAACATCAATTTGAATGGGTTGTTAGTTGCTAGATTTTTGTTTTGGTTTATTTCTTTGTTTAGATATCATTGCTCAATATCGCTAATGTAGATGCTTCAGTATTAAAGTGCCTGCCTTGGGTTATACTACTTATGTGGCAAGTTTTGGAAATGGATGTTTATGTTCATGGCTTATGGAGGATGTAAGTTTTGTGGTGAACATCTCGATGGAAAGAATGAATTCTGGACAACATTTACATGTTCCATTGTACATGCTTAATACGCTAGGATTAAAGATTAGCTAAAAAGACAACCTAGGGTGGTCTCGTTCCACTCGTAGTGGGTGAGTGCCCTATGAGGGGTTGGGGAAACAAAGGTAACGAGTGGGCATGCGGGGATGGACTGCTGAGTTGTGGGCCACTCCTGACGAGCCCTCAGCGGCGGGGAGTTGGTGCGGTTGTGGTTGAGTTGGTTGAGTTGGTGAATGGCTTCTTTCGTAAGAGCTTGTCTCGAAAGTCGTAGCATTCCACCCACCTTACCGGGTAAGGTCCAGTCCCCGATGCTCTGTTCGTCGTACTTTACTTTGCTGCCTGCGTTGTAGTGCCTTGTACTATCCTTCTGTGTTGGAGCTATACTTTTCTGTTTTCATTTCAGTCTGTACTTTACTTCCTGTGTTTCCTCAGCATTTGCAGTGGCTTGCGTGACATTTGGTGTGCACTTTAACGCTTGGTACTCTAATACCGCGGTTTGTCACGCCGACCCTCCTTATTTTGGGCAGCGGGGCGTGACAGATTTTGTGGTGGCCCATGCACGTCAGCGCCCACTGCGATACGCGTAAAGGGAACACATGTAAGGCTCCAATATTTCAGTACACGACACTAATGCATTTGTTCTGTTTCTCGCCTGCAGATGGAAGGTGGGAATGTGAGTTCCGGCGGGACCGGAACATCTGATGGTGGGATTGGCCCAGCTGGTGATGTGCAGTCTTCGGGTGACAGGACCTCAGAGTCAGCCCTGATGGCTAAGGTACTGATGGACATTTTAGAGCACATGGGTCAGATAGAGGAGAGGGCAGCGGTGCCGAAGTCACCGAGCTACAAGGAGTTTAGGACGTTGCGTCCACGATACTTCTCGGGCAGGGAGAGTAGCCTCGAGGTGGATGAGTGGCTACGACATACGGAGGATGACCTGACGATGTGTCGGTTTCCCCGAGACGATTGGGTGGAGTTGTTGAGGCGCCAGTTGACCCATCAGGCCAGAGACTGGTGGGAGGCTCAGGAGAGGCGACTGAAGGGGAACATTGCTTGGGAGACCTTTCGGGAGTTGTTTGAGGCCAAGTTCCTTCCAGAGGCAGCGAAGGATGAGTTGAGGCATAGATTTCAGCATTTGACTCAGGATGGGAGGATAGTAGACGAGTATGATGCAGAGTTCTCGTTGTTGAGCAAGTACGCGCCAGAGCTTGTAGCGACAGATGCCATCAGAGCCAGGTGATTCCGCAAGGGACTAGACATAGAGTTTCGGGCGGCCATGTCTACTCAGGAGTTATTGACTCAGGAGGCTGTGCTGAGGGCTGCCAGACAGCATGAGACCCACCTACGGAGTGTGGGGAGACCACCAGCCAGTGACAGGCGACTGGCTGCTCAGCAGAGGACTGCACCTGGCCCAGTTCAGCGGGTGACATTCAAGCGACTGGGGGCTCCACCTCCGGCACAGAAGGGACCTTCATGCTACAGATGCGGGAAGCCAGGGCGTGTGCAGAGAGACTGCCGAGTTACGAGTGCCAGGTGTTATACATGTGGAGAGCCGGGACACATCAGCAGATTTTGCTCACAGTCGAGTCATGCCCCGGTGCCACCGGTGTCAGCAGCTGTCCGGCCTACACAGCAGAGACATCTTCCACCACCGCCGCAGCGGCTTGCCCTTCCGGCACCGTCAGGATCGAGACCGTCTGCACCGAGAGGACCCCCTCCACCTTCCCAACAGCGACGAGGGAACCATGGGGCAGCTCCTCCGCCAAGGCGGTAGCAGTATACCATGACCCCAGTAGAGACTTCGGAGGGTGCTAGTCGAGTGATCACTGGTATGAATCTTTTCCCAGTCTATTAGATTTGAGCCTCAGCTATTCTATTTAGCTAGTTAGCTAGTTTTATTGTTGTGATGCCTTATGTATTGTTAAAGTAGCCTCCTACCCTGCTATGTCCTTATTTGACACTGGAGCGTCACATTGTTTTCTGTCGAAGAAGTTTGTGACACAACACTCCATAGTAGTTGACACCTTTGCTGCTAGTTGGAATGTTCACACCAGAAATGGGGTTATTTGTAGTGTCTCTGGGATACGGAACTGTCCAGATGAGATCGGGGGACGAGAGTTGTATGCAGACTTTCTAGTGATTGAGTTACCCGACTATGAGGCAGTGTTTGGTATGGATTGGTTGGGAATGTTCTATGCTAATATAGACTGTAGACTAAGGAGGGTAGTTTTTCGGATCCCTGATCATCCAGAGTTTGAGTTTTGGGATGGTAGTAGTGAGCTTGAGCCTTTGAAGTTTCGAGCTACGGTCGTGGAGTATTTGGACATGGAAGCAGAGCCCGTGTTACCAAGGGTTGTTGAAGAATTTACTGACATCTTTCCAGATGATATCTTTGGATTACCCCCAGATAGGTCCCTGGAGTTTACTATTGATCTGATTCCGGGTGCTCAACCGATAGTGAAGGTTCCATAACGTATGGCCCCATCGGAGTTAGCCGAGCTTCGCAATCAGTTGACTGACCTATCAGATAAGGGATTGATTCGTCAAAGTGTGTCACCGTGGGGAGCACCAGTGTTGCTTGTGAACAATAAGGATGGATCTCGGAGGATGTGCATTGATTATCGGGAATTGAATAAGGTGACGGTGAAGGATAAGTATCCCCCTCCCCGAATCGATGATATTTTTGATCAGCTTGGTGGATCTCGGGTGTATTCGAAGCTAGATTTGCAAAGTGGCTATCACCAAGTGAAGGTGCGGAAATCTGATGGTCCGAAGACCGCATTTCGTACTCGATACGATCAATATGAGTTTCTGGTGATGCCTTTTGGAGTGACGAATGACTCAGCTACTTTCATGAGGCTGATGAATCAGATCTTCTTCGAGTATCTAGATAAGTTTATGGTGGTATTTATCGATGACATCCTGGTTTACTCGAAGAATGAGGATGAACATGCTGAGCATCTGCGGATAGTTTTGAATACCCTCAGGCAGCACCGATTGTACGCTAAGTTCAGCACGTGCCAATTTTGGTTGACCAAGGTTACGTTTCTTGGGCACATAGTCTCTGGAGATGGAGTGTCTGTTGATCCTGAGAAGGTTGCCGCAGTAGAAGGTTGGCCTATCCTCGGACAGTCACATAGATTCGAAGCTTTTTGGGGTTGGCTGGGTACTATCGGAAGTTCATTAAGGATTTCTCGAAGATTGCCTCGCCTTTGACTCATTTGACGAAGAAGGATGTTGCGTATGTCTGGTCGAAGGAATGCCAGCGTGCGTTCAATGAGCTAAAGCATCGGTTGACCACTGCTCCTATCTTAACTATCCCTGACCGTTCGGGTGGATTTGAAGTTTTCTGTGACGCGTCTGGCAGAGGACTAGGCTGTGTCCTTCATCAGCACGGGCGAGTGGGGGCATATGCTTCCAGATTGTTGAAGGAGCATGAACTGAACTATCCCACTCATGACCTGGAATTGGCAACAGTGATCCTGGCTTTGAAATTGTGGAGACATTTCTTGCCAGGTGAACACGTGAAGATATACACTGACCATAAGAGTCTAAAGTATGTGTTCACTCAGAAGGAGCTTAATATGAGACAACGACGATGGTTGGAATTAATGGCTGAGTATGACGTTGATCTGCTATACCATCCTGGAAAGGTGAATGTGGTGCCAGATGCTCTTAGTAGATTACCCGCCGTAATGAAGCTAACCTCTCAATCACAACTTCGATGGGCAATCCGACAGATGGGAATAGAAGTTGTACTACCAGGAGAGAAGACTGTTATGATGGGACTGCAGATCCAGCTGATTTAGTGAACAGGATTAAG
Source organism: Scilla litardierei (assembly GCA_030789695.1). Lineage (NCBI taxonomy): Eukaryota > Viridiplantae > Streptophyta > Magnoliopsida > Asparagales > Asparagaceae > Scilla > Scilla litardierei. The sequence continues at coordinate 128,780,524 of CM061139.1, read as the reverse complement.
TCAGCTCAGTCAGGGGATGCTAAGTTGAAGAGGATTCGAGAACAAGTGGAAGCTGGACTTCGGACCGATTTTCGTATTCACGAAGATGGGTCGTTGAGATTTGGGAACCGGGTTTGTGTGCCAAGTGGCGAGATTCGGTAGGAACTATTGAAGGAGGCGCATAGTTCCCCATATTCTATCCATCCTGGAGGGACCAAAATGTACCGAGATTTGAAGCAGTATTATTGGTGGTCAGGAATAAAGAAGAGTGTAGCCAAGAGTGTGGCGTCCTGCTTGGTTTGCCAGGAGGTGAAGGATGAGCACCAGAGAACTGCAGGATTGTTGCAGCCTCTCCCCATTCCAGAATGGAAGTGAGAGCATGTGACCATGTACTTTGTGGCTGGTTTACCTCGGACGCCTAGGGGCAATGATGCGATTTGGGTCATCGTAGATCGATTGACCAAGATGGCACATTTTATTCCGTTCCAAATTGGACAGTCAACAGAGAATCTGGCTAAGAGGTATATGGAGGAGATCGTGAAACTGCATGGAGTCCTAGTGAGTATGGTATCCGATAGGGATAGCAGATTCACCTCACATTTCTGGAAGAGTTTACAGGCTAGTCTGGGGACGCGTCTGAATTTCAGTACTTCGTATCATCCTCAGACTGATGGACAGACGGAAAGGACCATTCAGATTCTTGAAGATATGCTGCGAGCATGTATGCTTGATTTCAAGGGTTCGTGGGAGGACCATCTGCATCTAGTCGAGTTCACATACAATAACAGTTATCAAGCAAGTATTGGCATAGCTCCTTTCACAGCTCTGTATGGAAGGCAGTGTAGGTCTCCTTTAAGTTGGGATGACGTTGGAGACATAGAGTTTTTAGGACCAGACTTGGTGGCGGCAACAACAGATGTGGTGAGGACAGTCAGAGGGAATCTGCGCATCGCGCATGACCGATATAAGCACTGGGCTGATACAAAGAGGAGACCCTTGGAATTTCAGCCAGGGGATTACGTGTTCCTAAGGATTTCACCGATTCGTGGGACCATCCGATTTGGTAAGCATGGGAAGCTGAGTCCTAGGTACATTGGTCTGTTCGAGATTTTCGCCAAGGTCGGTGAAGTCGTGTATCGGCTAGCATTGCCACCGGCACTCGACGGTGTCCTTAATGTCTTCCATGTGTCTCAACTCAGAAGATATGTGGGAGATCCCAAACATGTTGTAGATTTCTCAGAGATAGAAGTACGGTCGGATCTCACATATGAGCAGCAACCAGTGGCTATTTTGGACAGGAGGCAGAAGACGTTGAAGAAGAAGACTATTGACTTGGTGCGGGTCATGTGGTAGCAAGAGTCTTCGGGAGAGTCAACTTGGGAGCGAGTAGATGAGATGCAAGAGAAATACCCTTACCTGTTTGAGCAATGACCGTTGTATCTTATATTTTCTACAGTTGTTGGGTATTGTATATAAATAACTGCTCTCCTGATTTTGCTAAATTTCCGAGGACGGAAATTTTTCTAAGGAGGGTAGGGTGTAACAACCCTAGTGTGCAAATACTAAGTAATCGTTAAATTGACCCAAGTTTCTCGTACATGTGCACACCAATCCCGGGGAGTGTAGAGGTTTGCAAATTGCCCCTCGATTTTTCATTTATACCCAAATGAGGGTATCATTGCAAGATTGGGCTTAAGGCAAATTTCTTTAAGTGAAGGGGTTATTGTGCAAAAGGGAAGTAAGATATTTGCAATGGCAAACTTGTAATTAGGAGGGCTAATTTGAAAAAAGAGAGAGAGGAAAAAAAAGAAAATGAAAAGAAAAAGAGAGTATGGCAATAAGTTTGCCATACCAAAGTACACCTAAACCCCCATCTCTCCCCTCACCCTACACCATAACCCCCCACCCCACTCCCTTCTCCTAAATCCCTTTTTCTCCCCCTCTCTCCATTATTTTCAGACCATGGCTGAAATTAGCTAGGAAAAAAAAAGAAAGAAAAAGAAGAATAATAAGAAGAATAGGAGGAGGAGAAGGAGAAGGAGAAGGATCTAAGCTAGGAGAGGGCTACTACTCAAACCATCAACCATTCTTGAAGCTCCAAAGAGGTATGAACTCTTCACCACCCTTCTCTAATTATAGATGATGGAAAGCATTTTATATGTATGAGTTTTCTCTGAAATTTTGGGAAGAATGTTGTAGAACTAGGATTCTTGTTGCATGCATGAAATTTGCTGAAACTTTAGCTGAGTTTTGGGATTAAATGGCTACTAGGAATGCTCCAAAAATTTTATATGTTGTTTAATTCGTAGTTATGAACAACTTTCATGTTCGCAACTTCTTCCAATTCGAACTGAAAGTTAGGGTAAAAATTCATTCTTTACAGCATGCCTGTAATTCTGTCTACCTGTACACAGGTTAGCAAAACGGAGCTCACGATCTGCGCACACATCGGAATTTTATGATTTTAGTCTCGTTGGAAAGCTAACGAATTTTTATAAAACTTCATCAGAGTGCTTACCCTTCGAAATTCTGACTGAAAGGGGGCTAAAATTGGCCATCAAGACAGACCCAGAAAGCTGTCTGAAAAACAGAACTGACAGTCTTCACATGAAAATTCACCATAAATCATGTACCTCATATGGTTTCATGAAATTTTGTATGTGAACCCAGAACTTCCATATATACAACTTTCATTTGAGAAGTTTTACCAAATTTGCACTAGAAATGGCAGCTAACCCTCTCTGAATGTGGCTGTTGGTGACAGAACAACAATTTGAATTGGTTGTTAGTTGCTAGATTTTCGTTTTTGTTTATTTCTTTGTTCAGATATCATTGCTCAATCGCTAATGTAGATGCTTCAGTATTAAAGTGCCTGCCTTGGGTTATACTACTTATGTGGCAAGTTTTGGAAATGGATGTTTATGTTCATGGCTTATGGAGGATGTAAGTTTTGTGGTGAACATCCCGATGGAAAGAATGAATTCTGGACAACATTTACATGTTCCATTGTACATGCTTAATACGCTAGGATTAAAGATTAGCTAAAAAGACAACCTATGATGGTCTCGTTCCACTCGTAGTGGGTGAGTGCCCTAGGAGGGGTTGGGAAACAAAGGTAACGAGTGGGCATGCGGGGATGGACTGTTGAGTTGTGGGCCACTTCTGACGAGCCCTCAGCGGCGGGGAGTTGGTGCGGTTGTGGTTGAGTTGGTTGTGTTGGTGAACGACTTCTTTCGTAAGAGCTTGTCTCGGGAAGTCGTAACATTCCACCCACCTTACCGGGTAAGGTCCAGTCCCCGATGTCTGACCCGTTACTGAGGTTTCGAATTCATGCATGAAAACTAACAACAACAAACAGTAACCCTGGAATGTGATGCCTTTTCCTTGTTGTGCTTCCTTGTTGTGCTCTATGATTAGAGTGGTAGAGTTGTGGAGTTCCTACTGGGCACGCTGTGACGTGTCCTTTCCCCCTACAGGTCCAGGTACTAGTTCTCGGGCGGCGGGTCCGGGAGTGGAGACCCCGGAGGGCAGCTCGTTTCAGCAGGGTCTGTAGTGTTCGTGGTTAGTGTGGGTCGCGTGGTGTAGTCTTGTGTGTGTGTGTGTGTGTGATAGTAGTGTTGTACTCATGTTCCCTTTGTACCCCGTATGGTTGAGTTATACTTTTGTGGGAGCTTTTGCTGTTGGGGTTGTACAGTGGACTTGTACGGTACTGGACGTGTAGTAGCTGTGCTCTGTGATGCTCTGTTCATCGTACTTTATTTTGCTGCCTGCGTTGTAGTGCCTTGTACAATCTTTTTGTGTTGGAGTTGTATTGTTCTGTTTTCATTTCAGTCTATACTTTACTGCATGTGTTTTCTCAGCGTTTGCAGTGGCCTGCGTGACATTTGGTGTGCACTTTAGCGCTTGGTACTCTAATACCGCGGATTGGCACGCCGACCCTCCTTTTTTTGGGCAGCGGGGCGTGACAGTGATTCTTCGACCTTGGTACATGGTGGATCTCCACTCGTCTGAACATGGTGAGCTCCGATTTGGCAACCTGCATGTAGCTTTGCATGGTGTCCTCGCGGGCCTCGAAGCCTCCGTTCAATTGGTGGACGATGAGATTGGAATCACTGAGTAGCTGAACCACCTTTGCTCCTAGAATTCGAGCCACCCAGAGCCCGTTGATGGCGGCTTCTACTCCGCTCATTATTCATGGGTTGGAAATCGAAGCAGAGAGCATACTCGAATATGTTGCCCGCTGATGTTTGGATAATTATTCCGGCATCGCTTCCGGTTTGAGTGGCAGAACCGTCCACTTGTACGATCCATGTTTACTCGTCTTCAATCGTATCGGTCGACGAATTGAGACATGTCGAGGGAAGAGATGAAGCATTGGGTCGTACGTTAGTAGCATGTACCTCCTCGGGTGGGTTGTCGTCATAAGTGAGTTCGACGATGAAGTCGGCCAGATCTTGTCCATTGATGACAATTCTCGGCTTATACTGGATGTCGAATTCACTCAGCTCGACCCCCCACTTCATCATTCTCCTTGACCGATCCAGCATCTTCAGAATCTGCTCCAAGGGAGTGTCGGTGAGGACCAAGATGGTGTGCGCTTGGAAGTTTGGTTATAGCCTCCTTGTGGCCTAGATCAGTGCAAACACCATCTTTTCTATCCTTAAGCAATTTACTTCTGCACCTCATAGGCCTTGGCTGACATAGTAGGTAGGTCGTTGCACTTTGAGTCTTCCGTAACGAGTGCCGAGCTTACGGCTTCCACGGTAGCGGTCAAATAAATGATGAGTTGATCATCCGTGTCTGGCTTGGTTAAGAGTGGTGGGCTGCGAAGATACTCCTTCAGTTCAGAGAATGCTTTCTTACAGTCTGCGTCCCACTCGACGACCTTCTTTCCATTCGCGGCAGATGCTATCGCCATTCTCAGTACGTTGAAGAATGGCATAGATCTCTCGGCTGACTTGGCCAAGAATCGGCATAACGCTGCCATTCTCCCATTCAGTCTTTGAAGTTCTCTGATGGTTGAGGGTTTCTTCATCGACACGATTGTGTCAGGGTTAGCCTCGATCCCTCGGTTTGTCAGCATGAAACCGATGAACTTTTTCGATCGAACCCCAGAGGTACATTTAGTAGGGTTCAACCGAATGTTGTATCATCGGATTTGTGCAAATGTCTCTCAGAGATCTGGAATGTGCTCTGTCGGTTTCTTCGACTTCACCAGCATGTCATCAATGTAGACCTCCAGGTTTCGCCCGATTTGATACTCAAAGACTCCGTTCATCATACGTTGGTACGTGGCTCCTGCATTCTTCAAACCAAATGGCATTTTGGTATAACAGAAAATACCTTGATCGGTGATGAAAGAAGTCTTTTCTTCGTCTTCCGGTGCCATTTGGATCTGTTTGTAGCCTGAAAAAGCATCCATCAAGCCAAGGAGTTCATAGCCCGAGGCATTGTCGACTAGATGGTCGATCAGGGGTAGGGGTAGCTATCTTTCAGACAGGCTTTGTTGAGATCGTTGAAGTCGACGCACATTCGCCATTTACCATTCGCCTTCTTCACCATCACGACATGTGAGAGCCAATCGAGGTATTTGACCTTTCGAATGGAGCCCGCCTCCAGAAGTCAGCACACTTCCTCGATTGCAACCTTCCTTTTTTCGCCGCCCATATTCCTCTTCTTATGCTTCATGGGTTTGGAAGTTGGGTCGACTTCCACTTTGTGGGATATTACATGGGGTGGATGCCGAGCATATCCTTCGAACACGCAAAAATGTCCGCATGCTCTCTCAAAGGAGTGATCAACTGCTCCCTTAGGTCGAAAGGGAGCATCGGCCCAATGGAGACGGTCCTCCCTTCTTCTTCAGAGATCTGGATGTTCTCCGTCTCTTCGACTACAACGGGTCGTTAAACCTCGCCCTTGGGGTCGACTAGATCTGTCTGCCCACCCTTGTCAAATCGGCGGACAGCGTGTAACACAACCAGGCTTGCTTCTGATTTCCTCTCGCCTTCCCAACTCCCTTAGGAGTTTGGAATTTGATCATTTGATGGAAGTTTGAGACCACCGCTTCTATAACGTTGAGCAGTGGTCTGCCAATTCCGTTGTACGCTGAGTTGATCTTCACCACTATAAAGTTGGTCAATCGTGTGACCTGCCGTTGATATGTGCCAATGGTCACCGGTAAGGTGATGATGCCTGCTACTGGGGCAGTATGCCTGGTGAACCCTACAAGAGGTCCCGGGCAGGGTCTCAACTCCATTGAAGACAATATCATTCTCTCTAATGTGGTGAAGAAAAGCACATCGCACGAACTCCCCATGTCGATTAGCAATCTTTTTACGGTAACCTCGTTTATGGAGGCTGCAGCGATGACATCATCATCGTATGGCAGTTCTACACCCTCTAGATCTTCATCTGAGAATGATATGGGAGGTGTAGAGTCTCGAAGGCGCTTACTACCCACGTGTATTGTCATCAACCTTCTGGCGTAAGAACTTTGAAATGCGGTTGATAGCTCCCGGTACGGAGGACCTCCCATTATCATGTTGAAGGAATTGATGCTGGAAAGTGCCAAGGCTTCATCGAAGGGTGTTGATGGGTGAGTCGACATGGTCGAGATGCTTCGTTGACTGGGATGTCGACTCATGTTTCCCATAGACGGTGCCAAACTGTTAAGGCCAAAAATGACCAGAACAATTGAGATGCTAACGCGGATCCTTTCCTGCAGAGTAGGTGCTTTGTCAACCGGTTGAGTGGGACCATAGGTTAGAAGAACCAAGGTCGTTGATGGATGGTAGTTGACTTGCGATGCTCGATCGACCCTCGAGCAGTTCGTATGTCGATCGATCGAGGTTAAGAAGCTCAGGAGAAACCCTCTCGGAGGATCGAGCCTCGATTATCTGCACCACAAGGAAGCGTTGGGGGGGGGGTCGGATCTAGGTCCTGAACCAAATCCCATCCGATGCTTAAGTTGGATTGGAACTTAAGAGAGGAAGAGAGCTTGGAGCAGCTCAGATCTACCCACGGAGGCTCGTCTCAGATCTGACGTCGCATGCTCTTTTGTAGAAAAAATATAAGTTGGAGCATGTAAAGTTCGAGTATTAGATCTCGTACTTTGGGAGTTGGAGCCATTTTACTATTGTCCTTTCATGTATTTATAGAAGTTGGTCCGATGATTGAGAATAACCGTCCCTCATTGATTCGGTCGGGATCTTCTTCGGGATGGGTGATAACGGCTGACTATTTACTCGGGCTCATTAACTCCTCCCTGCGTATCAGCGGGAGCCTAACGGTCGAGTGAGCCGTTCTCTTGACCGAGTATTACTCCGTTTTAATGACAGGTAGCAGGTAGCAGGCTCTAAATGGGCCACATATCTAGACTCCGATTCGTGGTCCATACCAGTGCACCAACAATTACATTAATTAAAACTTAAATAATGATTAAAGTTAATTAATAAAGAAATAAACTTTAATTAACAAATAACCACCCCAAAATTAGTTTTGGATCATCAAACGAGGAGGAGGCGCCGGAGCCGCCTTCCCCAGAAAACACCGGGGATGCGCCTCCTCCCCCTCATACTCGTTTGAGGAGGAGGGGGCGGAGGGGGAGGAGGGGGCGCCTCCCCCAGCGGAAAACATCGGGAGGAGGCGTCGCCTCCTCCCCATCGTCCCCAAACCAGGAGGAGGGCGAGGAGGCCGCGGGAGGAGCCTCCTCGACATCATCCTCAAACTTTGAGGAGGGGGAGGAGGCGCCGCCTCCCCCCTCGCAGAAAACGCCGGGGAGGAGCGGTGCTCTTCCCCCGAACAAAAAAAATGCCGGGGAGGTGGAGGCGTCGCCCCCTCTTCCCAGTGAGCCGCCCGGATCCACCCAACGAAGAGCCCGCAAGCCCTAACAGAATATTCATATTTTCGTTAGATTTTAATAGAAATTTAGAGAAAGAGACTATTATGGTTAAACGTTTAAGATTTAAGGGATTTGAGAGAAAATACCCTTATTTAAGGGATAAATATCAAAATACACATTTTTAAGTGGTATATATGCGAAAACCCCCCAAAAAAAGTAATTTTATCATATAAATAACCTAAAAGGCTAAAACTACTACACACAAGGAAAGGCAACGTCTGTAAAAAATATTTTTATATGAAGTTAGATGTATCTAATGAATAAATATTTACAAAATATTTATTTTAAAATTAATTTATCATCCATCGGTATCTAAATATAGATTCATGTACGACATATGTTACTTGACAAACTTAAATCGGGGAAAGTAAGTTGAGAAAGATTAAGTTTGATGTCAAAGAATGTTTTTCAAAAAACGCCTCAAATTTTCAAAAGCTTTTCATGCAAAATATTATTCCAACCCGCGCATATCCTTGAAACCTGTATCCAAACCGGACCCGATATGAGGAACGCACGTGACCTGAACCCAATCGGAATCTATAGGGCACAAATACAAACCCACCACCGTCTCCTCCTCTCTATAAGCTCTCCTCCGATCTGATGCCTCTTGCGTTAATCGGCGCAAGTTTTGTCGGCTGCCACATATTTCCTCTCAATTTGAAGCTCTACCCTATTCTCTATACCGATAAAAAATCATCTATTTTGATTATGATGATGTCACGCATCTCAAAACTTTAGAACAATGGGGATACACAATGAGCCAATTACCCTAGTTGCTTCTCCGTTGTACCCTAATTCAATCGCATGGTCGAAGGAGAACTTGGTTGCCGTTGCTTCCGGCCATCTCATTACGATACTGGTAAGGAAAAGAAACAAGCTTGATTCGTTCTTCTGTTTTTTTGTTAAGTTTGGTTGGTGATTAATCAAACTCTGCACTTGAAAATGTAATTTTTAATTTTTAGTCATGTTTTAAAAGAATCCAGCCTCACCCGTGCGGCCTCGAGGATTGATCACACTTCACCAAAATAACCCTTTTCCTATAGGAGTGATCAAAAGACAAGGTGAGTTATTCAAACTTTAGTGTATGCTTTATATTTTCATGGACTAATCAAGCTCAATGTTAACCTTAGCGTGTTCCGTGTGATTGGTTGTCACTTAATCTATGCCTCGCTGCGACTGTTTGCAGATCTCCTTACGCCATGTGCAATGCCTATCAGCCTGCAACGCAATGCTTTCAATTTATCACGCGATGGCCGTCCTTGTGCACGGTCCATTTCATGGTCTCCTCCAGGATTTGCACCTAATTCAGGGTACAAGAGAAATACCTTGATGATGTTTGAACTTCATTCTCAGCTTTATCTTACAATGTGTTCGTTCTTCTATATGAAGTAGTGGACATCTTTTATTATTGATATTTTTTAATGCTGCAGGTGTTTGCTTGCTGTTTGCACAACCGAAGGGCGTGTGAAGGTTTACCGATCACCATTTTGTGAATTTCGTTCCGAATGGGTTGAGGTGAGTAATAGATAGAAATATATCACCTATGCTATCGTTTACACTTTACATAACAAAAATTTGGCGTATCGGACACACATGGCCATGACATACATGTCATTCCCTGTTTGATACTTACAAAATGTGTAATTATTGTTCACATCAAGGTAATTGATTTATAGTCTATTAGATTGTTTTACTGAAGTTCGGATCTTCTGTATATTAATAATAGCAACATTGGGGGGGGGGGGGGGAGAGAGAGAGAGAGAGAGAGAGAGAGAGAGAGAGAGAGAGAGAGAGAGAGAGAGAGAGAGAGTTTTGCGAGTTAAATATACACATATTCAGAAGAAATATGCATATATTATCAACTTTGACCAAAACAAATATAGCCTCTTTGCTGATCCATTATCGAGATATTAATATGTATCCTCATCCTTTTAGTAACACAAAAAATTTATCTTAAATATTTTGAGTAAACCGATCTCAAGCAAAGTGCCTCTAAATTCAACCGAAGCCCTTCTCTTCAGGTAGTACCCTTCCACATTCGCTTCTGCATGATTCTCTTTAATCTAACATCTAAAGTCACCACCAATTTTTTTTCCTTTGAAGTTATTTGAAGTTAAGCATGAATCTAATACGATTAGTGCTTTTTGTGGGGAAAGGTTGGGATTTTTGGTGGAAGAACAAATAAAAGAGAGATTTTTATATAATTTCAGATATGAAAATAATAAGATAAATACCCAAATTCGAGAAAAGGCACTCTCCTAACTTTCAATTTGAGATGAAAGTCTAAATCTCCAACTATTGTCCGTGGACAAATTATTTAAGAATAAACTAAGGGAATTAGCAAATCAATTCAAGCAGAAGCCCCATTAGCGCCAGTCCTAGGCTATAAATAGATGAAAATTATAGAATTACTGAATTTATGACACCTCCCTAATTTCTGAATTTACGAAAATGCCACTGGGGCCAAAAATCCCAAACACATCAATACTCTGCCCCCCGAAGAATCACATTGTCCTCAAGGTGGTGCGTGGAGTGCGTGGACAATTATTCCAAGTGCAGGTGCTCCTGATCATCCTACTCGCCAGCCCCCTGCTCTACCACGCCGTCTCCATCCACCTTATAATTCACTATCAGTATCTGCAAGGTACGGTCGCCACACCGTCCTTGGCACGCTTTTCTCGTATCTCAGCCTCTATCATCCGTCGTATCTGCTCCTTTGGTCGAGCCTCAACACCCTTCTCATTGCTGGCCGCTGTCCTGCCTGTGGCTGCTGCCCCACATGTGGTCGCCTTTTGTCCCCCGTACAGGTTCCTATCCTCGAAATGATGACCATCTCCACGCTCCTCGGGCTTTCCTCTCCTCTGTCGATCGGTCCCCCACCATCCGTGCTACACTCATCCGCTCTCGCAATCAGCAGGTCTCTGACTCTCAGCTCCGACCTGATGGTGGTTCAACCCATTCATAAAGCATCCCTCAAGGGACTCTCCTGACACCCTACAGACTCAGCTAGCTTGTATCTCGAACTTCTTGATATATTCCCTAACCGTCCAATCCTTTCTCAAGGAATATAGCATTTCATATGCGCTGTCCGCCTGCACCTCACCAAAACGTTCCAGTAGGAGTGCCATGAACTCCTCCCGAGAGCGAAATAGTGGTCCTGTTGCGTCAATCGAAACCACGACAATGCCTCTCCCTCCAGGCAGACCCCAACGTCCCTAAACCAGTCCATCTCCTGAACTATCGACACATCAAAGTATCACTTCACCATGTATATCCACGAATCTGGGTTTTCCCCTCAAAGACATGCATCTTCAGCTTCCTGACTCGGTTTTCCGCAAACAACCATCCACGTGCTCCTCTCCCCTGCTGATATTCCTGATGTCATGGCTTGGGTACATCATAACCATAGTCTCCAACGTGATTTCGTCCACCTTTGTCAACACCCTCCCACACAGTGTCACCCCAAATCGCTCTGCCTCCACGATCATCCTCGTGGTATCGATTGTAGTTCTCATGGGGTGCCATAGGAGGACCATGGTGCACCCTCAAATCTCTAGAAATTCCTCCTGGGAACTGTAGATGTGCCGATGGACCTCCAAAAATTGATGTGGCACTCCTTGGGGTGAAAAGGCTCGGCCGAGCCCTCATGCGGCTGGAACAGGGCCATCGGTCCACCTTGCTGTTGAAACAGCGCCGCCGGCCCTCTATTTTGGTCGAACGGGGGCTGTCGGCCCTCCTGTGCCCTCGTCGGGGCTGTCGGCCCCCAAAAGGGGCCGGCGACCCCTCCAAAACCTTCGGCGAGGGTTGTCTGCCCCCAAAAGGGGCCGTCGACACTTCCAAAACCCTCGGCAGAGCTGGCCGACCCTGCCGGGGCCTGGGGAACCGGTCGACCCTGTCGGCATGTCCATGTGGTCGACTGGGGATTGTCTAGCTTCGGCCGAGCCTGGGGGCCTCACTTGGGTTCGGCCGGCCTTGTAGGTGGCTTCCGAGGTTCGTGAGATTGTTCATCCCTCGTGGTCTCCTTTTCCTCATCCAAAAAGTAGTTGTCAGTGTCGGAGAGTAGTCATTCTTAAAAAATTTCCTCTTTTTCCTTCCCATTCGTCAAAGTTTGCGTCTTTTGCTCCGGATATACCTTTTGGGCGAGCGCCACCACACTTTGATTCATCGCCGCCGAGCTTTGATTGATGGCCCCATAAGTTGCGCAAACCTCCGATTCAATTGACTTGCTTGTTCTTCTGCGACCTTCGGCCTTCTTGATCACTTGGATCTCACCTTCAAAGCTTTCAAATTTGCCTTCCAACGTTTCCAAATTCTCCTTCAACGCGTCGATTCGGTCTTTGGATCTCGTAGTCGCCATAGATCGTCATGCTTTGATACCAATTTGATATTATTATGGCTTTTTGTGGACAAAAGGGTTTTTGGGTGGAAGAACAGATAAAAATAGGATTTTTATTTGATTTTCAGATCTGAAATAAGAAGATAACACGCCTTAATTCGAGAAGGGATAAACTCCTAGCTTTTGATTCGAGATCAAAGCCTAAGTCTCTAACTATTGTCAGTGGACAAATTATCTAAGGGATTAACTAAGGGGATTAACAAATCAATTCAAGCATAAGCCCCATTAGGATCGGCCCTAGGCTATAAATAGAGGAAAATTACAGAATTGCTGAATTTACGAAACCCTCCCTAATTTCTGAATTTACGAAAATGCCACTGGGGCCAAAAATCCCAAACGCATCAGAATCACATTGTCCGGCTGATTTTTTTTTTGCTTGGAGAACAGTTTTGAGATACCGATGAAACTCGATATTTCTTTAATACATCAACTACTGTTTAATCCAGAAAGATTATCTTAGGTGCTGTGATGTTCTTTTTTAAATCTCTTTAGAAGTTAAAATTTTCATGCACTGTTAATATCCTTTTCTTCAATTACTAGCCCAGCATTTGTCATACTGCCTCACTGATAAGTTTTGTGTGTGTGTGTGTGTGTGTGGGGGGGGGGGGGGGGGGGGGGGGGGGGGGCTTCTCTATTAAATACAAGTTTGGTTCTTAATATTGAACATCTTTCTAATATTCAAGTACAGTTGGTTGCATTCCTTTGATAGCAGCTAATTATACAACTATAAGTATGTCTTTTTGGGCATCTTTCTACTTGCAATTTTACCCACCTAGTGTCGTACATTAGCGGCTAGCATATTGATTCTCATATGAGATTCCTCTATGTAAGAAAACACCATAAGTTTACTTGTTTGTATTGTTGAACAGTGTATTGGTGTCCACAGTGGCAAATACAACAATGTCTTTATCCCTTAACTGTTAGGGTTGGATACAGAAATCATTTTCCTTCCATTCAGATCTGTTAAGGGATGCTGCTCGATCAAATGAAACAATAACATATCCTTATTAATTGCCTCCGTTCAAGTTTATTTAGGCCTTCCTTTAGCCCTTATTGGTCCATTAATTATGATCCTATATTCCTATCACATTTCCACTCTGGCGTGGATACTTCTTTGCACATGTTGAAGGTGGAAAACGTCTCAATCATTTGTCTCATTTGTTCTCAATGGGGAAGCTTTAAACCTCTTATGGTACAGTCATCTTTATTTTATCTCTTTTTAGTTTGTATACTACTACTACTCATCCATCTTAGGATTCTCTTTTCTGCATGATACCTATTTTTGGATATGTTTAGTTGCTTAATATTTTGTCCGAAACAACAATTTTGGTATCATAAGATCCTATAACACATTTTCTTTAATTTCATGGCTATTCTATGATCACATGAAACCTCTAAAGGACTTTTCCACTTTAATAAGCCCGATCTGATTATGTGCACCACATCTTGCTTGAACCCACCATCTCGTTGAATGTTTGAGATTAGATAGGGAAGTTGAACATTCGAGGTACTTCTTGACCATCAAACATTACCATATGCTTGTTCCTTTTAAGCTTAGATGGGGAAGTTGAACATCCAACGTACCTCTTGACCTTCAAACTGCACCATATGCTCATTCCATTTGACAAGCTAAAATTACATTCCACATATAATGTTCTTGTTATATTGCTTCTAATCGTTTCGATTCCAAAACTCTTTCCATTTTTTCACCATATAGCTAATGCTTTCTCGGGTCTCATCAACAAATATTCATCTGCAACTAATCCAAGGAGATAAAGACGTACTACTGTTCCATGTAAGAATATGGTGATAGGAAGTGGCTCCATCTCAACCAACTTTTCCTCAATTTAATTACTAATTTAGCATATATATCTTTAATGATGTCAATATACTTACTAGATACTTGTTTCTTTTTTCCAAAACTCACCACATACATCCTTAGGAACCTTATCATAAGCTTTATATAATCAATGAAAACCATATATTGATCTTTTTCTCACTTCCAATATCAATCCATTAATTGTTTATCGAATAAATAACTTCCATATGTGGCGTTCTTGGCATAAAACTAAATTTATTTTAAAGAAATTAATGTTTTCTTTCTTAGATTTGCTCAGTTAATCTCTTGCAAAGTTTCATTGCATTGCTCATAAGCTCGATCCATAATATTTTGAGCAAATGTGTATATCTCTTTATTCTACCGCGTGGGCCACAAAATATTAATCCTTGGGCGATGCATCATTTTCTTAGTATTTAGAATTTTGTTAAATAACTTAGTTAACCATATTAAGCCCATATCTCTGGACCCTCAACTTCTTTAAGCCTATTTTCTGAAAATACAATAAGGCTTAACATGTATCGAGCTATTTGTTGTTATGGTACAAACTAATTCTTATTAAACAATTTATAAAAATAACTCTTTTTTAATTTTATTGACCTTTATGGAGACTTTTTAAATCCTACTCTTAACCATCTAACAACACCTTAGTCTTTACTCTGTTTTCCCCATCTTGGCAAGCTCATATATATATCCTTCTCTTCCTCCTCCGTTTCTCTCATATACTTTTTGATTTACTTAGCCACACTAACTGCTTTTTTATCTTTTTTCTTTGCTAACTTATATTTTCCAAAATTTCCTCATTTCCATACTTCTGCAAATCCTTATTATTGCCCTCTTTGCTCTTATTGCCTTCTGAACTTCATCATTCTAGCACCCTCTGTAGTAAGAATCCAATAGCATTGGACTCTTCAAGCATCTGGTTAGCTACCTTATTAATACAATCATACAAATAAACAAATTGTTTATTCATAATGTTGCTTCTTTTATCTACGTTCCAACTTCATCTCTATTATGAAAATACACCATCTATCTTCTTTAAGTTCCACTGTTTAGTTCTCAGCCTCTTGATCATTCTAATTCGTCTGTTCTTAATGCAACATATAATATCAGCAACTTGTATTGTGTGAACGAGCACTCTCCTTTTACAATAAGCCTATTTATCCTCTTACCAAGACACAATATTATTGACTACTATTTGAGCCACATTTAAAAAAATATCAAATGTTCATCTCTATTTTAAAAAAAACACACACGTATATATGTATAGATGCATATGTATATGTACGTACATGTATGTGTATGTGTATGTGTATGTATGAATGTATATGTATATGTATATGTATGTACGTACGTACGTACGTACGTACGTACATACGTATGATACCGTACGTACGTATGATAACGTACGATGTCATATCAGAAAATCACGCGCGATATAAAATCCAAATACAACATCATCGTCGTCGTCGTATCTTTCATCCCAAAGAATCGGGACCAGTTTCATGGACTCAATAAAAAGAATGTCGGATCGTGATCACATCGAATCATGATGTTGAGTACTTATTTTTCACGCATTTTCACACATTACGATCTAAAGCTCTCTCTTCGATCAAACCAAGATCTTTCATAAACATTCTTATCACTTCCATCCATGTCTTCTTCTGGCAAACCAGCAGTCTAAAATCATATATCAGACACCATCTTTACATCATATCTATGACCTCCGTGTCTCATATCCACTTATGTCTTTAGCGACATTCCTATTTATGTCTTCTATAAATAATTTTTCTTCTTTTGGAATCCCCTGAATTAATATTTCTATTTGCTCACCAAATTCCCAGTTGATGTTTTCAGACAACCATACATGTGGTACATAAGTACAAATAATGTTAATGCATTGTCTCTTAAAACATAGTTTGTCAATACATTCTATCTCTAACTCATATAATGTTTACCACATTTTCTTTATTTTTTGTGCAAGTATTCTCACACAATTTTACTTCTCTCTTTCTTTGTATCCCAAAGCTTATAATTGGTGTTTACAATCTTCCTAGATCTCTCACCTACCCTATTTAGCTTCTTGCAAACAAATTGTATCACTCTTTCTTCTAAATAGTGTGTCAAACAACTCCATCATCTTTCTGATAAATGTACCTGCATACCAGGTTTTTACCCATATCCTATTTTGATGCACAAGCCTTGTTTCTTTCTTTTTCCTATGACCCTCGATTCTTTGCCTATTTAACGGCTGATGTGGCACTAGTAGAGCCCTAATCCTGACACTGACACTGACCAACTCTTGTGTTCTTGTCATTGCATCAGAGCGGTCTCTTTGCAACTCATTACTTCCAGGTAACTTCCTAGCAAACTGCCATTGCCTACTCATCATTGCACCAGGTTGCCAAGACGCAAAGGCTTGCAGGCTTGCAGCAATGTTTATGCTGGGCCGCTGTGTTACATTAATGCAACCGTACTGTTATTGGTGCCTCCAATGTCTGGCAAGCACGTGGAAACCTGTTGTTGCAGACTCTTTCAGGGGGTTGTTTGTAAGGGACATGGAAGGAGATAAATTCTTTTATTTCATTTGACGACCATCATTTATCTAGTGAGTGTTAATGGAGATCATGACATCTAATCAGTCTGCTCCATTCCTTGTCTATCTTTGTCGAAGATGAATTTACTCAACTAGAATAAAAGGGTTGAATTTGGTGCAAGCACACGCTACTACTTTAGGTGGATAGTCTAAAAGATAACATGCATATTCATGAGCAATATTTAAGTCTAAACAAAATTCCTTTTTGGGCATATAGCATAAATAGAATAAAAATGTCTGAGAAATTGGCAATTTGTAGTCTGATGCCATTGCATGCAGAGTTCTCATGATATTTGTTAATGGCACCGGAGTGGACTTCAGACTTGGGTCCAATTACCTACAATTGAAGAACAATCTTGTTCATGCTTCATTGCTTTTTTCTCCTTTCCATGCAAATGTCTGCTGTCTGCTAGATTTCTTCTTCATGCCATATTTTCTTGTTTGAGATCCCTTCAACTGTAATTTTTCCTTTTTACCTTTTTTTCAAATAGCGTAAGCCACATGTTTTTTGTAGGCTGACTTTTGGTTGTATGTTCCTATGCCAATTCTGGTAATATGATCATTCTTCAAATCTGCATTAGTTACCTTTCCCATTACAAGCTTATTTTTCATATAGGTGGTGGATATTTCTGAGATGTTGTATCGTTATCTTAAGAAGATCAACTTTCTGGAGCTGAAGGATCCTTCTGCAACATTTTATCAAGTGAGTTCTTGAATTTTTAAAAGGGAATGTGCAATTTGCTGCATCTGTTTATTCTCCAAAATTTATTCTATTTCCTTCTTTTTTTACTTGGATAACTAATTATTCTTCTGTTAGGGACAAGGTGATACAGACTGTATCAGAGAGTGTGGATCAATTAATGGCTTGGACGATTCTTCTAGCAAGTTTCCTGAGCAGAGAAAGAGAGAAACTTCAAGCAGAAGGTATTTTTTTTGGGGGGGGGATCTTTTGAAATAGCCAATTCTTCTTTATTCAGTATGCGTAACATGCTCGTACTTTATGTCAAGAGTTCATTGTTTCTAAATATTTTGGTGTTATCATGCTCCATCTGTTTAATTTTTTAGCCAACTAGCTAAAAGCCATGGAAGTTCAGTAGCTTTTCATAACTATCATCAAGGTTGTAAAAAACGCTAGGCGCTAGGCGTTCGGATTGCTAGCGCCTAGCGCCCAGAGCATTAATCGGGGATTAATCGGGGATTAATCGGCCTAGGCGGATTTGCAGTTTTTAATTATTTTATTTATTTTTATATAATATATTTATGTTTATATATAAATATAAATATATATTATTTAAAATACATCAAATATTTAATACATACTAAATCAAATCCAGTTTACCTACTTTAGAGTATTTGTGTGCAACAAAATAAAATTTAAAAGATACTCTTGTGTAATTAAGCCATTTACCAAAAACGCCCAGAAACCGCCCAGAAACCGCCTAGGAACCGCCCAGGAACCGCCCAGACACCGCCCAGAACGCTTAGGCGGCCGATTAATCCCAAAAACGCCCAGATTGACCGCCCAGGCCATAATCGGGGCGTTTACTGGCCACCTAGCGCCTAGGCGCCGCCTAGGCGGCCGCCCAGACCGATTTTTAGAACACTGACTATCATACACCGTTGGATCTTGATCTTAAGTTCACGGGCAGCTATATTATACACAAGTCTCATAGCCTTCCTTAATACCATAAATTCACGCATACATAATTATCATTTACTCATCTATAATATATTTATGATGGTAACTTGTAAAATTAGTTTGGGTTTTAGTCAAATCTTTAATATTTAGGATTTACCCTCCGAAATTTTCAAATATAGAAATTTACCACCCATCAAAGTACCTTAAGGCTGGTAATTTTACATCTTGTTTAGTTAAATTGGAAATTGCCTTATTTTTGGTTAATAGAATAATTATTTTTTCCTAAAAAAGATCAAATTGCACTCGACTTCTTCCTCCAACTGGAAGCTATCTCTCAACAAGAAAACCATGAAACTCCAGGGGAACGATTTCAAAAACTAATCAATCCAATTTCTTCATTCCTTCTACTTCTTCGTCCTATTATGAGCTCCCATCTCCAGCTTCTCTCAAGCAAGAATGCTCGACATCCTAGCATCGTCATCATCATCTTCTAATAATGATAAAGAAGAGAGATTAGGGAGGTGTGATTAGGGCCAAAACAGGAAATGCAATTTTGGGTGGTAAACTCGCATGGCTTAAGCTAATTTGGAGAGTATGAAGATTTGGGGGTAAACTTTCAAATATGAAAGATTTGGAGGGTATATACCTAAAAACACAAAATAGTTAACTAGTAAAAAGAGAAACACGTTTCTAAAAAATCTACAATTATTAGCTATTTAGTTATTAGTTATTGTTGGCAGAGATGAGTAAAACTGGTATGCTATTTAATGATTAACAAAAAAAATTGACCATTGATAATTTTCTTAATATTTGTTAACAATTAATATTGATGCAATATCTCCCAAAGCGTCGCTCTAAATCCATTTTTCCGAAACAATCTATAGTTATAACTTCTTAATAAAAGTTCATCATGGGACAAATAAAACTCAATTTTAATAAAATTTTTGATAATTTTTTACATAAAAGTAATACTATTTTGATTTTTAACATCATTGAGTATTTTATTATTATTCTTTTTTCAGTTTCTTCCTTCTTAAACCTAACATCATTGATTCCTCCTCCATTACCTCCAAACCATCTTTATCCCTCTATTTATCTCTTTCCAACCCATTTTTCATGTCTAAATCCAACTTATATATAAATTTATGCCATCTTGAAAACCAATATACTAGATCAAGAATGAAGAATACATAACCAAGAAAATAATCATAAAGCACAAAAGAGACAAATCCATTGACAGCTTGGATCCTTGGCGAATGTTCTTGAATCTATGGCCCTCGCTTCATGGTAACGGAGCTCAAGTCCATTGAAAAAGGTGAGAGTTGATAATAAGGATGCTTGGAGATGATCAAAACTATAGTCAGATGATGATTATAGTTATTGAATTCAATGTATGCTGATGAACACGGGGTTAGGCCAATATCACCAGGAATGTAACTCGCTTTGCTAGGCTGACAGAAAGGGGTCAATGGAATGCTACTTCTTCATGACATTGTATGCTGGGGCAGGTTACTTTGGGAACTTAATAAGAACACAATACATTTATCGGAAGTCGAACGAAACTTAATGAATAATGACAGTACATTGGACTGTTGGATTGCATACTTGTTTGTGGATTAAGACTTATGAGTTTGTATTAGTGCAATATAAAATGCAACAAAGATGCACCTTGTTAACAATTTTTTTTGTTTTTCCTTCTCTCCCAAGAAATTGTAAATTTTAAGGCACGTGGATATGAAATGAACTTTTTTCTTTAGCTCGAAAGAAATAGACTTTTCTCCATTTACTTGTTCACTCATCTTTTCACAAAAAAGTATTTCGGGTGCCCTCTTTTTACCTCTTTTCATTAATTTTGTTAATCAGAAGGAAATCGATGAGGCTGTTAAGGGGCTGTGATGAGAAAACTAGGGTTTGACAAGATAAAGGAGGATAATTTTATAGATGTCCAAAGATAATACAAGAAAGAGGCTACTTTTGCTAGCTCTAGGGTTTCTACTCTCTAACTATGAAGAAAATACTCAAAGTTTGCATGAAAGACAATGAAAAAGCTCTCCTCTACATAAGAGGGCAGCCAAAGGCAAGATTGCACAAAACCCCATCTCAAACTCGAATATTGCAAAAATACCCAAAATGCCCCAAAACTTGTCATCGGCCTACTTCTTCATTCCGCGCTCCTTGTAACGCCTTCGTTGATAAGTGATGATCTTATCATTACTCCCCTCCAGAAGAACCACCTTGTCCTCAAGGTGGAACTTCGGAAAACGCTGCGTAATCACATCATAGGGTTCCCAAGATGTCTCATGATCCGTAAGGCTATTCCAACTAATCAACACCTCTCGTGCTCCGGTGCTTCTCTGACGAATCCCCTTCAGCTCCGCCGGCTCAAGCAGCACCTCCATATTATCCGTGAGTATCGGTGGTAGGGAAGAAGACACGGTGT
Organism: Scilla litardierei; assembly: GCA_030789695.1. Taxonomy (NCBI): domain Eukaryota; kingdom Viridiplantae; phylum Streptophyta; class Magnoliopsida; order Asparagales; family Asparagaceae; genus Scilla; species Scilla litardierei. The sequence goes on along the minus strand of CM061139.1, from coordinate 128,759,737 downwards.
GATCCCCAATAGCACGACGTAGCTGTAACACATAGAAAACTGGGTGAATAGCTGACTCTGGTGGCAATCGCAGCCGATAAGCCACCTGGCCGACTCTAGCCTCGATCTGGTACGACCCAAAGTAGCTGGGGGCAGCTTCTCGTTCCGCCTCTGAGCCAGGGAACGCTGTCGATAATGGCATAGATTCAAATACACCATGTCTCCCTGCGCGAATTGCACGTCTCGCCTGTGCTCATCTGCTCGGCTCTTCATCAGCTGTTGTGTCCTCGTCAGGTGACGTCTCAACTCCTCCAAAGTGCGGTCTCTCTCCTCCAGATACTGATCCACCTGGGAGACTGTGGTAGAGCGGTGTCCATAGTGTACGATATGCGGGGGATCCCACCCATAAAGGATCCTGAAGGGAGTGGTCCGTGCCGAGGTGTGAAAGGACGTGTTATACCAATACTCCGCCCATGCAAGCCACTTCACCCACTGCTTCGGTGCCTCAGAGACGAAGCACCGTAAATAGGTCTCAAGAGTCCGGTTGACCACGTCTGTCTGGCCGTCCGTTTGGGGACGGTAAGTGGTACTCCTCTTCAACACCGTCCCAAGCGCCTGAAACAACTCCTTCCAGAAAGTGCTAAGAAAGACATTGTCCCGATCCGTCACTATAGAGTCAGGGATCCCATGAAGACGCACAATCTCCCTGACGAAAGTGGTGGACACCGTCACGGCCGTGTATGGATGTCGTAGGGCCACGAAATGTGCATACTTGCTCAACCTATCCACCACCACCATGATGACCGTGTACTCCTCAGATTTTGGCAAGCCGTCAATGAAATCCATGGTTACCTCCTCCCACACCTGGTCTGGCAACGCAAAGGGTTGCAACAACCCCCTGGGAGTTGTAGATTAATACTTGTGTCTCTGGCATACGTCGCACTTCTTCACCATATCTGCCACATCCTTTCTCATCTCCTCCCAGAAAAGCTCTCTAGCCAACCGCTGATAGGTCTTCAGGACCCCCCGAGTGGCCCCCCACCGCGCTCCCATGAAACTCCTGCATCAACTTCGGAATGTGGGCCGATCCCTTGGGTACCACAAAACGACCCTTGTACAAGAGACACCCTCGCTCAACTGAATAGCCTGGGTGAGCGGCGGAATCGTGTAGCAGTGCCGCCTGAATCTTGGCTAGCCCGTCATCCTCCCCAATCTCCTGCAATAGGGGCTCCCAATCAAGTAAAATAGGCACCGACAGGGCCGACAAATGCGAATCCACCTCCCTCCGTGACAGTGCATCGGCCGCCTTGTTCTCAATTCCGGGCATGTATTGTATCTCAATGTTGAAGCCCAGCAGCTTGGTCAACCACTTCTGATGCTCCTCGGCGACCATCCTCTACTCCAAGAGGTACTTGAGACTCCTCTGGTCTATCCTCACTATGAATCGTCGACCAATGAGATACGTCCGCCACTTCTGCACTGTTAATACAAAAGCCATTAGCTCGCGCTCATACACGGACTTGAGCCGAGCCATTGCCGACAACACATGGCTAAAGTACGCCACTGGTCGGCTCTCCTGCATCAAGACCGCGCCCAAACCATATCCCGACGCATCAGTCTCTACCACAAATGGCCGTGAAATGTCCGGTAAGGCGAGGACCGGTACGCTGGTCATGGCCCCTTTAAGGGCCTCAAAAGCTTGGGTAGCCTCCTCATTCCAGTGAAAACTGTCCTTCTTCAGCTGCTCCGTCAAAGGCCACACAATGATGATGTACCCTCTGATGAACTTCCGATAATAGCCAGCCAGTCCTAGAAATCTCCGCAAGGCTCGCGGGGTGGTGGGTAGTGGCACATCCACCATGGCTGAAATCTTCGAGCTATTCGCCGCCACGCCCTCTGTGGAGACAATATGGCCCAAGTATTCCACACTCTGCTGACCGAACATGTACTTCTTCCTGTTGGCAAACAACTGATGCTCCTGCAGCTCTCTCAGCACCGTCCCCAAATGCTCCACCTGAGACTCCATCGTCCGGCTATACACCAAGATGTCATCGAAAAACATCAACACAAATTTTCTCAAGTAAGGCCAATACACATTGTTCATCAATGCCTGGAAAGTGGCCGGGGCATTGGTCAAACCGAAAGACATGACCAGGAACTCATAATGTTCCTCGTGCGTCCGGAAAGCAGTCTTCTCAACATCCTCAGCCCTCATCCGAATCTGATGCTATCCCGACTTCAAATCAATCTTCGAAAAGACTACCGCACCATGCAACTCGTCAAGCAGCTCATCGATCACGGGGATGGGAAATTTGTCTGGCACCGTCTCCTTGTTCAATGCCCTATAATCGACGCAGAATCTCCAGCTGCCGTCCTTCTTTTCTAACAATACCGGGCTCGAGAAAGGGCTCACACTCGACTGAATCACCACCGCTTGAATCATCTCACCACCATTCTCTCAATGTCCCCCTTCTGCACCTGTGAGTAGCGGTACAGACGCACACTGATAGGGGAGACCCCCTTCCGCAGCACAATGGCATGCTCGTGATCACGTGGGGGAGGAAGCCCGTGGGGCATCTGGAAGACTCCTCCAAACTGAGATAGGACTTGCTGAAATTCACATGGTATAACTTGCTCCTGCTCGGCCTCGCCAACCGCCAGACCCTGGAGCTCCACCAAGAATCCTCCTCCTGCGGACTGGAAAGTCCTGGCCATGGTTTTCAACGAGACCCTGGATCTGCACAAACTAGGATCCCCTGAAGGGTCACCACCCACTCTCCGTGCCCGAATTCCATCCTCAACAATTTCCAGTTGGTCTTTGTTCACTCAATGACTGCAACCACTTCATGACTAAAATCACATCAGTGCTGTCAAGGTCAAGCGGTAAAAAATCCTCCACCACCTGTATCTCCTGAAGGGTCAAAACCACTCCTCTGCAGATCCCCCTACTACGCTCAACCTGCCCAGTACCCATCATCATCCTAAAATTGCCGATGTTCACCAATTGCAGCCCCTGCTGCTCCACCACTCTTTTGGAAATAAAGTTGTGGGTGGCTCCACAATCAATCAGCACCACCACATCCTGCTCTGATATCCTCCTGATCAGTTTCATAGTGTGGTTCAAAGTGAACCCTACTACGGAGTTGAGAGACACCTCTGCCACGTTCAGCTGGAGTGGTTCCTGCTCCACCTCGTCCTCATTCGGCTCCGTCGCTTCCTCTTCTTCCTCGTCCTCTACTAACAGCACCTGAAGCGTGGTGATCTCGACAGAGGTGGCCGGGGGAATATTTCTCGTCACATCTAAAACACAGACCCTTCGCCCTCTTGTTTTGTATCTCCGCCACAGTCATGCGCCGAAACTGCCCACTAGGTGACGGGGCGCCGCCCTTCTCCTTGCTCCCCTGGTATGGTACTAAAGCCTGGCTCCCTCCTGCAGAAGTACGCTGCACCCCTGGGGCTGTCCCTCCCCGAATTGAGGACCCACCCCAAGCTCCCTCGTCTCGCCGTTCCGTCGCTAGTTTGTCATCTGCTATCTGAGCCGGGTCCAACGTCTCCAAAAGTCCATTCGGCCTTTGCACCCGTAGCTCTTCTCGGATCTCAGTCTTCAACCCCTTCATGAAGCTCCCAACTAATGTCTCCTCGGTCATCATCCCACCAATACGACCAGAGAGGGCCTCAAACTTCTCCCGGTAGTCCCTTACCGTGCCCACCTGCCTTAATGTTAAAAGCTGCTCATGCAGGTCTCCATTCTGGGTGTCTCTGAAACGATGCAGCATGGAGTAGGTGAACTCAGCCCACGACTGCACTGGTCTCCATTGCTGCCTCCGCAAATACCATGACACCGCCCTCCCTTCCAAACATACGCTCAGAGCCTGCATCTTCTCCCACTCGGCCATCTGATAATCCTCAAAGTACCGCTCAGCTCGAGAGACCCAACCGTGAGGGTCCTCCCCTTCGAAGACCGGCATATTCAACTTCCGCACATTGTTTTCATCCCCCCTATACCTTGCTCCATTCTTCCCCTAAGCTGGCCATACTGAAACTGTTGGAAAGTATTTGGTGGGAGTCCCTCAGCCCCCCACGCCCTCCATAACTTGCCGTGCCCCAATGGTTCTCTGTGTGGCCCCCAACATTCCGAAACTGTTCATTGCCCACTCCAGGGGTCACCGTCCTCCAAAATCCTCCCATAAGTCTCCCCAAGGCCCTGAGCTCCAAAGGGAGGTCCCCCGAAGCCCTGGATGGCTGCAGATGGCCGTGGATTCGTGAAAACCCCAGAAAAACCCCTTCCTGATGCGAAATTCCTCCACCGCCTCCTGAGGAGGCGAAAAGATCCCGCCGCCCCTGCGGCTGCACCAGGGGCCAGCGTTGCCCCTGCGTTGTCGCCGGGGGCCAGCAAGGCCCCAGGTGAGCTCCTGGGGGCTCGCGAGCCCCCCAGGAGGCCGATGGGGGTTCGCCACCCCCGGATTGAGCCAGTGGGGGCTGTCGAAGCCCCCACATGTTTGCCTGGTGGCGGCGAGTCCCCCAGGGGTGCGTCGGACCCTCGTCGGGGTCTGACGAGTTCACCGGACCCTGTTGGGTCCCGGCGTGGCCCGCCAAGCCTCCCCCACCCTCTGCTAGGGATCTGAGGGGGGAAAGTGCCGCGCGCGTGGGTTTCCCCTTCCCAGGTCCGATGAGGGGGAAGATGTCCCCAGGCGCCTCTATCGATCTCATCTTCCGGCGAGAAACCATCCACGAACACCATCTGCCCCTTTCCTTTGTCCTAAGGGGGTCTTTTGCAGCTCAGATCTGAATGGTTAACCGGGATCTTGTCACCATTGGGCTTCTCCTTCTCGCTTTACTGATTTGCTTCCGTCTCCATGAACGATTTGAACATGTTCTCCAAGGAAGAGATCCTTTCATCATTACTTTGTTTAAGCTCCTTGATGGACTCCTTTAGGGATGCTTCAAGTTTCCCAACTTTTTCATATAGGGCATCCTTCTTCTCCATAGATCTTGTGTTGGTCATGGTGGATCTTTGCCCTGATACCAATTTGATGAGAAAACTAGGGGTTGACAAGATAAAAGAGGATAATTTTATAGATCTCCAAAGATAATACAAGAAAGAGGCTACTTTTGCTAGCTCTAGGGTTTCTACTCTCTAACTATGAAGAAAATACTCAAAGTTTGCATCAAAGTTTGCATCAAAGACAATGAAAAAGCTCTCCTCCACATAGGAGGGCAGCCAAAGGCAAAATTGCACAAAATCCCCTCCCAAACCCGAATATTGCAAAAATACCCAAAATGCCCCAAAACTTGTCATCGGCCTACTTCTTCATTCCGCGCTCCTTCTTGTAACGCCTTCGTTGATAAGTGATGATCTTTTCAGGCTGTCAAAGACTTTAGTTCGAATACATAATGTTAACATCAACATTGCAGATCACCAATGCTCAGTTTGGAATCTACGACCTGGATCATGGATCAAAGGGCTTCTAGAGTATTCTAATAACATTTGGTTAGGGATTTGGGGTTCTTTCCAAACAAGACTGTTCCCAGTAATTACCTGGAATAAATTAAGTTGATTGCAGTTTTCTTTAAAAACATCAGAAGTTCATGTGGTTTCGTTAAAGTAAACCTAATTTAAATCTAAAAGATATTAATTTTACAATTAGGTAAGAATTTCGTTCAAAAAGAGTTACGTGATCTCTATTTGTTGTGTTTGTAGTTTCGTGCTGTTCATCTAATAGTATCCATGTTATGTACTCATTGATGCAATTGCTTTTTTTTGCAACTAAATAAGTTGTGATCAAAATGGTAAATGTTATCTTCAACTGTTAAGAAGCATTCTTCTTGAAGGACACCTAGATGTATTCTACTACAACAGCATACAACTTTGTGAAGCATTTTGGGTAAATCATTGCATTGGTGTCAACAAGTCATACTGTCATTTTTGTCTAGTTCAATGGAAATTATTTGATTGTGTCCCAAGGTTGTCTTTATTTATCCACCTGATTCTAACACTTCAATAAATTGGTCATTTGACCTTGTCATATTAATGGCTGTTCATCATGTGAAAGTTGATGTTGGTTGATGCTCTTTTAGGTATCAAAGCAAAGTGTTATTTATTATTAAATATTCAGTTAGTGCAAACCCATATTTATCGTTTCAATTTTTTATTCACACTTGTTAGTCAAGTGAACTTCTCCAAACTTTCATATCTGCCAAAATCAAAAGTTCTTTAAAGAACTCTCAGTTTATTTGTTTACTTATTATAGTTCTTATTTGTATCATATTTCAATGACAACCTGCAGATAACTAATTCAATTCACCAACAACCTTTGAACCCTTATGTACACATATTGCCTTTCATTGCATAAGCCACTAAATACTGGCTTTGCAATTGCTCGCTTCTGTACTTTGCAATTTGCTCAACTTAAGGACTGAATTTAGTGTTGGAATACCTGGTTTTACTCATATTACATGAACTATGTTTGGGCATCCAGATGAATGAATCTCCCACCGACAGAAAAACACACTTCTAGAAAACTACGACAGGGTTGCACTTGTATACTTTGAATGCCTTGTAGATGAACATCTATGTTAGCTAAGAAACCCTCAGATGAAAAAAAAATTATATCCATAAATTGAACTATGTTATAAACTCCAAGAGATGATATCAATCTAAGATTAGAAGTAGCTATGGCATAAGCCATGGCTCTCTATATGTTCATTCTCATATCGGGGATTTAGGAGTCCAAGGGACTCCCCACTACAATTAGTGGGGACTAATGGTGAGATGATGAGGGGAGTGAGGCCAAAGGCCTCCCTCAACTCACAACACTCCCCCTCATCTCTCCATTACCTTGGGTAAAGCATATGAATACTTCAGGATTCAGTATGCTAATGGGGTGGATACTTCTGGATCCAGAGCCACTGTGGTTGCCTCGTTAAAACCTTAGCTGTGGAAAACCCAGTGGAAAAAACCAGTAGCTTAAGGGAAAAGAGTACAACTATCGAGGGACTCCTCCTGATCTGTACAAGCTTTTGGCTTGCAGATTTCCTATGTATCTATACAATCATCTCCTATTTGTCTATACATTCATCATGTTCTGAAAGCAAATACAATCATCACTTATCTATACAAGTTTCACTCATCTAGCGACTATTGGAAAGCAGTGGCACTCTGGAGTGGAACGCTCTTCGAAGTTGGTAGATGACTCCACTAATGTATTTTTTGAATCAGCCTTCACTGTGTCTGCAAAGTACTGCTGGACCTGGCTGAGCGTTTTCAAGACTTGCTTCTTGGATGATGAGCTTCTCAGAAGATGTAGACTTTGGAGGATGATTTGTAGATCTTTAGGAGGTGTCCGGCCTTTTGTGTTTTAGTTATCGCGATGATCTTTAAACCTGCATATGCGATATATATTCCTTGACCCTCGGAAGTTGCGCAGAAGCAGCTTATCCTTGGTCTAATGGTGCTCTCCAGGACAACACTGTATCTGGCTAACAGCTTTATTGCAGACGTTCTATCAAAGACACGTGCAGTTGGCCATATAAAGAAGTGTAACTAGTACACTAGAGCTAGGCTCTTCGGAACCTAGGATGTTCTCCCCCTCTTCCAGCGACTGGAAGGTGTCATAAATAAGCATCCATTTTTAATAGATTTCAAATGGACATCATTCTTCATAAACTCCAGGTGTATGAAGAATATTAAATGGTTCATCCACGAAGGTGTTTAATCTGTAAGCCGAGACAATACCTTGTTATGCCTAGGTATTTCATTTCCAAGGTATGCTTAAGGCTATCAGATATCTCAATGGTCTCTGCAGGAGATCATATTAGATTTAAGTCGACCACATATACGGCGACTATCACAAATCCTATCAACGATCTTTCGAAAAAGATACACGGGCAGAATATTGCTTAATATTATCTAATGATCTTTGAAGCCTTTATGGAGAAGACGTTTCTACGTTTCTCTTTCATCTCTGGGGTAGAATATACCCTTCTGAAAGTTTTATATAGATCTCTATATCTATATTGTCGTATAGATATACAGTCACAACGTCCATGAGCTGCATTTATTGGCTATTTCAAAGACGTTTAGGCTTAGTAGGAAAATGATCACATTTCCTTCATTTCAATTTCTTATGAAATCCAACTTATATTCCACAGGTTTTACACATTCAGGTGTATGGACTACTGGTCCAAAGACTTCGCTTTTCAAGAGTGAGTCCAGCTCTATTCTTATTGCCTCATCCCACTTTGACCAATCTATGCGTTTACGCTATAGAAAAGTGGGTTGACGTCATCGTCGTATTCAGCGACGTGAACGGCAATAGCGAAAGCAAAACTGTCGACGACGACTGTGCTATATCTGTCCAGTACTTCTCCAGTACGTACGTAATATAATGATTTTTCTCCTGTTATTTTCTCTGCAGGGGAAATTAGGAGGGGAGAGGTTGCTGGTCTGAGCTCAACATCCAGTGGAGGGATCATTTTCATATATCCAGGAATTTTCCTCTTTCGAGGAACTTTATATTTTGAACCTGGCGGGCGTCCTCTTTTCAATTGAGGTACAGCCAATTCTGCTGCCGGTGGATTGCATCCATCTTTAGAGATGTCAATCCTAGCTGGCGTGTTGGCAGCAGAGACGTGTGAACGAACAATCTTCTGGTTGTCCATAAATCTATCCGGCAATTGATGTACTTTAGTCTGAATGTGAAGGATCTTATGGATCTCATCTTCACACAGAAAAAATATGCAGATCATAACGAGATTAGGACTTTTGTGTCCCATGATATGGTCTCAGAAGCTTCAGGCTTTTTTAGACTGCGTGCCTATTTCAATGAGACTTTGCTCATCAAATTCACAGTTATCAAGACTCGGTGCTATTGGGACATATTATAAGCACATCAAAACACTCTCAAATGAGATGTGTTTGATGGTAAACCATAAGCAAGTGGCATCAGCAATAAGATATGGCCACAAGAGGGCCGTATCGTGATAAACGATGTGGAATGCAATATGTTGATCCCTAAACATCAACAAGCAACTGGGATTTAACAATGGACGTGAAATCCATTGGAGTCTCTTCATCAGAGACTCTGATAACCCATTCTGAGTATGAACATGCTACAAGATGTTCAATTTCAATGCCAGTTGCTTGGCAGAAGTCTTGAAAGATACGTGTAGTGAATTCACCCACATTATAAGCTTTTGAGAAAGCTAGGTTGCGAGTGAATATAAAGGCACACATAAGACCGTCTAGTAGATGCATCTATCAGTACAATGAAGTACCGAAAATGAGCCACTTGCAGGGCGAATAGGCCCGCAAAGGTCACCATGTATTCTCTCAATGAAGCCAGGAGACTCTAATCCCACTTTTAGGAGGGAAGGTCTCTCTATAAGTTTTCCTTTACGACAAAGGGGACAAGAAAACTCAATCTTTTGAAGAATCTTCAGGTTCTCCAATGGATTCATTTGATGATGCGTCCATCATCGCTGATCCAGGATGACCAAGTCTATTGTGCTAGAGTTAAAAACTCTGGCAATGAAAGACACTTCTGGTGCTTAGTCAAGTTGGCTTTCTATAGGATGAATATCTGTAATGATAGGGACCCGACGGGGGTCCAACGAATCGTGCATAGATGGTCTTCTGGCTATCCTTTTGACGAGTTATATAAAGATATTCATTATCCATAGTTTTCAAGTTATGTTCGTATAAACGAAATATCCTTGAAACTTGGGAAATTCCTATATGTTTAAGGGGAGAAGTTTGCATCTTATAGTCTCGTTGTATGTGGGAGCAATATTAATGCTACACCAGTGCAACGAAGCACTGTCCACAATATTTCATACTACATCTATATATTTGAATGACTAGACTTTATAAAATAAAGATAAATATGCATTCATCAAGTTTTTTTTGTTTAAAAAGAAAATACAAATGAAGTAAAAAATGCATATATAAAAGCAAACTAAGATAAGACTCAGTCGAGCAAGTCGTCATGATCGAAGTCTTTTGCGGTCAGATTGGTTGAAGGATGAGATTCAACCAGATTTGTTTCAGGACGAGGCTGCAGGCTCGCCTGATAAAGATCCTGAGGATTACGTGGAGTGCGGCAGTTCCTGGACCAATGTTCAGTCATGCCACATCTATGTCACTTGTCCACCAAGTTCTACTTGGAAAAAGACGGTTGGCCATTGTTGTTACTTGTCCACGTCTTCTTTTTCTTCCCCTAGTTGTAGTTATTGTTCTGTGGAGGTCCTCTAGCCGGTTACATCACAGCTTTACCCTTGTAATTTCTGGCCTTCTTGTTCTTCGTCTTCTGGGAAGAAACAAAATGGGCTTCAGGGAAAGGAGCAGTCCCAACAGGGCATAGGTTGTGAGTGGTTAGTAATTAGACTCTGTTCTGCTCCGCCCTTAGGAGGCAGGAGAGTAAGTCAGAGAATTTCGTGAAATGCCTTTCACGGTACTGTTGCATGATGATTGCATCCTTTTCATGGATAGACGTGAAAGTCTTTTCCAACATGCGTTGCTACGAGACTTCTTCACCGCACTGCTTCAGGCATGAGGTGATAATATGGAGTGATGAGTTATAATCAGACACGGACTTGATGTCCTGAAGTCGGAGGTTTTCCCACTCATAACTAGCACAGGGCAGTTTAACATCAACCTGATGTTTATAACGTGCCTCCAGTGCCGTCCACAACTCAAGTGGATTCTCTACTGTCAGATATTCGGCTTTTAAAAGCCGATCTATGTGTCTCCTAATGTAGATAATGGTTTTCGCCTTATCTATATCAAAGACAGATGACTGCGCCGCTTCAGGGGTTGCAGTTAAAGTAGCCTGGGCCGTTGCTGGGGCCGCATGCACAGTTGTAAGAGCCAAAATCATACTTATAAGAGACATTGAGCGAAGGTGTAACTTTAGGTCCACCCGACAGCTCAAATAGTTCTTTCCTGCCGCAATCAAAATCAACGCTCTCTAATTTTGCCATTTATTTATGCAATTTTAAAAACACATGAATTAATATTAATTGATTTAAAATCATGCTCAATATGAAGAAATAAATAAGAAAAATGCGGGGATTGGCCAGATACCCAAAACATAAAATGTCCAAAGTCCGTATTACAGTCCATAAAGCAGAATAAATAAAAATACAATTTGGAAACCCATTGGGGTCCCAGCTTTTTGCAATCTTCACCTCCGTCTTCATAGATAGTAACACTGGTCTTTGGCATTATACATAAATTTCTCACTACAATTTCTCTCAGAAAAGAAAAAATACAAAGCGAAGAAATTTAATAATAGGATATCAAAACTGGCCGATCCCAAAAACACATTTTGTCTTATTTAAACATCCACGCAGTTTTATATTTGCTACAGGCAATATAAAAACCAACCACGCAAAACGTACAAGCATAAATAATATACTAAATCCAATATCGCAGGCAATTTAATTGGATAAATATATTGATTTTACGTTAAAAAGTTACTTGGACCACGGGGAAACATTATTATCCGTTAGGTTAGATAACTAACCTAACGACAGAGCGGTCTCAAGATCCTTGTAATCATTTAAAACGTAAAATAATTTTATCCAATTTTAAATAAAGTGATAAATAATGAATTAAATATAAGAATTCATTTAACAAAATTATAAATTTCGCCAAAAAAACCCCAAGAGGAGTTAATCAAACCCAATATCCTCACCCTGATTTTCCTTGATTTTTCCAGAATTTTTCGGATTTTTTATTTTTCGATTTTGCCAGAATTTTCTGGAAATTTCAGGGTTTAATTTGGGTATTTTCTGGATTAAAACTATTTTCGCCTGCATGGCAGAAGCTCGCGGGCTGGCTGCGGGCTGCAGGCCCGTCAGCCAGAAAATACCCATTTTTATTTTCAATTTTGTTAAAAACTGGGCTTCTGGCCTATCAGGGGGAGGCCCATGCATCTTTTCACCCTTACCCTAATTCGGACTTTATTGGAGGGAGTGTGGTTGTTTTGGGTCAGCCGGCAGGAGAGGCGAAAAGACACCCAATTTTTTTTTCGTTCCTCTTTGACCGCGACAGGGGGACCGAAACAGTGTCCCTTTTTGATTTCGGGGCGGGGGGCAGAACAGTACACCCCTCTCATTTTTATCGCAACAGGGGGTTCCATATGTGGTTGCGGCCAGGCCCCTATGTCGACGCTCGGCAGTCGGAGCTCCGACGCGAAAGGGGTCGGAGGCACACCAGTGGCCTTGAAAGCCAAAACGAGGGGTGGCCGGTGAATCGAAGGAAGGCCCCCCCGACAGGGGGCGGCGCTTCGACGCCCAAAACGAGGCCTTTCCCGACAGGGGGGCGGTGCTCCGACAGGGAACAACACGCATCAAGCCCGGATGGCCCCCCCGATAGGGGGGCGGCGCTCCAACGCTCAGGGCAGTGCTCCGATATGAATCGGAGAATCAGGATGCCCGACGCTCCGCTCCGGGAGGCGGCACAGGCAATGGAAAAGGCGATATGCAACGGGAGCTCCACAACAGATGCGACGCTTCGATCAATTTCCGTTTGAAAACCCTCCCACCGTGGCATGAAATCAAAGACAACTCCGACAAGTGCAGGGTCAGGCGCTCAGATCAATTTCATGTTGGATCATATTGGGAAAGTTGATTTAAAAAATATCTTAGTGCCTGACCCTGAATAAGTAAATAAAGGGCTAAAGGGTGTAATATTAATAAATATGTGATATCTTAGTGCCTGACTGTGGAGCGAATTTTTTTAAATGAAAATTAAGTAATTAAAAAATAGTAAATCTGTATGTAATATTTTGTTTTGATTGAAAAATAGATTTTCTTTCTATAGATATAACTATAGATCTCTTAGAAAATAGATTTCACAGATTTATTTAACATTTGCATCTATAAAGATGATCTAGGGATTTATTAGAATTTACCTCTAGATCGATGATCTAGGGAAGAATAAATATCAGTAGATAATAAAAAATAATCCCCGCTCCCGCAAATCGACGTCGCAAGAGCTTTACCACAACGGATCGCTGTACCAATAGATTCCTAAGCGCGATGAGGATGATTTGAGGGGATAATTTGGAGAAGCTCAAGAAATAAGAGAGCTAAAGTGCTGATAACGTGTTATAAACTCCAAGAGATGATATCAATCTAAGATTAGAAGTAGCTATGACATAAGCCATGGCTCTCTATATATTCATTCTCATATTGAGGATTTAGGAGTCCAAGTGACTCCCCACTACAATTAGTGGGGAGTAATGGTGAGATGATGAGGGGAGGGAGGCCAAAGGCCTTCCTCAACTCACAACAAACTATTGATTATGATTTTACTTAAGGTGATATTGCAGCTGCCACCATATGATTGACCATTCAACTGAAGATCATGATGATTTATTTATATGATTTGGTTGCCTGTTTAGAGTGACCTGAGATGTGATGCTGGCATCACATGTACTGTCAGACTTGTAAAATCCTGAAAGTTGTCAGTTGTGCATCTTCTTCTGGCAGTTTCGACTCCTCTGACCCTTCTACTTCTGTTGACGAGTGTCTGCTTTGCTATGATCACCAAGCAAACACAATTATTTCGCTATCTATGATCTTGACCTACGTTTCCACTTTATGCATTTTTGTTCTATGTCTAATTATGTGCTACTGAATCAGTCTGACACCTTTCATTGCATGGGGTAATACATTGAAGCATCGATGAATTCATTCTTTATCATGTGTCTGTGTCCTTGCATCGTTTTCTAATACAGTGGTTGTTTCTTTGGCAGGCGTCAGGAAAACAAATATGTTAAATTTTTTGTGGAAGAATTGTCAAATGGTGAAGATGTCAACTACCTTAGCAGAAGCTCAGACGACGACTATGATAATCATGCACCAAGGAAAAAGAGCAAAAGAACAACGAGAATGAGTGCAGCTATAAAGCCGTGCTCAAATTCCAACCAAGGTTCTGTTGCTGAGGTCGTCATTTTTAACCTTTTGCAACTTTCTGTTGCAATCTATTAGTTGTACAATCAATTTGATGTCTTACATTAGCCGTATATACTACGAAGTTTATTTGTTGTTTTCGTTATTTAATCTGTATCTAAAGGTTACATCAGAAGATATTTGGTGGATGATATAGATGGTCAATTTTCTTTGCAGAAACTTGCGACAGGACAACCAGATAGAACAGAAAATAACACTCCCAAGTTGATAAATGCTCAACAGTATACCTTGCGTAGCATGTTATTGTCTTCCATTGTTGTCGCCTGGTCACCAACGTTACAGTCATCTGCAGGCGACCATTGTTGTATACTTGCTATTGGTGCAAAGTCTGGTAATATTTCTTTGTGGAGAATATCTGAACCTCAGTGCTACACTATTGAGCATGGCAGGGTTGCTGTTGTTCCTGCGCTGATTGGACTTCTCAAGTGTCATAATTCTTGGATAACTGCAATGAGTTGGGGAATAAGTGCTACCCGTTCCTCACAGTCACCGTTGGTCTTTGCTACAGGGAGTTGTGATGGAAGGTGAGCCCACAGAAAATCATCTGGAAATTCTCCTTTTGGATTCAATGTAGTGGAAAATTTGACTTATTTTGTAAAGCAACAGTGAAGCATTTATCCCTTTTTTGGGTTAGCAATATATGTCCTTTTTCTCTTTTAGTTTCATAATTTCATTTGAACTTAAGTATTTCTAGTAGTGAATAAGCACCACTTTACACCCGAGGTTTAGTGACATACTTTACTGTATGCGTGTGATGTCTTGATTGCCGGGAACTTTCCTATGCAATCATTAATGGTAGGCATGTTCAGTTTTGATGCATATCACTTCTCTGATCAATTGTTAATATAATGAGTACCTGAGATTTTAGTTTTGCTTTCATCTTGATGGTCTTTTAATCCATGCTCATCTTTAAGCCTGGATAAGATTGTGAATTGGGCCAAGTAGGATTGTGAATATGGGACAGGTTATTAAATAAATTAGTTGATTTTTTCTTTATAGAATATTTACCTGCAGTCATATCAGGAATTGGTTTTCCATTAACATCACTTCTGATGAAACTGATTTTCTGTTTATGATTGGTATGCAATCCATTCTTTTTGTCTTTCTGAAATTTTTGGAAGTTTTGCAACATACCTAACAATTTGTATTTGATCATCTATTTTCAGTGTCAAGATATGGTTGACAGACATGGAAGAATTATTTAGATGTACAGATGCTGATAATGCTCCATTGTCCTTATTAAGAGAGGTCCCTCCCTCCCTCCCTCACCCACACACCCACACACGCACGCACACAAAACTCCCCACAATACCCCCTCCCAAAAAAAACATGCTCGCGCATGCGCACCCACACATGCACACACACAAAACACCGGCTGGTATCTCAGCTGTCAGCATGGAAGATAGTTACTTGTGGTAAATTTAATAACATTCTTGAATTATCTCCTCAAAATAGGTCACATCTGTCACAATTGCCCCAGTTTCAACGATTTCATTGGTGGTGCCATTTCCATCCATTGAGAAGGTTGTTATTGCAATTGGGAGAGGATCTGGGTCATTGGAAGCATGTGTCTTTTATATATCTAGCAACGATCTTCAAAATATGGGTGTTTATGATATTCATAATCAAGTGGTAAGTTTGCTTTTGGACGTGACTATCAATTATGATATCATTATGGAACCTAAATTGTTTTTGAAATGACAATAGGTTACTGGTCTAGCTTGGGCTTTTGATGGTCGTTGTTTATACAGCTGCAGCCAGGTAAACCAATCAGTTTAGTGTTTTTACAATTTTATCTGTCCTCTCTCTCCCCCACTCTCTCCGGGCACTGGAGGGGTGTGCGTGCGCGCGCGTGCGTGCGCGTGCGTGCTTGTCTGTGGTGTGGTGTGTGTTGCAATAAAGTTTATGAGTGATAACGTTTGCATTCTATGTCCAAATCTTTTTGACATACTGTCTGTATTATAAGGCCGAGTTAGTCATGTTTCACATGGTCAATTGATGGTTTCTCATGGTCATATGTTCAAACCTCATCATTGGCAATTAGATACATTTTTGGATCGCGTTTTCCTGCTTTTTCCCGTCTCCAAGTTAATCATTTTTACTCTGAAGGTGTTTCTAGATGGCTTGAGTCATTTAGTTTAAGTTTTTGTTTAAAGTGGTGCTTTGGCACTATTCAGTACGTAACCTACTTGCTATTAGCAAGGTTGTGTGCTCCCTTGATGTGGTGGTGTTCTTCGATGATTCCGCATTCTGCAATATGGTGAAGACTTGCACATGTTGAAGCTGTTCAGTTCCATAAAGGAGCATGATACACTCGTCTTTGTTGCAGTGGTGTTCATTTTCATGTGCATGGTTGAAGTGATACAACACATTATATCTTGGAGTTGTCGGTGCTTGTTTACCTTAGTTGGTACTCCATCATCCTCACATGCTGCCTCCTGTTACCAGGGACTGTGCTAGGATTTTTAAACCAAAATGCTCTTCTGTACAGTATTTTGGTCAATTATCGGCCAAGGATAGTTTGGAGAGGGAATTCATTGAAAATAAAGGCTATGCATCTTGCTAAATTGAGTAGCTTTTCAGAAAAATATAAAAATATGTATTTCTCACGTCTAAATAACACCCAATATCCGGCTGTTATCTATTTTACCAACATAATTTTTATATGTTCTGGATTACATTTTGGATCCCAGTTTGGTTCTTTTTTTTCTTTTCTCTTCTTTCGGGGAAAAAATAAAAAGCAAATGAATAATCCGCCCTGATTAAGGCTCCTTCAAACTGCCAATTTCGACTTTCTAGCAAGATGGCA
Source organism: Scilla litardierei (assembly GCA_030789695.1). Taxonomy (NCBI): domain Eukaryota; kingdom Viridiplantae; phylum Streptophyta; class Magnoliopsida; order Asparagales; family Asparagaceae; genus Scilla; species Scilla litardierei. The sequence continues at coordinate 128,742,969 of CM061139.1, read as the reverse complement.
TGAGAAGGATATGCGAACAAAATTTAAAAAAGTAGGAAAAAGTACATAAGTGAAATTTAAATTATGTACTAAGATAAATATCTGGACAAGGAGGGGGCCACTCAAGGTTGTTATCAGAATCTAATTTTTTTTGTTTTTTTTGTTTTTTGTTTTGTTTTGTTTTTTTTTTTGGGGGGGGGGGTTACAGTAATGAACTTTATGATAGACTACTCTTGTTGGGGGGAGACAATGTTCCCATTCTTTTGACTCTGTGAAGGAACTACTATGACGTGGAGCCACTTGGAAGTTCAATATCTTATTTTTTTGTCTTTATAACCAGTAACTGTTCTTGTGGTTGCTTTCATCTGCCACTTTGGACTTGACTGTCTGCATTTTACAAGGCATGAAGCATAATTTCTTGATCAGTTGTAACATTACATCGACTAGCACGAATTAAGGCTAATTCTATTAAGCCTTGCATCATATATTAATTTTTGAAGGAATCAAAACCTTATCACTGTAGGACTGCCATTAATTTCTTGCAATAAGTGCTGCCATTTGATGAGGTATTCTTAAGAGGCAAAAATTGATTCCTGAACATCAAGTTTTCTTTTCGTCTTGGCAAACTGTTCTGAAGTTGGAATTTAGGCATTGATGATACTTTATTGAAACATTCACTTTTTCTGATAATAATAGGATAATTCTGTGCGCAGCTGGGTGTTGCGTGGGGACTCTCTTTGCGAAACTTCTTTCCCTTTGAAGTTTCCTGGACTTGAAAGTTCAACCGATGTATGACATAATGCTTCCAACAACCCCTCCTCTATTCTCTACACTCTGCCTTCTTCTCCTTGTCTTTTTGATGGACTTTAAAACTGATGATTGCAGCTATCCTCTGTATCGGATCTGTGCTTTGGCCTGGCACTATCCCCTGGAGAACTTGTGGTTGCAGTTGTAAGTCCCATTGCCATTACTTTGTTCTTGTGACTTAAGTGACATCACTTTTTCTGAAAGAACAAGTCTGATGTGAATTAGGTCAGTTTCTAGCATTAAACAGCTCATTTTAGACATGTATTTGTGGCATGTTTATTGCTGATATAGAAAACTTGAGCCTTCAAAAAGATATCTATATACTAATATGCAATCACACCGTTTATCACATCAGTTTATACCATTTTTTATTACGGGCATGTTATTATCAGTTACGATAACTTATCCATGCATTCATGCGTACAATGATGTGGAACAACTTTGTTCCTATGCTTAAATTTTGAATTCTAGATTTGGAGATCAAATTGCATTATATTTCAACAAAAAGTAGCCACACCAAACATGGAAGGTTCATCAGAAGGGATATTATATATGTCAATCATACAAAAGAGGGAGTTCGCCCACGGGCAAACTCCGACCAGGACAGATCGGTGGGTAGAGTGGTGGTGGATTTGGCCACCTCACCCTGTGGGCCCCAATGACCCCTCTCACAAATCCCCTTGCCCCCAAGACTGTTCCCACACTCACACCCACACTTTTCTCCCCTTTCACATTGGGCCGCACCCATAACAACACCCACTTCTGGGTGGGGCCCGCATCTTGTGAGGGGTGGGTGTTTTTTGGGTGCCTGCACGCTTTTTTCTTGTGGGTGGGTGGGTGGGGGGGGGGGGGGGATAACAAAGGGCATTTGATCATTTTGATCAGGTACAGATGGTTTTCCATTGGCAAATGAAAAAGTACAGAACAAACCAATGTGTTTTTCGACAAATGAGAGACCATTATGTCATCTGCACCTGATAAAAATGATCATGTGAAAATGAAAAAAATGATCAGGTTTAATCTGTTACCTATTAATCTTATATATGTATATATTTAGATTAATGGGTACCATGTGACAATTAAATATTTTTCCTTAGATGTAGCTGACGGGTCAGCCTATTACTTAGTGAATCAAAAAAAGCATATGGGTTGTATTTTATTTTCCTTTTACTTTATCTATTGAAAGGCTATCACATCAGCCTAATAACGTAGAGCCCGTAATTGCCACCTTATACCGATTAATTTCATATGTATGTATGTATGAGAGCAATTCTTAAGAACATTTCATGAACGATCCAAACCGTTCATCTTGATCTACTCACTCATACTTGCGTAACTAAAAAATCAAGTGATTTCTTGCTTGTTTGGATAGATTTGTGATCCACACTTAAAACTAACTGTTGGTCTTATACTATCAGATGCGTGAATTCACTGACATTTGATAGATATGCTCCTTCTCACTCCTAAAGTCTATTATGATTACTATTCTAATATATTGTTCAGATAGGAATTTCTTTAAAACCCATTCATGTAATGTGTCAAAAAAGCTAATAGAATATCATTAGATAATTTGGCCATGATGCTTATTTTCAGTGAGTAAAAAGCTCTTTGACATCATATTCAATGATTGTAAAAGATATTACAACGTATCCTTGTCCACTTCCAGATACTAATAGAACGATGCACAATACATGGTTGCATATCTAGGTTTATCATTTTCATCGACAGATATTTAATTGACAGTATTATATCCCTCTGTAGGTCACTAGTTGCTAATCTTGAAAAGTCTTGGAAAAAATCTTTGCTTGATGAGGTCCATGAGGATTGCATCGTACATTTGGTAAAAAAGGCTAAATAGTATTGGCACACTGGGACATCAGAGACCTATAAGACAACCTTGATTTCATCCCCTTATTTTCCCAAAGAATTTGTAGTTACCTGGCAATCTATGTATGGTTGTGATATTCATGTTGATGAAACTGGTTGCTTAATGAAAAAATGGGAAATGTTTTCAACACACATTGGACACCATATACGATATGATCTTTCTGACGCTTTTATGATACTTTTTAGATTCACATGGAAAGCTCTGAACACTGGTTTAATGTTTGAGAAACCTTTAATAAACATGTAGTTACTATTGAAGAAAGAACTTTTTAAGAACGAGTTACATAAAGAAAATACTTGAAAAAGAGGGAATTATAAAATTATTTTTGAATGAATATATACATATGAATAAGAGTAATATTTGATGTTTTCCCTATGTTTCTAAAGTTACGGGACTATTCTTCCTCTTTCTTATGCCTTTAACGTTCAATGCAAATTTCTATAACCAAGGTTTGAGGTCGCGGTTTCGTTCTTTCGGAAATTTAGGTTTCGGTTTTGGTTTAGCCTATTTCGGTGGGTTCGTAGTTTCGTTTCGTTTCGTTCGTTTTGATTTTTTTAATTAATTTATGTAATATAAGTTAATGTTATACATGAGTTAAAAATAATTAGGTCTGTGCGTTTTAATTAAAAATTGATGGCACACTTGTAAATAACTTATATTATATACTACATTTATTTAAGAATAATTAGGTCTATGCGTATTAAATTAATGTCAAACTTTTAAATAACTTATATCACATATATAATATTAATTATGTCTGTTCGTATTATATTGATGGCAACCCTTCTTCGAGTGGCAAGCAGAGGAGGAGGCGACGATCTTCTCTGCTTCGAGTGGCAAGCAGATGATCTTCTTCGGCGACGATCTTCTCCGGCGGTGAGGAAAGCATCCTCATCATCTTCTGTTTCTTCTTTTTTCATTTTTGATTTTTATATGTTGATTCTTAATTTTCTTAATTTTTTTCTATTTTTGTCTTCATCATTTTCTTCTTATGTTTTTTCTTCACTCCTTTTTCTTCATCTTCGGTTTCGACCGAAACTGGCTGAAATCGAGACCGAAACAATCGAAACTGACAGAAACCCAGGGTTTTGGCTGAAACCAAGACAAGGTAATCGTTTCGGTCTCGGTTGCCTCTGAAACCGAAACGAAACAACCGACACCCTAGCCGATATCTAAAACTATGTCTATAACAACTAGAGGAATTGCTATAACTAGGCTTAGTTGTAATTTACATTTTGAAGTAAATTGAACTGAGAATATGAGAGACATGTGTTTGCAGTATGAGAATGATGGGTATTATACGCCATATGAGACACCCCCTCACATGCCCTCTCACATAAAGGGGGCTAGTACAAGCCCGCATGGGCTTGTACTTGGTTGTACTTGCACCCTTTATGTGAGAGGGCATGTGAGGGGGTGTATCATATGGTGGATGATACCCCATTATTCTCTTGCAGTATACACATATACACGTTTCCTATGTTTTCTCTTGGCCATGTATAAGGTATACGTCTCATGTCACATATCCTACTCCTGTGTCCTGTCTTGATAGCTATGAGTAAAATAAGCAGTTCTTTCAGGTGAAATTAGATTGGGATTTTGGCCACTTATGCAAATTGATGTTGACCAATGTTTAATAGTGGATTTTCCCTCACATCTTGACTTGAAATTAGGTGATTATTATTTTTCTAAAAAACGATATTAAATAGTTTTCCAGGGGAATATGAGTTTTGAACTTACTTCCGAGCCAATATTTTTAATGCCTTGCACTCTGATTTTATGTTGATCAGTAAATACTGTGCAGTGTGCCTGTTGTGTCATGCAATAGCGAGTGATGAAGCTAACATGTGGTTTTCATAAATAAGAAATATCTTCTACTGAAAAGTAAAATGAATTCTTGAATGTGCAAATATTGTATTTGTTGCAGCTTCTAGTTATTGATGGGCAGTATGATGTAGTGTCTTTTGCATGATACCTGAATTCTTAGTATATGGGCCATCTGGGACTCATCTAGATTTGAATTGGGATATTTTTGGATTTTTCCAAAAGCTGATTCAGATAGCTTTTTAGGGTGGTTTAGATATCGGCCCCCCTATTTACTTTCAATCGAAAGAGAGTCATCCAAATCATGATATTTACGATTTGGTCCCAAAAATTTATCAAATTGCTTGAAAAGAACCATGTTCATGATTTTTTATCCAAAATTTAACCCTGTGACACTACTTAAGCTCTTTCATTTTGGGTTTCAAGTTTCAAATAGTGTTGATTTTGAGTTTTGGGTTAGGAAGGACGATGGATTTGGTTTGGAAAGAGATTTGGAAGGAGATTGAAGAAGAGAAAGTGAGGATGAAGGTGGGGTTGGGTTTAGAGTTTGTGGGATTGAGTGATGAGAAGAAGATGAAGTTATGGTTTTAAAGAAGGATTTCTTAAGGAATGAGAAGAGGGGATAGAATTAGGGTTTAGGCTTTTTGTTTTGGGAAAGGATTTCTCAAGGGATGAGAGGAGGAAGAAGGGGATGTAATATTATACTTTGGTTTTGGGAGAGAGTTTCTTGAGAAATGGGATGGAGGAAGGCAGTGCTAAGATTATGGTTTGGGAGAGTCTCTTGGGGGATGAAAGGGAGGAATGAGATGTGATTATGGTTAGGTTTTGCGCGAGTTTTCTCAAGGGATGAAGGGAAGGAATGGAGTGGGGTTGGATTATGTTTTTAATGAAGTAATCATGAATGTTTAAACCTCCCCCAATGTCCTACTAGGGAAGGATCAGTCGTGCCTCGTGATGAAGTTTTGAAAAGGAGAAATTTATGCTGATAGTGCTGGTAAACAATACAAAGAGCATGGTTATTCCATATTTTTTTGGGGCATGCTACATGTTTCCTTTTTCTCCATCGTTATCTGTCAGGGTCATCTCTTCTAATACTTAGTAAATATGTTATCTTTCCTTGATCTCTTTTTATTTCTACTTGGTACGAAGGTACTGGAACGTGAAAATTACTATCATGTTGCTTTCAAATAGCTAGTGTCAGCGTCACAGTGATTGAAATCAAATTTTCATTGGATGAGGTTTTTGCTTTTTATTTAATTCATGAAACTATGGAGCGATGCTCATAACATGAGCATGGCATCATGTTGTCACATTGAGTGCCGATTACTTTACTAAAGAGCTGGCTTGAATTATGAGTTACTTTTGAAGACATAATACATGGAAGATGCTTTTAGAAAATAAAGTCATAAGAAAATCATAGTAGAAAACGCTCATCAGTCATGAAGGCGGGTCTTTTGTGAAATTACATTAAGCTCAGAAAAAATAGATAGCGATTGCTAAAACCGATTGGGTTTTGAAATCATTGTCCCCTTCCAAATTGCCATTGACAGGAACAATGAACTGTCACATTGTCCTTATTGTAGAATGTTTCCATTTTAAGATGTATTTTGATTAATGGCTGTCCCGTCCTGCTTTTCGGAAACATGATTGTTCTTTCACATGTGATGCATGTCATGTTGTTTACCAATGAAAACATTATAGCAAATAGTAGATATGTACCAACATACTCGTGTAAATTTTTCCTTCAAGTACAAAGTCTGAATACAATATAAAAGATACAAATCTCTCAGGTATGCAAGAAAATACATATGGAAATATGCTCATGACCTTACACTCAGAAATCTGCGTCATGCGCATCAAACACAGACTCCTCGAAGACTGGGGTCTCCTCGTATTCATGTTCAGCACCTAACGATACAACAAAATGAAGAGCCGCTAGCAATTAGAGTAAATCACAAGAATTCTAGAATTTAGAATTAAAGCAGCGTATATGAGCATGACTGAAAGTAAAGCAGGAACTGGAAATAAGTGACTAAAGACATGCATGCAAAACAGTTTCAGTTTAAAGTTATGCTATCAATATTCTAGCAGTTATACCAAAACCAGATCGTGACTCATATTGAAGGTGCGTCCAGGCCGAGTCCATCCGACATAATGGTCGATCGTGAACGACCGGGTCGGAACAAGAACGAAAAGGGGACTCAGGATTTATTCGACATAATGGGTCTCGGTTGTGCGACCGGGTTGGAACAAAAACGGGAATGAGATCTTAACCAGAAGCATATGTTCTAGTCATCATTGAACTTACTAAATATGAGTTATCTTAAAACTCAGTGAGTCTTGTTATGCTAAGAATTATACAGTTTTAGTGTGGTGCTGTTCTAGAGATGGTTCTAATGTTGGGTGTTTATCAGTTCCATGCCAAAATTTGTGTAAACCATGCAACAACTGTGATACGAGCATGCATTATAAGAATGAGACAGTCTCTCAATATGGTCAGGGTCACATCACAATTAGGCAATATGGTTAGGGTGCTATGTGGTCCAAATGATTTCTAACAGTTTCACACATTATTACGTTAATAAGTCTAGTTCCAGGAATATGCCACTTGTAAGTTGACTTCAATAACCAACACATCTAGTAACAAGTCATGCACGAGAATAATACCAGTTTACGTCAAGATCACATGTCAACATAGTACAATCAACCATGCCGTCCTAATTTGATGGCAATTATCATTAACTATTCACGTACATGCAACATGAGACTTTGCAATTTAAAATGGGGATGGACAATCGATTTGATCTCTCGGAGAAGTCTTATCATCGATCGTATAAGGGTCTAATTCATATGTTTATGCTTTTGATGTCACCAGCCAACATTATCAAGCATGAGTTTTAGTATAAAATAACCATGTAGTAAGCCAAGCATGAATCTCAAATGTCCAACCAACAATAGGGCAAACGCCCGTAATTCAACCAACAATTGCCCATGGTCTCACAAAACTGGGCAAAAGCCTACGGGTCCAGTAAGCCAAAGGGCAAAACCCAACTCCAACACCAAGGGCAAAGCCCAAGTCCAACGCAAACATCTAACACCAAGGGTAAAGCCCAAGTCCAACACCAACACCCAACACTAAAAGCCCAACACCAAGTTCCGCACTAACACCCCACAATAAAACCAACATCTAAGTCCAACAAGTATAACCCAACACCCAACACCAAAGCCCAATACCCAACACCAAAGCCTGACTCTAACAAGTCCAACATCAACACTAACCACTAAGGCCATCACTTAAGTCCAGCACAAGCCACCACCAAGCCCAACACAAGCCAACACCCAACACCAACACCAAACTAGAACCCACAGTCATCCAAAGAACATGCCTATAGTAAGTGGCAAACCCCAGTTCAGCAACCCAAAGGCCAAGCAACCAAAGGCCCTGGGCAAGAAACCAGCACAAAACCCAGCAGGGAAAAACCCACGGAGCATAGCCGTGGAGCAGCAGCGAGGGGTGGCGGCGATGGTCACCGCCATGCCCCAAAAACCCAACGAAAACTATGCTCAGATTTACATCATCGCAGCATAAGAAATTAAATCTGAAATATCAGAATTAGAGCAAATTTACTGAAAACCGAAGTCGTCGAAGATCGCCAGAGCCCCAAGCCGTGTCACCGCGCCGTCGAGCGGATGCGGCTTGCTCACGGAGGGGAGGAGTGACCACTGAGAGGGAGATGAAGCCACTAACACCAAATCTAACGAGAAAACCAAAAGATCAAATTTTTTAGAAGTAAAATTGAAAGCTTGCGTGGAAACCCAACGACAGAGGAAGGGAATAAATAGAGCCTCAGAGGAATCGTGAGGGGAGAGAGAACACTTAGCTTTAATTGCGACAACACCGATTGGTGAGGAATCTACCGATATAAATTAATAGCGGTGAAAATCGGTTGGGAGGAGAGAGACAGGGATTGACGAGATTTGATGGCAGTGGGGGCGGCGACGTAATGGTCGGTGAAATTTTCCGTCGATGAGTCGTGTCGTGGTCGTGGAACGAAGGGAAAAGAGAGAGTCGAGGGTTCATGACTTTTGCCGAGCGAACAAGAGGCACACACATGAGGAGGCATGTGAGGGAGGGTGGGTTAAAAGAGAGTGATTGAGCTTGCGGTGAGCGGGCTTGGGCTCTGTGGGCTTTGGGTTTAAAAGAAAGAAATAGAAAAATAAACGGGCCGCAAGAAAAAGAAAGAAAAGAAAAAGAAAGGAGAGAAGAAGATGGATGTGTGTGGGGGTGGGAAAATTTTTTCCAGGAAAATCCGTAGTTACGGGAGGGGGATCCTTATCTTTAAAAATGAAGATTTCTTATATAATAGTTCCTTTCTTTCCATAGCTGTATCTGGTCGAGACGGTACAGTACTCAACGAGAGGAATGCAATGGGATTTCTGGCCATTACAATGGAATCTTGGAGATGAACCTTGATAATTTTAAGGATTGCCTTGGTTTTGAAGATGTGTTTTCATTGATAGTTTTAGACTTTAGAAGATGGGTTTGTATTAGTTTAAAGGATGTTTTTTGGTCAATGACCAACATGTACTAGAGAACGGGCATTGCCAAAAGTTTTGGTCAATGGGTTCAACAGAGTATACATCTTCACGCCAGTTCTAAAATTCAACGGAAACCGTAATCGTGAATCAAACATTTCCCTAATAAAGAGGAGGAATGCTCGTCAAAATTGCATCATGTCAGGTGTCACAATCTTAATCCAAACTGAACTAGGAGTTATCTGGTCTCGGGTGACGTTAAGTGAGTAGGTCGACCGTTGTGACCCTTTTTACCTGGCTCTTTTTGATCCAGGTTACCTGATCAAGTTATTTAAGTACTTTTATGAGCATACACACAAAAAACAACAAATGCCTGTGCATTGGATGGGTATGTGAAGAGTGCAATATTTATTTAAATAACTAATTGTCATAGATAATATATCTTAATACATTGCCAAGTACCCTAAAATGTCTGTGAATTTGTAGGTTTTCAAGACCCAGATTTATCCCACTGCTAAACATGTTTTGTTAGAAACGATTAAACTTATTTAGTTAATTCCAATTAGACTCAAAAATTAAGCCAAATTTAGTCTAATAAATTCCCATAAGATTTAGCAAAAGTTTATATCAATAAAATTAAATTTATTCAACAGCTAGGAGATTTTTTTGGGAAACTTTATAAATGTTGATTCCTATGCAAAATAATAACAGAACTATTAAATAGTAGTTTATTTACACCTTCCATGAAACTGTTATTTCCTAGTCAAATGGTGTTGATTCCATTCACATTATCTGTAACTACTCAATTCTAATATATGAAAGTTTTATTTAAATACTATATAAAAATATTTTTAGTAGAGATTATTCAGTTTCATATTTGTAATTAAAGTCTAGTTTGATTAGTTTTGCTTTTCTACAAAATTCTAATCAATCTTTCTTAAATTAGAAACTTTTAACGCATGACCTAAGACAATGTTATATAATTGTAACACTTTCTTATTTGATTAGTTCTCTTTTCTTAATAGAAACTCTAAAGCAATGGTGACACAATGTGGTACAAGAGAGGTATACCAAAATCCTCTAAATTCACAAGGATCTAATACAAAATGTGAGCTTGTACTTATTCTCTTCGTTTGTTACTATAAAAATAGCAAGGTTAGATTTTGTTTTCGTCACTTTTTTGTAGGGGTAGGAATGGATCAGTTTCGGGCTCGGGCTGGACTCATATAATCTTAAGTTGGGCCCATTTATTAATTGGACTTTATTTCTAAGCCAGGTATGATTTCAAAATTGACACGCCTGACGTGGGCTTTAACTGGGCCTATTTTTAAATAGTCAGTACATAAATTTTAACATTATACACACTTTTTTAATTTAACCATGTGAAGAATAGATGAAAAATAAGTGAAAAAGTCAATATTTATATTCATGATTGCCTAGAGCCCCTTTTCGATCAATATATACTCCCAACACGTCGATTATACAATTAGTAGCAAATCATACATTAGGCCAAAAATGTAAAATTGTTTGTTATTTTAATCAAACACATGATTTTTCTATTTTTATAATACTATGAAGATAGATAATTATTATTTGTCATTTATGATCACAATAAATACATTATATTATGATGTTCATTTTGCATTATGAATATATTATTAATATATATATATATTTTTTATTAGGAATATAGAATTTAAATATATTTGTCATAAAAACATCTCAAGTTTAACAATCAAATGTGTAGAAGCATGTGCATCGTTTGGGCTTTATTCGGGTCCATCGAGCCAAGTACCCTAAGCTCATACACGGCTTATTTATAAATTGGGCCTAAATCCTAAGCTTAAGTTCGCTCTAACGGGGCCAGGCTAAGTTGGACTCGAGCAGGGCTTAGCCCAATTCACAGCTTTACTTTTTGGTTCCCAGAATACCATTTTGGGTGAGTCGGTTTTTAGTTTCCAAAATACTATTTTGGGTTCGTTACTATCCTTCCGATATTGTCTGTATTGTTATGTATTTTTAAAAACTGCAATATGGAATTTATGTGTATCATATATTATTTTGGCGATATCTCTTACAACAGAAATCACGTTAAGTCAAAACAAAAAAAGTAGAAATTACGCTTAGGGAGAGATCCAAATTTATATCATTTAATAGGAATAATTTGAAAATTAGTGATTGTAGCATGGCTGCATGATTAAGTTTTATAAGATTATTCTAGGATTTGTTTACTTCTAATTAAACAAAGATACATGCCAAAGGAAAGCTCAATGATAACAAACAATCTTTGTATGATTATATTAACTTAATATATATTTTTATTAAGGTATATTAATTTATTATGAATTAATAATTGATTCGAAAAATAAGATCCAATTATTGTTAATAATATTTGTTGAGAATGATTAATCACTAATTAATTTTAAATTTATTAGGAAACCCACTTAATTGGAAATTCAGTATATAAAAATACCATTGAATTTATTTCTTACAAAATAGATGATTAACCTATTTTGGAAGTGTACCAAATTAACACATCTTTTTAGTTTATTGCCGAAATCCTTATTTGATTCTGGTTTTTGAGATTTACTACAAATTTTTTGATTAGGATTACTTAGCTAATTAACAATCCCGTGATTTGGACTACTCATCGTCGTTGTCATCTTGCCATTGACTTAATGCTAATGTAGGTTGTTGGAGATAGGCACAATGTCCAAAGTCGGACTAACATGTTCAGAAATTGTACGGATACCACCTATTCCCAAAATATATTGTTGTTGCTACTAATGCTATTATTAAAATTCCACACTTGCATCACATGTGCTAGTACATATATATATGTATGTAGAGAGCTTGACTAGGATATGCTTGAGAAGGTCAAACATGCCAATCCTATCATCCCAAATTTAACATACTAACTATTCAAAGTGAAATTTGTTTCTTTGGAAATGATTTTGATTACCAATAAATTTAAATTCAAATGATTTTGGTCCTTTTATCCATGCATCAAGCGTCAACAAATTAACAATGACAATTTTGAAATGTTGATTTTGTGCCATTTTATATGCGTCAAACTTGTCAAAATTATTTGAATATTAATTTAATTTGACTAGGATCCAATTAAGAGGTTCAACCGTTTCATTCCCATCACCCAAAATTTAGAAACTAACAAAATTGAACATATGATATGGTGGATGTGATCTAAATCATAACATTTAAACTAATAAATAATTATTCAAATGATTTTGATATGTTTTACCTCTTACATTTTGGTGCCTTCTCTTGCATTGGTAAAACATATCAGAGTCTTTTGAATTTTATTTATTGAGCTGTTTAAATGTGTTAGATCACATCCAACATAATATAATTACTCTTTGAATAATGACGACGACGACGGGTATCATATGAAATTTGAGTGGCTGTCATATGGTGGACCAGAAAAATCCGATTACATTTTTGGATGACATTTTGGATGACTGGTACCACTAAAGACATAGTTAGCCCAACGGTTTTTACTTTTTGATCTAAGAGTGGACAAAGTTCTATTATCATGCAATCATTAATTTTCCAACAACATATCAACAAGTAAAAAGGCTTAGGTTCACCAGGTTTTTTTGGTGTATTTGAGCTTTACAACATGAAGATCATAACAAATGATATCAATCATCCAAATAAATGTGATGAGTGGACATTTTGGGCTGACATATGACATCTTATATGGCATACGATACCCATTATGGACGCATGCATGGATATATGGGTTAGTTCTTTACACTTTTTTCATCACCGGTGAATGCTCAAATTTCAAGCACAACAACATTTGTTTGGAAAACAAAATGCTTAGATGCATATAGAACAAGTATTACAATTTGCAAATTTAATACACCGCCCTATTACAAAGAGGTTCTTGTTGGCTATTGTCAGGATGCCTTGTGGTTTGCGAGTCTTAATTGTTGTTTTTGTAACATTTATTTTTTCTGAAACAACATAATCTTTAAGCGGTGTGCGGGGCAGCAAAGTATGCTGATTTATTAGACATGTCAGGCACAGTTCAACAATTGAATTAACAATAATCCTATTCGAAAGTGACCCAACGCTAGCCTGCTGCACATCTGTGTGTTACATTGGTCAGAAGGGGAGGATGTGATACTGACATGTAATATAACGGGTTGTACTAATGGCTGTAGAATTGAGTGAGATCATGCGACTTATGTATTCGCTTTAGGGGGTTTTAATTAAATCTATCATTAAATCATTGAAGCTAATTGACGAAGTTATTTCCACATTCGAGCATCGTTAAACTACTATTTAAGTACTCTTTTGTTTTATGACATAGTTCAATCGTCAACATTGGAGTCTTTATGGAGCATGATCGAGAGTTAGAAAAGCTAGGAGAATTTGTACCATATCTTATGGTTTCTAAATCGTGAGATCGATTGTCTAGTTGATGTAGCACATGCGTAGGGAGTTCAACCATGATCAAGAGATGCCACAAGGTATCGAACTCCAGTTTATTAGGTGGACCAATCCTTTTTGGTCCTGCATTTAAGAGTCATGCAAACACAGAGTAGACCCTGCAAAATCCTATAGATCAAGAAAGAGTCTTATGGAAGTGATCACGTGGTAATATCTGCATGACATTCATCACTGAGACATAACATAATCTTAAGAGCAAATGAAGTTATTGCATTGTGTAAAATGCAACGGTCCCATCCCATGTAATACCCAATTTCGATTGGAATATGCTTTCTTTCTTTTTATGTATCATGCGTCAAAGACAATTGAATTCCATATGCAACCATTTTTATACTCTTGAATAATTTTTGAAGTTTGCTCCTTGGGTTTGACATGAGCTTGAACACCAACAACCAGCAAGGCAGCCAATTGGCCAAGTTTTATGGAAGACCATCTCTTGTATGTAATTAGCTAGGACTTTAGCTGTTGGCCATTTTGGGCGTACTCTGAGCGTCCATATGGAAGACCATCTCTTGTATGTAATTTTGAGCTTTTTGGGGATAATTGTGAATTACATATGAAGGGAAAATATTATGTTGCAGTAGCAACTGCAGCGAAACAAACAATGAAAAAAGGGGTCACTGTCAGATGTTATTACTGCAGGGGCCCCTACACGCTAGCCAAACTTGCACAGTTCGGTACAGTTGAAACAAATAGATAAATCCTACAACACAATTTTTTGAAGGCTTTGAACACCCCTAAATTGCTCAGCTGCATGTGACCACACCCGGGTTCACCTCCCTTGCAATTATGGACCACTAGCTATTTGGCATGTGTAACCAAGATAAGATTGCATAATTATTATTTTGGTGTTAATGCGAAAAAGTAACAACTCATTATGAAACTTATTATGTACCTATACACACGTATAATTTTTTATAGATAATTTGAAGACTGTTTTCAAGGATGGCAATTAGATGTTATATGATACAGAGTATTGGGCTATCATTAAGAAGTATGAATAGAGTATGCGTATGGCAAAAATACAAACGGTGCGATTGATACGTGAAAACACTATAAAAGGTAAGCTGAGAAACAAAGATATCCGAGCGCAGGTAGGCATGCTACTTAAAGATGATAAGACGAGAGAACATCGTTTAAGATGTTTTGATCCTATACGTCGATCTATTAATGCATATGTTAGAAAGATAAAACTTATTAATGTTGAGATCCAGAGAAAAAGACGTAGACTGAAGAAGCCATAAAAGGAAGTGATAAGAGGGGACATGGAAATATCTTAGTTTAATGGAAGAGAGAACTTTAGATCGTAATGTGTGAAAAACAAGTATCTAGCATCATAATCCGATGTAATTTTCAAAACTTGTTTGTGTTTATTTATTATTATTATTTATTTTCATTTTATTATTATTATTATTTCTTTTATTAGTATTATGCAATATTACTAATAATATTGTTATTATTATTTCTTTTTATTTGTTATTATTATATTATTATTTCTCTATTTCTATTGAGTCCATTAAGCAAACCCGAAATTTTTGGGACGAAGGCTATGATGATGATAATTATGAATTTGAAGACTGTTTTCATCAAGTGTGTAACTGTATAGGAGCCTAAAATATTTTTATTATCAAATGTAGATAGAAAGGTTAGTTCTAAGGGTGGCAATAAGCCACAACTTTGGTGATCTTATCCTAAGCCATTCCAAGATTTTAAGTTTGTCATTATATGTATACCTAATAGGCTACTGGAGGGGCTATGGTTTCTTGAAGTATTTGTTTCCTTTTTTGGGTCTTTATATGGATCCCTAAGGATGCAAACCTGATAAATATGTCATAATTAAATTCACTTAGTTTAGTCTAAATGATCTGTTTCTCCTTAAAATTAATTTATTTTCGATTATTTGTTTGTTTACGTCTAGGCTTAAGCAGCACCTTTGAGCAAGAAAAGCTTGTCATATCTATTTGATTTTAAAAGTCATGATATCTTGAGAAATAATTTGAATTAAACTATTCGAAATTTAAACATTTGATTGAATTTTCGATTTAGATTCTTAATTAAAACCTAGAACTCCTCCCCTTTAGTGGATCGTAAGAATTTGTAATGATCTTCAAGTGGACCTTAGAATCCAGACTGAATTGAACTTGTTCTTATTTTTGTTTGGTTGTGGGCATTTCCCCCATTTTTTGCATGGAAAAAATGAACAGTCGTTCTAAAAGAAGGCTGAGGGGACTTTTCAGTACCATATGACATGATTACTCATATGCCATATGGTGCCCATTATTCACACGTGCGCATACATACTCACTTTTTTCTGTAGATATCCATCGTTATTGGCAAGATCATATCTTTATAAGATATTCTGAGACCCTTCTGCAGTGAAATTTTATGTTCAAATTAAATAGTAAGAAAAGAAAACTTTATCTTAGTGTAAAGAATGGTGTAATTTGTTCACTGTATAATTAGGGTTAGTGCAAATTGGTTTTGTAATACACATAAAAGCAAAAGGTCATAGTAACATATTGAGTGTTTATGGTTAAATAAAAGGGGTTAACATGATTTTCTCACACTAAGTTTCAGTGTTTTAGACATAGATTATATATATTTCTCCTTTTTGTCTGAATTAGGGTATTTCCTTTTTTTAGAATTGAAAAGTGGTACTTGTGTTTGCCTTTTTAGATTTGTATACATACCATAGTTTTAAACCAATAAGTAAATTCAAAGTTTTAAAACGTGAAGGCGTGACGTGAGGCGTTTTTTCGACCCGTGACGCGAGGCGTAAGCCTTCAGCGTGTTGTGAGGCGTAACACTTTATTGCAACATAATTAAATTTATTCATTGTTTCTGGAATTAAACATTATTAGCATCTCTCTCTCACTCCTACACTCTCTTTATTCACCCTTTCCAACATCACAAAAAACAATGAATCTCTCTATCTCTCTCGCGGTCACTTTCTCAATCTCTCTCATTCTCACAATAGAAACGAAAAAAACGCAGAAGAAACGATAAAAAAATGAAGAAGGAACGAAAAAAGCGACGAAAAAACGCAGAAGAAAAGAAAAAAGCGACGAAAAAAACCCAGTGAACACCGGCGAGGGGCAGGGGGAGCGAAGAAGAAGGAACGAAGAAGGAAGAACGAAAAAAGAACGAAGAAGAAGGAAGAAAAAAGAGAACGAAGAAGGAAGAAGAATAACCTGGGTCGACGACTCAAGGTGGCGGCGAGTCCAGCTCCTCTTTCTTCTCTCTTTCTCTCTCTCTCTCTTTTAGCCTTTATACCCTGGGAATTTTAAAAAAATTGCAAAAACTAACCTGTTTCAAGGCGTGAAACTCCAACGCCTCAAGGCATACGCCTCCGACCTGAGGCGTACGCCTCCGACCTGAGGCGTACACATTTTCACGCCTTCGACGGGTGACCGCCTCCTCCTTCGCGCCTCAGGGCGCTGGAGGCGCGCCTCGCCCTGAGGCGCGCCTTGAGGCGTACGCCTTTACAGCCTTTAAAAACTTTGAGTAAATTTAAAATTTTAATAAAAAGACTTAAGAATGCAAATGGGGTTATACATAAAAGAAGCAGTGATGGGAAAGCAACAGAATCTTCAAGGACTTGCTTTTTAGATAGAGTTGGAGGCACACTTTCTTTGGTTTCATAATCTTGATTTCTTATTTTTAAAGGGCCAGTGTTCCTATTTCCATAAGGTGATTAATCCCATGAAATGCCAACGGGCAGAGGAGTTGTATCATCTCTCGTGACCGCATCGTGGACGTTGTGTTTCCCCATAACAGTAAAATAATTAGGAAGCTGTCGGCTTCCCACACTTGGGAATCCGGCTACATTTTCCCTTCCACTCGATATAGTGAGGATGCCTAAATACCCCTCCCCCCACCCAAAAAAAATATATTCCTGGACAAATATGACTACCAACATTTTCCAGCTTATGTTTCTCCCTATGGGAACACGAACACACACCTGCCATCCTACCCCAAATATGGAAATAGATGGTGGTGCCAAATTCAAAATTGCCTTGATTGACGCATACAAGACACCAGGTTAAGCCGATCAAAATAAATTGCATCAGAGGACAATGAGAGAAAATCAGAAGAGCATGATATGCCATTATGATTATGAATGATGTTGAGAAAAGAAAGTTCCATGGAAAGTAACTATAGTCCAAATTTATCTTTGGTGAACCACGAGGACAATGCAACATGATTTTCACTAGATTCTTGCGCACACGCAAACGTAGATGCAACTTATTATTATTAATTTAAAAAGATTCAATGCAGTTTTGTGGTTCCGAAGGGTTTATATGCATAATGCACGTTAGGGGGATAATATAGACTCTGCTTGTCTTTTCCATGTGGGACCCAATTGACACGTTGCTTCTTGTATCAAACATATTAAACACGAGATCTGGTGGCAGTGAAAAAAAGGTTTAGCATGCAAAGCTTCTCACATTACATGGAGAAGATGAAGCACAAAAAAGGGCCGAGGAGAGTTCATTATGGTGCAATTATTTGGTTTGCCCATGCATGACTGCTAGTTAGACAATTAAATTATTTGCTATAAATGACGATGATAAAAAGGAAAGTGCATTGAGGAGGGTCAGTAGGGTCAAACATTTGGGCCAAAGCTTCCCTTTAAGAAGACAAAAACGGCAACCACGAAAAGGAAAATCACTGTCCAATTCAACCCCTCGTAGGGCTAACATTGAGTAATTGAAAAATAATGCTATAATCATGGGTTAAGTAATAGATTTCATGCATGCACATTTATGTTAATTTCACAAAGTCAAATATTTACATAATTAAGGGCTAACAGTATCATATATTCTGTTATAGGTTCGCAGTTTGGATTCTGGGCTTTTGAATCCAATGTATCAGGCCAGGTGATTGTCAATCTGAGTAAATTAATTAATGAAAGATCATCCAGTAGAATTCTGAATGGCTCATTTTACAAATGCTTCTTGTAAATTTCTAATGCCAGTTTCCATGAAAACATGTAGGACCCAGAAAGCAGCGGTTGAATTCTACTGGAGCTGTGAGCAGTCACAGGAAGTTCATTCAGACAACCATTTGGAAGAGGATATTGGGACATGCTGTCCTTTATCTGGGACAGGGTCGGTATTCTGGGAATCCACCATTTTATGGTGTCTTAAGCATTATGACAGTGGAGACATGCCACTTGTCGTGTGGGACGTCTTAATGGCATTGCTTTCCTTCTGGAAAACTGATCCTACTTTTGTGGAAACTATACTCGTTAAGTGGATGTCAAGTTGGTTTTTGGACTACCAATCCAGTGTTTCAGTTGCAGACATCTTGTTTCATGTGCAAAGTATGCTGTCAAAAATGAGCACTCGCAAATTGCATCTTCTTAATATCATTTGTAGAAGATTGATTTTGTGTGAGAATAAGCCTGGCATTCATCATGTAGAGGTGCACAAGTTGGAAGGCGAAGAAAAAAAGCTAGATTTATGGAACAAATTACTCAGCAATAGCGAAAGAGAACTTCAAGAGAGACTTGTATCGTTTACTTTTAAAACTGTTCTCAGACGTTCATCCTGTTCAACTGCAGTTCCCGCAATTAATAGAAGTTGGAACCCACTTGGAGTGGCACAGATGCAAAAATGGGTAGCCACCAACCATGCACTTGTCCACGATCAGCTCAAACAACTTGGATCAAAAGTTGGAGAACTTGAGAGCAGGTATTGCCTCATCGAATTCTTCAGAGTGTTCTTGTTTACCGGATTTGGTTTTTTCATATAATAAAGTATTAATTAGTCTATATTACATGATAGCTACTTCCCATTGTTGATTATTATAAATCTAAAGGAAAAAACTGAGTAAATTCAATACATGTTTCCCTTTGTTGTACATTTGTAAAAAGTGAATATGGCATCTTTTCAAGCTTATCACACATGATTTGCTTCTACATTGCAACCTATAAGGTGTGCGCTACTCTCTTCTGCTAGTGTTCACAGTTCTAATATGTCTAAATTCATGTAACTGCCATGAACTTGCATCATTTTATCACGAAACTGTCTGAAAGTGGCTGGAAAGTGGAAACTAATGTGAACTCTTGAATTTTTAGAAAAACATTAGCAATAACCATTAGATTATTGTATTTCCCCTTGGATTTCACCAAACTTGCAATAAATTTTTACCACTTCCCAGCGAAGTACCATGAACACATAGCATTATTACAAGAGAGACTTCAGCTTTTTTTTTTTTTTTGGGGGGGGGGGAGGGGGGTTTGAAAATTAGAGAGATGTATAATAAAGCAAGAAGAAGGTAGAGAGAGTAGGGTTGAGAGAAGTTTGAGGGAAACTAGGCGGAGAGAAATGGGTTAGAGAGAGTAGGTTGAAAAAGCAAGAGAGGCATTGGAGAATCTATAGAAAGAAAGATACTAAAGTAAATGTGTTAGAAAGAGAAATGTGCAACTTGAAAGCAGTTTAGGGAAGGCTTGGGGCTTGGGAGCACGGATAAGGGTACGTTATGATACAGACAAACGATACACAAAATTTTGAAAAACGTGATAGTGGTTGGGCTATGAAGCATAACAGGTAACCATGACAAGTAGCACATGAATTGAGGTGCTTCATAATTGGACAGAACACTTCGTTAAAAGCTACATATTCCTTTTGATGATTGCGTGTAGCGACAAGTCATGTTTTATTTCTTATTTCTTTAACCCATGGAGTTCCTTACTTTTTTTTAATTGAAAAGCCAATTGTAACCACCAATCTTTCACTTTTGGAGATGCGATTCGCTCTCATGGTTGATTCTTTGGGGAAAAAAAATTCATCTCTTCCTACATGACAACCACCTACCATGCAACTTCCTAACCGGTGATGGTATTCAAATAACTGGACGGTTTAGTAAGTCTTTGCCACTCTCAATGCATAAGCTATGCATAAGCGGTCAGATATGCATAACCGTATCTCTGAGGTAACCTGGTATGCCACCTCTCTTGGCTGGTATTGATATTATATTGTTACTCACACTTCATCATCATTATGAGACTCATGCCTTTCCATTTGATTGGTCTGAATTGGAATGAGAACCTAGTTTTTCTTTGAATTTGCTTCAAACTCCACAAGCTTGCTATACCCTTCTTCCACTAAAGAGATATCAGAGTCCTTTAGATGAATTATGTATTTCTCATCAAAAGTGACATCTCTGCCGTTGACCAATTTGGGCATACGATTTGTAGTCTAAATTCAATATATTTTCACCCCTAAAGCATAACCAATAAAAATACAGTTGTTAGCCCTTGGGTTAAGGTTTTTATCATTGACGTGATAATATGTCAGGCATCTAAATACTTCCAAAATAGAGTAATCGACAGGTTTGCTTAATCATATATTGATAGGGGTTTTCAATTGAGTATAATGGCTAGAGATTGATTCACCAGATACCTAAGTTATGAATACGGTCTCAGCACAGAAGTTCTTGGACAAACCGGTACTTGTTGAATGCATGCTATCCAACAAGGTTCTGTCCATCCGTTCTACTACTGCATTTTATAACCTAACTAACATGAAACAATGTCGTTTCGAAGGTCATTTCAAGATTACAATAAATACCATATTCCAAAATTGTTCAGTTTGCAGCTTTTTTTTCTTCCCTTCATCTTTTTACCAGGTGTGCTCTTTTATTATGTAGGATCCATTTGATATGTGAATACGAAGAGGAGGAGAGCTGCAGCTATTGTTCTGCGCCGGTCCCCTTTGAATCAGCAGGGGCTGCTAGGTGCAAAGGTATCAAGCATCAGAATGGATCAGCGGAAACCCACGAGCTTCAACGTTGTGCAGTTTCCATGCGGATTGCCTCCATTACTTCGCCGATGTGGTTTTGCGTCTGCTGCAAGAGGCAGGTTGCACACTTGCTGCCATCATCATTCTTTACAATGCCCGAGTCTCCTTTAGATGTATATGATGAGAGCGAGTCATTTTCTTTGCAAGATAGATCAAAACCATGGTGTCCGTTCTGCGGGATATTGTTGCAGAGATTTTTGCCGGAATTTTTGCTCTCAGCATCACCTGTATAACATGACAAGGACATCATTCATAATGAGTAAATTAACGTGGCCAATGTTTTTAGTTTATCGACTTGCATTTGTTGAACTGCTGCAGTAATGATGGGTACTGTTTATGATGTCGTCTTTTGCCTAATTCTCTTTTTGTTTGCCAGCCCTATCCACGGGGTGTTTTAGAAATACATTCTAAAAACTGGCATTTACCATTGAATAATGCTAAGAGATTAATGTAGAGCAGGTGGCACATGATCCAATGTATCAGGTGCAAGACACAAAAAGGTGAGATCCAGCAAATACTGGATTTGTACTTCCCACCTTTTTTGTGTCTTGCCACTTGATCCATTGGATCAGATGGCGGCTTTTCTACATTAAATTCTAATGCTAATCATGCTAATTGAATCCTAGTTTGGCAGACCTTGGGTCCCGACTGGCTGAAGCAACCCAGTAACAAGAAGAAACAAATCAACAACCGACTTTTCGATCACCGTAAATCTCCAGAAACGATGCAACAATATTGTTCCAGTTAAATTGCCGGTCAAATACGGAAAAAATAGAGAATGGTAAACAATCCGTGCTTTTACTGCTTTCTATGAGATAAAATTCTCCCTCAGTACAGCAGCTGATACGGAGACTGAAGCTATTAGCTAATTTGGACACTACATATCTGCATTAGATTTAAAATATCTACGTTTCACCTGCTAAAGAGTCTCCATCACCAATAAAAATTAATCAGTAAAAAAAGATGAGTCATGGCAAAGATACAAGAAGAACATCCTCATGTTGCTTCGACAGAGGTGTTACCATGTAATGTAAGCAAATGGTGGTGAATTAACAATACATACACCCCCGCGACATTCTCATGTTCACGGTGGTGAATTGACATGAGAGAACACTAAGCTTACAATGTGACTAAAAATTTGTCATTGGATTTTACTTTTGTTGTCAAGAAACACCAGAGAGTAACATCTTTCTGGCTGTGAGATGACTGTAAAAATAACCTCTGGTAACTGATGATTCGGTGAATATGCTCTCGGATGTGGTCATCTATGAGTGTTTGATCCAGATCTCACTTCCCCTGCATGGCCATTACCCATTAGATGATAATAGATGATCTGCAATTGTGGCTACCAAAGTTTGTGAAACATCTAAAATGTATAATACCTCATAAATCAGATACAAAAAACAAATGTGGAGGCAAAATGGGGAAAAGTTGCTGAATCCTTCCTTTTTGCATATCTACAGTTTAGCCCTGCAAGTAATAAGAAACAAAAATAAAGCTGGAATTCCTTGTCTCTTAAAAATAAAGGTAGTAGACCACGAGAAATTTTGGTGCCGTTGAAAATTGAAACAACGTGCTACCGAAAAAGAAACATAGCATGAAAAAACCATGGCAAAGTGTTCAAAACTGGTAGTGTTGCGAACCGTTACTAAAGAGCTATCATCTTTTTTTAATGATTAGGGGCAGCGGGTCTCCATTTTTCTTATATTGCACACAGAACATTAATTGGCAAAAATCCAACAGCACGAGATTGAACATAAGACCATCAAGCGGCTGGGATGGAAAAAGATCAAAACCAGTATCTACATGCGAGAGTTAATTTCAAATAGACAAATTTTCATTTCAGAGAATATTTATATTCTTTCACCAATCTATCACCCGAAACGAAAACATAGCACACAAATATGATGTTAAAAATTATATAAAGGATAGTACACTGGCATAGACCTGTCAACATAGATATATATACATCCTTCAACCCCAGCCCAACAGGAAGTTGCAAGATATTATCTCATTCCACTGGATCCAAAATCTTTTTGTTGTGGATATGCCCCTACCAAGCCAAACACAATCTATCAAAAATCACCAGCCAAGCGAAGCCTCTAGGTATCCTTGGGATGAAATTAAACCCTACAGAGTAGAGATAAGACCCAAATCCCTTCAACAGCTGTCTTTGAATCTTACAGCTCTAACAGATGGTTCAACCCCTTGTATCATCAAGCCAAAAGCGTGCTCAAGTGGGTCCAATTGAAATTAATGTCGAACAAAGCATGTACATAAAGTTCGCTTTTTTGCTTGGCAGTATCTGGTGCCTTGATCTGTGTCAACGACCAAACTGGCTACCAACTCCAAAGCCTTTATACTCCCATGTGTCAACATGCCTTTATACTCCCATGTGTCAACATGAAACTCAGCTCACAAGGAGGCACTCAATTTGAAAGCATCGACCATGATATAGAGAATTGCCAATGATGTTTGCATATTTCCCATATGATATCAATGACAATAGTGTCAATGGTGAAATGAATGTAGCCTAGACTTATCCGCATATCAAGAATATTTGATGCCTTGTCTCCCAATTGTGCATGGAGAATTAAATTTTGTATAATGCCCAGAGACACGCTGAGAGACGACTGGTGGAAATATGATGCAGGTATGACGGGAGCATGCCTAATAATGTCTTTGTAATGCAAACACAGATTTTTGGGCTACCAACCAACCTCGGATTGCCAATACTTGTGGAAGCAAGTGATAGACTTGAGGTGCGGCGGCCAACCAGTGGCAGATCTGTAATTTCTCGGCACATGGGTAAAACTGTAATTTTAAGGGTCCAGGGACAGGAACATGGACAGTTCTATAATTTTAGGCTAAAAATCGTACGTCATATGTATTTCCGTAATTTGGGGGTGATGGCCCATTATGAGCTTTATTATAAATAAAGGGGAGGAGATTAGAAGGGGTTATGTTGAGTTTGGTGAAGAATTGATTGAGAATGAGTAGATCCTTCATATCTTGGGAGAGCTAGACTTTTCTATCAAATCAAAAGCTAGGATAGCGGTTGTCCTCTCAAAAGAGTCCATCTAACTTTGTATTTCCATTTTGGCAAAAAGAGTCCATCTAACTTTGTATTTCGAAGGAGTCCATTTTATTATCAATAAAAATATCATCTTTCCCCCAAAATCCACTCTCTTTGCCATAAAAGTCTCATCGTTGTTATAAAAATCCAATATTTCCACCAAAAATCATATTTTTATCCCTAAAATCCCTAGCGTGTCATATCAAAATGGTATCAGAGCATCGATCTTGGATGGAATCAATGACTGTGAAAAAATTGATGCGTGGGAGGAACGATGGAAAGCCAAATTGGAGTTGAAAACCACAATGAAGCAACACTTTTAGGAGACGAGCCGCCAACTATCAGATAAAATTTCAGAGATCTTTCGTCAACAAACCCACCTGAATCTAGATCTGAAGAAAGACGAAGCCAACGACGAAGATCTAGGGCTAAGAGCGATGCATTTGACAAAAGAACAAGGAGAATGATGTCACCTTGGACGAGGATCTTCAACAAATCGGTGATACATCCTGCGAGAGGGGCTTAAACCATGCATCATGCGAGAGGGGCCCAAACCCTCCCAAACAATCTTGGGGGAAGCGGACGAGGCTAAAGGACCAATGGAGGAGCACCGACGAACCCCCATGAGAAAGGTGGCACTTGGGCGTGCCGCCAGGAGGCCTCCGCCCAAGCCGAGCCCACCGATGAGCATGTTGCCCAGCAACCCACAGCCCCTGGGCGAGAGCTGTCCCAAGGCCCGACAATCCCCGTGGGATTTATAAAAGGGCCCGCGGACCGTGGTTGACGGACTGAGCCCATCCTGGGCCTCAACGATAATACTTCGGGCACAATGGACCTCCAGGCGGGCTTGACGATCGTCATGGCATCAATCAGGGCTTTGCAAATGACGGTGAAGACTTTGGGCGGCCCTACGACAGCAGGGAGACACAAGGCTTCGACGGAGCCAACGAAGGCTCGCATAAAGATGGCGGCCCGTTTGAGAGCAGCGACGAGGGTAGTGGTGGGATTCCAAGGTTTGATCCAGGAAGAGACGAGCACCTGCACTCGAAGTAACGTGACCCATGGACCTCATGCATCAACTTAAGGACACGTTGGTTCTTTGGAGCGAAGTAATGCTAGACGTGGGGTGCCGTGACCAACCAATGGCATATCTATATTTTCTGGGCACATGGAAAAACTGTAATTTTAGGGATCCAAGGACAGATTTGTAATTTTAGGCTGAAAACCTAGGTTATGAGTATTTTTGTAATTTGAGGGGAGCATCCCATTAAATGTTTTATTATAAATAACAGGGAGGATATTAGAAGGGGTTATGTTTAGTTTGGTGAATAATTGATTGGGAATATACATATATCATTTATATCTTGGGTGAGTTGGGCTTTTCTCTCGAATCAAAAGTTAGGAGAGCGATCCTTCGCTCGAAAGAGGCCACCTATGTTTGTATTTTCATTTTATTATCAATAAAAATATCGCTTTTCCCTAAAATCCACTCTTTAAGCCTTAAAATCCACTCTTTAAGCCTTAAAATCCACTTTTGCCATAAAAATCTAATCTTTCCACCAAAAAACATATTTTTATCCCTAAAATTCCTACCAAGTCGTTTCAGTAAGGTTTGAACTCTTGGCCAATAATATGTATCGCTTTTATCGTATCAGATTTTAAGCCTATCGACACGATCCATACATGATTGACCGATACCATAGACACTAACTAATAATTAATATAAAAGGTTCATGGTTTGAATTACCAAAAGTTAAAATTATATTATATTTCATTTTATCATTGAAAAAATCTCATTGCACACTCAAAATCAAGGTGTTAAAAAATTGGTTAATACCTAACGCATCGGCAATTTTGCATCGGATTTGTTAGCGGGATAAAAATAGACCTATCTTTATTGGCACAAGTTGAAATTTGATAAGATCGGGATGAGAATTGAAGAGAAATTTAGGGTTTTTTAGTGAATTGGGGGAAATATGTTTTTATTATATCTCAAAGGAAAATATCAAGATATATGACCTCTTTCGAGAGGAAGCCTCTTCTAGCTTTTAATTCGAGTGAAAATCTATCAACATCCTAGCGATTCTTCTTCACAAAATTCAGCATCCTCTAACCCTAGCCGTCACCTAATTATAACCGTCGTCGTAGTCTAGATTTACAGCAATCGGTGTTCTAAATATCTGTCCGATATCCGATATATCGGCCGCAATATCGGTTTTATCACTAGGCCGATACGATATGGGCTTATATATTGGAGTTTCCGATATTTGGGAAAATATCTCCGCAATATCGGGCTGCGGCCGATATTGCGGCCGATATATCCCTTTGAAATATCGGCCGCAATTCATAGTTTTTTAAAAACAAAGTTATCGGGTCGGTCCACTAAAAAGTGGATCCGACCGGATTCACCTGACCCAATCATTTACTTAAACGACGATAGGCATCAGGATTTTTGTGAGATAATTGCTGCTTTGCCCTAATTCTAATCACACTGATCCGCTCCTCTCGACGCTCCGCTCATTACACCGCTCCGCTTAGCCCCGTCCGGTGAAAATTTCCAACGACCATCGATTGAGCTACGTCTGGCATTCAATCTTTGCAAGGAAGTGTTTTCTGATCATGTTGAGTAGTTAAGCCCTTTTTTCAGTTTTACATTTTTTCGGTTTTTAATTTTTTTCCCTTACAGTATTGGTTTTTTCCATCGATCGAGCTTTTGACATCCGACTTTCGATCTTTGCAAGGAATTTTTCGATCAAGATTAGTACTTACTACATAGTATTCTTTACCTTATTTATTTATTTATTTTCATTTTTTTCAATTAAAGCACAATGCTAATGAGCTCCCCTACTTATATGCACCAATTAAACAATGAGCTACACAAAGGTAAATACTCATAATACCAAAAAAATATCATGGTGACATATAATAGGCATGGATTACATAGACCAATTGTAAAAGACAAAATCATGCAAACATGAATGGTTTATACAATCACATAAATCTCTCCCCATATGCATATGTATATAAGTCTCACCTATATGGTTACATAATGCATATAACTCTCCCCCATGACATCGTCAAAAAGGTGGACATCAAAAATATCCCCCTTTGTCATCTTAACTAAGATGTGACAATATGCAAGAAATAAAGAGATGTATGATACCAAATTGAAAATTTTAGTGGGTATCAATTCACTATCACATGCTCCCCCTAGATCATAGAAATGGTCAACGTTTGACTTCTAGGATCTAATACCAATTATAAAGAAGGAAATTAACAATCTCTAACAATTGAGGTAAATACCAATTGTAGAAAAAGAATATTGGAAATTAATCCTCTTTACAAATTGATAAACAAATAATGGAGCCATGTGCCTAAAGTGCATCAAACCAATAGATATAAACAAATCAAGCTTCAAAGATACACAGAGATATTGCCAAGACAAATAAAACATGAAACATATTGGCAATAAACAAGAGGTTTGGTTTGAGACCAAAAATAACCAATTGTAAATAATGATCTCAAACAACCCCGAAATGAGAGTTAAAATATGTCTTAAAATATATAACATATTAACTCCCCTATTGACATACACATGGATCAAAAATGCATGTATGTTAATATAACCCCCCAATGTCCCCATTTTCATGAAAAAAGTTTGAAAGCATTTTCAAAATCATGAAACACACTCAAACAATGGGTATGCTAAATAAACATTTAAGCACAATACCCATGCAATATACATATGTGTGAGAAACCTAAACATTAGGTAACCAAACCCAAGAGGAGTTTGATTTCCTAACGTAATCACACGAGGTGATCACATCCCTAACTATCCCTCTCTTGCACACTAACCTTAGTGGGAATCCATAATCTCAAAGAATTCCTAGGCAAGGGTTTTGCCTTTGCAAGAGGGATGGATGTGGCATGCTTAGGTGTAGAAATGAATTTCTTGGCATGCAAAGAATGAGAATTTTGCTTCTTAGCAAAAAGTGAAGATTATTCATTCTTCCGCATTACCTCGTGATCTACATGCTTCTTGTTGGTGTTATTGTTGTACAAGAAAGCATGGTGATTATTATTAGGTGCTTTAGCAATATTTCTTGTATTTGCACCATAAGAGGAATTAGAGGTGTGTTTAGGTACCACATTTTGAATATAACCCAAACCTCCTCTATGATTTGCCGGATGTTGTTTCTCAAGCAAATCATGGAGTGAATCCCTAGAATACACAAAGCTTATGAGCTTACGAGATTCCTCTTCACATTTCAACGTAAGTTGTTGAATGTGAGTATCTAAGCTAAGGTTTTGAGCAACAAGATTTTCATTTGTAAGGCTCAATTCCTTAATTTGAGAGAGAAGTGAGTTTCTCTCAAAAGTTTCACAATCATGCATTTCATCATGAGTTACACTAGCAATATCTAGTTCATGCAATCTACTCTTAGAAATCCTATATTTTGCTTTTAATCTGTTGTAAGAGTTGATGCACTTACTAGCCTTTTCGGAGCCAAGTCGAAGTTATTCTTGAGCTCCTCGTATGAGATCTTTTCTTCCTCGATCTCATCATCATCATCCTTGCTAGAGCTTGATGATGACTTCTCCTCCATAGCCATGAGGCACGATGTCTTATAGGAATTGTAAGAGTTGAGCCAAGCTTCCAACTCATCTTCATTTAATCCGGAGGGGATTGGTGTAGGAACATCAATGGCTACAAAGCACGCGTGAGCATCCTCCTTTGCATCCTCCTCTTCGTTACATGATGTGTCCTCACTCGAATCATCAAAGGTCTCGACAAGTCCATTCTTGTCATTTTTGGACTTGGATCTTCCTTTCCAATGATTCTTTCATTTACCCTTGTAAGTTTCTTTGTTGGGTTTGGAAGGGCATTCGGTAGACAAGTGACCTTTTTCACTGCAAGTGTAACAAGTAGGAACCTTGTTAGAATTGGAGGCAAACTTTGACAAAGACTTACCTTGCTTGCACTTGAGGAATGCCTTGAATTGTTCGGCAAGATCCTCAATTTCTTCTCCACTTGCATCATCTAGCTCATCTTCTTCACTAGGAGCTTCTCGATGGAATTTCTTCCTTCATTTAATTGGCTCCTCCTTGGCATGTAATGCAACCCCCTTTTGCTTCTCCAGCTTCTCGGGCTTTGATGGTTGAATCTCCTTCTTGTGTTGAAGCTTCACTTCATACGCCATGAGATTACCAATGCACTCCTCAACGGTGTATTTGGATGTGTCATAATACTCCAAAATTCTGTTGGCCTTTGACTCCCAACGAGGTGTGAGAGAGTCAAGGATCTTCTCTACACGATCCGCTTGGGAAATCGTCTTCCCGAGTCCCTCCAAAGCGTTCACGATATCAGTGAACCTTGTGAACATCTCTGAAATGCTTTCGCCTTCCTGCATCTTAAACATTTCATATTTAGATCTAAACACATTTTGTTTAGATTTCTTTACCTTCGTAGTCCTTTCCTGACATATCTCCAAAGTGTGCCAAATATCGTTGGCCGTTTTGCACATGGAGATGCGGTTGAACTCATTTGCTGAGAGGGCGCAATGTAATGCATTCACAGCCCTCGCATTGAACTTGATCGAGTCCTTTCTCTGCCTTTGTCCTTGAAGCCGCAGGAGTAGTGGGCTTCTCAAATGGCACCTCTGTAATGTCCCATAGGTCTTGACCCCCCATATAGATCATCATTCTGATCTTCCAACTTGGATAGTTGGTTCCGTTGAAGAGCGGGGGTCGTACAGTTGAATGACCTTCTTCATGAGACGTGGATGAGGCGTTGAATGCCATTGTTGCAGTATGCTATAACCTCGCTCTGATACCAATTGTAAGGATCGCCTTACCCTTGCAATACTAACACCACACACTAGAGGGGGTGAATAGTGTAATGGCAATAAAATTGTCCAATTAAAATTAAACTTGCAAATGCGGAATTATAAATGCAAGAGGAATTAAATGGCACAATCAATCCAAACGCAAACACAAGATTTTACACTGGTTCCCCAAACTTGGGTACGTCCAACCACACCAATATTCACTATATTCCCACACAGAGAAGTGAATACAAATCTCACAAGGAGATACCACACAAAGAGGATTTATGCCATACACAAGGACCCAACCAACCCTACAAGAGGATCAAGACTCCCACACAGAGAATCACTAACTCCCACTCAGAGAATTAGGGTTAGCCCTACACTAAGACACTAAACTCCCACAAAGAGAGTATCCTAATCCCACAAAGAGATAATCTCCCACAAAGAGAGAAAGACTAATTCCCACAAAGAGAATTAGTGTTACAAATTCACCAAGTAAAATAAATACTCTTACCTATGCCTTGAGAAGCTTACTCATGAATGGATGCAAGGTATGGAAGAGGATCTCCAAGTGTTGAGATAGGCTTGAAAGCACTTGGATGATTTCCCTTGAGCTGGACTCCAATGCATGAAGAGGAATGAGAGCTCAAAGAGGGAAATGAGGGAGTTTGAGAATTGCTTATAGATCTCTTGAGATATTCAATAGCATCAAGAAGTATAAGAGATGGCAGCAAACCCATATATATATGAACCCTATATCAAACCCCAAAACCCAAGGAAACATCCAAAGAATCAATTCTACAACGGCTAGAAACTGGGCGAAAACGACAGGAACAGTCCACCGATGATCAAAAGACAGTCGACTGATCAACGGCTAGAAAATATCCAATGGCTATAATCTGAGCCAGGACAGTCGACTGATGAAGTCGATACAGTCGACTGTAAACAGGACAAGCGCCTGTTAATCCTTCAGCAGGCGACTGCTGCAGGGAATGGAATGAAACAGAGAGCTGCACTCTTTCTCCAGATAAGCACACAGGCGACTGATGTCAATAATACAGTCGACTGTCTATTAGTCAGGCGACTGTAAAACCTTAATCAGTCGTCTACTGCATAAGATGGAGACAAGATAGAGAGATGCAGAGATTTGCACTTGCGCTACTCAAGCGACTGATGACCAATCTACAGGCGACTGTAAATATACAGGCGACTGTAAACTGACCAGTAGTCGACTGTGTGTAAAGCTCATGTTTGAGTCAATAGAAATGTTGACTTGAGCTGTGCATATCAGGCGACTGTAGAAGGAACTACAGGCGACTGGAAATCACTCAGTCGACTGTGTTTCCCTCAGCAGGCGACTGCTGGAAAGCCAAAGACTCCAAATGATTCTTTGGACAAAGTGAACCAATTAGGTTGGATTCTATGATAATCCTAAGGCTCACTAAGATGGTTTGATGCATATGCATGAATGAGTAAACCATCTAACAAGGCATTACATTACCCTAGACTCAAAAAAGAGAGAAAGCAAAAAAGTAAATATTACATGGATTACATTGCTTTCCTTAGAGTCTAAGTTTTCAATCTTGATGCCTTGATTGCTCTCCATCATCTCCAAGCTTTGGCACTCCTTGAGTCCAAGCTTTGGCCCTTCTCCGCTTGATGTCCATCCTTACACCAAGTGATTAGTCTCCAAGAAAGATATTCTAGGAATGAAACTGTGAGACTAAAACATGAGAAAGTCTAAAATAAATACGTGCACGAATAAGACTACGTGCACATAAAGCGTATAAAGGATACATGGTCTAAAGGCGACAGTAATTCCAAGTTGGGCACAGCTCAGAACCCTATAGTGTGATATGCCGTTGTGACCCTCTCGAAGAATATTAAATTGTGGAATTAATTTGGAACGTCATTTCACGGGTCGTTCTCCCACGATTTGACCTTATTTGAAGAGACGTCGCGATTTTTACTTTTGTCGTGAGGCCTTTTTATTTTTAATTTCGTTTCTCGTCGTCGAAATCGTGTTCTGTCTTCTTAGTTGCCATTAGCAACAATATAATGTTGTGATCATCATCAAAATAAGATTGGTATGAAACACCAATACTCAACAGGAGAGAGTTGAGGCAGTGGAAGCGGGTGGCAGGGTAAGGGGCTTGCGTCAGAGCAAGGAATGCGACTATGTGGCAGTTGAGAGGAGGGGGGTTCTCAGGTGGCTATGGGGGTTCTCGGGTGGTGGTTTTGGGCTGCGAGAGATGGGCCACTTCGGGGATTGGGGGTTATGTTGGTGTTCGGATGGAAGTTTGTGGTGGAGGAGCGGAGGATTGAGGGCTTGCGGCGATGAAGAACAGGTGGTGGTTGCTGCGAAGATGGAGGTGGAGCTTGGGAGGTGGGGTTGGCTTACGGGTAGCAGAAGCAGGGGAGACATGGCTCGTCAAGGAGGTTTTGCGGTCCACGGCGAAGACCTGGTTGGTGGCGGGGTTCGGGGGGGGGGGGTGTCCGGGCGGCGATTAGTGTTTTTTTTAAAATGCTGTTAATTAAAAGTGATTTTAATTTAATGAAGTTTGGGAAGTTTTGTTGAGAAGTTGAGAAGTTTTGTTGAGAAACTAAGAAATTTTGTCCGAAATATCCTCCACTGCGCAGTTGAGAAGTTTTGTAGAGAAATTTGTGAAGAAGATGAAGAGAGAAGAAGAAGATGAAGAGGACGATGATAAAGAAGAGTTCTATGAACTGAGTAGTAGAGGATATTTTGGACAAAATTTTGAATGACAAACTTGATAATTTTCTTAAAATTTAAGAGGGTTGTAAACTGGGCAAAAAGATCTCGGGGGTTGCTACGTGCACATACCGAATTGCTCGCGCGCACAACCACTTATTCTCAAGTTTGCCATTCAAAATTTAAACCATATTCTATTCTCAGCGTTTGTACGCTGTGGATTCTGCTGCGAACGGCATCGTCATCATCTACATCCGCCATCCTCCATCAGTCGGACATCAAAACTTTAACCACGGTGAATGCGCTATCGGTCTGCAACTACCGCCGGCGAAGTGAAATCCATTGGAGAAGTGAGATCCACTGCAAACTCCAGTGGGATCCACTGGAGAAGGGTTATGGTTTCATCATTCCTCTTCCTCTCACATCTGGAACCCTACGTTCTCACATTTGGAACTCGAATCTTCACATCTACAAAATTAGAAACCCTATGTTCTCACATCTTGAACTTGAATCTTCACTTGGATGATGACGCCGTCGGATGGAGGATGATCAAATCTTCACTTGGATGATCGAACGTTATCCTAAACCTTCACTCGGATCGAACATTATTCCATCGAAGATGATGTCGCTAGATGGAGGAGGGCGGTGGAGATGGTGTTGTCGGATCTCTCTCCCCCCATCCACACTTTCCCCTCACCGGATGTGCGCATGAGCAATTCGGTAAGTGGTTGTGCGCGAGCAATTACGAAGAATAAGTGGTTTGTGCAAATAGTTTGCATAAATGGTGTGCGCGAGCAATTAACAAAGAGAGAGAAATCGAAATAGACATCGGTTGTGTGCGTTGGGCAAAATCGCATTTAGTCGTGTGCTTCTACCTTGGAATGGCAATATTGCGGGGCTGGGCTGGTATTTAACTACCCAAGCTTGCCCCGACCTGTCTACAGGCCGGGGCGGGACTGGTCTCGGAGCGGGGCGGGGCGGGTCGTTTCTTACCAAAACCGGGGCAGACCGGGGCGGGCCGGGGCGGGCTGCGGCGGGCCGGTCGGGTCAGGTCATTACTGTCATCCATATGAATCCCAAATAAAATTTTTATTTGGGAATTGAGAGAATTGTGATTTATTTGGTAATTTGGAATTGGGAATTGGTCCAATTTGGAGAACAGTAGAATAGAGTGTGAGTTATGGGTTATGAGTTGACCACATGGTCCGCATCAAAATAGTAAGGTTTTTAAGAATATCTATAGTTTATCAGGGCGGGGCGGGGCGGGGCGGGGCGGGCCGGGCCGGGCCGGGCTGCATACAAAGCCCAAACTTGCCCCGACCCGTCTGCGGGTCAGGGTGGGACGGGTCAAAACCGGGCCGGGCCGGGTCGGACTGATCGGGTCAGGTCATTACTGCCATCCTTACTTCTACCCACCATGCACAACCGATGGTATTTTTGCAAGTAAGCAATTTTAATTGGCAAACTTGTAATTAACTCGAACTTTGGTCGTGCGCAGAGCGTATGTGCGCTTAGCAACTCCCTTCTTCGTGCAAATGTTTAAGGGGTATTCACAAAAAAATACCCTAACGTTTGGGCTATCTTTCAAGTTAATACCCTGAACTTTTAAGTTGTACATATTTAAACCCTAACGTTATATGTCGGGTTTAACTTTATACCTTTTTTCTATTTTCCGTCGAAAGGACTGAAATCTGGACGATTTTGCCCCTCACCTCATTCCTCATAGGGGAAATCACAAAAAATACCCAAACATTTACATTATATTTCAATTTAATACCCAAAACGGTAGAAAAATTTCCTCTTATGACCATCAACATAGCGGTTAATCCTACTCTTCTTTGCTTTATGGAAAAGAATTCTGATGAATCCTGATGAAAACAAGAGGATTTGTACGCCATTGAAACAAAATTAATACACCGACATCCACATATCCCTCGGAGAAAGGCTATTCAAAATCGATAGCACCCACCAGATGTCACCATGACGTGAACATCTTACTGGATGAGGTCCTCAAGCGAAAGGCTGTCTAATTCTATCTCCAGGATCGGGTCAAATGACCAATCTTGATCAAAATCTGGCCACTGTTAGACATGATCAGCTTCAGTCATTAAAGGAACCGACTAAGATGGCCACGCCTCGACATCGGATGGTGGTGGTAGTACTAGCGGCAGCACGCTAGGCAAGTCATCAATGCTGTGTAGTAGTTCTTCTAGAGCAAATACATCATTGGATGACGACGACAATGGATTGCTACTGTTGCCGCTCCCTGACTAATCCGTGGCATTATCAAACACCACACCACAGCTCCAAGTTACATAACCATCAGCCACAATCACACTGGAGCCATGTTGTTGTTATTGCTGCTGCTGCTGCTGCTGTGCTGTGGTTGCTCGACTCGCCTTCTCCTTCTCCTTTCCCAGAGATGATGATGCTCATGGTGATCGGCTCACTGTTAAAGCTCTAGCCAAGGGTCACGAAATCAATGCCAGCCTGGACATGCCCATGAAGACCAATGGCACAGAGCTCCATACGATAGAAGAATTGCCGTTGATGTGGATCCCGGGGATCAACGGTGGGGGATAGTCGAGGGCATCGTCTCTCTCAAATGAAGAAGTTCTGCTCCCCCAACAAAGGGGCCAAGAGGGTCCACCCCTCTTCCCACCCCTCCCCCACCTCCCTCGTCCCATCTCTCGACCCACCCGACCACTCTCATGGCCTCGGCCTCGGCCATTTTCGCCAAGTAGCAGGAAGTGCTTGCATATCTCGTAGGCTGCTGCTGCTTCGACAAGAAAGACATGGAAAAACAAAAGAACAAGAAGAACAAGAACAACCACCCCCTAAATTGGGCTGCTCCTGCTTCGGCTGCTATAAGAGCTTCTGTGTTTGTTGGGATTCTTTCCCTAACCGACATGTCATTCACGCCATCATATTATTCTTTTTTGCTTGCTATTATATATTCTTTTTTCTTTTTCTGTGTGAGAGCAGAAATGAATATTGAACTTACACAAGCCAAAGCCAACCCTAATGGATCATCATGGTAATCAAACCGTAGTGCAGAAGAAGCCATCTTGATGCACAAATGTTCGTTGTAGAACAGAATGGTCGACGGTGGCAGTGTTGGAGGAAGAGGATGAAACGACAGAAGAGAAGAAGGCATGAAATAGCGATCGCTAGGGTCACACACGAGTTAGTTATTTGATTGAAATTAAGGAGAAAGAATTGGTCATGCGAGAATTGGTGATATGGATGATCTTCTATTTCTTGGTGGAAGCCTTGGAACGAGAAGCTGAAGCCAGTGAACAAGCTTACGAAGGCAGCAATACAGCATCGGTGTCGTGAGCAAACGGCGCGCTGCTTGCCGGCGGAGGTCATAATATATAGTATCCTCCCTTGGATTTCCTTCAAATCATTATGCCGTCTCAAGTCAAGAATTGGAGTCGAGCCATCTACGATGATCATCTATTCAAGATGCTGCAACATGGGCTCACAGCTAAACATGGGCCCGAGCAGGTATTAACTTGAAAGATACCCCAAACGTTAGGGTATTAACTTGAAAGATACCCCAAACGTTAGGGTATTAATCTGAAAGATACTCCAAACGTTAGGGTATTTTTTTGTGAGCTTCGATTAGGGGCAAAACAGGTATAATTTAACGACGTTGTTGTCAGTTAGCTAAAACACGCAAAAAGGTATTGCTGTGTACGACTTAAAAGTTCAGGGTATTAATTTGAAAGATACCCCAAACGTTAGGGTATTTTTTTGAATACCCCAATGTTTAATGGCAAACTTGTAAATACGTGGTACAGCGCGGAATAAACGGTGGGTTCGCAAAGGAGAAAATAGGCTAAATACCATCGGTCAACCCTACGTTTTAATATCTACCACACATTTTAAAAAGTTTGCTGAAATACCACCCCGCTTAAAAAAGAGACTAAAATACCCACATTCGTTCCCAAACATTAAAACTCAACAAAATTGCAGCGGACGACGGAAACAATTGCAGCGGACGACGTTCTCCCTCCGGCGAGCGAAGCCCAGCACCTCGCACCGCCTCGAACTCCCCTTGACAGCCTCGACACCGCTCATCACCGCCAACCCACAACCCAATGCCGAAAGCACCCCCATCTACGTCGACGCCGAACTCCGACCACCACGCTTCGTCGTACTCCGACCACCCCACAACTACGGCAACGCCTCGCCGTACTCCGACAAAGTCATATGAGCCAATTTGCGCCAATTTGCGCCAATTTGCACCAATATACGCCAATGTACGTGACGTATATTGGCGTATATTGGCGCAAATTGGCGCAAATTGGGTTATATTGGCTCATAGGGCTTTGTCGGAGTACGGCGAGGCGTTGCCGTAGTTGTGGGGTGGTCGGAGTACGGCGAAGCGGGTGGTCGGAGTTCGGCGTCGAAGTAGATGCGAGGTGCTTTCGGCGTTGGGTTCCGACCACCCCACAACTACGGCAACGCCTCGCCGTACTCCGACAAAGCCCTATGAGCCAATATAAGCCAATTTGCGCCAATTTGCGCCAATTTGCGCCAATATATGTGACGTATATTGGCGTATATTGGTGCAAATTGGCGCAAATTGGCGCAAATTGGCTCATAGGGCTTTGTCAGAGTACGGCGAGGCGTTGCCGTAGTTGTGGGGTGGTCGGAGTACGGCGAAGCGGGTGGTCGGAGTTCGGCGTCGAAGTAGATGCGATGTGCTTTCGGCGTTGGGTTCCGACCACCCCGTTTCGCCGTACTCCGACCACCCCACAACTACGGCAACGCCTCGCCGTACTCCGACAAAGCCCTATGAGCCAATATAAGCCAATTTGCGCCAATTTGCGCCAATTTGCGCCAATATACGCCAATATACGTCAAGTATATTGGCGTATATTGGCGCAAATTGGCGCAAATTGGGTTATATTGGCTCTAGGGCTTTGTCGGAGTACGGCGAGGCGTTGCCGTAGTTGTGGGGTGGTCGGAGTACGGCGAAGCGGGTGGTCGGAGTTCGGCGTCGAAGTAGATGCGAGGTGCTTTCGGCGTTGGGTTCCGACCATCCCGTTTCGCCGTACTCCGACCACCCCACAACTACGGCAACGCCTCGCCGTACTCCGACAAAGCCCTATGAGCCAATATAAGCCAATTTGCGCCAATTTGCGCCAATATACGCCAATATACGTCACGTATATTGGCGTATATTGGCGCAAATTGGAGCAAATTGGCGCAAATTGGGTTATATTGGCTCATAGGGCTTTGTCGGAGTACGGCGAGGCGTTGCCGTAGTTGTGGTCGGAGTACGGCGAAGCGGGTGGTCGGAGTTCGGCGTCGAAGTAGATGCGAGGTGCTTTCGGCGTTGGGTTCCGACCACCCCGTTTCGCCATACTCCGACCACCCCACAATTACGGCAACGCCTCGCCGTACTCCGACAAAGCCCTATGAGCCAATATAACCAAATTTGCGCCAATTTGCGCCAATATACGCCAATATACGTCACGTACATTGGCGCAAATTGGCGCAAATTGGCGCAAAGGGCTTTGTCGGAGTACGGCGAGGCGTTGTCGTAGTTGTGAGGTTGTCGGAGTACGGCGAAGCGTGGTGGTCGGAGTTCGGCGTCGACGTAGATGGGGGTGCTTTCGGCGTTGGGTTGTGGGTTGGCGGTGATGAGCGGTGTCGAGGCTGTCAAGGGGAGTTCGAGGCGGTGCGAGGTGCTGGGCTTCGCTCGCCGGAGGGAGAACGTCGTCCGCTGCAATTGTTTCCGTCGTCCGCTGCAATTTTGTTGAGTTTTAATGTTTGGGAATGAATGCGGGTATTTTAGTCTATTTTTTAAGCGGGGTGGTATTTCAGCAAACTTTTTAAAATGTGTGATAGATATTAAAACGTAGGGTTAACCGTTAACCGATGGTATTTAGCCTATTTTCTCTTTGCAAAGTAACTCTCCTTCAGAGTTTCTATTGGCATTGCAGGATCGAGAGAGAACGGCGATCGACATGCACGAAGCGCTTCCATCTCAATCTCCTACATCGTCGTCTCATTTCAGGTCACAAAAACTGAACTGTTCTTTTATCTTTATTTATTTATTTTGTTTCCCCCACTCATCTCGCCCTTGTTTTTTGGAATCAAATCACCCAAACAATCTCTTCTCTTTCTCTTCAGCCCTGGCCGTCATTTCTACGTCGCTGTCGACCGCCTCCAATACAAGATGGTTTCCCTCTCTCTCACACTTTCAAGTTTTTTTATTTGATTTTAAATTCATGCTATGGGTCAATCTAAAGATTCCATTTTGCTAAATGGTTTTTTGGGCTAAATGTTGATACTTTCCAATTTTGATGCACTTTCTCTAATCGATCATACAATCTTCTGTTGATTGAATTGTAGAATTTGTTGAGTTGTTCTGGTTTGATCGATTTACTGATGGCAGGAGACTCTGGTGGATCTTCTCGGCGTTGCTAGCCGGCGATCGTCGCTCTCAATTGTTCTCTGCTGCAGTTCTCGAGATGAGCTTGATGCTGTTTGCTCAGCGGTTTCCAATCTGTCTTTCATCTCTATGTCCCCACTGGTAATCTTTCCCTTCGTATTTAATTATGGTGATTTTATGCCCTAGGCATTTTCTTGTATTTGATTACTTTTTTGGGAGGTAAATCGAATTTGATAAGTTTGTATTGCTTCTATGACAAAGGGGTAGAAGATGGAAAAGTTAGAACTAGGGATAAATGCTTGCAAAGATTTCTGCTTAGAAGATGTTATTGATAATTGGAAACGGTTAGGCCTTGATATCTCTTTCCTTAGTAATAATTTTTTTTTCACCATTGTTGTTACTTTGTATGCACTGATAAGTTTTGGATTGGTGAGAGTTTCAGCTTTTATGCCACTGTGAAAGGCACTGTCCGTAGTTGTTAATCTGTTCATTATTACACTCATGTTGATTTAATATTTGAAACCAAAAAACATGTTTAAAGTTAATTATATTAATTGATAGATGAATAATCATAGGTCCCATGGCAATAAAGAATGTTGTCTTGCATACTTATGTTAAAAATAACTAAATAACTGTCATACTTTTATATGTTTATTACATTTTAGTAATATATTAGATTTTAAACTAGTTAATTATGTGGTAGATCCATAGGAAAGAGGACACAATGATTTTGTTCTAAATAAGAATACAATAGATGCGAACTAAAAGATAAAGCTTGCCCAAAATGAAAATGGACACAAAAGGCTTTATAGCAAAAGCTCAATAGGTTCTTCTTGTTGGCATCATTCTTTTGAATCACATTGAGCTCTTCAGCCATGGATTTTCTTCATGGCTTCTTGTGCAACTTCTTCATATTTCTTTGGATCATATTTGCAAGCATCCAAAATTGTATGCAATCTTTTCATCATCTTGATAGATTCTGGATCATCATATAGATCTCTAAGACTTTTCATGCTTCTTAACGCTCCGTCTAAAGAACTGCCTTTGCTTGAGATGGGAGAAAGTGTTGATGTTATTGCCGATGTCGATGGAGCTGGACTATTTGGTGAAATTTGGTCTGGATCATTTGCCTTGTGAAATTCTTCATCTTTATATTCAAAGAGCATCTTCTTGACGCCCTTTTCTTCATTGCTCCACTTCCAGTGACCTTCTTCATCAACCTCTACAATTTTGGATATAATCATCTTTTTGATGATTGGATTGTACAATTTGTATGCGTTTGTTCTCTTTTGTAGCTTTCATAACCGATGAAGATGCCCTTGCCCCGATCATCCAGCTTCTTTTTTCCTGATGCAGGTTATTTGCATATGCAATGCATTTGAACACCTTCAGGTAGTTGATGCTTGGCTTGTAGCTACTCTACATCCTCAATGACATCTTGAACTTGATGCTCTTTGTTAGACAACGATTGAGTAGATATACAACATAATCTACAGCTTTAACCTAGA
Organism: Scilla litardierei; assembly: GCA_030789695.1. NCBI lineage: Eukaryota > Viridiplantae > Streptophyta > Magnoliopsida > Asparagales > Asparagaceae > Scilla > Scilla litardierei. Next base: position 128,702,114 of record CM061139.1, on the reverse strand, counting down.
AGCTCTTTGATAGGTAATTGCTATTGTGCATGCTTTTGGTCATATCAAGAATGGTATGAAACTTCTGCTTTGCAATGCCATTGTGCTATGGTGTGTAAACAGCGGTGAATTTGTGGATAAATCTGTTCTTATTGAAGTTGATGATACTTTTGAGTTATACTCACCATATTGATCTGATCAGAGTACCTTGATGTAGTGTCTATTTTGTTTCTTTGCATCTTCTTGAATTCTTTGATTTCTCTCTCATTTTATACTTTAATGTATAGATCCAAGCTTTTTAATAATTATTAATAAATATTAAGAAATATTTGTTTTCACCAAGAAAACAACCTCTAAAAGTTCTGCAATATCCATCGGCTTTGTGGCTCCTATTGACTTTTTGACTTCAAAACTTTTTTGGTGGTGCTTGCCTTTATACAATCTTTACACGACTAATTTGGGTATATGATTTGCAGTAGTTCTTTCAGCATCTTTTTTCTCCAAAAAAGATTCAAGCCACTGAATAGTAAATGCCCAAATCGTAGATACCGTCTCTAGGATTCATCCTTAATGACGAAGTTCAAACACTTTATATGATTAGCATGAATATTTAAGATAAATATTCTATTTGTAGATATGTCTGGTAGAAGAAACTTCAGACTTTGCTTTGTCATCAAACATGCAATATGTGTAGAGGTGATTTGATTAAATTTGGCTACAAGTGTTGCTTTGTCAAATTTGATTGCTAGATGTAAAGAAAACACTATAAGTTTGGGTAATAGTGAAATTTTATAGATTATATAATGAGGTAGTAATGGAATTGAAGTGAGTGAAGAAGCGAGGTGATTTGTAGTGGCTAAGCCAAAAGAAAGAAAAAAGAGAGTTTCTAGGGTTTGTTTTTAAGTGATTAAATTCATTAAAGGTGTTTTTTTATTTTTTCCCTCTACAAGTATCAATTATCGTCTCGTCCTAAATCCAATAAAGTGGTATTAGAGCGGAGTTTGATCTAGCCTGGCCAATTCATCAACAACGTGAACTACATGGTTAACATGATCCAACCTCAGATTCTGAAGCTTATCAAGAACAATTAGGACAACTAGAGTATCTGTATGAGAGTCTTATTTGGCTCTCAATATTTATGAGAGCTTGTTGAAAGCATCTAAATATCTAGAATTATAAGCAACACTTACATTTATTCAGAAGAGCGAGTTGAAGAAGTCCTGCAAAGAAGAAAAAAGAAGTTGTTCATCATTTATAAAGGAGTCGATGAGTATGATTTTGAGAAAATCTCAAATGCTAAATCAATATGCAGAGTCAATTTATGAATATTTCAATAGTCTGTAGCAAATCAAATTAGAAGAAACGATGAGACTTATAATGACACGGGAATAATGGAAAAATACTTCACAATTTAGAGTTTAGACTTTGACTTTAATTTTATATTTTTACAATTTAAGAGTCTAAAGATTTGTCGAAAATTTTTATTGATAAGCTACAAAGTTCTTTATAAGCCTATGAGCAAGGCATGAATAGTAAAAAAGTCCATGAGATACCGTGAAGCAAGCGTTCCGAAGCAATGCTATATTTATAGAAGCTCCATAAAGAGCATGCGGAGACTACATATGCGACTTAACAGTCTGCAAAGAACATGACAGACATATATACCAAAGAAGATTTAAGAATCAAGGCTGCCAGCTACATCGTGAACGATCAACCGTACAAGAAAGAGGACATGGTGCTCAAGGAGGAGGATATGAAAGAAACTTTCATAGAGAGATCGCAATATCAGTGCTATAACTACGAGAGATATGGTCATTTCAGTAATGAATATAGCCAGATGCTAGCTTACAGAGCAGTGGAGAGAATAATTTTTCCCTGAAGGAGAAATCTGAAGATTATATGATTTTGTTAGCATACAAATATAATGAAAAGAAACAACCAATCATATATGGTTTCTAGACTCAGGAGCCAACAACCACATGTGGCATCAAAATGTTCTTTATAGAGCTCAACGAGTCAGTAGATGGTGGGTCATATTTGGAGATCAATTAAAAATACAATTATAAGGAAAAGGAAAAACCACGATGAAGACAAAGCGCATATAAAACATGTGCATTTTTGATGTTTACTATGTTCAATATTTTAAGTTTTGGACAACTTTTTGAAAGAGATTATGATATTCATCTTAAAGGTCTTGCTTTCACCATAAAAAATAGAAATTAAATTATTGCAAAGATAATACTGTTGGATTTAGGAAAAGAGAATAGATAACTGTAAATGAAAATAAAAATAAAGAGAGGACTCTAATAAATTTAATCACTCTAAGAAATAAACACGCAAAAAACTCTTGTTTTCCTTGCTTTTGGTTCAGCCACAACAAATCACTTCACTTCTTTGCTTCACACTTAAAACTCTTTTAGAACATCCTTATTCAAGCTATAAATTTTTTTCATTGCATGAATTCGTACATATTTTTCTTACACACAGCAACCAAATTTAACAAAGCAACACTTTATAGTTAAATTTGATCAAATCACACACACACACACATCACATGGTGCGTGATGCGGCAAAGTTTGAACTTTCTTCCAACACCCCCTCAAACTTACTTAATCATGCCTAATCTTCTCTTGAGTTTTTCAAAAGTTTTTGTGTTCAATGTGAATATGTCAGTAATTTGATCATCTGTTTTGCAATATATTCAAGCCTCACTTTCTTCTCTTCCACTTGTTGGTAGATGAAATGGTACCTTTTATTTATATGTTTTCTTCTTCCATGTGCGATTGGATTATTGGCAAGCACGATTGCCTGATTTGTTGTCAGTGTACATCTAGGTAGGTTCTTCTTGTTGGTGGAATCAATTGGTAAGAGATTTCACCTAATGTATACTTCTGTGATCTTGAACCTGTATTATGCAAGGATTAAGATTGATGAACTTCTAATGGAGGCATTTTGCATGATCAAGTGTACAATTGCTTCTTAAGTTTTGGTTGAGAATATGAAAAATTGTGCAAGGCAAAATCGACAAGGCTAAATAAAGTCTTTCCATCTATTTACTTTTATTGACAGTTCTTTAAGAGAGTTATTTGTTGTTGGATGATTTGAATTATTGGTCGATATAGCTTGACTTGATTATGACATACATCTAATTATTCCTTACCGATACTCAATAATTTTCGGTTGGGCTATCATGCTCGGTCAATATTTCCACCTGAATATTTAGCCCACGGAGTTCTTAGTGAAGGATATATAATGTAAAAAATATAAATATATAGGTTAAGTGGGTGTTAAAGGTGGCAATGGTCACATGTTGCGATTGGATAGGTTGAGCTTATACTTTTAACACGTCAATTGCATGTATAGTAGGAGGTAGCATTTTTGGTCACATGTACCTTTTAAGGACTTATTTAGTGAGGGAAATTACGAAGTCCGTGGTTGTGGGATACGGTGCTATCATTAGTTACTCTCTTGAAGGTTCTTGCAAGCACCGTCACTGATTCGGCAACCCACTCAACATACTGCATTTTTCTCATAGGAGCTATCCTTGGCTGTTCTCGTGAGGATGCTTGCAAGCACTGTCATTAATTCTTCTAACTGCTTGGCATAATGAATCACTCGTTGGAGCTACCCTCAGTAACTCTCCGAGGATGCTTACAAGCGTTGTCATTAATTCTTCAACCCACTTGGTCCAATGAATCACTCATGTTGTGTGTTCTTTTGTCAATACTTATAGGGTCTAATTCAAGGCATCGTCCATGACTCCATTGAGCCCTTCAAAGTTGCAATGAAATGTCCCCACGCTTAAATTCAACTTGAAAGCTAGTTAGGCTAAATTCACATTTAATAGTAGGTCAACCTATACATGCATGCATGCATGCATGCATGCATTTTTATATCTTTATTTTTCTTGTCTCAACACTCAATTTTTTGTGTGATTGCTAGGATTTTTCATTTTTAAATGCTATGATAAAAAATCGAGTATCTAAATGGGCATTATTCTTTAATTTAGTATTTTGGTTTTGGAGATTAAAGGCAAAATGTTACACACGTTAATCACTAATGATAAGTGGTGTAATTGGGAGATAAGTGGGGTAAAATTATGATGTTTAGAGTTATAATCCTCTATTTTCTTATTTTTGGTCCATAAATAGAGAACTCCAAACTCTGCGGCGATAAAGAAATCTCATTTCCCCCTCATTCTTTTTTAAATTCTCAATCGTTTTAGTTATATTATTTGTCTTGGTTGCTCTTGCACCGGTCCATACCGACTATCGACTAATCGGGGTTATCACTATGATTTTGATATCTCAAGGGCTGAAATCAATTCTTGTAGATCAGAGCATACCTGGCCAACTGTCACAGGCTAACTAGTCTAGACTTCTTTAGTTTTTTAATTTTGTATGTATTAAATTATAATTAATTGTCTTCTCAGATATTTGGTTCAAGATTTCTAACAGTCTTGGAAAACTGATTTCTCCAACTCTGAGACATCAGAATCGTAGCAGTACAATAACCTCTAAGTTAATGGCACTGAGCAATGTATGAGCAGTCTAGTCTTTTAGCCTACATAGCTGTTTAGATAGCCTGAATTGTATAGCGAAAATATCAATGATTGCGGGACAAAATGAGCGGGGGAGAAGATTTCTTCTTCTCCGCAGAGCTTGGAATTACGCTCTATTTATAAGCCAAGAATATGCATATGAAGAATGTTAGCTTTAAATACAATAGTGCAATCCCACTAATCCTCCAAGTATATTCAAAAATTATTCTTGATTAATGTGTGCAACATCTTGTGTTTTTACTATCCCCAAACTGAAATCCTATGTGAAAGAAATAAATCCAATTTAGGAACTCGATATTTTTCATAAAAGGACTTACAAATGATAAAATCTCCACTGGCGTTGGAAAAAAGAGTTTCAGGATTACAGTATCAACATATATATTTGAAACATAGGAATTAAGTTGAGATGAAATGAAATTTTACATTTAAGTCAAATTTGAAAATAAACAAAATACTGCATGAGAAAGTTCAAACTAGCACAATTGACACTTCTTTGTTATTTAAGATAGCATACATATCTTTTTTAATACAAAAAGATGGTATACATATTTAAAATCAACTCGCATCACCTTTATGTTTTATTATCTACCTCTATTTCCAGTTAATTATTGATTTGCCAAGTTGTATCCTCTAATTATTAAATGAATTTTACCTTTTCCACCGCTTATGTTTGTGTTTTATTTCATCTTCAGGACACCTTGACAACAAGATATATTAAAATAGACAATTTGATTAGTAGGGTTGGTCATTTATGACTAAAGATATAATATTAGTAGATAAATTTTTGTGTCTAGTATATTTTCCAAAAGATACATTTTACAAATATAAATAGATTCTTTATATCTTTTAAGTAAGATTGTTTATGTATGCTAGCACATAACTATTACGTAAATGTAGGTGGTTTGCTAAAAAAACAGAGTTATTTATTAGATGAAGACAATATACAATATAGACTGATAGTCTAAATATAAATGTGGACATCTTAGTAATAAAGGCTGGTAGCTTACATGTAAGGGGTACATTTTACCGAAATACAAGTATATGACAACATAGATATTTTACATATAATTGTAAGCAGTTTACAAACTAAAGAACACAATTTATATGTATAAGTTTATAAATAAAAGTAGATAAAGTTCATAAGTAAAGAAGCATTTTACAATTAAAGGCCAATAGTTCACAATTAACTCCTCTTCTGAGGAATATCTTCTCTTCTATTCTGGTCATGCTCACTTTCAGTTTCCCCACTTTCTTTTTATTTACATGTGATTGATGGATGATGGATGGGGATTTATCAGCCAAACCACCTTTCTCTATGGTAATAGCATAAACACGAAAATTCTTGACATTGCGTAAATATAATAGACACAAATAGCTAATGATACACAATTTATGAATTAAAACAAAAAGTCGTGAAGAAAAGACAAACAATTGACGATAAAAAAAATGAACTAGTTACATATAAAGCTAGGGCATTTGCATAAAAAGGCTGGTTTATATAAAAGGCAAGCTTTTCCTACGTCTTTTCTTTACTTTACGTCCTCTTGTCATAAATAATCTAAAGCTATACATTCAACAAACTAAAAGCAAACCAGGAAAAGGAACATAATTCGAATGAAAGACATATTTTTTTCATAGTACAGTAGAGAATTCAGTATTTTTAAAAGATAAATGTTTCATAAAAGGAACCATGGACTGAGACATGGGTTCAAGTATCCGTTATGATACTGATTCACAAGTTCTTAAATAACAACAGATACTGATTCACAAGTTCTTAAATAACAACAGATACGTATTCACTGAGTAGGGCAAATAAATTAAATAATATTGATTTTTTGATTTAATGAAATTTATAACTCAATCTTCAGTAACAATTTGCAAATCACATATGCTATGAATATGCAACTTAATAAAGTATCTGCAACACTAACACATTATTATATTGAATAAATATTGGCATTATAGGAAATGATGCCAAAATGCATTGTTCCAAAGGTTAATTATCTATTATCATCAAACATACTATCATTGTAGGGACTATAAATAATCAATATAGTTGGCCTCCAAATTTTCAAATTAACACTAAATCAACCTAAAATTTAAACTATACAATTTAGCAGAAGTTTTTGCGACAATAAAGATTAAAATAGAAAACGAAAAATCAAATTTGAAGAAAAAGATATTGCTCCATTCAGGGGGTAACTCAGTAGAGCATAAATTTTAGCCCTATTTAACCCTTTACTGTATTGTCAGTTTGTTCCAAATAGAATTTGAGAATTAGATAACTATCCCCATCTCACCTCCAATTGCCTATGCCGCCTAGCACATATAGATGTTGCTTGCGTCATGCTGCCGTTTGTCTTGCCAATATCCACTGCCTTATCAGCGCTATTGCTAAAATGAATTAGAAGAGGGGAAGTAGGAATAACCGAGAGATGGCAAGTGGCAATGAGCTGTCCATCTGTTAAGCAACCCACCAGTATGACTTATTGGATGCTGGTTTTAATGCCCGAAGGTTCAAATCCACTAAGCTTACTAATAAAAGCACATGACCTCATAACCCAATATCTGATCAACATCCAGAGGCACCATTTAAAACCGATGCATGATTTGGACCTCATGTATGCACTGCAAGTTGAATGCACATCCGTGGATATCTGTACCAAATGCATACCAAAGATAGGTACATGGCTCCAAATGATGTATCGGTGCATCAAATGGTGGAACTCTTCCTCCTCACCTCCTTTGTATCCTCTTCACTGTCATATCCAACAGGAGGGAAATTGATTAATTAATTCAAGGCAGCACACAGAGAACCCATCACCAATTGACCTATCTGATCCAAAGCTAGGCGGAAAATACCATTAGCGATTGGTCAATTTCTAATCAAATTTTAACTAACGGTTCCTTCCAAAAAAACAAAGACTCAAAAATCATTGCGACTTTCTTTCTGATAACACCCCAATCGTCCATCGAATCCATGCAGTTGCCCATGATTAGAAACGAAAAACAAATGAAAGTTAGCAATCATTCCATGCTTAATAGAAGATTTGGGATTATTTCCTTTCTTTTTCTTAAATAATTAAAATGCTAAGCCACCTTTCATATGTTTAGTGGAGGAATTGTGATCTTGTCATAAAGATCTTACAGTACAGTCAATCCAATCCGTAGCAAAACAAAGAGAAAGGGGTTGAAGAAGAAGTGGAGAAGAATATTGGTTTTGGGTTTTTTTTTTCATTTGGTTGTGAATTGAAGCCCTAAGGATGGAGAGATTTTTTGTATTTTTTGGTTCTTTTTTGTGTTTGTGTTTGTTTGCTTTCTTTTTTTCTTTTGCTTTTTCTTCTTTTTGGTCTTCTTTTTGTTATTTAGCTGGGGAATGGAGCAGTAAAAGAGTAGAAGTAGTTCTTTTTTCTGTTTCTATTTCTTCTATTTTGGGATTAGTTCTGATTTAAGAAGGGAAAACGAGGAGGGTACAAGGGAATCCGTAAAATAGGGTATTAGGGACTGGGATGATGGTAAAGCATGTCTGTTGTCTGTCACAAGAAGGGTGGATGGGGGTTTCTTACCAAAATATTTCTTTTGTTTTGCTATATTTCATATACTAACTCTAGAGACATTGGTTTTCTGAACATGGGTTTAGCATTGGTCTTTTATGACTCATGTGACCATTTTTCTGGAACTACCAAGCTTCTCCAGTGGTTAAAGGAGCTTATTCTTTGTTGGTGCACTTATTAAATACAGTTGTACATTCCATTGTATAATGCCTATTTGAGTTGCATGCTCTTACATGATTTTTTATTTTTTGACTATCGGCATTTACAACTTATTGTTTTCTTTAGAACTGCAGTATAGTGACCTGGCTGAAGTTGAACGTGCATCAATACTAGAAAAGTTTCGTCAATCTACTTCAGAGTGGAATCAGAACATCAGCGTTCAACCTGTTGATCTCACTGAACCTGTAAATGCAGAACACAAGTCCTCTATGATAGTTGTAACAGATGCATGTCTGCCTTTGGTTGGTTCAGGAGAGGCACCTATATCTGCTCGTGTTTTAATAAATTATGAGCTACCAACAAAGAAGGTGCATTTAAATACCCCTAAATTTTTTTGTGTTTTCTTGCTTCTTAGTGAATTGTTTAACATTCCTTCTATCATACAGGACAATAGGGCTGGAGTGAATGTCATTCACATGCAAATGCAAATTTCTAATTTGACCTCACTCTAGTTTGTTTAGTTTCTAGTTTATTTTTCACTTTTAGTTCCCTGCTTGTGTAATACTTTATTACTTTTCACTTGCATTCCTTTTTGTTCAGTGGGGTATGCTCCCAGAGATGCGCTTGATTGTTCATATGATTTATGTATAACTAATTTCCTAGTGGAAATGGCAAGAAAGGGAAGTGATACTCCAGAGAACTAATCGGAAATCCTAGGAAACAATGTGATACCTCTGAAAATTGCTATATGCGAATAGTGGACATAATGTAAAACTGTAAGGCAAATCTGTTGTTATTCACATGCAACTGCAAGCTTCTACTGTGGCTTGATCACAGTTCCTTTCTATTTTTAATTTTCTGTTTTGATTTTCGTTTTAGCTGCCTTGTTTAGGCGATATATTGCAACCTTCCAGTTACCTCCTTTTTGTTCCTGGGGGATGCATGAGAGTGGGCTTTGTGTCTGAATTAACTGGATCGTTATTTGTTATTTATATGACTAGTATGATACTGGAAGTGACAAATGATACTCGAAAGAATTTCTATGAGATTAGTCATCCTATAAAACTGTGTAATATCTCTTATAACACCATATTGACACATGTGTGCTCAGTTCTTAACGAGTGTATTATGGTAATATATGAATTCCTTTGAAGAGCCAGGAATAAAAGCACTTGTTTCAAGAACTGGGATTATTTCTTTTATTGAAAAAGGAATATGGTTATATCTATGCATAACTGCTCCCATGCCAGTTCCTTCAACTTGTTTTCAGTGGAGATCAGCTCATTTACAACTACAGTCCAGATGCTACAATCAAGCTAATTTTAACACTTTCAGGTGGATGGAGACATCAAGTTCCCATGCTATATTTTTAGTTTTATCTATTGTGTCATTTGAACATCGAGTTTCCATGCTATAACTAGCAGTGTTTTGTTAACTAATAGCATTTCTTTCTTATATTTTTTATGATGTGAAACTCTCAACCATGGGTTCCTACAAACTTGTTGATTAGTTAAGCACTTATGTATGACCCTTGATGAGGTGGAACACTGACAGTTATATTTGGGGTTACCTATGGTTTAGATCATTTGACACGGATGAAGATCAATCTGTGATTTCACCATACAAGTTTCTAATCATCAGGGAAGCATGTCACTTATAGTTGACCATGTATGAATATTGAAGTCGAACAGCTTTGAAACTTAATAAATTTCTGAATGTTTGATGTTAAAGAATGCCATCGGTTCAACAGATGATCTCCCAATAAAAATGGCAACATGACAATTCGTATGTTAAGTGTGATGTAAACAGACTGCCCGTGAATCACTTGCTTTTAAATGCCCCTTTATTAAGTGGGAACGGAAGATCATCTTTATACAGTGAAAATCAAGGGATTCAATGTTGGGCAATCCTTGTAGAATATACATGGAGAGGAGGGTTATTAATCATCTTAGAGTAGTCTGCAACGTTGTGGCTGCAGTCACACGTTTGCTAAACAATTTTAGCAATTATTTGTTGCGTTTGGAGATATATAGCGTAAAAAAATAAATTTAAAAATGATGTGAAAGAAGTTCAGGATCTATTCCTAAAAATTGATAGTCTCAAGTGGATGAGAGAGGGTGATCTCGCATGTGTTGGTTCTTAGACCTGCACAAAATGTTATTTGACAGAACTCGGACAGTAGGTACCATGACCCTCTTTCTGGGGCATCAACTCATTCACCCAGGACGTTTGATTGGTCACAAGCTGCCATTTACCTAAAGCTGTTGATAGTTCTTAGGCACATCTATGTAATCATGACATGATCAACAATTATTTTTTATTCACCATGTATTGCAGACGTTTCAAAGCTTGTGCTTCCAACAAAATCATGTAATTTTTATTGCACAAAATCTTTTTTGGGAATGTACTTTCGCTTGTTCACTCCCTGAAAGCAGGGACTGTTTTACATCTTTTAACCCAAACACGGAAAAGAAAAAAATGTGAAAAATGAAACTAAAAAGAATGAAAGAGACTTGCTTGATTCAGTTATGCCGTGAGAAGCTTATTTGCTGATATGCTAGCTGCTTGCAGGAAACATACTTGAGGCGCATGTCAACCTGTTTGGCCTCAGGTCTCTTTTGGCATTCCCTTGTATTCTCATGTGCTTTATTTGATTGTTTTACACATTAAGGGAAATATTGGATGTTGATGGTGTTCTGCAGATGGAGTTGTCATCAACATGGTTGTTGGAGGCGAAGTGGTGGCCCTCAAAGGCATTGAGGAGAGCAGTGGCCTTGCCATTGCTGAGATGCCCATCAATGTGAGTTTTTATAACACTTTCAGTTGCTTTGTAGCTCTAATCTGACAAAGTTAACTAACCTCTTGTTCTTTCTACAGATTTCAGAAATTTTATGAAGAAGGTTTATGTTATCTTGACCAAAATGCTGGTATCTTGGAATGCATTCTCTATATTAATCCAGTGAGTTCGGATGACCATTGTTGTTTTGAATGGCGAGCTACTTTGTTAATGTTATTTTGTTGAGAATGTATCCATCTTCACATAGGATAATTTGTTTTCTGCTAGATTCATTTGATACTAGGAATTTCTACTGCAAACTATAGTTTTTATGCAATGTAGGTGTAAACATAATGATTTCCTTTCTATCTTCCGGTAAAATGGTAATAGCATTTATATCTTAATTTTATGTAATGAAACATACCCAATTGTTTCTTAGGGCATGTTGTTTTCATCTTCATTGCTGTTTCGAGTGTACTCTTTATACAATGATATGTTGGAAACCTACTATACTTGATGTTGTTAGGGAGCTATCATATCAAATTAGTGATAATCATTCTTATAATAGTAGATTAATCTTGATTATATGGTAATTTATGTTTTGGTCGCATTAGGGATTATACAAGATGTGGTCTAAAATATAGAAGTGTACTGCGGTTAGATTCATTACTTATAGTATGGTAAAAATGATAGCAATCCCGTCATGGAACTTACCATCATTTTCATCTTTAAGGCTTCTTAGCCAATGTAATTTTCCTTGCAATTAGAGCCCGTACTTCATTATCCATGAAATTGATAGTAGTTATCAGTCTCCCCAGTCGGCTCAAAGTTAAATCCTGAACGAAATTTAGGGTCCCTGTAGACTGGGAGATCCTGATGGTGCAATGAGAGGAAGATCTCTGCTAATGTAACAGAAAAGATTTAAAAAACACATAGGAAGTATATTACTTACTAAAAAAATGCTGTTTTGGAGAACATGGAATCAATAATTTTAGTTTTTTTTGGCACCATATAGGATTAATCAAAATCTTAGAGTTTTGGAGGTACATGTCTGAATTTCTTTAAGGTATCTATGGAGGAGAAATTAGATACAGAAGAGAAAATTGGACACCTTTGTAAACATGGTAGTAATTTGGAGGTTAAAGCTGATGGATTTAACGCACACGATGAAATGATGAGATATGATTTTGGATTTTGCAATGTCATTTGTCCTCAGTATTGGCATTACCATGTTTTAATTCAAGAGAATATTCAATACCCTAAAAAGGATCAAACAATAGACAATAGATTTTGTTACATCACTCGATGGGTAGATTGGTTATCATGCAAAGATTACCAAGTTATCTTGAGAGAAAGCATCCACCAAACAACATAACATAGATTGGTGATATGGTAAATTTGTAATAGAAAAGTGAAATAGGAGTTAGAAGACCAAGAACTAGGTGGTGAACAAAGGTGAGAGCTTGATGCTTGATTATATTTTAAAGATACTAAGTGAAGAAGGTAGTTGGATAAGGATGGCGAAACTAATATTATGTTGCGTCACATGTGTAATCATATAGAGCAGAAAAATGAAATCATAATAGAAGTAAACATAATGGGAGTTGCTATTAGCACATACCTATTTGCTGAGTTTACATACCACTTATTTACAAGTTTGACATTAAAAATTTCTTGCTGAGTCCACAGACCACTTTTTTACAAGTTTACCATTAAATTGTTTCGATCGGACAAGGGTCGGAAAGGGGGACGGCGTTCGTGATCCAACGCTGGCCTCGACCCGCGATTCGTCCAACAAGAATGCTCTGGCAGCAATGAACTCCGACATCCTCTTCGAGAACCCCGATCTTCTCAGGCCTTCAAGCCCCAATCTTTCGAAATCAACAATTTTCTCTGCTAGACTCTCCAATTCATCCCTGTCAAACCTCCACTTCCATCCGAAATCAGATCCCAAAATCGCATTCTCGATCAATTTCACGGTCCCGACGATCTCGAACCCAAAGCTCTTTACTTTTTCTATCAGTCTGCGACGACCGTGTTCTTTGTAAATGGTCAATTTGCTCGAATTGTACTTGGAGTGGAAATAACGAGCAATCTGCAACAATCACACACAAAAAACCAATAATAACCCAATCAAACCCAAATCATTAAACAAACAACCAGCCACAGCAAAAAAGTTCCAAAATTGCTCACCGAGAAGTAGCACTTGAACGAGGGCACCCACAAGTTGGAGCTTCCCGTATCGAAGATCACCGTGAAAGACTCAGCGGCGATCTGACCCCGATCTCACCGAAGTACAGCACGTCCATGTAGTTCTTCAGCGAGATGATGTCCTCGTTCTACCCTGCATTCTCACGGCGAGGCCAGCGTCGGATGACGGCCGTCGTCGTCGCCGTCCCCCTCCCCGGCACTTGCCTTCGAAAAGCCAGGGCAATGGTAAACTTGTAAATAAGTGGTCTGTGAACTCAGCAAAAGATTTTTAATGTCAAACTTGTAAATAAGTGGTCTGTAAACTCAGCAATTAAGTCTGTGCTAATAGCAACTCCCAACCATAATAGATAACAAAATAAAGAGCGGTCATTGGTGCAACTGAGAATTCCATAAAGCTAATTAAAGCAAAGGGGACATTTTCTAAAGACTGACAAACGTGTAGAAAAGATAACTTTTTTGTTGAAAAATACAGGAAAGGACCGGAAAGAGTTTAGTAAGAGAAATCCAACATAGTTTATGCTAATTTATTGTAAGGTTTAGGAACTAATAAAGCTGAGCAGTTGGTCTATAAGGTTTGTCTTTTTCATGTTTCTCAAAACAAGTTTGTTTCAAACGAAACTGAACAAATCTGCTTCAAAACCGAAACGGGGTCAAAATGCATTGACGAAAAAGAAAGGTTAAATCTGCTCCAACTTGAAATTTAAGAGAAAACTAAAGCTGTAAGATGTTATTGTGGGCGCAAAAACAGTTTAAAACAAAATTAATACTATGGATTTGGGCCCAAAAAATGCTTATGAGATGTTTAGGGTTCAAAAATTTGCATCAATCCCTCCAAATACTAACAGCCACTGACCATTATCCTTACAAACTAACCTGGTTTAAATCAGAGGAGTTGATAGTTGTGAAATTTCCATTCCAACAACAAATTAAACAAAAAATAATCCATTTCAAAACAAACTATAAAACACACATCAAGTGCAACAAAAAAATGATGTGCAAGCAAGAACATTGATAGGATTTACGACAAATGTTTATTAGTGACAACATTTGCAGTTGGAACTTTAGAAGCGAAAGGGAAAAGAAAGTCATCATCTTTATAAGCAAAACCCAATGTATCTCTTCTAAAAGCCTGTACATCTACAATCTACAACTCAAAAAGAGATTGAGGGAAGAGGAGAATGGGGATACTAATTCCAACTGGTGCTAGCTAGTTCTCATAGGTTGCTGGATCTGTAGTGTAGAGACAATTAGAGATGGGTGTTTGGATATATATTTTGTTTTTTATATTAAAGCCAAGTAGTTTTTTAGGCGATTTGTTTTATCTAATGGTGAACGATCACCTGCCTTAACCAAACTCCTGGTGTTTTTCCCCATCTGAAACAAATCAGACTTTACTCAGATTGAACAGCAATGGTCAGTAACATGCGTTCGGTCACCCTGAAGCTAAGGAAGGTGAGAGAATATTTTTAATATTTCCATTGTGGCTTCTTAAAATTGAAGATCAGTAACTCCTATTTAAGAAAGTTAAAAGATGGAGGAGTTACTTTCATAAGGTGTTTTTAATGAGATTCAGTCAGGAGAAATTAAGAACCAATTGATTAAAAGCTCACCAATTACTATCAAAATAATGGACTTTTATATTTCAATGGAACTAACTATTTGACTTAGTAGACCTATCTATGCTCTAAAGTGAATGCAGATAATTTGGTGGTATATTAAACTATTTTGGTAGCAAGATTTTCTTATATTATGTTGTCAAGCTTTTGAGCGATACTCACGCTTTTTGTGTGGGGGTGAGTGTGAGTGGGGTTTTTGTGCGCGTGCGCGCATGTGTTTGGGTTCTGTGTGTGGATTGGGGAATTAATCTCTACTGTATTCATGGGAAACTAATGCTCTAAAGTGAATTAATCTCTATTGTATATGATTTACTGGCTTTTGACGATTTAGAAAAATATTATCATATGGTTCCCTAAGAGACAATTTGGTGGCTTTGAAAAAGCAACAAGAGGTCTCCCATGGTTCAAGATGGCCAAATGGACCGTCGGCTCCCGGGGCCCCGGCCCACCTGGTCCGGTCAACGTTCCTGCCCGGCTCGGGCCCGGGGCCGTTGACCGGGCCGGTAGCCAGGGGCCCCGGGCCGCTGTGCCTGGGCCCCTGCTGCAGCACTGCTGCAGCAGCAACAATGGTTTTATGACTGGTGCTTTTAGTTTTAGTTTTATTTTTTGTTTTTTTGCTGCTGACCAGCAGGGGGGGTATTTTGTTAGTTTTTTGGTTTTTTGACCAAAAAAACCCTCTCCCAACGGTCATAAACGACCATTTGGGAGAGCTATTTTGGTCATTTACACCCGAAAAATCCCTATAAATTGCAGCCAATACCTAGCATTTTTTTTCCACAATTTTCAAACTATCAAACTCTCTCATTCTCCTTCATACTCTCTTATACGTTTAAGCAATAAAGCTCAAGGCTCATCTCGTCAACTTCGCACTAAATCTCTGTCAAGTTTGCGTTCATCTCGTCGTCAAGCTCAAGGCTCAAATTGCGCTCCCAACTTCCTCCGCTATCAGGACCATCTCAGCTCCATCCGCTATCACGATCATCTGCTCTCTACACCACTCGCACGTCACAACCCAGGAATCAGGTTCTTTATTTTTAGCACAATGTCTGGACCAAACCGTATGGCTTTACCTTCCACTTTGACAACACTGAGGAGCAGGATAACTTTAATATGATTCGGGATAACCTGATAGAAACACCAAATGTTGATATTGATTTTTCACAAACAGAAACATATGAGTACACGAATGCTATAGCTGCTTTTACTATTTTTGCACAGACATGTTCTGTACACGCTTCTACACCTGTACAACCAATTATTCCTGATGTTTTCGGTACACAACAATCCAAATCCAGATTACAAAAATATGCGGTTTGGGAGAATTTTACGGTTGAAACTGTCGCTGGCAAAGGCCCGTGGGCAGTTTGCAGAATATGTAGAACTAATTTTACTTACAAACCTTCTGACGGCACAACACACCTAAAGAGACACATAGCATCTCACCTAAAAAAGATCTTAAACAAACAACATTAAATTTATTTGTGTTAGAATGATATAAAAAGTGTCAAGTAGTCATGGCATAAGCAATGGCTCTATATATATTCTTCCTCAATTGGGAGGGAGGGGAGGGGGGGAGCCCAAGTGCCCCCTACTACTTAGTAGTGGGGTGTAATGGAAGATAATGAGGGGAGGGAGGCCAAAGGCCTCCCTCAACTCTCAACACTCCCCCTTATCTCTCCATTACCTTGGGTTAATCATATGAATACTTCAGGATTCAATATGCTAATGAGGTAGATACTTCTGGATCCAGAGCCACTGTGGTTGCCTCGTTAAAACCTTAGCTGTGGAAAACCCAGTGGGAAAAACAAGCAGCTTTAAGGGAAAAGAGTACAACTAACTGATGACTCCCCCTGATCCATACAAGTCTTTTGCTTGTAGGTCTTTCAGCTTTCATTAGGGTGGTCACTTCAGGGTCCAGAGTTAAATGAGGTTGCCTCATTAAGACCTTTGGCTATGGAAAACCCAGTGGGAAAACCTATAGCTAAGGGAAAAGAGTACAACTCTACTATCAACTCCCCTGATCTGTACAAGCTTCAGGCTTGCAGATCTCCTATGTATCTATACAATTATTTCCAATTCGTCTATGCATCCATCATGTTCTGAAAGCAAATACACTCATCACTTATCTATACAAGTTTCACTCATATCTAGCGACTATTGGAAAACAGTGGCGCTCTGGAGTGGTACGCTATTCGAAGTTGGTAGATGACTCCAGGTATGTATTCTTTAATCAGTCTTCACTGTGTCTGCAAGGTACTGCTGGACCTGGCTGAGTGTATTCTACACTTGCTTCTTGGATGATGAGCTTCTCAGAAGATGTAGACTTTGGAGGATGATGTGTAGATCTTTAGGAGGTGGCCGGACATTTGTGCTTAGTCATCGCGATGATCTGTAAACCTACATATGCGATATAATATTTTCCTTGGATGATGATCCTTGACCCTTGGAAGTTGCACAGAAGCAGCTTATCCTTGGTCCAGTGGTGCTTTATATGGCAGCACTGTATCTGGCTAACAACTTTATTGCAGACGTTCTATTAGAGACACGTGCAGTTGGCCAGATAAAAGAGTGTAACTAGTACACTAGAGCTAAGCTCTTCAGGACCTAGGATGTCCTCCCCCTCTTCCAGCGACCGGAAGGCGTCATAAATAAGCATCCATTTTTAATAGATTGCACATGTACATCTTTCTTCATAAACTCCTGGTGTACGAAGAATATGATTGGTATAATAGGATTCCACCAAGAAGGTGTTTAATATGTAAGCCGAGACAATACCTTGTTTTGCCTATGTATTTCATTACGAAGGTATGCTTAAGGCTATTAGATATCTCAATGGTCTCTACAGTAGATCTTATTAGATTTAAGTCGTCCACATATACGGCGACTATTACAAATCCTGTCCCCGTTCTTTTGATAAAGATACGCGGGCAGACTTCATTATTAGTGAATCCTTGTTCCGCAAGGAATTCGATAAATCTGTTATACCAAATTTTTCTTAATTGCTTAAGATCATATAATGATCTTTGAAGCCTTTATAGAGAAGACGTTTCTACGTCTCTCTTTCATCTCTGGGGGGTAGAGTATACCCTTCTGGAAGTTTCATATAGATCTCTATACCCATATTGCCGTATAAATATGCAGTCATAACGTCCATGAACTGCATTTCTTGGCTTTTCCAGAGACGGTTAGGCTTATAGTATGAAATAGGAAAATGATTACATTTCCTTCATTTATTTTCCTTATGAAAACCAATTTATATTCCACAGGTTTTACACATTCAGGTGTTTGGACTACTGGTCCAAAGACTTTGCGTTTCAAGAGTTAGTCCAGCTTTACTCTTATTGCCTCGTCCCACTTCGGCTCAGCTTAAGAGCGTGCTGATAGCGTGTTAGAATGATAAAAAAAGTGTCAAGTAGTCATGGCTCAAGCCATGGCTCTCTATATATTCTTTCTCATTTTTTTTCCCGGGGGGGGGGGGGGGGGGGTGTA